>CM062525.1:22141837-22826837 GCA_031439595.1 Pterocarpus santalinus
AATCTACAACCACGTCAACGGCAACACCAACGGTACCAGTGGCCACCACCACAACCATGTCACTCATGAAACCAACCAAGTCGTCACCACAGCAACACCGAAATCCATCAAAGCTCGCCTCCAAGACGGTGATTGCTTGTACGGCATGTCGTTCCTCAGCTTCTCCCCAACGATGGTGGAGATAGCAGGATGGGCTGGCTATGACTTCGTCATCCTTGACCTTGAGCACGGCTTTGGAGGCATCTCCGAAGGCTTGCAATGCATCCACGCTCTCACTGCAGCCAACACCCCAGTCATTGTTCGTGTGCCAGAGCTTTCCCAAGTGTGGGTCAAGAAAGTCCTCGACCTTGGCCCCCAAGGCATCATCTTCCCCCTCGTTGACGGCCCGGAATCCGCTAAGAAGGCCGTGTCGTGTTGCAGGTACCAATAGAACACAAATTCTCCTAGAAATCAAAATGTAGAAAATTTCACAGCAAACAAAGTACATTCAACTTCAATATTAAATACTTTATATTCTTTTTTTTCTTTGGAATTATCAATGATATCTCGTTCCTATTATTAAAAAAGAAGGCTAACGCCACCCCCAACTGACATTCTTTTCAAGAATCAAAATTATATCAAAATTTTATGTTTTCAATAAGTTACACACACTGAAGATTATTTATGTTATTTGAACTCCTAAACTAACTAATAATATTAAATTCAATAATGATGAATTGCACGAATCTATATTGTTACTTTTTTCATGAAGGTAATATTTGTAGGGGTTTATCTTCAATGCACGGCTCCTCCCCTTTTTCTCCGCCCATGATTTCTCTCCCTATCCAATCAAACGCCACCAACTGTATCTGTATGCTATTCGTATGTTTTATTTTCGCACCATTTAACAGTGCTCTATTAAATTTTATCAGGTACCCTCCCAATGGAGTTCGTGGCGTGGCAACACCAATTGTGAGGGCTTCAAGGTTCGGGATCGATGAAGGGTATGCAAGGAAGTACGAAAAGGACTTGCTGATCCTGTGCCAAGTTGAGACCGCTGAGGCAGTGGAAAATGTAGAAGCGATTGCAAGCGTTGATGGTGTTGATGGCATTATGGTTGGGCCATTGGACTTGAGTGCAAGTGTGGGGTGCATGCACGACCCCAGGAACGAGAAGGTGAGAAAGATGATGAGGAAGATAGAGAACACCGTGTTGGGGTTGAAGAGGAAGGAGGGTGGTGGCCCCTATTTGGCAGGGTTTGCTATGCCTTTCGACGGTCCTGACCAGTTCAGGAGCCGTGGTTACCAGTTGATTCGTGGGGTTACCGACGTGGGGTTGTTCAAGAATGCGTGCGTCGGCGATGTGAACAAGTTCAACATGAACAAGAAGCATGTCAACGGCGCACACTAGTTGGGTGCTAGCGCTGTGTTTGGAAGCATATCGTTTTGGAAAATTAATGAAATGAATAAGACTTCATATGACAGAACAAGCTAGCGTGTGTACTTGCCCTTTTTCATTTTGTTCTCTCTTGGAGTGTGTTTCTGGTTTCACATTGTGATTATGTGATGTTTACATTAGCACAGCATATACCTGAAGTCCCTTACTTGGAACACCTACCTCAAAAGAGAAACCTATTCTATACTACTTAACCACATTTGATCCGCACCTCCAAGTCATTCTTCATAAATAAAATACTCATCCTTTTTTTATCTCCCCTCAACCAAGAATATCGTCTTCCATTTAAACTCAATACCTAATAAAAATCACCTTCTAATCTCAAGGATACACAAAAATTTATTAAATCGTTGTTAATTATATATAGTCATTTTCAAGCATAATTATAGTAATAATGATGCTTTAATTTAATGTATGTTATCTAGCCAGCTTGATCTTAGCTTGGGTAAAAAATAGAAAGCTACGTTTGCAAGTGAATTGAGACAAAGTAAAGCCAAATTTAGGTCAATTTATAGCTTTATACAAGTCCCATTACCACTATATTTGTCAGAAAACCTAATTAATAAAAGTCATTTAGAAAATTTCATATAGGGTGCCTTTTACTATGTTTATACATATTATGTTCAAAAATCAATTCTCTAATATACAAAATTGGACATGATGACATAATTAAAAACTGACAATAATGCTTAGGATGTATATAAAAAATTGTAATAAGATCAAAAGTTTTATCAAATCCGATTAACATTTTAATAGCAATGATGATAAATTCATACTTGAACTTTGAAAGAAAATTGCCTCAAGGAAAACCAATTGCTTGTTGGATCATTGTATTGTATGTGTGAGAAGATCAGAAGCATTTCCTTTCCATTGGCTTTTTGACCAAAGTGTCATGGTTTTACAAACTAAATACTGAAATATAGTTGTTTTCAAACTATTTCGCTGTCTATGGCTGTTTTTGACAGGGTGTAATTGGACATATAGCATGGCGCAAGATCAACATGCGCCAACAGCACATAAAGCTGCAACATGTGCAAAAAGGCTAAGTGACATGACCAAACATGACAAAAGGAGCACGGATTGAAGAAGGTGGCGTAGAATGGAGGGGCGCCACCAGTGCCATGTGGCTGATGGCGCAGCCTGAAAGGGTGCCATCTGTGACACATGGCACCAGATGGAGATGTGCCAACTTTCTACTTAAATTCCCCCTTCTCACACATTCAGTATCAAATATTGCTCTTGATATGTTTTAATTTTTAGCTTCTGCACGAAATTCCCATTTGAAATTTTTATTTCTCTTTTTGAAGCTTTAAGTTCCTTAATTTTTAGTTTCTATCAAATATAATTTTTGAGTTTTTTTATTTTGTAAGTTTTAGTTCCTATTTTTGTTTATGTGCAGTCATTGAATATTTTTTTTATTTTGCTTTTTTGTCAAACTTTTTTGTACTTCTTTTCTTTGTTAATTTAGTTGAAAAAAAGGAGTACTTTTATTATATTTGTACATTGGAATGGTAGAAAACTTGATGGGCCGCAAGGATGCACTTTTGAAGGAAATAAAAGATCAATTAAAATAGATAAAGGTGCTAGTTATAATGCACTGAAAAAAAAAAAAAAAGATTGCCGCCAAATTGAAGCTTCAATCTCATCAAACAATTTCAAGTCTTACCTATAGATTTCCAATTGCTAGAGATAGCAATGCATATACTGCTCTTGAGATAGTTGATGATGACAATATTGATTGCATGATTAGCACCTTTGAACAATGATCTTTTTTGATGGTGCTCGAATTGTATGCTAAAATTGATGTTGCAGGCAGTTCATTCATGCCTATTGCCCTTTTTGTTCATTCTACTATTGCATTTGGTGATCATTGTAATGCTGATGGAGACTTATTAGATGAAGATGAAGATTACATCAAAGATCTATCACCTGATAAAAGTGAAGATGATGATGATGAAGGTGAGATCCTTGATGGCGATTCTTCTGAGTCTGAAGCCTAGTATTTCTGATAAAAAAGTTTATAATGAATTTTTTTATTATATAGCCTACTATTTCTAATAAAAAAGAATAAGATTATAAATATTCTAATAAAATTTTTTAAAAGTAAACTCACAAAAAAACAATTCACTATACGCTATTATAATTTTCTTAAAAAAAATTCCAAATTAAATTTATCAAAGTCTAATTTTCTTAAGAAAAAAATAAACTCATAGCATTACTATACTTATGGACCGAAAATGAATTAATTAAAAATTATGAGTAACAAATAAAATTTAAATTACCTTTATAGAGATTGTTGAATTGAACAAAATAACCAAACAAACTGTATAGCAAATGTATGTATCTACACTGAAAAAAATAACACTTGAAGTAGAATGACAAAAGGGAAGCATATGGGGGTGATGGGAGGAAACAAAGGCGGATTGGACGAGATGGTGGCGCATCTTGATGCAGCGACATCTGTCTGCCAGGACACACGGCAGCTCCCTGCGGTGGCATAAGGTGGAAGAGCACCATGCAGCCCGTGCCCGCCTAGTCATGTCACCTGATGTGGGTTGAACATGTGCCATCAAGCAAGACAAATTCCACTTGGCAAAAAAGACCACAGACATGGAAATTGTTCCAAAACTATTGCAATATGGTAAATAGCTCATAAAAGTGGCATAGTTGGGTCAAAAAGAAAAAGGGACAACTTTACTACGTAGTGCATATAAATCCATTATATAGGCTTTTATTTTGTGTCTTATAAATAATAAATAAATATTCTGACGTACACTTCATGAAAAGTGGGCAATGTTCTGGTGCCTAAGTTAGAGTGTACCTTTGGTGTCCTTTTTGGGCGTTAGCAAATGGAGAGCAGACATGTGTATGGCGTTGGTGTGGCCAACTTCAATGCGGGTGCACGATAGGACCATCATTCCCACCTAATTGAATTTAGCGTAGTATTCAAAAAGTGTAGCAGTCACATCACTCATTACTTTTAAACTAATGATTGTGTATCCATTACTTTGTCCTTGGGAGTGCTCTCATTACACCTCCCCCCTTCTCTCTCTCTCTCTCTCTCTCTCTCTCTCTCTCTCTCTCTCTCTCTCTCTCTCTCTCTCCTTCTCTTCAAAACAAAACCACCAAACCAAAAAACCCCAAAGCAACAACCCAAAACCATAGCCAAAAACACCACAAAAAAACCAAAAAAAAAAAAAAACTTTGTAACATTATTTAAAACATATTTTTAAATTATATCACTAATATTTATTATAAATTAAAATTTGACTTCTATCATTATTATATTCCAAAATGCATATTTGTTAAAAAGTTCATTCCTTATTATTATTACGTGTTATTTTATATAAATTATGCCACAATATCTTATTTTGAAATTAAAATAACTTTGTTATTGATATTTATTTTAATATATAATTATTTGATCCTATAAATTATTCCATATTAAACAAATTTTATGATAAATTTATCTCATAATAATTCTTGGCATTATTATTTCTTTCATTATACGAGTGTGTTCTAATAAAGATGACAAATATCTAAGAAAAGAATGGTGCATTGGGGTTTACATGTATATATAGCTTACACATACTCATGTAACAAGTTGTTATAATTGGATTAAGATGTTCTCCTATTGTAACATGAGAAGGTTATGAGAGAAAAAGATATATAAGCGAAAGAAAAATTATATCGATCTTTCTCTTTTATAATATGAATTTATCAATTTGTTGGTACTAGTGGTTGTTTTCAATGAGTATAGAAAATGGGTGTCACCATGAGTTGCAACTCCCAACTTTCTGCCTTCCTCTTCAATGAATGAAAGGGACATTTACATAAGAGAGTCAGGCTATTAGTTAGCAGGGGCTTTAGCTGCTTCAGTCAGGTTATTAGTTGCAACTCCCATGTGTTGCATAGGGGCTTGTTGCTTTAGTTCCTCCAAAGACTGGCAATCGAGGTGTGTCTTCAGCAGCCACATTGGCCTCATCGATGCCAGATGCTCCTCCATCAACTGGTCCATCATCAAAGTTATCTCAAACGGCGTTTTTGCTCCAATATTTCAACCATGCAGACCTTGCTCTTCTTTGAATTAGACATCAAAATCAATCAATGTGAAGCCAGGGGTACAAATGATAGGGGGCAGAATTTGGAGTCTTCCATCTAAGTCAGATAACACCACTATCGTATGTGTGCGACTACTATGGGAATGATGGCCCTATCATGCACCCGCATTGAAGTTGGCCCCACCAACACCACACACGCATCCATTCTCCATTTGCTAACGCCCAAAAAGGACACCAAAGGTACACTTTAACTTAGGCACCAAAGAATTGGCCAAAGTGATTGCAGGACTTGAGCATTGATGTACAGAATGAAATAAAAAATGGTTTACAAAATTTAATAAAATATATTGGCCAATTTAATTAATTTTTTTTAATCATAGTAACTAATTTTGACGAATTTTAATGGGGAATTTTCAATTTGTTATTCATAAGCTCATAAATCACTATTAGAATTGATAATTGGCCTTCTATTACACTTGTAATTGAAATTAGTTAGGTAGTTAGCATAGTTAGTTAGTTAACCTCTCTATTTTTCTCTCATTATATACCTAAACTCATGGTAATAAGTTTCACATGAATCAAGGACTCCATGGAAGAGCATCGAAAGATCAGAGAGAAATAGAGAATTTTGATACTGAAGTGGTATCTCTCAGATGAGAGAAAAATGAGAAATGAGTTTTCTAAGTATTTTCGTTGAGTTCTAGCTTATATACATGCCTAATGTACACATGACTAATGGCTAAGAGAACTAACCAATAACAAAAGTTAACCAATAGCAGACACAAAAAAACAACAGAAACAATTACATATAACAGAAATGGTTACAGCTGATACTCTTCCCTTAGTGAGTGATAAGTTAGCTAAATATAGTGAGCTCCCTTCAAGCTGGAGAATGGATATCAACAATTCCTAGCTTGGGCATGAGAGTGTGGATGGGTCTTGGAGGCACAACTTTAGTGTAGAGATCAGCTACTAGTGAATTAGAGTGTATGGGAAGGAGATGGATGAGCCTTGCCTTCAGTTTTTCATGCACTAGGCGATGATCCAACTCAATGTGGTTGCACCTTTCATGAAACACCGGGTTGGCAACCGGGTGAAGTGCTGATTGGTTGTCACAATATAGCAAGGCAGGAGCTTTGAAAGGAATTTGGAGGTCCTGCAACAGATAGGTAAGCCATTGAAGCTCACATATAGCGACAGCTAACAGCCGATATTCTGCTTCAAATGAGGACCGTGACACTGCATGCTGCTTTTTAGCTTTCCATGAAATCAAGGACTCACCCAAGTAAATGCAATACCTAGTAATGGACCACCTTGTGCCGAGGCAAGAGGCCTAATCAAAGTCACTGAATCCCTTAAGCTAGAAAGAGGAATCAGAGGGGAAGAATAAGACTTTGCTAGGACTGCCCTTCAAATATCTCAGAATTCTTATGGCAGCCTTGAAATAGGACTCCATGGGATGTTAAAGAAACTAGCTCAAGTGGGTAACAAAAAGCTAATGTCAAGTCAGGTTGTGGTTAAGTACAGCAATTGGCCAACTAGCCTTCTGTAAGCTAAAACATCCTGAAAGGGTGCTCCATCATTCTGCCTGAGCTTAACTGAATGGTCCATGGGTGTGTTCATGAGTTTAGATTCCAAGAGACTAACCTATTGAAGCAATTCTAATGTGTGTCTTCTTTAGCAAAGAGAAATGCCCTTAGTAGATCTTGCCAACTCTAAGCTAAGGAAGAACTTTAAGGAGCCAAGATCCTTGATTTTGAACAAGTCATCGAGAGTCTTCTTAATCAAAGCAATTTCTATGGCATCATTGCCGGCCAATATCATGTCGTCCAAATATATTAATAATGTGACTTTATGTTTTAATCTTGACCATTCACGTAAGATCTAATGGTCAAGATTTGCTCCTCTCACATGCACAATAAGCTACTCTTCTCATGTGATATGCTTCCTATATATATATATATGTATATATTGTCATCATCATTATCTTCAGCTGCTTTGGTTTATTTAAGAAAAAGTGATTATGCCATGACATTTATAAATTTCATCTTATAAAGATAAAAAATATCCTTCTGAAATAGGTTCATTTTATTCACATACTTATCATTTGGAAGAGCAGTTTCATATTAATAATAACAATGCACACTAGTCAGGATTGTAATGGAAACTTAACAGTCTACTTCAAAAATTCATAACTCTCTCATTTTTAATCCAATGAGCCTATAATTTATATGGTTAGAAAGTTCTTGAAGTCTAGTTTCATTTAAAATTGGTTTCACTCAATTTTGAGGTCTATAGTTGGAGTCGTATGTTTTGTTGTACGGACTGTCACCAAGGACATTCTCTCAACTTTTCTGTTTAAGTGTTCTTTTGGTATTTTGATCAAATCATCAAATCAAAATAATAATTTTTACCTTAGATCACTCAAAGCAAGTAATATTAACATCAAATATCATCAATTAAAAGGTGACATAAGAAACCCTAGCAGCCATCTAAATTAGAGAAATCAAACAATCTAAAAAAATCCTGCCTTAATTACAAAGTGTAAGCTCTTCTACTTGAATCTTTGGTCTACTTCACTAAAACCTTGAAATTTTGATAAATTTCTTCTTGTTCTTGGAGGACTGAACCTAAATGATCAAAAGGGAAGAGGATTGTGAGCGTGCCTTGAGGGCTGTTAAAAGTACACAAGGAAAGAATGTAAAATTTGATCAAAAGGTGGTAGAACACTTAAAGCTTGGAGGTAGAGATAAGGAGGATGATGAAGACAAGGAGGTTGAAGAAGAAATGAGAAGCTTGGGCTGGTGTTATGCTGGCCGAAATTATTAGGACAAAGAGGGAAGATTTTGGCAACTTGTGGACAAAGTCAGAAGAATGAGAAAAGAAGGTAATTGGTGGATTTGATAGACATTTTGAATTTTGTTGAGCTTTCAAATAGATGGCCATGATTTGGCCAACAAGTAAGGGTTGGTGGCTAGTTTCTAGTCGTAGAATTTAGAGTTTTAAACTAGTATTTATGTTATCCTACAGTATAAATTCCTTTCAACTTGATTCTTGATTTATGAGATATCGTAAACAAACCAATTTTCTTTAACTATCTAAATATTGTTAATTATCTACTGAAATATTCTATAAAGAAATTTTAATTTTATCTAACCCTAATATTTACATCTCAATATTGACTACTCATATATCTATAATGTATCTAAAAGTTTAATTATTTGACAGTATTAATTATGTCAAATTTGAGATGTTACAGTTGAAGTACTATGGAAGGGGAAAATATTCTCATGAAACACGACATTTTGAGAGATAAAAACCTCTCTAGTTTGTGTGTCATAGGGAATGAAGCCCTTGACTCCAATCTTATGCCCCAAATAAACACAAGCCCTAGCTTTAGCATCTAATTTTTTTTTTTATGTTATGAGACAAAGTGCATGCATAGCATATGCAGCCAAAAATCTTCAAATGGGAAAAATCAGGAAATTTGCGATACAACATTTCAAAAGGCATTTTATGAGCTAAGGTCAAACTAGGTAATCTATTTTAACAAGAAGACAACATGATCTACTGCAAAGTTCCAAAAGGATTTTGGTAAATTGGACTGAAGTAATAATGCTTCAGTAATGTTAAGTATGTCTTGATTCTTTCTCTCCATAACTCCATTCTATTGTAGAGTCTCAACACATACAGTTTGATGCAAAATTCCCTTAGATTAGTAACAGTTCAAACAAGAATTATGTTTAGTAATAGAAATTAGATTGAAAGAAAACATGGCAAAAATAAGATATTTGTAAGGAAAAGGAAGTAAAAAAAGAACACAGTTCCTGCAATAGTGGCAAGAACTTGATCACCATTTGGAAGTTTGATTTGGATTAGTAGTACTATTTTATAGGTAGCAAAAAGGTCAAGAGAGCAACAGATATGATCAGTTGCCCTCAAGTTCAAAACCTAATCTACAGTCTTGGAAAATGCATTGCATAAAGAAAGAGTACCTGATAAGGTGTTAAGACTGGAATTATATAGTTATATGGTCAATTAGTTTGTTGAATGGACTGATGAGGAACCAGAAGCCATATGCATAACATTTCCAAGCTAAGTTTGCTGGAAAATAGACATTAGACCTGGTACTGCTCCTGTGTCAAACTAATGTTGGGAGGCAATTGAGACACCTCAACTTGTTCAACCTCACCATTACCATCTTCGGAGGTTGCAATGACATTGTTCACTAAGGCAACATTGTTATTCTTCTTGAAATATGGAGGGAATCTATGCTTCCTGAAGCATGAGTCAACCGTGTGGCTGGTTTTGCCACGAAAACTGCAAATCTTACCACTATTATTGTTAGATTGGCCCTTTACAAACTTTTCCCTACCAAAACCCTTGGTGCCATTACCAATAGGTACAGCATTCCATTTCACACTAGAATTAGTGGTAGCCAGGGCCTTAACACCTTCACGAATCTCAATCATAAACTGTCTCTCTTGTTGCATGATTAAGCCATAAACATCATTAATGTCAAGTAAAGGATTCATTATCAAAATGCCCAAAAACTTCACAACCCAAATCAAACAAAAAAAAATATTTGAGTCTACTTCAATATATCATTTAAAAAGAAAAAGAAAAAGAAAAAAAAGTATTACATTATTTCATTTTGAAATTATAGGCTGAATAAAGAAAGGTCATATTTATACCAACATTTGGTTGATTCGAGTAATTTGACATATTTTCCTTAAACAATTATTCAAATTAAAGTCTTGTGAATGAAAAAATAAAAATAAAAAGCGCTGAATCTAGTTGACTTCTACATACTGATCATTTTGGGGCCAAGAAAAAAAAGCCACATTTATGGTGCTAAAAGTTATAATATTAGTTAAGAGTACTATTTTATCTACACATCTTATCATATTACTCTTGTCATAATATGTGAATATGGGAGGAAAGAAATTAAGAAAAAGAGTAATGTTACAATATGTTGAATATAATAAATACTTCTAATATTATAACTTTTAATACTAAACTATAATAATTTTTTAATTTCAAATTATAACATGAAACATGCAACAAAAAAGGATATCAAAGTTAGTTGAAAAAAAAAAAAGAAGAAAATAGTCAACATGCATTTTTGTCATTCAAATATGCATATGATGTCAACTTAGTCTCTGAAAGATTTTTGACGTTAAATAGATCTCTAAAAGTTAATATATGACATGATATTAGTCTCTAAAAATTATTTGACGTCAAATAGGTCTCTAAAACTTAAAAGATAATATCCTTTAGTCCTTTAAAAAGTTATTTAATATCAAAGAGGTCATTAAAAATTTATACTCAAAGGTATCAAATATATGTCACATCCATCTTTTAGGGACCAAAGTGACGTCACATGTTAACTTTTAAACACCTATTTGATATCAAAGGCTTTTAGAGCATCTCCAACGGAATGTATTTGCAATCTTAATGCCAATCTCGATCCCATAAACCATCAGTCCCAAAATAAATGTACCGTTAGAGCAAAAAAAAAAAAAAAAAAAAGAGGCCAAGAGTGCACTTTAAACTAGCTTCTTTTCAACAAAGTAAGGATTGTGACCAATTTTCTTTTCAACCAATAATCATGTGACATTTGTGTTAATGTGATAGTTTTTTTTCCCCTGATCATGTGAGATCAAAGTTGGTCCCTTCCATTAGAGAAAAGAGTCCCAATTTTAACCCATTTTCACTTTTTATGATGCGTTGATTAGTTGGCACTAATTTGGCAAGAAGTGAGGCCAAAAGTGGGATCTAAAGTGAAATCACCGTTGGAGATACTCGAAGGGACTAATGTGATGTCGTAGTTTATTTTTTAAGGATTTATTTGATATTAAAAAACTTTTGAGAATTAAATTGATGTCACATGCATTTTTTTAATGATCAAAATGTATGTTTACTTAAAAAAAAAACACTAACACACAAAAGTTAATTGGAAAAAAAAACTTAAATATTTGAGAACAAAATATAACTAGAGTGTGTGAGAATTAGGGGTGTTCACGGGTACAGGTAAACCCGTCTACCCGACCAACCCAACCTGACCTAAACACAAAAATCTGGGTTAGGCCAGGTAACCGAGTCTGCTCGGGTACAACAAGATCAACACGTTTAGTGATCGAGCCGTGTATCAGTTATATAAAATAAAACTTGTTACTCGACCCATATACCTGAACCCATTCATATCTTACCTTATCTCACTCTCTAACCCAAAAGCCCAAAATGAAAACATACCCTAGCTCTTACCCAACCGCAACGTCGTTCACTGTCACTCTCACAACTCACTCACCCTTATCATCTTCAACCTTCACCTATGTGCCACTACCACCTCCATTATGTTCGCTGCCACCGCCAGCAACCCGTGTTCTTTCCATCGCTGCTACTGCAAAGAAGGCCAAATAAGGAGATAGATGACATGCTGCTAGAACCAAGAAGGCCACATTATTGGTTTTGCCGCTCACCACCATCATGATCTACCTAGTCAACCACCACTGCAATGGCTATTAATGGTGAAGGTTGTGTAGAAAGTGTGAGATTTAGATGGGTGAGATTAAAAAGAAAGCAAGTGTCTTGGCAAGAAAAGAATGAGTTTTGGTTGTTAATGAACCACTGGGATCTAACTTGAGAGACAAGGATGAAGCGTGTTGTAGGTGGAAAAAAAAAACCAAAAGGGATAGCAAAATAGAAAGAGAAAGAGGGTAGTGTTTTTTGCTTCTTTTTTTTAATGTTTTAAATTTCAACAACCCGATTACCCGACCTGATCCAACCCGATTTATATTGGTCTGGATCAATTCGGGTTGATAAAAAAAAAAATTCTAAAAACCCAACCCGACCCGTGCGCACCTATAGTGAGAATGCATGAGAGTGTGTATGTGTGAGAAAGTGTCTGCTAGCAAGAAATAGGAACCTTGTAGCGAGTGAGTTTATTGATTTTTTTTTGGTACAGACTTTACTGATTTATTTTATATATAAAATATGAAGCAATTTGATTTATAAAATTTTGCAAAGATAAGTAAAGAATTTTAGTGCTAAATTTACTACTATATTTTTGGAGGTAATAAATTGTAATGTTTTATTAAAATTATAGTTTGAGATATGTTGTAGGATTAGAATAAGGACAGCTTCTTAAATAGCCTTTATTGCCATGATCCTTGTAATGATCCTTTACAAAAATATGATAAAAGAATAATTTGATTGCTAATTTACCCTCACTAATAACACTAGAATTACTAACTTACCTTCACCTACTCCCTTCTGTCCCCACTCTTCTCATTATGACCCATCAATGCAAAATATGTAGAAATCAGCATAATACCCTGGGAGGCTAGAACTATCTTCGAGCACCTCAACACTCCTCCACCATGTTGAGTTTCCCTCTTTTCTCTAGTGCCCTTGTTCTTGACAATGAGATTAGAGACACATGACCATACACAGTTGAGCACGGCTCATTCTTCACCTCCATGGCAATGTTGGACTTGCTAGAGGTGATGAGCTTCTCCACAACCATATTTTGATCTAGGTGGTGTCGGATGTAACACCGTCTATTATATAAACTATGCTTGAGTCACGGAGTTATATTAAGAGGTTGTCACTGTGCTAAGAGAAATCTTTAAAATGCGGAAAATATAATACATGACCCTTCAACTGTACACTTTATTACTAAAATATAGTTCATAAATTTCGCTGTCTCTGATGCATAGAGAATAAAATAATTACAATTTAAAAGAAATTTGTGACTAACATATCACATAGAACTTGCTTCCACTAGTCATCAACTAACTTCAATAGTCTCTTGATTTAGTTTGCTTCCGAGTTTTGCTCAGTGAATGTCCTAGTGTTCCACCTCACACTTGATTTCCAACTTAGGTGTTAGAATGTTTACAGAAAAGAAAAACATACAAGCAGGCAATATTATAGTACTCTATAATTCCGAGTGTGGGGATCGTCATAACATAGCGCTGCCTGAGAAATTCTCACACTACCTAAGAGAAACAATTCAAAGTTGCCATTATACTTTGCTTACAGAAGTGGAGACGTGGCATTCCAACACCTAAGCTAGAAATCAAGTGTGAGGTGGAATACTGGGACGTTCATTGAGCAAAACTCGGAAGCAAACTAAATCAAGAGACTACTAAAGCTAGTTGATGACTAGCGGAAGCAAGTTCTATGTGATATGTTAGTCACAAATTTCTTTTAAATTGTAATTATTTTATTCTGTATGTATCAGAGACAACAAAGCTTATGAACTATATTTTAGTAACAAAGTGTATAGTTGAAGAGCCATGTATTATATTTTCCGTATTTTAAAGATTTCTCTTAGCACAGTGACAATCTCTTAATATAACTCCGTGACTCGAGCATGACTTATATAATAGAGGGTGTTACATTATTGGTATCAGAGCAATTCATCCTGTATAGGCCTGGGGATGGACTGATTATGCTTCTGAGGCATACTCTGAGAGTTTAGACAAACCATGCTTTAGGTCCTTGTATAATGAGGACATAAATAATTGTGCATGGTAGCCTTGCTGTGAGTGTTATGGGCTATTCATTGCACTTAACTGAATGTTGAGCCTGATCACTTCAATATAAGGTTTTGTGCAAACAAAGGCCTATGACACCCTGCATGCTTATTAGAAACCTTCTAAACATAATTATGGGGGGCAAAACTCCTAGAAGGTAGCGATGGCATAAAGAAGTAGACAATTGAGCAAGTTAAGGAGTGCAAAGAATTTGAGATTCAATCAAAGGAATTGTGTCAGACAACTTACTATGGATATAGTAAACCTAGTTATATTGAATAGGGTTATTTGCAAAGTGTTGCCAAGTAGCCGAAAATTTCCATTCATCAAGGGCAGGATCTTAGTTGGGGACGAGCTAAGTAAGAATCTCCTTCACCCTGATGGGGCTTATTTCAAGCTTTATTACGATTACCCAATCCAGACTATCTTCTCTAGCTTGAATCTAGGGGATTCTTCTACCTGATTTTGTAACTTCAATACACGACAAGAGTAAGGTGACTACCTACTGATGAGATTATCTTATGAGGCATGGATAGTGCCCTTATTTTCTTCATAGATGAGATTACCTCGAAGGTACCTCGCCAGCAAATTCAATTAATGGTTTTTTATTTTGGATTGTGGTAATACCACATTATAAAAACCTGATCCTTCATTAAGAAATTTGTAGAGTGGACGGATGAAGCAGAGAATTAGTGAAAGAAGCTAAGGGCAGAAGCTTCGATTAGGTATATGGGAGACTTTTGTTATGGGAGACTTTTGTAAGTCCACATACTAGAGAATGGAGCAGGTTTTTCCTCAGGAATAATCAAAATTAACACTGTAGTGATCATAAATTGGAGAAGCATTAAGTGAAAAATTCAGTTTCAAAGGGGGGCTGCTGGATAAACTTTGAAGAAACCTATCTAGCTATACATCGCATCAAGATAGAGATACAGTTATACACGGTACAGAAAGTGGGGGAGTTATAAGAGCAATAGAGAAGAGTCAGTATATCTCCTATTAACCTGAAGTAGGAACACTTTTAGATTAGAAATGGCATACGAACCAAGTGTAATTTTCCCTACCTTTCAGGGATAAACGAAATGCTAGAAAATCTAGTCATGTTCAACTTCTTTCAACCTCAGCCACCATAGGAACTGGATGATAAGATCGCCTTCAACATGTTATTAGTAGAGAAATGTGACTATTCAGAGAAGAAAGGTGAAGGTTAATGATCACCTTTAGACACCATTGTGTATGTTGTGGGGGAATAATTCAATGAGGAATGTATTCAGATTTTAGCAAGAATGATGAAGACTTAAGGTGTGCAATTAATTCCGGTAGCCTAAGACAGTATTAAAGTAGGAGGTCCTAATGGATTAAGATGAAAATAAACTTCTGTAAGGGCAATGGACATTATAGTAAAAGAAAAAAGGGAAAAGAAAGTTTTGGTTCGAAATGGCCAATTAATAAGGCAAAATGCTATCTAGTACAGAATTACAACATAAACAAGAGGTCTGAGGAGGTAAAGAAACTGGGTTGCCTCGACACTAGCGACAAGTACAATTGACCCAATGCACCCTAAACAAGATCAGATGATGTACCAATATAAGATCAAAAAGGATTTGGAAGCATGCCCTGTGAGGGGCAAGGTTACGATGTCAGAATTAGAGACAATCAAAAGCGTCTCCATACCTTGGGCCAGATTAAATGCGATCATCACAAATGCACTAAGTTCCGTCAGAGTTTCGTAGTTAAGCATGCTCAGATGGGAGTAATATTAATGGGTGACCTTCTGGGAAGTTCTCATATTATAGCTCCAACAGGGAAGCAAGACCATCATTTCCATCACTCACAGCAAATGTATTACGTCTTCGAGGCAAGATATTATGAAGAATAGCCAAAAGGCTTAGCAGTTAGGGTAATATAAGATTTAGCCACTAAAACTAACATATATCTATATATTGTATTAGGACAAACCACCAATGAGATTGGTAACATTGGTGCCCACAAAAATGGGAGGTGGACATCAACACAATAGTCGAGGGATCTCCATGCTAACCAATTGAAGAAAGTAGAGAAGTTGCAGGAACTTCTGCTATTCAACAATCCTTTCCTTACGTGAAGCTAATCATATTTTGAGGGAAGAAGTATCGCAATAATCATTGAAAAATTCAACAAGAATAACACGAAATCCGACTAGCAAATAATGAGAAAAATGGAATAAAGCCCATAAGTAGAGGAGAGATTTCAAAGCAAGGCCTATAGCTACAATTTATGAAAATATTCTAGTCCTACACCTTAGACTCAACATAACGGAACTCATCACTGATCAAAGGTGGTCAAGTGGACCAAAACCTTGGAAACCGCTAAATCGATTTCCCAAAAACTTTGATAGGGCCCCTATGACCACTACATGTCGAAATTAATTGCTACTATAGACAATAGCCTTGGTAACAATAAAACTTCTTGAGTTGGTGTCGAAGACTCAAAACACAAGTAATGAAGAGTTTACCAGAAATCACAATGCAATAAGGATGAGCAAATGTACTCAATGAACTTGATGATGGATCAGAACGTCAGTGAAACAAAGTATATTTTGGCACCCATATAATCTGTGACAACTCTCTGCACAAACATTCGAAAGGCATCTTGTAAGATAATATGGTAAGGAAACTCTGCAGCTCCGATGAAAGGATCTAACTTTTAAGTTTGGTTTTCACATTAAATTGTCCGTATCTTAATAACTAGGAATCAAGAAGGATATTAGACTAATAGAAAGACTTATGAGTCTTAGGACTTAATCTGTATAATGGAAGCGACCTGAAATTTTCCTACAGGCGTTAGGTACGAGGCAAATTTTATCAAGGAGTTTTAAAATAAAGCTTCTAGCTATAATTTTGAGAAGATACCTAAGCTTATACTTCTAAAGGGTGGTATCGGAGGCAAACTTATTATTGAACTAACGATAACCGAGCAAATAAGAATCTTAGGAAAGGATATACAAACCTCCTAAAACTTGACGTAGGCATTATTATTACTACATATTGACGTCAATTACGACAATAGCCACTAATCTTTGCAATTGCAAATCTTCATGAGTTGAATATTTGAGATCTCATGTACAAGTGGCAGAAGATTTAGCAGTTACCACAAAGCAGGAGTAGCGAAATATAGAGCAAGGGAAATGAGTAAGAGTCTCCAATAAACTGAACAATAATTCAAAGTGTTATAGAGACAAGGCAAGCTTGGGCACCAACATAGCCTTTATGGATCCTTTGTACATATTAAGACAATACTTCATAACTACTAGCAAGTAACCTCAAGACATGATGCAAACTCGAAAAGAGGAGTATCCCTATCAGTTAAAAAGATTCTTCCTTGACCTTTCTTAATCCTAGAATTTTGAGGACAAAATTCTTTTTAAGGTGGGTAGAGTGTAAAGTCCCCACTTCCGTAAACAAAATATAATGGCAACTTTGAATTATTTCCCTTAGGCAGTGTCAGAATTTCTCAGGCAGCACTATGCCATGATGACCCCCACACTCGGAATTATAGGGTACTATAATACTGCCTGCTTGTATGTTTTTCTTTTCCTTAAACATCCCAGCACCTAATTTGGAAATCAAGTGTGAGGTGGAATACTGGCACATTCACTGAGCAAGACTCGGAAGCAAACTAAATCAAGAGACTATTGAAGCTAGTTGATGACTAGCAAAAACAAGTTCTATGTGATATGTGAGTCACAAATTTCTTTTAAATTATAATTATTTTATTCTCTATGTATCAGAGACGACGAAATTTATGAACTATACTTCAGTAATAAAGTGTACAGTTGAAGGGTCATGTATTATATTTTCCGTATTTTAAAGATTTCTCTTATCACAGTGACAACCTCTTAATATAACTCCGTGACTCGAGTATGGCTTATATAATAGAGGATGTTACATCGGAGCTAAGGATCAAGCACCGCAGAAACAACAAGACATTTAGGATTCCTTAGCAAATTGTGATCTACAATAAAGAGATGTTGTTCGTGGAAGCACCACCTTCCATCCGACACCATTGGCACCGTCAACACGGAGTCTGCTATCACCAAGAAGGACCACATCATCACTACCATCTCCAATTTTTGGTTAAAGTTTGAATCTTTACTATCATCATTCCATTTTTTTTTCGGGGTTAAAGTTTGAATCTTTTTTGTCATTATTCTAATTTTTTATTTAAGTTTAAATCTTTTTGTATTATCTACCAAAGGACATGGTTGTTGATGATTGTATTCCCTTTTCCCAAATGATTGTTTATATATTGGTATTCTGGTTTGTTGAGGATTGTGCAGGGGGTTAAAAGTTTGAATAATATTGTAATGAGAATAGTAGTTATTGTATTAGACTAATGCAATTGTATTCTTGTTGTGTTTTGTGTCTCCCCTCCTTTTCGGGAGTGGTTGAGCATTGTGTAATCCATTGTAAAAAAAAAGCTTGAAATAAGATTTTCCTTCCATGGTAGTTGTGTTTGGATGAAGAGAGTGTCGCCGATGGTGGAGGCAGTGGCGGTGGGCAGGGATGGGGCTATAAAGCAGCATGACCATTGATGACAGTGGCACTGGCAGTTGGGGAAAGGCGGGGGTGGGGGCGGAGTGGCATCAAGGAGGGGAGGCAAGGGGGCTACGGTTTGGTGAAGGAGAGGAGAGTGGGCAAGAGGGAGGATCAATTGGTAATTTAAGTATATTTACATTAATTTTAATAAATTATTATAAAATATTTTTTATATAATAAAAAATTAATTTCAGCCATTGGATCAAAAGTCAAGGGTCAAGATTCAAGATTTTTGATGGTCCATAACTTAGTAAAGACCACTATAGAACTCACCTTAGAATAATAATATTATATAACAATTTAGATAAAAGACAAAATTTCTAGACTAATCCCTCTAAAAGATATTGTAGGACAAATTTGTTCTAGATAAATAAAAAAATCTCAAATTAGTCAATGGCGTGGGTCAAATTAATACTTTTTAAGAATTAATATGTCTAGTAAACACTTTTTTAAGGATTAATCTATCTATAAAAAAAGATTAATTTAACCCATTTTTAATTTTTAAAAATTAATTTAGAATTTTTCATTTGCCCAGACAAATTTGCTTTGCAATGTTTTTAATAGGGATGAATTTGAGAGTTTTGTGTAGATAAAATTTTTATCTTCAAAAGTATTTTAGATATTGCATTTCATTCAAAGTAATTATGTGACATTGAAGCTGAATGCAGTTAAGTCCATAATCTAGTGGTTGTCTTCTATATATCTCATTAAATTTGGGATGTTCTATGCTCAACTCCATTCTAAGGATGGCGAAAAAACCGGCAAAAGTGAGTACCCACGAGGATTATCCATAATGGGGATGAAGACGAGTTTAATCCTCAAGGGGACGAGGAGAAGTCTCTATTTACTAAATGGGGGCTGGGGCAAGGGATGAGGTCCCTGCCCCATGGAGACCCGTGAAATCCCTAATAAAGTGAAATTACTCAAATGCCTTCTTATTTATATATACATAAAGAAAAGACCCTAATCATTTTCCTCTCTTGTCTCTTGAACCTCTAAACCATTCTTCACTTCTTCTCTAATCCTCTAGCATCGTTCTTCTCTTCCACCCTCAGCCACTGTCATTCTTGTCACTGGCGGCCACCAACCCATAGCCATTGCTCGTTTTGAGTCTCGTCGTATTTGTGCAGCCACCCTCAGCCACGTCATGAGCACAGCTCATAGCTCCGCCACACTCATTGCTAGGTCCTATCGCATCCCATCGCCAAGTCCGATACACCCTACCTCACTGCTGTTTGAGCCCACCGCCAGGTCTGCCACCATTGTTTTGCTTTTGCACTTTCTAAGTTTCGTGTATATGTTGATATTCTGCCCCTGTTTTGCACAGTTGTTCTTGTAATAATGTTATTGCAATTTTTTTTTTACTGGTTCTTTCTTCTTTCATTGTTGTTATTTTTGTGCTATGATAGTGTTTTATTGGTTCTTTCTTCTTTCGTTATTGTTGTTGTTGTTCTCTGAATGTTATTGTTGCAATTTTTAATTCCATTTACTTGTTCTTTCATTGTAGTTTCTATAATTTATATGTTGTTGTTGTTGTTGTCACTTATTAGTTTTGCTAGTCTTAATTTTAGCTTTTGCAATCCATTTTTTTTTGTTTAGATTTTTTTGAGTTTTTTCAATAAAAACCCGCGAGGATTGAGTCCCCGCAGGGAATGGGGAACTAGAACCCACGATGGGGATGGAGACGGAGACGGAGACGAAGATAAAGGACAAAATTTTAAACAGGGACGAGGGGCAGGGGGTTATGCCTTCACTCCTATGGAGACCCATTGTCATCCTTACTCCATTCCCCTCCCTCTACCTTTGTTAAAAGGAAAAAAAGAAAAAACAAAGACATTGAAGTTGAATCAGTAAAAGATGCTAAAAGAATTGCAATAATAAAGGTAGCCCAAACTTAATATTGGGGTGCTTTTTTTTATATGGTATTTGGATGGAAAATATACCAGGATATGGGAATTAGGAGGAATTTACACTAATATGAGATTTATTAAAATCAAAATTTTCAATTTAAAAAAAAAGTGAATTCGGAAATTTCGAATCCGATTTCACTACAGACAAAAAAATTAAATACTTTTTAATTGAATTCAAAATTTCCAAATTCACCTTTTTTGAAATCAGAAATTTCAATTTTAATAGATCTCATATCAGTATAAATTTATCTTAATTCCCATATTTTGAAACATACATAATTCAAATATTTATAAAAAATACAATCCTGATATTAAAAATGTCTTAAATTAGACCGAAAAAAAAAACTGTCTTAAAGGGGTGAAAAATCAAAGAAGTTATATTTTTATTTCGGTGTTATTTTTACAGTATAATATTTTTGAAAAGTTATACAATTTATAAATTACAACGTAGAATAGAAAATTTACAATTATATTATTGAATGTTATAATTGCGCGAATTTTTCCAGAAAGTTAATTTGTGGTTTAGTTTCAAAACTTTCTATTTTTTCTTTTTCTATTTTTTTTATGTGATAGATGCATCATATATTACTTAAAGATGCAGTTAGCATGCATCTTCGGCTATTGGTGGTAGATGAGTCATTGTCTTAGTGTAGGCTGGAGTCTTAAATGTCGGGAGACCAAAACTCATTATTAATACGAATCATGGAAGGGTGCACATGTGTTTTCACTTTTCCCTTTTTTTTTGTGTGTGTGTGTGTGTGGGGGGGTGGGGGGTGGCGCTGGCTTCGCAAGCTCCACAATGCTTCAGGTAATAATTTGCAGAGTTGTGGTCGTTGCTTTATTTATTTTATTCCGGTATGGGAAGAGCAAAACTAAAACCACGTGACTGATTTCATCATCGTATATTTGGAGGATTTCTCACAATAATTTTTTTTTCTTTTGTCATTCCTAATATTTCTTTATATATATATATATATATATATATATATATATATATATATATATAAGTCAGTTATACACAGTACATGAGGTCCCCTGCTATGAAAAATAAGCGAAGAACTCAATGGAGATACAGGAAGAAACTCTATCAAAGAATGTGAGTCTCAAAGGAAGACTATTTCCTAATTTGGCTAATTTATCGGCACACATGTTGGCCTCCTAATAGCTATGCCTAAGGATCACATTCCAATCTTCATCTGTAAGAATTCTAAACATGACCATCCTGATTACTACCAAAATTTATTTGAGTATATCTAAAGTGTTATATTATTTTAATTAATATCTGGATAGTTGTAAAAATTTGGATCATTGATAATTCAAGAATATGCCTAGACCATTTATAATGCTTCCTAACATGATACATTTATTATTATTGTTATTATTATTATTACTTTAGTGATAATAAGATTTAAATTGCTAACCCCTTTCATACTATCCAAATCCTTCATTATTAGAGTAGTCTTAGTGACTTTCATATGATGCATTTAAACCAATTACAACTTCGGTCTGTTTTCTGCATTGTAAGTAGTATTTATTTTTATTTTTATTTTTTTCTTTTGAATAAAAGTTTAGATTTAGGAGAAGTCCGGTCCAATGCAAGGTCAAGGCATCTCTTCGAATTTATTGAGTACTTATAGAAATATTTACAGATCATTCATTAATGGAAAAATCTAAAGCAATGAATCCAAATTATGACAATATATGAACAAAAGACAGATCAGAGAAAATAGGTCCTTTTAATTTAATTCTTCCTTTGATAAGGTCAAGTGTAATCTTTCACAATTAATTTAAATAGTGGAATCCAAACAAAACATGTGACATAAAAGAATTAATAGTAAAAGATTATATTTAATATTTTCAAGTAAAATATTAAATTGAGAGTATTCATTTCTGCTCATCAGATGTGTCATTCCCATTGGCAGTTTGTATTTTTAACCGTGAATTTCGTATTATGAAATTCCATTTGCTTAAAAAATAGGCTATGACATTAATTAATTAAACGTAGAGACTTCATTTCACCATTTAAAAGACTAGCTCTTTTTAAGTTATTTATTACTAATTAAAGTTTACCGAATTTTTCCGTATTATAATTGGTCCAAATTTATCATTAATAAAGCGTGGGACAATCACTGTCATCCATGTATTTATAATGACTCAATGTTCGTATTAATTTAATGTTCTATTTTTGTCTTTACTCATTTCTTGCCCCCCATCTATCCATTCTTTATATTCTCTTATATTAATTAAATTCTGGAAAGGATGAGTAGGTGGGAGTAGGAAGCGCGATAGCGTTCATCACTTGGCGACGAAAGGATTAAATTGTTAATTAAAAATCCTATAGATGCATTGGGTGCATTTTGCCGTAAATCGTTCAATGCAAGGCTGGAATGAAATGTTGTTCTCCTATTCCAATTCACAATACGCAAAGTTCTAACTTTAAAATGAAGGCCAGTGATGCACCACTTAAATTATGATATGTGGTGTACCATTTCAAAAAGGAGAGTGCACCTCAAGTTTTCCAGAATAATTTACTCAATTGTTAGAAATTTACTCAATTCAACTCAATTCAACTCAAGATAACGAATTACCTAATTTTTCTTTATCAGCTCAAGAAACTTGAGTTGAATTGAGTAAATTATTCTTGAGCTGATAAATTACCCTAGTGAGTTAGGTAATTACCAGTTGTATGTGCTTACAGTTAATTAGTGACTTTATTTTTCTATTACTTATAGGTTTTATATATATGGAAATATTATTTTGTGCAAAATAATATTCATACAGTTTTTACAAATAATGTTAAAAGGGAAATTTGTAACTTTAAACTGCTCCATGATTTCCGCAAAATCTCGTTTTTTATTGGCTATATATTGTTTCGTTCACATTCATACTATTGCTGTTTGAGCTAAATAGCAATGCCTATATATATATATATATATATGTAGACACTTCAGTCTTTCAATAATAATCAGAGGTACATGTTCTCTCATATTCTTTCTCCAATATGGTATATATTAGAAGACATTGTGCTTCCAAATGTACATTTCATTTTGAGTTCTTCTCCTCTCCCTTGAAGTTCATTTTCTATTAATCTTTGAAACCTTTTCTCTTCTCATCGATGGCGACTGTTGCCGATGAATTCAATTCCTACTTCCTTCATGCATCGGAGCAACTAAGACTTGCTTTGGTTTCTCAAGTCCGAACCGGTGATAACTTTATGAAAAAGATCCATGAATATGGCACTCAATGCCAAAGATAAGCTTGGATTCCTTGCCCACATGCTTTTTCCACTTGTTGCAAATGCTAATCCTCGAGAGCTAGCTTATTGGAAGAGGATCAATGACATTGTTAACTCTTGGATTCTTAACTCAGTTTCCAAAGAAATTGCTTCCAGCATCAACTTTTGCTAGATTTGCAGCTGAGATTTGGAAGGATTTGAATGATACATAGGTTCCAGTAGAAAAATGGACTAAGAATTTATCAGCTCAAGAAAAATTTACTCAATTCAACTCAAGTTTTCTTTTTGTTGAGCCAATATTTTACCAAATTGAAACATATAAATTGCCTCTGGTAGAAAATATTATAATTTTTTTAAAGAATAAGCTCTTTTTTATCTTTTTATTTTTTGTGCATTTATTTTTATCAATAAACAAATTAAATTACTAATAAATTAATACATAATTTTTCAATAAAAAAATTAACACAATCTTTTCAATAAATCATGACACGCAAAATATTTTATAAGCATCATAGACTCCAAACTTGTACCGTGAACAAGGAAAATGTCTCCTTGCTTTGATTCAGCTATTAGCAGCGTGACAAGAATCACTCCAAGCCGATGATGTTTGACAGAGTTGAAAGATTGGACCTAAATCTTATAAAGATTTGAGTTTGATTTGTGTAATTAATATGAAAGCTTTATTAATTGGTGATTTTGTAAGATTTTGTACGTGCTTTTTGATTATTCCATCATTTTAAGAGGACGACCAATGTCAAATCCATCCAATCTTTTTAACTAAAAAAACAAAAATACTCCAAAGCCATGAAAAACGCTCCAATGGAAAAAAAAAATTGGCGTCACCCTAATTGACGTGACCCTATGCAAAAGCATCCAAAGCTGTCATTTTATTTTATTTTACTTTCCTCTCGGGTCCAACTATGCAAGCTGACTTGCAACGAACAATTTTTAACTAATAGGAAAGAAACGTTAGGTTTGAAAATTAGTATTATCGGAAACAAGATGTCGGCTGAAAGGATAGGCAAAATCTACAACTTATCTTGTACGCTATCCGAGCCACAGGCCACTGACAACCCTAAAACAAATTAGTAATATTAAACATGCATATACAATAGTACTGCATGTAAATAATTATTTTATATATATGTAATAGTATTTAATTATTAAAAATTAAAATATAATATTATTTTAATTTTCTGCTAGTGGCATTATAACTAATGAATTAACTCAATATCACATTTTAACTTATATTTTAATTTTCACAACCTATTTGATGTCATTTAATTTTATAAAATTCTATTTGATATTACTAAAAATAGGGAAACTTGCTTCGTTTTTACCTTATCAAAACAAGGGAATTCAAATTCTATATAACATTGTATTTTTTTTCCTCAAATATAAAAGGGAAAAGATTGAGAATAACAAAAAAGAAAATTTATAACCAAAGGACTAACATAGTGTAATATTTTAACTTTTTAAAAATATATTTGATGTTAAACAATTTCCAGAAACTAAGTTAATATCATCCATGCAAATCTTAGAAACTAAAATGAATATTATGATATCACATTTTAACATTCAATCTCACAACTTTTGAAAATCACGTTGATGTGACATTTATTTCTTAAAAGACAGAATAAATGTTCACTGTATATAATTAAATACATGTGCACCATTTTATACGATGAAAATGGTAACAAGGTAAAAGATAGCATTATTCTTCACTTTTTTTTAAGATAAAAATTTATTTTATCTTTTATATTCAATGTGAAAGATACTCCTTAGTTTCGTAACTTAAAATTTTATTAATTAAAAAATAAAATTTTCTTTTTTAATATTTAATAATACTTATTATCTCTCTATCTTAATTCTTAATTATTTACTCTTATATTTTTTATTTTAATAATTAATACTTAGATAAATTTATTTATTTATTATAAAATCATTAATTATATTTTATCGATTGTGACATTATAATACAACAGTTTATTTGTGTCTCGTTAAAAAATAATAAAATTGATAATACAATACCTTACTTATTTTGAAAATTATTAAAAACATTAATTGTAAAATGTTTTATCTACATTACCCTTATATACTTAATATTTTGTAATTTTATATTAATAAATATTACATAAATTTATTTAATATTAAATTATTAATAAAATAGTTATTTTTAAAATGATAAAAATTATTCACTTAATAATTATTAGTTAACACTTGAGGCTTTATTCACTCTTTTTAATTCAGTTACAAATAAATCCTTATCCCCCCATATGATTTCATTCTGTTTTGAAATTGCTTCTAAATGTAATAAATGTGACCATTTAATTCTTTTTGTGATTCCTTACTTCACAATTCTACTGAATTAACACTACTTTGATCTACTTTATTTATTATTTTTAATAAAAACATTAGTTTATTTTATTTGTTATAGGTATATATTATTAAAATATTTATTATTAATTTTTAATTAAATTTTATCCTTTTTGTAATTTTAAATATATTATTAATAAAAAATATAATATAATATGAGATTAGATAAAAGTAATTTTAATAAAACATATATTATAATTAAATCTTAATTTTATTTTATTTTTTAATTGTTGAGAATATGACTAAAATAATATATAACGTGAAGCGGACGTGGTATATTCTAACATTAATTTATATCTGCCAATTTATTTTTTAAAAAAAAAAATTGGCATGTTTCCAACACGTAGCATTCTCGCGCGGCTTCCGACGAAAGCCGAAGCTGCGATGGTGTGACCCCTTGGCCCCGCGTCATTGCCACTCTCACTCATAAGACACCTACATCACGCACACATCTTCACACACTGCAAACTCATTGATTCCTCTGTTTTCATAATGTCCCATCATGCCAGCTGCCACCACTTCCTCCATCACTTTCCCCCTTTATTCCCTTTCCCCTCTCTCTCGCACACGCACTGTTCCGCACTGTAGCATCACTGTGGTAGCTCGCACCAGAACAACGCCGCCGCCAAAGCTCACACACACTTGCTTGTCTCGCGCGCCGTTAGTTACTGTTCAATCCAATTCCATGAGATAACTATTCCCACCCTCCAATGCCCGACCACCCGACACCAACACCAACACCACCACCACCAACAACAACAATGAACGACCAGCTCTCGAAACCGACATCAATCTTCGGGCTGCGATTGTGGGTCGTGGTCGGTGTCTGTGTCGGAGCCGCCATCGTGCTCCTCCTCGTACTCATCTCCCTCTGGCTCGCCTCCAAGCGCTCCACCACCAAGACCAAACGCCCCACCATCCCGGACGTCTCCAAAGAGATCCAAGAGATCAGGGTCGAACCCTCACGCGCCCGACAAAACCACCACGACGATTCTTCTTCTCCTTCCTCCTCCTCAAAGCCCAATGGGCCTCCCCTCCTGCCCGACCCGGTTCCCGAACCCGACCCGGTTCCGCTCTCGCCGCCGACAGAAGAAGATAGCAATAATAACAACCAGGCGATTTTGGCGTTTAACAGAATTCAGTTTGAGATTGGGAAGAACCACAGGATCTCGTACCCGGAACGGCCCTTTGTTAGGTCCTCTTCGCAGTCGCCTGGGAGCGGAGAGGCTCGACCGTTGGATCATCAGGTTCCTACGGTGATCCCTGAGGTGTCGCATTTGGGTTGGGGGCACTGGTACACCCTCAGGGAGCTTGAGGATTCCACCAACGGCTTCGCCGATGAGAATGTTATCGGCGAAGGAGGGTATGGGATTGTTTACCATGGCATCTTGAAGGACAACACTCATGTTGCTATTAAGAATTTGCTCAATAATAAGTGAGTTTTTCTTTTCCCTTAAAAGATTATTATTATTATTATTATTATTATTATTATTATTATCTTTTATAAAATTTGCATTGGAATGGTTGGTGTTTGTGTGTGTGAAAAATTAATGATTTTTGATTGGATTGGCATGTGAATGATTGGTGACGCTAGGGGACAAGCTGAGAAAGAGTTCAAAGTTGAAGTGGAAGCTATAGGACGAGTTCGGCATAAGAATCTCGTGAGGTTGCTCGGGTATTGTGCTGAAGGAGCTCATAGGTAGGTACTCTGTTGTTTTCTTTTTCCGTAACCGCCACTGCTTCCTCATTTGTGCTCTAATCTTTTTGAAGTTAATTTATTTATTTGTAATTAAAATTCATTATTATCTGCATATGCTTGTGGTATAAAGTATAAACTGATAATGAGTTTTCCCCCCCCCCCCCCCTCACACAGAATGCTTGTGTATGAGTACGTTGACAATGGGAACTTGGAGCAGTGGCTGCATGGGGATGTTGGGCCTTGCAGTCCTCTAACTTGGGAAATTAGAATGAACATAATTCTGGGAACTGCAAAAGGGTAAACAACAAATTAACTTGCATTGTTTTGGCCTCTGCTTAATTTACTTTCTTTTTTTTGTATCATTATTTGACTTTTCTGTCAAAGTTCATTCATTTCCAATTTATGGATATCATTCCCTTGGCATAAATGCTTTTAATTGGTCATAACCGTTATGATTCAATAGGTTAACTTATCTTCATGAGGGGCTGGAACCAAAAGTTGTCCACCGTGATATTAAGTCGAGCAACATTTTGATTGACAAGCAATGGAATTCAAAGGTTTCAGATTTTGGACTTGCCAAACTCCTTGGCTCCGACAGCAGCTACATTACAACCCGTGTAATGGGCACATTCGGGTCTGTACTGTCTCCCTTGTTCCTTTTCCCCTTGTTCTCATCCAAGTATTCCCCTTACATATTGTTCTTTTGGCAGATACGTAGCTCCTGAATACGCAAGTACTGGCATGTTGAATGAACGAAGCGACATGTATAGTTTTGGAATTCTCATTATGGAAGTAATTACTGGCAGGAATCCTGTTGATTATAGTCGGCCTCCTGAGGAGGTTTGTCGTATTTCACTAATGCAAACCTGCTTCTGAAACATTAGTCATTGAACTCTTAGCTATTATTTTTTTCACTTGTAACTGAAAAGCTGAGATTTTCAGGTGAATTTAGTTGACTGGCTGAAGAAGATGGTTAGTAACAGAAATGCAGAGGGAGTATTGGATCCCAAACTCCCTGAGAAACCAACTTCAAGGGCACTAAAGAGAGCACTTCTTGTAGCTTTGCGCTGCACAGACCCTAATGCACAAAAGCGGCCTAAAATGGGGCATATCGTGCACATGCTTGAAGCTGAAGAATCCCCTTACAAAGAGGTAAGAGCATTTCTGTTCAAGTTTATTCAATCTCAGTATCGTATTTGATGAAGAATAAGGATATATTACATGTGGTTGATTTTTCTTTAATTTGGAGGCTAAATTGAAGCCTTACTTAAAGAGCAGCGTATTTTAAAATTGGATAAAGAATCAATAACAAGTGGTCGGATATTCAACTGAAATTTAATACCGATTTATGAAGTTTCCATTCTGACCCTGATATGGAGTCTTGTTATCAAATTTAGTTTTTACTTTTTGCATTTCAATTAAATTGTTGGTGTGTAGAATAGTTTATGCATGAACTCTTATTATGAACGTGTCATCAAGAGCAGAACAGCATCCAATTTATCAATATCTCAACTACTAAAGATATGTTTATATCTATTCCTGTTATTTCAAATCAATGGCTTATTTAATAGTTTCTCACGTTTGATCTAGTTTCATGAATTAATCTTCTTCTAACTGCATATACTAAATAGACCCTGCCAAAGTTTAACAACTGAAACATGTAAAAGAGCACCAATTCGTGTGTGATAAATGAGAACTATTACTTTGCATCTCTGATACTTGATGTTCACACCAGGAAGTTGTCTTGTTTTTACTCATTGATAAATGGCATCTTGTTTCAGGATCGTAGAGCTAGAAGGGATTCAGAATATTCACCTAAGAATAGAGTAGATGATGGATTGAAAGAGGAGGCAACTGTTTCCGGTGATGATTGTAGACTTGAAAGTGGGGTGCAGGTCAATGAGACAGATGAAACCATCAAGAAGTGAAGCCATAAAATTTGCTTCCCAGTCTCGTTAATGACCAAAATGTGGTGCCCTCACTCCCTTTTCAACCTGTCATGCAAATGCCAAAACAATTCGCATCCATGGGACTTTCACATATGTTGCTCTAGAGTGTTTGTGGCTTCTATACTCAGCCAATGCCCACATTACCCTCAAAAGGAGATATGCTTTGATATGCTTTGTGTTCTTTGTCCCATGTTTTTCTTAGTTATGCTTGTAGTTTGAGCTCGATCATGTAAATGTCAGCCATATTTTGCTTGATTCATCCAATTAAATATTGTTATGCTTCTCGTGCTAGATCTGCTTAAACCTTATGTGATCGAAAGTTTGAAACGTACTGCATTGTCAACACTTCTGCGGTTAATATCACCCAGAAGGTCGAGTTGAGATATAAATACTGCATGCTAGCCGGTAACAGCACATTCATTTCAAGTATATAGCATTAGATGATAAATTAATTTCCTTCCACTGCTATGGTCCTTTAGCCCCGTTTTCCATTAAGTAAGGAACTCATGTTGTATCTGGGGAGACCTTGACAGCTAGGCAATGACTCCAAAGAGTCTCATCGTTGGACCCCCTCCTTTGATGATGGATGAACCACGACAACTTGTAAAGCAAGATATCTGGCTACTGGGGTTAAATTTTTGTTCTGTTGATAGGAGCAAGCCCCGCAATTGATGTTTCTGGTCTAATAATCTTTCACCTGATCCTGACCTTGGTGACCATAAAATGGAAATTTCGGTATGAATCTTTTGGTCGTGCTTGAAGTTCGGAAGTTTATATCTAGACGACTTACCAGCTAGAAATTATATATTACAACACTAGATCGTAGAGTCATCACAAGCAAGGTCTTTCAGATGCTGGTCCCCGGATTTATCATTGCATGTGACAAACAACATACAATCTTGTAGAAGGACAAGGCGTACTAAACTACTAGCTGAAGAAATTCATAGTCACTTCTGAAGCACAATAGGACTCTGCTGAAGCCTAATTGGGTTCAAGTCGGTCTATTATACAGTAAAATTTGTTTAACAATAATTTTTTTTTATTCAAACTCAAAATTTTATTTAAAAGGAATAAATATCAAATTATTTGAACAAATATCGGTAATTTCAAATAAATCTTATTAAGATGAAAACGACCTCTCAACTTTCAAAATCATAGATGTCTAATTTACAAACACATTTTCACACGGTTTAAAGAATGAAGTCCTACGAAAGATATTTGAAGTTCTATGACCAAGAAAAGAAAGTTGTCATCCCCAAAATTATTCCAACCGCTTGCAGCAGCTTGACAGGCGTGTCCATAAAAGCATTGTTTGGTGACGGCTGGTTTCCTCCGGCTGCGGTGGTGTCAGCCAATGCTGCAGGTGGCGGTGGAGAAATGGGAGGCACATCGCATGTTCCAAATGTGGCATTTGCCTGCACATATATAGATAAATATTAATGATTCATCATCTCATTATTCAGTATTGAATGACTTTGTAGAGTTTCTTATGTAGAAACAACTAACAAGCCTTCACATAATCCATCATAGTTAGACAAGTATGCCCAAAGAAACAAATACTGGATACTAAAATCGTTAATCTATTATTATTAGTTTCTTTATTTAGTTGTGACTTCTTTATTATTTTTCAAATTTTAAATATTCAATAATTTTAATTTTGAAGGATAGTAATGAATTTTATTAATATAAAAGTTTTATTGATATAAAAATTATGAACAGAAACAAGTTATTAATGAATTTTTTTTTTCACCTAATTATTGATGAATTAGAGATGAGTTACTAGCTAGTGTAACAGGATTAAAGGTGTGGAGAGGCAAGGCAACAAGTTAGAAACCTTGCAATAGGCAATGTTGTCACATCCACAGGTCAAGTGACCGTTTGCTTCATCAACAGCTTCTGGGGCTCCTCCGCCATCGCTCCTCTGTAACAAAAAGTATAATTCACAAGCATTAGCAACTGCATATAAGTATGTGCTAGGTTTGGCAGATTTTTTTTTTTTTTTTTTATAGAATTGTACATAAATTTCCAATGTATATCTTTCTTTCTCACAACACTACATATTTATTTTAATACTAGGGAAGATTCAAATTCATATTTTGTTGATACAAGTAACTTGGTCTATTGACTCAAATGCAGACAAGAACAATACCTCGTAAAAATCAACAGCAATGAAGTTTGGCCATCGATTGCCGGCAGCATCATGGCAAGTCTTCATCATGCTAACTAATGGGGCCGAGTTGTCAGCGCATGCCTGACTTGCATTAGGATCAGTGCGAAAATAGTTCTGAAGAACCAGGGACCTTGATTTCGTGTTCATAGCTGACGACTCTGCACGATTTGGACAAGAACCAGATTTCATTCCATCATCTCCATCTGAAATTCGATTAACATGTAACTGGGTTTGGCTCTCCGTAACATGTTCATAATTATTATTAAAATGGATCATGAAACTCACATTGGTTTTCTACCACGTATCTCCATTGGTAAGCAATGCCCTCGGAAGCTTCTTTGGATGATTTGGAGGTGAAAACTATCAAGCGTTGATTCTTCTGGACCATGTCATCGACGGTTGGCCAATCTTCACCATTCTTGGGCATTCGAGACACTGGGAACCAGTACTTGCTAAGCCCAGAAGCGTTAAACACCTTGGTAAGCCCTTGGGGAGATGTCACGTAGTCTTCAATGAAGATGGTCACAATTTCTGATGGGTTTGCCTCTAGAAATGATTGGATGTCTCTAAGCACCTTTATGGCAGGTTGCTAGCATGGGATGGCAGAAAATCATACAATGTATGATTAATTAATGACAACTAATAAATTTACAAATTTAATTATTGGAGGAATCATTGCACTTACAAATGAAGTAGCGTTGAAACATTGGCCTCCGAAGGAGTGACATAACCAGATGTCGTTTTCAAAGTCATACATATCTAACATAAGGCCTCGAACGCCGTTCTGTTATATAAAATGCAATGAAAACATAAAAGCAAGAAGACAGATGTTTCAGATTCTCTTCAAGATTGCAATTATATATATGTCGAACTGAATCACAGGAGCTTAATAATAGATCTCTACTAAATTTACTTGTAGTTATACTTTAAATTTTACAAAATTTGTAATATAGATTTTGGATGTCATATTGTGATCGATTAGTTAATTCTAAACTTAGTTAAATTAAAGGAATTTATACATTTGCCATATCAAAAGGAATTTATACATCTGATATTATTATGCATATTACAAAAAAATAAAGTACGAAATAATTTTTTTTAACCAAAGTTCTATAATTTGTGTGTGTCATAGTTAAACAAGTGCTTCTGCGGTAGCAATGGTTAAAGGCAGACACATTTTTTTTTAATTTTTTATTTTTGGTTGGGAAGGCACAGACAATGTGGAGCAGGAAACTATTTCAACGGGGCCCAGTTGCGATTAGTGTTGATAGTTTCCTTTTTTATTTTTATTGTTTCATGAGCTTTCATCATTAATTTTGATTTCTTTTTGTTGGGCCTAGCCCAGTTAGGTACACCCAAGGCCAGAAAAGCCAGCTGGTCTGATCTGAGGGTACTATGTACCCTGGAACCATAAACACATGATCCTTTCCCCCTTAAAAAAAAAAAAAAAAAAAAGAAATGGGAGAAAGAGTGCACGTTACATATTAAGGATTTAAAAGTGAAAAATATTATATAAAAAATTAAATTTTTTTATTTGTAACATATTAAAAATTTTTCAGAAAAAATATTATGTAATACTTTTTTACTTTTAAGTTCTTGACAAATGTTCTTTTCTTTCTGATTGTACCCAGAAAAAATTCTTGACAAATGTTTTAAGGACACTTTAATTATTAATAAAATCTAAATTTTACATTGATCTCATTAATTATTTCTCTCAATTAAGAGCTTCACAATTCACCATTTACAATTTTTCCCCGCTCATTAGAATCTGCATTAATTCAGTTCCAGCTTAGGACATATTTACAGGAAATTTTGATAACAGGCACACTAAATCGAAGCGAACTTTAATTGATGGAATATTAAATTGTAAAAACATTAATATGTGAAGGATTATATTAAGAGCGACAATATTAAGTGAGGGGATCAAAATAGTATTTCCATCTTCGTGGATTTTAAAAATTTTGAACATAATCTGTAACCATTGTTTTGGCCTTGGTTGAAAAATCACATTTTTCAGAATTCGATTAACAGCAACATTTTTTTTTTTTTTGGGACTGGAATAATTAACAACAACATTAACAATAGTTGTTTTGCAATAAAAATATCAACAAATGAAAATTTGAGATATGACCAGTAAAAACAAAAAATATCTTATGATTTCGAAAGTGCATACGTAATCCATATTCTTACGAAAATTTACGAATGGTCAAAAATATTTGGGTCAAATCTCTGAACCCTTCTTCCTTCAATTTGTGTTTTGATTCTTTTGAATCCTTCTCAGCATGAGACTACTAGGAAAAGTCTTAAAAGGCGCATTTTTATTATAAAAACACAATTATTGCACATCAATATTAAACAAGAAACTCAGGCAATATATATATATATATATATATATATATATATATATATATATATTTAATATTGAAGCAGATATTAACTTCTAATGTGTATCAATTAATTAACGAACTGATGACATGTTTCTCTTTAATTATAAAAAAAAAAAGGAAAGAGAACTAACAGTCTTCTAATCAGCTGGTATAAGTTATTAACGAATGATTAACTAATCAATAGCTGATGTTAATTAAAAATTACATCTCAGGTATAGAAATAGTAGAACTACAAAGTCATAGGTGTGAGTACACCTATTCAATTTTGTACCGATGATTTTTTTCGTGTGTCCCTCAAATGCCTCTTAAGTAAAATCTCTATCACTGTCTTCGCGCTAGAACTAAAAAGAATGTCGAACTCGTATTCTCTCTTGTTTTTTTTTTTTAATTTATTTTGGCTATGTCAAATTAATGTACTGAATAATCGAATAATATACAGCTAGTTGTGTATATAAATATATATAGAATAATGGAAAAGCTTAGCTGGATCGAGAACACATGATCATGAGTGGGAAGATGAAAGAAACAGTCTTACATTGAGTTGATGGGCAACCGTGTCTTCCTGGTTCGTGGGTGCTATAATAGAAGACCCAGTGTCCGATTTAACGCCGGAGACAGCGTAAGAATTATGGGTTGTCAGCCACGAGTACCGGTTGAACGCCAAACCTTTCACCTAAGAACCCAACCCATGAATCAAACCACCACAACAGAGATTGAAAAAGGTAATTTTACCACATAAAGAAAGGGAAGAGTGAGAGTCATTTGAGCAGAAATTGAAAGCCACTAAAACTCTGAAACTTACTTTGGAAGTGGAATTCGTAGGCTGGATCCGAGTGCATCTAGGCCTGGTGTTCCCATTTGCAGGGCACGTCTCACAACGGAGACCAGCGTCACATTGGGCCCCTGACCCACAAGTTTCCCCTTGCTGTTATGTTCAATCAGAAAAGCCATTCATGACTGCGGTTAATTGTGTTGAATGCTGCGAATCTAATATGAAGTTTTAAATGATCAGAAATAATTGGGTACTCACCTTGAGGCCTGACGAGCTGTTAACGAGACAAAGTGCCGCAAGGACAACCACTGCCACCACCACTTGGCTCTGAATAACATGGAAAGATCAGTCACACATGAATTTCCATTCCATAGCAAAAACTGGCCAGAAAGATAATACTGTAATTCAATTAGATGAAGATTGCAATAGCTAACTATCATGCCTTCATTTTAATATAGGCTTTCCACTGCTTGGTGCTCTTTTTAAAGACGACAACGTAAACAGCGTAGCAGTATGCAGAAGTCCCTGTGCTATCTATGTAACCGCTCTCCCTTTTTTTTTTTTTTTTTGGTGTGTTTCGATGCTTTGATTTATATAAGGGCTGAGCGAAAAGAAATGATTTAGGTGAGGGAGGAAATTTCTAACTTTTTGAAAAATTCAGCTAACAGTTTAGACCCGATTTTACTAATAATCTGAATATATATATATATATATGGAGAGAGAGAGAGAGAGAGAGGGGGGGGGGGGAATTACAAGATTGTTTGTCCTTAAAGCTGCGTAATCTTGGGACCCTGGATTCTAGATAGATAAGAAGCCATGTAAGAGTTCACATTCTAGAAGACAAATTTCAGAATTGATCTCTTCTTCTAAATGACTGAAATTTCACGAAAAGATTTTTTTTTGTCCTGTAGTACATGGATAATAATAAAGAATTTCATACCTGTATTAAATTATTTCACGCGTAACTTACATGGCGGCATATCTGCTGACCTAGATCATCAAATTGGTGGTTAAAATGAACATCGGAGCCATGGAGTTGCTTAAGATATATATAATATTTACAAATATGGCGACAAAATGAATTCGATAATTCCATGATATATAAAAATATTTTCGAGTCAAGTTTTTTTTTTTTTTTTTTTAAGGTTGTAGGATCAAGTCAAGTTTTTATGTTAAGTTGAGAGTTGAGACTTCAAGCCATCAAATGCACATCCTTAACCATATTAATATAACCTAATTGCTTTATATGAAAGAAAAATTCTATACCAACTCTCCTTAGATGCTCCATTGACAATACAAAAGACTAGTTTTTTGGTAGAACAATATAAAAGACTATAATAATGCGAGATTGATTTTTTTATGTGCAAATTGTACATAATTCAGTCATATATACATTATTATTATTTATTTTTTTATTTTAAGTTTTTATCCTCTGGATATGGTTTAACTGATGACGAGAATATGCGCAATCTGCACATGAAATAATCCTCTAATATAAAAACGCTTTGTTTTAACGTATTATTTAAGTTTTCACCTGTAAATCTTTTTTCGTTTATATAGGTTGTCAGTTCAAACCATACTTTCTTTCCAATATAAATTATATATATGCATACAGACCAGAAAAGTCCTTACCTAGAATGATCGCTATAAACCAATCTCAAATTATCTACCCACTCCAACGAAACTTCTATGAAAGTATCCCTCTTTAAAAAGTAAAAATATTATTAATAACATCTCGCTTTTCATTTGTTGATAATAATAATAATAATAATAATAATGGTATCTTCCTCTTATAGAACATAAGTAAAACAAGTTTTAGGACTCATTTGGTTGCGATTATGAAGAAAGATATGATATTTTAAAAAAGTAAAAGTTATTTTATGTTTGGATGTAAAATTAATTTTTATTTTGGTGTAATATTAAAATATATCTTTTTTCAAAAGATAAAAATTACATCTTTTGGAAAAAAAAATTTATATTTTTTTTTAGTAATTATATTTTTTTTAAAAATTATCCAAGCATATGCAAAATATAAAAAAATATATATTTTTAAAAATTACCAAAATAATAGAGCCCAAAGAAGCACTTACCTTATGTGACAGTTTTAGACTTTTAGGCATCATGCATGATGCATTCTCCGGAAAAATCAAACAAGAAAGTGATTGCTATTTTATTAGAGAAATATTTGGTAAACTTACTTTTATTAGGATACTGTATTGACTCAAATTTTATCTATTATTGAATAGAATATAAATCTACTTAAATTAGGTTCACATCCCATTTAATAACGAATGGAGTGTGAATCAACATCTTATCATAAAAAATATGAATTTACTTATCATTACTTATTTTATTAGCATTCCCTTGCTGCTTTTTTTACCCTTTTTTTGGGTACTAGGCTTGAAAAGTATTGCCGTTGGCTGTCAGATATTTTTAATCCCTCCACCAAAAACAAAAGGACGTAGTTTTTCTTGCTTCCTCCAAAGAAAAAACTACCAAACTTTTTGTAGTTTAACAAGCCCAAGACCCACCCCCACAAAAAATATAACCCAAAAAAAAATTCAAGTTCCGCGGTCCACCAGACCATTTGGCTCCCGACCACATCTATGTTCTTCCGCCAGCAGTCAGTTGGGCTGTTTAATTAATATCATTTCCGACCCAAAAAAGAGTTCTTATTGCCTCCAAATAAGGGGAAAAAAAGGATTGCTTATTGACTTTCTTGCTAGTTCACTTTTGCATTTTTGTCATAATGAAAAACTTTTCTAATCTTCATAACCGTCTTAAAAATCAAATTGTTTCAAATAAATCAGTTTTTGTTTTGGTCAACTAATAAATCTCTCATGTTCCAGAAAAAAAAAAGTAAAAATTCTTTTTTTAAAAAAAAAATTAGAACACATATCTATTTTTATTCCTAATAAAAATTTTATAAGATAAATTAGTCTATTAAAATTTAAAAATTTTTGGATCGTTCCTTATCATTCAAAAAAGGGAATACATTAGTTCCTTCATACATAATTTTTTAATATTAATAATACGAATCTGTACAAAAAAACTAAATGGTATTTAATTTTTCATTTTTTATTTCCATTTCAGTAAAAACAGAAAATAAGAGTGAAAATATATTTGTTATAATTGTTTTGAAAATATTTCCTAAAATAATTGAAAATTTGAAAATATGAGACCTATATTTTTATCTTTTTATATTTGATTGTCAGAAATATTTTTTATAGAAATGTGGTGGCACTATGGTAATATTCAAAAAAAATTTCCTTTACTTGTCACTTGTCCCCCATTCGAATCTTGAGCAAGACAAGTGATCATTTTTTTTTTTTTCCAGCACTTCCACATTCTTTTGTCTTGCATGGGTTTAAATATTAAATACTCCAGGGGAAAGATAGCTTATTTTTTTTCCTTCCCCCAATGGTGGTTACTAAAAAATGCTAACTCCTCCTCCCTCAAACATAAACCACAGTCACCACTCCCTAAGTATCTATCGCATCGCTCAACATGCATTGCTCGCTGCCGATCACAGATAGCCAGCACCACCACGGCCTTCTCTTCCCTTTTCCCTATCTCGAGCTCTATTTTTCCTCCCTCACCACCCCCAATCTATTTTGGCACTGCTCACAAGGATGCTCATCATCGCTCATAGGGACTGCTCACCACCGTTTAGCTGCCAATGCCACCGCAGCCCCTCCCTTCCCTCACCCCTATCTCAAGTTCTATTTGGTGTGCATTTCAGGTCCCCTTCGTTGGATCTTCTACTTCTCTCTTTTGTGATCATTAGCTGTTTTATTTTCTAACTTGTATCATCTAACATTCAAATTATCTAACTTGTAATATGATTTTTTTTTTTGAGTTCTTTTTGATATGTTCTATTTTTAACTTGTAATATGATGTTTTTTTTTCCCCCGGTACATATTCATTGCTTAAGAATGTTACTACTTCTGTGATTATTGTTGTGATTAAGATGAGGTTTTGAAATATATGATAGTGACAACTTCTGGACTAGAGTCAGCGAGGTAGGCATCATGACATTGTTGTTGCACATGAAATTTCAGTAAAGAAATCATATCATGCCATCTAGTTCAAATGTTGGAAGTGTGTCTAGTTGTCTTACTACATAAGTCTCAACTGCAATAAGAATGGGAGGAAGGGTTGAGTCTTTTGTTTTCTGTATAGAAATTCGACGTTCATTTGCCACCAAGGATTTGGAATTAGAAAGAGCAATGTCATGCTATGATGGTGATACATATAATCTTTTTTTCTTTTTCTTTTTATTTGGTGGCCAAAAATTTGTGCAGACAACATTTTCATCCTCAGGCAGTGGGTTCAAACTACTTCCTTGAGGCTAAGGAGCAACTTGAAAACATTGCTAGTCTATTCACCATATGTTGATATAGTTTCACTTGTTTTCATTTTAGGCTTTAAATTGATTGATAATTATCATCGATGATGGATAACTATCACTTTCAGTATTTTGTTGGAGGATGATGTATCTCTTTTTTTCCTTTTTTTTTTTTGTATGTTTTAGCTAGTTAACAAGATGAAGTATAATAAAGACTGTAATTATAGATAATATTAATTATTTTATTTAATTATATCTTTTTTTAATATGATTATAATTTACTCACAAATCAAATATATCCTAAATATATTTTGTCATTACAAGTATTTTTGTAGTTAAAATTTTTTTTGTAGTATTTATTAATTATAAAATAATTGATAATGATAATAAAAATTGCTTAAAAGCGAGCAATTTATTTTATTCTTAAGTTTAAAATTTATAGAGTTATTTTATTTTAATAAATACTTTTATGTTTATTTCAAATTTGTAAATAATAAAATTCATCTAATTGTGCAAAAGATATATATAACATTTTTATTATTTAATAATAAATATAATTTCATTATCTCAAATTTAATTTTGAAAATATATTTTGAAAATAGATAAAGTAAAAATATTTTTATTGTTTTCCCTTTTTAAAAATAGATAAACCAAACTCATTTCCTAAATTCAGAAATTTGAAAATGAAAATTATTTTCGAAAAATAAAAATAAAAAATAAAAATAGAAAATATTTTTACAAACCAAATATCACCTAATATATCTCCCCTTTTTAATGGTGAGAATCTATCTGAAAAAATGTCTCCCAAAATTTTCGTAGCAACCAAAGTACATATTTGCTCTTATTTTTAATGTTAAAGGTCACACTCTTCTTACATGCAAACTCATATGCCAGGTCCAGGGAGTCTTTTTCAACCACCCCAAACGTTTGTGTTGAGTCTTTAACATAGACACCCGAACTTTGAAATTGGATTAGCGTTTTGAGCATCCAAAACTCATGTTTACCTTCATAGAACATGGTGCAGTATTGTTTGGATATTTCCCCAGTTAATCAACGCCAATGGGTTTTCACGCCCAAACCCCAGCTAAGCCTATAGCTAGACATTGTTGCTTCTACGTTAATGAATTTCATGTTCAAATACTTTCAATAACAAATTTCCATCCATATATTTGAAGTGTAGGCGTACCATCAGTAACTAATAACCAAGCACCTTTTTATCCAAGAATTCTTTTTTTGAAGTGTATAGGTTTACATTGCCAGCTGTTTCAACTAATTATTTTATTTTATTTTATTTTATTTACATATATCATCAATAAATAAAAAAATAAAGTAATTATGTTGATTTATTAATATATTTATTGTATCAAGAATTTAATTTGTATATATTATCAATGTAAAAAAATTTTACATAGATATTCAATAATGTACCACCACATTAGTAAAATTGCTTGACTCAATTACTCATTATCGTAAAAGTCTTATAAACACAAGCATTTGATTAGATGATAGTATAAAACTCTTTTACATAAATTTTATATTATCAATGCATAACAATTAAACTTATATAAAGTAATATAACTAGATTAATTTAGATTTTAATTAAATTATAATTTGAAAAATAATAAAATGAAAAAAGAAACAATATTAACATTATAACATATATCCTTTTTAGTAATTTTACTAGCAAAAATGATTTTGATCAATATTGTTCAAACAACATCCATTTTATCAAATTTTAAGATAAAGATTTCCAAGCATAAATCATGTTGACTTGAGTTCATTTTTTATCAAAATCAAGTTTACAAAATCACGTTAACTGAAAATTAATTTTGCAAACTCCAATCTAAACGCACACGAATTCATTGTGATCCTGGTCTTGAGCAAAAACAACAATAAGCCTTTGCTCCCCTTAGCATATCGAATATTGATAAAGAATTAAAGAAAGACAAAATTTTGTTCTTTATATCAAGTTCATCACATCATATTTATTTATAAAAGAATAAATTTAGATCTCTTAATGAATTTTTTTTTTATTAGTAACTTTTTTTGTCAAATAAAGATATTTTCTTTCGATCATCTTTCGATTTTTAATATGATATAAGAGGATTGCTACTATAAAGAGTACTACATCTTTGATGGTGAAATATTGATTAAGGATTTAATCATAAATATTGACAAATTCTTACAGAATACAAACCAAAAAAGTATCAAAAACAAAAATAAAAAAAAAATCCACTATTCAAATTTCATGTCTATTGAACTTTTAATTTTCAATTTTTTAAGGTATTGATATAGTAAAAAGGGGGATGTAGAGAATAATACAGTCCATTATTTGTATACATGTTTATCATCTCAAATATATTTTTAATTTAAAAAAGTAGAATAATAAAATACAAGTTAATAATATATTTTATCACTGGTTAAAGTTAAGATATTAAATTCTAAATAAAATTAGAACAATCTACATGAACATGTAATAATTTATCTATAACATGATAGACAAGGCATATACAAAGAATAAAATGCATGAAACTTGTATTACCTTACTTAAAGCCCATACATGAGTCATCATTTTATTTAATGTGTTACAATGGTGAACTTAAATATAAGCCATTAGATCAAAAAGAAATTTAAATGAATGGATAAGATTACTAGTTGATATAATTATTAATAATTTGTTAAAATTATAAAAATATAAACTAACAAATATGCCCCATCATCACATCTACCATCCCTACAACTGTAATCGATCCTTCACCTCTACCCATTGTCTTTACACCACAACCAACCCACCACTATCCTCGCATTAACATGGCACCATTTCTTGATCAAGCCTTATGCTTAGCCTGCATCACTGAGAAACCACATGCCATTAGGCCTCCAACATTGCATCGCCTCCACTCTTCATAGCCATTAGCCTTGTCGCATCATAGCTCTGAGCTCCTCTACCCAACCTTGCACCAACGCCATAATCCAATCGTGCCCCCTCATCATTGCGCACCACTAGGCCTTTCGAGCAACTATACAATCTCATACGTTGACCCTCGGTTGTGACTCCAAGCTAGCAACCACACTATTTGCTTACACGACATGGATCCACCTAGCCACTGTTAGCTTGTGCCATGCTCCTAACGTCACTATCATGATAAGCGTGGCCACCATTCATGCCTCTTGGGTGGAGATTGGGGGAAGTAGGACGCTATTGTTACAAAGAACATGAGTACTGGTCGATGGTAGGAGGGGCTGGTCGGTGAATTTGATGGAGGGTATTCTTGTCATTTTAAAGGGTCAAAATCTTCAAGTCAACCTATTTATCTGCCAAAATTAGGTAAGATGGACTACAAAAATATTGACTCATCTAAATTAATTTATTTTTACCCTAACTCGTTTAACTTGCGAGTTAAATAGACTAGCTCAATAGGTAAATTGGCTAACTCGTTTACTCATTGATTTTTATTTTATTTATTACAAAAATGTTTGGCACTCGTAGTTCATTAGTTTTCTTTTTCTTTTCGGTTAACATGGCTTATTAGTTCAAAAAAACAAAATTTGCCGAATCCATTACTTAAGACACTAAACAAACCAAAAAGGAGCCCAACACTATTGGGTCAACAATTTTTACATGTCAAAAAATAAAAATGTCCAACAACTTCTTAAAAAATCCCTCAAAGTGCATTGGATTTATTTAATAAAAAAAATTAAATGGGTTGGCCCATGTAGGTTTGCGGGCCAACCTTAAACAATCGGAGATACTATGTTCCTTCTAGCATATTTACTTGACTCTAGGGTTAGCCCTACCCATAGCGGTGTCACCCACGTGGGGTGCTGCAAGGAATGCCTCCCTGCTTCCCATCCCAACAATCCCAAAACCCTCCTCACCCCCATCCTTGATCCTTGCCCTGTTCCTCGTCTCTCCACAGGTCCCTGTAGGGATCCCCATTTGAAGCCAAAAAAAAAAAAATTGAAAAAACTGAAAAAAAATAAAAAGGAAGAATCATAGTTTTTGTTTTTGACTTTTCACACTCAGTTTTGCAATTGCAACAGATAAAAAAAAGGAGGAGCAAGGGCTATGAAAGTGACTGAGAAGCAGACTAGCAGAGGTTCGGGCATGTGGTGGCGGCGCAACGTGATCTGGGAACTGCTCCAGTGGTGGCATGATGCAATCTAACTTTTGGCTCCAATGGTGCAATGGTGGTGGTGCGATTTGCTGACTGCTGCTATGTGCTTTAACTATGGCGACTTGGTAGGTGGAGTAGGGCTGGGGAAGAAGAAAAGAGAAAGTGGGGGGTCTTACACAATTTGATTATTTCAAAAAAGGAAAAGAATGAAGAATAAGAATCTAGGATTAAGTTAATTTAGAAATATTTTTAATTATTAAATTAAATAAATATTGTGAAATGTCATAAAGATATATTTATATACAGGGATATAGTGAGTCTTCATTAAGAATAAATTAGTCTTTTTACACTAACAGAGTCCCCACGGGGTGGGGAGGGAGATCACCGCCCCTATCCCCGAATCCACCACAGGGGGATTTATTCCCATCCTAGTCCCTGCAGAGAAAAATCCCCGAACACGGGCCTCGAATAGGGCAATCTTCGCTGAGATCTCTACCTGATGAGGATTTTTGATATCCATACCGACCCATTTAACTTGGAGATAAAAATAAGACAACTCTTTAACTTGCATGCTCAAACGGGTCAGGTTTAAATGCTCGGGTCGGCCTCTTTTAACGCCCCGAGCAAGGATCTTGATGAGCTATTCTCGTTCGCCATTGTAACCGACACCTATTTCATTAGATGGTTGCAAACGACTGACAATCCATGGTATACGACAAAGTCCCGCGTGTTATGCTATGCACCTTCTAAAGAATGGTGCGTTATGCACCTTGAAATCTCTGCTTTTTATTTAAATATAAAATATTGGAATGATTTAGATTTTTCACCGACAACCCGTGATCTACCCTCTGCTATGTACTAGATTCCACCCCTCTTCCATCTGCCCTTCTCTTCGCAAAGCATTCGATGACTTTTTCCTGTTTTTCTTGTATATAGATCACCTCGTACTCCAAGCTGGCATACCATCCATCCACTATTGGATAGATGTGAGACCCAGTTTAAGTGGGAGCTACACACCCATCCAATGGTGAATGGATAATATGTCGGTCCGGAATATGAGATGGGCTATATCAAAATATCATCTCTCTTTTTTCTTTCATGCTCCTGGCGACATGCGCTATTTCTATTTGCTCGTGCCCCTTGAATCCTTTCACTAATCAGACCAAAACCCACCAAGCTAATGGTAAGCATGAAGACATCCAAGCTCCAAAAAAAGCAGCTATGGAGATATTATTGAACTCCGGCAAGGTCGGTTGTTCCATTATTGGGCAGTTACAGGAGTTATAACGGCGCGGCGCGGTCAGTTAACTGGTTCATGAGGAAGTGGTTCGAGTCGGGTTTGGAGGAGGGGTTGAGGCTGTGCGCGCTCGTAGGGTGCGGGCGGCTAGAGATCCGCGCGCACGAGTTGCGGCGTCTTCGGTTTGCTGAAACCATTGCTTGCGTCTGCGTGGGTGTCAGGCTCTTGGCTGGATACTACGGCACATGATGGGGTGCTCGTCGGTTGAGCCGTGGGTGCTGGAGAACGACAATGATGATAGCGGTGTTGCGGTTGTGAAGGAGGCAACGATGACGCAGTGGCAGAGAATGTGTGTGTCGGGTTATGGAGACTGGGTGGAAGATTACGGGTTCGATCACGGAACAACCCGATTAGTGCATGGCATTCAACGGTGAATCACTATAAAAGAAGCTACGCTGCCAGGCGTTGGCACCATGTTATGCATGTTGATCACCCTCAACACCTTAACCCCATGCTCCTCGCACCGCTCCTTGAACTTCAAGTTCCCAAATCTAGGCACTGCAAAGTAGAAAACTGTGATAGAAATCTTAGTGGTTAACTCACTGTCTTGAACAGCGTTTAGCTTCAATTCAGCATTTGAAACTCGACAGCACTAACAAGGTCTGTCATTCATGAAGAAAAAATAAAATCAATAGGTTATATAGTGAGTTAATGCCGTTTAATTCGTCAAAAATAATAGGTTAGTAAGTTAAATGTGTTGACTTTTTGAATTGATTTAATTTTTATTCATCTAATTTTTTATAATAATTAACGAGTTAACTAACATAATTTTTTCTTGATAGAGAACTCACAAAATTAATTTGTCTAATTTGTTTATTTAATTTTAAATGTGATAATCTTTTTAACTTGTTAATGTAATTAATTTTTAATGATTTGAGTATTCTGAAATATTAATTATTTTTTTAAAAAATTAAACAGATTAATATGCAGGCTTTTGTCGCTATCATATCCACCACTTAGATAGCTTACGAACAAGAGAGGGGGAAACAGAAACATACTCCTTCAAATTCCTGGCTGAACGCCTGATAAACATTCAAACCCATTTCACTAGCATTGGAAAGGCTCAACAACAAGTAAGTCTGTCATGGCTGAAATATATTACATACATTTCGAAGTTGCGTGGAAGATCACGGCTCGCTGGGTATGCCGAGGCACTGGACCCTCCTTTTGAATTTCATCTAGTGCGAGTAATGCGTAGTCGGGTCCTCGCGTAGCTGCGCCACACACACGGAGCATGCCGCAGATTTATTAGGACTCAACAGTGTTTCGACTGAAAACAGAGTCGGGGAGGGAATGACTTTGTCAACGTCTTAGTGGTCGGACCTGCTCAAGGCGTGACGCTTTCTGGGGCAATACAGACAAAAATAATAATAATAATAATAATAATAATAATAAGATTATGAAATTACCGGTTTCAATCTCCAATGGCCCGTAACTTTCAAGGTGCATAACGCGCCATTCTTAGGAAGGTGCATGGCGGACGGCGCCGAGAAAGTCCATCTTCTTCGTATTAATTACGGGCCACGAGCAAAAGCTTCGTAAACAGTAAAGAAAGCAAGAAAAATCAAAAAGAAAATTCACCGCTGGCCCTGCCTGCCCCAACAAGTACGCTATGGAGATTCTGCATCCACCCCTCTAAGTAACACCACATGACAATTGACACCACACGAGCCTTCGTCCTCACTCTTCACTCCTCACTCTCTTTACTCTTCCTCTGACACAACTCGAACTTCAGATCAAGACACAGCACCAAACAAACCCACCTTGGAACCAAATACAACATGTCAATGCTGGCTAAGACCGACTCCGAGGCGAGCAGCCTGAGCCAGTCGTCACCTGCGAGGTCTCCCCGGCGGGCCGTGTACTACGTCCAGAGCCCGTCACGGGACTCCTCCCACGATGGCGAGAAGACCACGAACTCGTTCCAGTCGAGCCCGCTGCAGAGCCCGCTGGGCTCCCCTCCCCACTCCCACTCCAATTCCTCCCTGGGCCCGCACTCCCGCGAGTCGGCCTCCACGCGCTTCTCGGGCTCCCGCAAGAGTAACCCCTCCAACCGCAACAAGGGGCCCTGGAAGGACAACTTCCACGCTATCGAGGAAGAAGGCCTGCTCGACCCTCACGGCGACGAACAACAGTGCCTCCCGCGTCGCTGCTACGTCCTCGCATTCGTCGTCGGCTTTGCCATGCTCTTCTCAGTTTTCTCCCTCATTCTGTGGGGCGCTAGTCGCCCCCAGAAACCTGCCATTACCGTCAAGGTGCTATTCATTCATCCTTAATTTTAATACTATGCATGTCTTTTCTTTTTCTTTTTTTATTTTGACGTTTTTGGGATTTGGCAGAGTATAACTTTTGACCAATTTGTGATTCAAGCGGGTGCGGATATGTCAGGAGTTGCCACCAGCTTAGCGTCCATGAATTCCTCTGTGAAATTGACCTTTCGCAACACTGCTACGTTTTTTGGGGTCCATGTGACCTCAACACCCCTAGATCTCAATTATTATCAGCTCACTCTGGCCACTGGAACTGTAAGCATATCTAAATATATATGTGATCCAAACTTAGACAATTACATATATGTAAATAGTTCTCAGACATTATCATATAATTTGTTACATGCATTGGGACTTGATTTGCAGACGCCCAAGTTTTATCAATCAAGGAAAAGCCAGAGATCCGTGAGAGTGATGGTGAAGGGGAGTCATATCCCACTGTACGGAGGGGGAGCGGACCTGAGCAGTGTGAATGGTGCACCAGTTGATCCGGTGCCCCTAACATTGAGCTTGATGGTGCGTTCAAAGGCTTATGTTCTGGGCAAATTGGTGAAGCCCAAGTTCTACAACAAGATAGAGTGCTCCGTGGTTATGGATCCGAAGAAGATGGGCGTGGCCATCTCGCTTAAGAATAAGTGCACATGCCGGTGAAGTCAGTGCCGTGATTAACAAATCAATCAAAAAAGAAATAATTAATTAAGGGTATGAGTCTGAGTGTGACTATGAGTGCACATGTAAAACACCGAGTGAACCGGTATTTACTACATTGGGAAAAGGTGCGTGAAAGCATGAGCGCTGCATTTTCTTCTGGCTTCATTCCGCCAGGAATAGGATCCGCAGCGTTTTGTTTGCCTTACTTGCACGAAATTTGCATGAAATGGCCAAATGGGTAACTTGGTGTTGGTCGGTGGTTTAATTTCAATATCTAATGTTATATTTCTTTTTTTGGTAGGTCTAAATTAAATAAGTGAATTTTATTTTATGTGCTTTCTCTCTCAGATTCTCTTTCTTTTTTCCACTTTTCTTCTCTCTTCCGGACTTGGTAGGTGCAAAGTAGTTAGTCTTAACGAGTAACAGAGTAGGAGTAAAATCTTGGGCCAAATTACTGATAAGATATAATTACATCTTATATATAAATTGGGGAATAGTGATACATTCACATACTTTATTTTATATTTTATACATTTTTATTATTTAATTGGAATTGAACTATATCTGTGACATCTCATTTTTTGGATCATTACATTCCACCACGTAACTTTTAAGTAGAGCACAGCATAGTGGTACAAAAAGAAGTCCACGAAAATGAAAATTAATTAAACCAATTACAATAAACAGAAGGTCGAAAATCACACATCAGAAAAAAATTAAAAGAGGTCGAAAATCATGGGCAGTACAAAAATAAAAGCAGTAAAATTAGTAAAAGTGGTTCCAGTTCAATCTATTCGTACCATTCGTCAAATTTTTCTTCATATCATTTAGTATTATTGTTTTAAGTATGAGAAGATGTATGTACGCTTGAAAGAAGCTTTATCTAAAGAGAAATGTTTTCTGTATGTCAAAACCTATTGTGTAACATCCTCCTTAGATATAATATTATGCTTAAATTGTAATATCACATTTAAGTGTTGCTACCAAAATATTCATATAAAAGTGAATAGAGAAAATAAAAATTTCCTTACATATATATACAAATTTCTACATCATAATAGCTACCTTTTAGTGTTAAAATAGGTACATATTTGGCGGCAACTCTTTAGTAGCCTATCCAGTCTTAGTCAAATGCTCTCAAGATAGTTATCTTCAACATCTTCTAAGCTATTTGAAAACAACACGGGAACACACATATGAGTCAAAATTTTACATTCTCATCTTAAGCTACCAGACAATCCATGTCATTATCGTCATTCCAACTGCTTCGGTTTATTTAGAAAAGTGTGATTTCATACATAAAGATAAAGGTTCATTTTAAGTTTGGAAAATGTATCCTCCCAGAGTAGATTAATTTTAACTCATATACTTCATTCTATCATGGCAATAAACATTGCAGTTAATAGATATGCATTGTTCTAATAGATAAAACTATTAAATAAAGACAATTATGTTACATGCTCACGAATGCATGACTTATTGCATCTCCGCCTTTACTTTCTTACATAGTATGTGTCTTTAATCTTTGTTGCCCTTGGATAGTCTAATATGGAAAATGAGTTCATCTCGTGATTATCTTCACACAATACTAATTGACAAAGGGACTCACGTGCCTCTAAGTTGGAGGGACTCATTTTGGCCAATTGCCTCCAAAGTAGAGGGATCTTATAGTTTTCATATAATTGCCTTCACATGGAAGGATATCATAACTATCTCTAAGTGAAAGGACTTCATCTTATCTATTTATATACTTTCTTGTACATGCATTTCTTCATTAAAAGAACATAGTCATATCATCATGCAACCTCATATGTGTCTATTCATTAAGAAAACATAGTCATATCAACAAATACATTGAGCTCTCATACTTCAAGTCTCAAGAAGGAAATAAGGATTATAATTCATTTCAAAATAACTCAATTGAAATTATAAATCACATAATACCTAGGATCTTGTCCTAGACTTAGAATATTCACTAAAATTCGGTTTTAAAGTCATTATGGGTTCGAACTTAGAACCCAGAACCCTGAAACATGGGTTAAGTCAATTCAGGTTCGAGCTAGGAGCTCAGAACTTGTGGATGAAAAGGAAGTGACCCTTGTCTCTAACTCCATAACTGGGGGACCAAGGAGTAGTGTCTAATTCAACTCAGAGGTAGGAAACTAGGGGTAGGGAGGTAATGCCCCATTTAACTTGTAATTCAGAAACTTGGATATGTTAACTTAGGTCCAAGCAAGGGATTCGGAACTTGGAATGTGTAAGCATCTCTACTCATAGTCGGGCGGGACCCGAATCTCGAACCTTCGATCTCGAACGTTAGAACCCAATTACGACAGTTAAGAGCGAACAACATTCACTCCTCCAAGGGAAGCATTGCCTCATTGTCCCTCCCTTTGAATTGAGAACTTGAACCTCAGTGTTTAACTTGCTGATGCCTTATTTTAGGATAGACTTACATTTCTGAACTTAGAAAATTACTAAAAATCCATTTCTTATTATCTTGCTTTGAAACTTTATATGTTTATACCCTCTCTCAAACCAACTATATCCCACTCAAATTGGCTAAGTAAAGCTTAAGTTATAAGCTCTATATTGGAGCTATCCTATTTAATACTTATAGAGCATGGGGCAACTTTGTGGAATTACTTGGAGCAATCTACTAGGAGTTTAGATCTGAAACTTGTGTTAGCTTTCTAACAAACTTAGTTGCATTCAATTTGAAGATCTATAGGGCAAGTTATGCCTATTAGAACACACACTATTCCGAAACTAGGTCACTCTGCCTATAGCTTCTTACGAAATTTATAACTTATTCATCTTAAGTCCAAAAGATTTCAAATTTCTTGGGTATACTCTTGCATGAGTTAGGTTTTATCTCAAATTGATTTCACTTTAATTGGAGGTCCCTAACTCAAGATATAGCTCACAGACTTAGTATGATCCAGAGCTACCTGTTTTCCTATTTGGTGTTTATGATAATCTTTAAGTTTGTAATTTGTTTTCTTCCATTAGCTTAAGTTCCACTAATTCTAACTCATGAGCCTAAGAACATCACATCTAGTCAAGAAATATAACAAATCAAAAGAATAAAAAACCCTAACTCATCTAACTACATAATCACATATAAGGTAATTTAGGAGCCTACCTCACTTCCAAGCTTGGAGATGCATCAAATATGACTTCTATCAACTCAAGAACCCCCTAAGCACCACAAGACCACATCTAAACTCTTCCTTTTTCTTCTTTTGCTGAAGCTTGATTTGGTCCAAAGAGGAGAGATTTAACTCTTAGGTGGTTTAGAAAACAACAAACAAGCTTGAGAATCAAGTGGATGCTGAAGGAACAAGAAGAAACCAAAGATTTGTGAGTTTGTGTGAGCAAAAATGGAGGAAAGGGAGAGGGAAAGGGAGTTTTGCTAGCAAGGGAGGAAAGAGAGAAAATGATGATGAGTTTCTAGGGTTTTGGGGAGATATTTATAAAAAAGTAAGGGTGACTCACCATACTAGGTATGTGGCCTATGTTGCACCATTTGTTTCAGCCATGTGACCCACTATGGGCCATATATAATAAGTGTGATCTTTTGATAACTAAATTCGTATTATCCTACACTTTTACCTCTATTTTATAAACTTATTGTTAATTAATCTCTAATAATGTTAATTAGTTGAATCGGGATGTTACATATTGGATATTTGGATAAACTTAGGAGCTCATTTGGATAATATTATTTATCACTTTTTTTTTAACTTTTTGAAAGTTAAAAGTCATATTTTTAACTTTTTGCCCCATTTGGCCTCACAGCTTATTACTTCCTAAAAAATCATTTTTAGACGTTAAAATATCTAACTTTTCAAGAAGTATTTTTTAAAGTATTCTAAACAAATACTTCTATTATTATATATTTAAAGACAAAATAACTTATTCACGTGTTACTTTTCAAAAGTTACTTTCATACAAGGACTTAAATAAGTTATTTATCCAAACAGATCCTTGGTTTGGATTCAAAATAACTTGTAATAAAAAATTTTGTGATACAATTAAAAAATATTATTTTCTAAAAATATTAATGTCTCATTGGTTTAAAGTATATATTCAAATAACACCCATTATCGAAATCAACTTAAATGGTCCTTACCTGTTTGAAATTGGTGTATATTAGTGTACATTCACACGTCTTAAAGCATTTGCAACTTTGCATATAGGATGAATTGGTGAAGTTTAAATGTGAAGAAATTTGGGAAGAAAAATAAAGGGAAAAGAAATAAAACTAATAGATGTTTTTTATTTATTTGAATTTGAATATTTAAATTTCACAAAACATTTTTGTTTTTAAGAAATTTTAAAATGGAACGATGAAGTATCAAATCATTTTAAATTTGTATGGAATTTTATAGAATTAATCTATTTATGGGAATTTTCAATTCAACAGTTTGGTTGATGAGATTTAATTTTTATAAAATGTTACTCTTGGAGTATAATGAATCCCTATACCCAACTCGAAAACACAGATAAGATTTGTATTTCCCATGTGCTATATTTTTCATTTTCTTTTTTTATCTCATTTAATGATATTATAACTAATGACAACAAACACAATTAAAAAAATTGCATATATGAAGATTAAATTAATTTTCATATAAATATCAAATTAGAAATAATTATCACATATAGGTTCGGTTTGATATGGAGATAAAAATAGATGTGTAAAATTATATGAAAAACTTATCCCTAAATTTTTCATCTCCATAGATAAACTATACGTACTTTAAAATATATATTTTTTAACATACTAGACAAAAGAATAAAACATAAATCTACACTACTTGGTGTTAGGAAGGATTCTTTGTCATGTTCTTTTCTTGGTCTTTAACTAGGGTATCTCTACAAATATTGTTGTGAGACTAACTGCTCAAGCACTATTATGAATAATTAAGAGATCTTTTTAATAATTGTCTTCTCTAGAATTTAAACCTTAAATATTCTCTTTGTGAAAATGCAACTTGATTACCACTATCCATCCTTTATTTCAGCATGTTTGTTTCTACATTTATACCTCATGAGTTTAATGTTCATTGAACACTCCACCTTTTTGTTTGGATATTCTATTATGGCTTTACTTCAATGGGATTATCACCTTAAATCCCAATTTACATGGAAGTTAAATTTTGTTACTTCTTCATTCAATGCTCTATATTCTATGTTCTTTCAAGGCTAATATTACTATTCTATCCTTAAAACATCAAAAGATTTGTTTTCAACTTTTTTTTTCATCTTTTTAATACCTTTTTTTAGTGATTACATATATAAGAGTGATTTTAACCAACACTATCTAAAGAACATTAATTCAATCAAAATTACTTTTATAGTAAGGGTTTCCAACATAAATCACTTTTCTTTAAACTCACTTTTGATCAAAATTAAGACTGAAATATCAAGTTCATTGAAAATCAAGTTTGCAAACTCTAAACTAATCAGACACTGTGCCATGTTCTTTGTTTAGAAACCACATGGTGCACTTTTGATGGCTAGAAAAAGTATTTTTTAAAATATTAACATAATTGGAGTAATGGGTGTAGACTACACTGTAGTGATAGGACTAGCTTAAGAATTCGCTCAACTTAGCTTGAAGTATTTCAAGCATGAATGAATCCTTCATTTAGGGGGGGTTTGGTGCGTGTAATGATTTTTCATGCTATTCCCAAGCATGATGCTTAGGTGCATTTAGTATGCAAACTAAATTCCAAGAAATCTTACAAATTATATCTAAGAATGAATCATTTTTGTGTTTAGTTAATACTAACATTCCTGATAATATTATGTATTTTTTCAAAGTACCCCTAACAAAATAGCAATGGTGGCAACAGTCTGGCGGCTGGCAATAGAGGTCTGATGGCCAATAATGGAAGTTCGGTGACTAGTGATGGCAACGATGGCAATGGCAGACTGATAGTGGTGTTGGTCAATAATAGGGATAATTTTATCTTTTTATTTTTGTAGAAATATTTCCTTCCAATGAGAATCTAATACTCCCTTTCCATGGGAATCTAACAATCCCATGGATTGGATCTTGTTGTGGTATAACATTCCATTTACAATCCATGAAAATTGGGCTAAGATATCTCAAAATTAAGATTTCAACAAAGTTGAACCCAATTTACGAACATTTCTATTTACATTCACATGCACATTTTTTGGATATGATATAAGAACTTTCAAAATGAAGAAGAAATGGTTTTTTTATTCATATCATAACTCAATAATTAATATAATGATAGATAGAAGGCATATCCTTTAACATCTTTTACAGATATAAGGGTTATTCTTAAGTCATAACTCTATGTCCAAAAATTATGATGGGGTTAACTTTATACTAATTGTGGGTACTTTCATAAGTAGTGTCATACTTATACTTTTATATTGAGAATTGTTTATAAACTACGAGTACACAAATTTTCACTTTATATGAATAACTTAGGTCATACATACAATATGTAATAAGGGTGTCCTATGGCCTTAACTATTGGCCAGCAAGCACACTAGCATATACAAGATAATAGTTATACATAGCCACTTATTTATATACATTCATTCTTTAGTCAAAGATGCAAAAGGACACTGGCCCTCAATGGCCATAAGTCTCTTAATAAGTCTGAGGAGAGGGAGTTGGAGTATGAATTCCAGTAAGGGTCCTCTCCATAAACTTCATTGTATCTTTGGACAAGTTAGTTTCCATGGAATCCAAAGACTCCTCTGACGGGTCCATCTCCATGTGATTCATAGTCTCAACTATGGGATTTGAGGATAGCTCAGCTAAAGATTATCCTGCTTTATATGGCTGAGGTGGTGGTGTTGGCTGGTGATAGAATGACAATTTATAGGAAAACTCGGGCTAAAAATACCTACTATTTACAAGAGGATGGGATCAATGACTGAAGGAGATGTAAACCTTAACCATAAAATTCCCTACAATGGTGAGCAAGGAACTCTTTAACTCATACAATACTATCTTGATTATTCCAACTGCTTTAATATATTATGAAAACTATAAATACACACATGTAGGTTCATTTTAAGTTCCAAAATTCACGAAGTGGGTTCTCTTTAGTATGCACTTGTTAACATATATTTGCAAAAGATAATAATGAAATTGGTTACTTTTAGATATGCACTTGATAATACTAAGTAAATAAAATGATAATGGTGCAATACTGGTAGTGAATGTCGCAATTCACCCAAATTACAATAACCAGTTGCACCAAAATTTGTAGCAAAGTGGTACAACTCGGGTCGTCTCACGTGGATGTTAATGTTATTTGATTAGTAAGGAGGGAGTTTTTGTGTTTCATACAATGGTTAAAAGCTAAAATAAGAAACTATAGAGGATTCAGGCACTAGCTCAAGAAGTTCCTATAGCATAAGATTGATCAAGCATCAACGCACAAATAATTAAACGCATAATATATGGCTAATTGAACTATTAGAGAGACCTCTACCAATAACTTCACAATTCTACCTAGAAACCTCTAGGTGTTCAATCAACAAGAAATCAATTAGGAAATTGAAACCTCAACTCTAACTAACCTATATTGATTTTTAGTTCCAATTGCATTAGCCTAGGTTTGAACCCAAACCAAACTCCCAATTCCTTAGTTAATTGAGTCCTTACTAATTAACCAATTAGCACAAACTCAATTAATAATCCTATTCAAAACTAACATATCAATAGCATTCAATGTAAGCAATGAATGAGAAAAGAAGGCAAGGAATTAAAGAAAACATATCATATATCATAAATATAGCATAGGGTTTCAAGATACAACCTATGAGCCATTTGGAAGCCCTTTGAGCTAGCTTAAGTCTACTTCTCTATGGTAGTGGAAGTTACAAATAGCAACTATAAATTGGTTCTTACAATCTATGATGAAAAAAGAAGAAAAGTTTAGAAGAAACAAAAAACTGGAGAGAAAGGAAACCTAAGAACTAGAGAAAGAGAGTTCTCTTTTTCTAAAATGAGCTTGTTGCTTAATTTGGTAAAATCCTCTGTATTGGTACATGAATTTCCATGCATTGTCTTTCCAAAAGTGGGCCCAAGTGACCCAAAACTTGAGATTGCAACCTTTCTACTGTTATGCACTTTTTTGGTTGCGCTATAGCTCAACATGCTACGCTATAGCACAACAATAAGTAAATCAAGATGTGTTTCACCTTCAATTTGTGCTATAGCACAAACCCCTGGGCTATAGCACAAGGTCCTGACAGCAATTATATAGAATTAGACATTCTGGTCATGTCCAAGCCCTGTTTGAGGCCCAAAACGTCCAAACTAGCTCTCGATATCTTCATGAAAGTTGTAGATATTTTTCTTGGCTTCAAAATGGACATCTCATTTGCTTGATTTAGATTTCAGATGAGAGAGTTATGCCTCAATCTTTGCCTCATGCTCGTGATAATAATTATGCAGAATTTTATATTCTAGTCACTTTCAAGCTCCATTTTAGTCCCAAATCCTCCAAATTAGCTTTCAATGTCTTCATGAAAGTTGTAAATCTTTCTCTTGGCTTCAAAATTGACACCTTATTTTCTTCATTTGGATTTGGAATGAAAGGGTTATGGTTCGATCTTTGTAGCATGCTCAAGCTGAAATTTCAGCAATAATGAAATTGGGCTTCTAATCACCTCTAAGCCTCGAATCCCTCCAAACTAGGTTTCGACAAGTCAAAAACAACATATATAATGATCTGGAACTCTTGGAACTTGATAAAACACAAAATCAAGGAAAAAGGCATATTTACGCAAGAATTAGTGAGAGAGGCAAATTAGCATCAAACTATGAAATTTATGTAATTGGAAAGCAAACATACAACAAAGAGGACCAAAACACTAAACATGAGGAATAAAGTTAGTATCTAAATTCAACTCATCAAATACAGTCAATAAAAACTATATGAATGCATGTCATGCTTTTTATCTTGAGAGTATTACTTAGCACGTGCTTTCTTACTTTCTCTTTTCCCCTAAAACAGCCTAGGAATCCTTATTTACCCTTAGACCGTTGCTAAGATATAATATCCCAAATTTCGTATAATTAGCACTATCAAGTAATTGAATTTTTAGATATATTATAGAATTATAGATATGTAAGTAGGAAATAACAAAATGTATCTATTAGGATAAGATAAATTCAAGTTTCATTTGTAGAAAATTTTATTAAGACAAATAGCAGTGTTTTGTTAGTTTGAGGATAAATGGTTTAATTGCGGTGTCTTGTAATATAAGAACCGAATTGGTAGGAATCTATACTGTAAGATGACATGAGTATCAGTTAAAAATTCAAGAATATGTGTCTAGAAACTAGGCACCCAAGCTACCTTTATTGGCCAAATTATGACCACATAAAAGGAAAGTTAACAAAAATTAAAATCCCTTTTGAATCCACCAATCATGCTCCTTCATAACAGACCAACTTATGAAGGAAGTAAATCACATTTTTTCCATTTTATCCCCCAAATTTGTGTAGCCATCCCCTCATACTCTCTACCTTCATTTTCCTCTCTAACAACAACTACTCATATAAAACTCTTATGCTCTTATACTCTTTGATCAAATCTTTCACTCTTTCTTTATGTTTCCTCAAGAAACTCAAGATAAGCTCATAGACTCCCTTCTTTTGAATCATTTAACTTCAACCACCAAGAGAAAAAGAAATGAGTCATCATCTATTTGGAGCCTTCGTGAAGAAAAACCATCAAAAAACTCCAAACTAGAAGCTTCAAGTGGTTTTTTTAGATAGGATTTCTTAAACTAATTTATTTCTATGGATTATATGGCCGTTAAGATTTCTTATGTCATCCTTTCTTTGATGATATTTGATGTAAATATAAATTTTTTTCAGTGATTTAAGACAAGAATTATTGGTTTGGGGTGAAGATTTGATCAAATACCAAAAGAACACATAAACAGGAAATATCGTGAGATAAACCCTAAGGGAGCTATCCATATAGCGAATAATGGTTCTCACCCTATAGGTCTCAAATTTGAGTGAAACCAATTTTAATAAAACTAGACTTCCAGACCGTTCCAATATATAAATTATAGGTCCATTGGATTTTTAGAAGTAGGACGTTGAAATCCACTCACTATCCTAACCAATATGTGTTGTGAAGGGCATAACTCGCCCTATACAACTTCAAATTTAGTGAAACTAATTTTATTAGGAAGCTAATACATAGATGATCATGCCATAAAAATTTTAGACTTAGATCTTAAGTATGTTGCTCCTAGTAATTCACTAAAGTTGACCTATACTCTGTTTGGGTTGAAATAAAGCAACCTATTTGAGGAGCTCATAACTTGAGCTCTACTTGCCCAATTAGAATGAAACTTGTTGGGATTGAAAGATAATCCAATTAGTTACAATTTAATATAAAATTTGGACAAAAATGAAAAAATATGGAATTTTAGTAATTTTCTAAAATTAGGTGCTTGAGTCTGTCCTGAAACAGGAAACCTTAAGTAAAACCTTAATAACTCAATTACATACATCAAAACTTAGTGGGACTAAGGGGATTTAAAAGTAGACTGATAAGGCTATAATATATTAAAATTTCAAATTAAAATAAGTTAAAATGAAATTTTGGTACAAATTACAAGAACATAGCAGAATTGAAGAATTGAAGATGAATTGTCAACTTTGAGGGTTAGAGACCCTACAAGTCATAAAAGGGTCAATCACTGAACTTTTAGATGAAATTCCTTGTTATATTAATGTGATATTGATGTATTAACCTTATGATTTTGCTCATTGTGACTAACTAGCTAGAATGATATTATCTATATATGGGAAAATCTCCTATTTCAATTGTTATACTATCGAACTTCTGGCAGAAGTATATGAATGCCATGAGTATGTATGTATTATGTACATGGAAATTATTCATGCAAGAATGTTTAAAAGTAAGATATGAAGCATATGCATAAGTCTTTCAAGTATATTGATACATGAATATATGAGCATATGAATCTTGACAGAACATGAACAGATAAGATGTGGGTCCCTGCACTTGTAGGTAGTTATTAGATCCCTCCCTGTGAAGATAGTTAAAACTATTAGGTTCCTCTACATTGGAGGCAATTGGCCAGCTGAGTTCCTCCAATTTAGAGGCATGTGGGTCCCTTTGCAAGTCAGTACTATGTGACAACGGTCACGTATTGAGCTCACTTCTAGATCAGGCTATATAAGGGTAGTAAAAATTAAAGACACAATAGACACCCTAGGGACGGCAAGATGTAATACCTAAGTGTGTCAGGTAAAGGAAGTAAAGAAAGATAAAGAAAGCATAAGTGCATTTGCATGGTTATAGATGTGCATCTGCATATGCATACATTATATTCTAATTGTTACTATTATGAAACTACCATCTCAAATGACAAGTATGTGAATAAAATGAACCTAGTTTGGAAGGATATTTTTGAACTATAACAATGAAATTTATAGTTTATATAGTATGATCACTTTTTCATCATAATTTAAAGCAGTTGGAGATAATGATTATGACACTATATATGATAGTCTAGGAAATCCTACTAAGAATTTATAATTCTCACCCCTTTGTATATTCACATGTTATCTCCAGATAGCTCAAGAGATAGTGAAGGTGGCCAATCTTGGACAGAGTTGATTAAGATTAGAGGATGGCCGAAGCTCACTGTTAGATAAGGTCCGTATATATATTAGTAACAACTTTTAGTTGTGGTACTATGATTTAAGTATAATACTGTGCTTAGGAGGGTGTTATATAAGGATTCCTTATTTACCTTTAGACCTATGCCGAAGAACCTGTCATTATTATTTCCTCTGATAGAACATAAGCTCATTCCTTATGCACATAACTTATAACTAGGGGGAACTCGGTTGGCTGTAGCCCTTTTACTTTCTTGGTCGTAGCCTTTCTATTCAGAAGCGTAAGACTTTCTTCCTTATGCTTTGCATACATGGCATAATCATATATATAATGATGCATTCCTAAGTTACCTTCTATACATCATAAGGTAATCATTCAAGAATATCACAGACTTGTGTAAGCTTATATCATTTCTCATGCATCAATAACTGAGTTTATAAACATGCAATATACTATTTCATCTAGTCATACTCATTATGCACATTTAGGATAGCCACTTTGACATTTAAGGCCAAGCTTGTAAAGTTCTTATGCTTAATCTCATTACTTAGCTAAAATTTTGCATTTTGTCCTTTACTTAGAAATTATGGCAAAATAGGCAAAACCTCACTTTGTTCATTGAAATTTTATGAGGCTCATGTATTAAGTGTTTTCTTTCAATAAGAATTGGTCCCACTTTATTCTTAGCTCCTAAACCTATGATATGCACAGTTTTGTATCTAGTTGTTTCATGTTAAAATCTACTAAATCAATAACTTTAAAATTCACCCAAATTTGATTTTAACTCATCTTACCCTTAGATTTTACACTTAGCACCTCTATATCTTATCTTTTCAACCCAATTAGTCCTATCCAATTTCATAAGGTCTAGCTCAAATTATGATGTCTGCAACACTTGTTGTCCTATGTTGACTTCTACATAACACAACCTTCTTTTAAGAACTATTGGAAATTCATGCCAATTCATATGGATCTAAAGATTTTCAGTCTAAAACTACTACATTTCAACTTTTTAACAAAATTGATTCCACCTTAATCAGATAAGAGAAGCCTATGACATGCAACTTACAACTTAGCCTACTTAGTTTCTACATTTTGTAGGATCAACAAGGTTTAAAAATCCATATCTACCTAATCTTAATCCTGATGGATCTGAAAATTTAGGAGCAACTTTGTGAGCTTCCTAACTTATTTTGGAGTAGAAAGTGCAAATGTTATCCTATTTTGAGACTCTAGTCACACAACCCGCTTCCAAGCTCTCCTAAATTCATATCTTAATTCAAAAAGACTCTAAAACTTTACAATCTAATAACCCTATGAGAAATCCGTCGTTTAAAACAAGTCCCACTCATTTCGAATTTCCTAACTTCAAAAATAGGGTCTATAATTCAAATTGTGTACAAACAAATTATGCAAAATTGTGTATTAGGTTTTGGCTAAAGGATGCTATGTTACTCAACTCGATCCCTATATTTTAAAATCATATCTTTATTTCCAAATATCAAATTAATCTAAAACTGGAGATTTTGAACCTTGAGGTGCAAACTAGAGCTAGAGATTTTGCCATCGTCTTGATAATCTAGGCTTCACCAAGTTGGTGGTTCAAAGGCAACCTAATCTTCCTCCTCTAAGCTTCAATGATTGTGGCTCTCAAGGGGTGATAACAGCAAATTAGAGCTCCTTGATATTCTTGATTTTCTATGTGGATGTGTAGAGGATATTGTTAGTGCAAATTTTCATAAAAAGAATGGAAGGATTTGGATAAGTTTACTTAGCCATGGAAGGCTTGGAAAGATGAAGAAGATGACGGTGATGGAGGATAATGGTGGTGCCATAGAGCGTTGAAAGAGTGGGGGTGGAGTTGGTTTTGTGGTGAGAGGAAAATGAAGTGTCTAGTGACTAATGAAGTGTTTATAAGGTGACTATGCATTGGAGTGACATATGAGCATGCATGGAGCCTTATCTCCTCATAATTTATATATTAATATCATTCCTAAGGCTTATCATAACTAGTGGAAATGAATTCTCACTCCTAAAGACTACTCAAACTAATAATAGGCCCTTGAAAAATTAATTCTAGGTGTTTGGTAAATTATCCACATCATCCAAATTCACCGGGGATATTTTAATATTTAAGTGTAAAACTATATTTTGGTCCTTGAAATATTTGTGTTTTAACATTTTAGTTCTCGAAATATTAGTTGCATACACTTGAGTCCCCTAAAAATTTGGCGTTATAATACTTTAGTCTATCGTTACCATTTTTTGTTGGATTAAAGTGTTATAATACTAAATCTTTCGGGGACTCAAGCATATAAAATTGATCTTTTGAGGACTGAAGTATTATAATGCCAAATTTTTAGGGGACTCAAGTGTACGCAATTGATTTTTCGAGGACTAAAGTGTAAAACACAAATCTTTCGGGGACTAAAGTGTAGTTTTACTCTTTGTTTTATGTAGAGTATATAGTTCCACAAATTTATTAAAAATTAGTGTATTTAAATTATCTTACTTTAATAATTATATGTGTAGTTTTTATTTATTAAAACCCTTTCTATTGTTCCCAAAATTGGGAATTTAGCTATAGGCACTATCCCGGAATCAGGATGTAACATAGCATGCCCTTATCCTTCTTTTTCTCTCTTTTCTCTTTGGTCTTCTCTTGCGAGAGTATTATTGAAAGGGGCTATTATCTTTCTTCTGTAGTGGCATCCCACCATTTTCTTTTTCTTTTCATTGTTAAAGTTTTGTGCCTTTTATTTTATTTTTGTGGAGTGTTTTGGTTTTTTCTTATGGGTATTTATATTTTGATGGTCTTACAAAAGACAGATATATTTAGATCTATTTTGGATAGAGGTGTACTACATTCTTCAAACTACGACACTTTTCATGTTAGCCTTCGATGTGAAAGATGCTTAGACGTCGACAGTATTTAGACAAGGAAGAGAGCCACAGATCATTAGTTAATTTAGAATGTAGAATGTATTTGTTTGTTATTAAATTTGGATTTGATTTTTTTAAAAATGATTTGTAAGTGATGTTAGACTTGCTTATGAAAGAATTTTTCTTCCTCGTACAAAAAAAAATACATAATGATATATAGATGTTTACATTTTCACTAGAGATTATGAAATGGTCAACTCTTCTTAATTCATCCTCTCCCCGTTTCATCATGGGTTAATTTAAATTGGATATAGCATGAGTAGACTCATTTTAGAAAACGAGTTAGAATTATGAACCAATCTGTATCTCTTTTTTGATAGATTAACAAGTAAATAAATTAACATGCCTCAAAATAAGATATAATAGAAAAGAAATAAGATGGCAAGCTAATGGACCAACTTGGTTAAAAGTGAAAAAAAATAACAAGTTAATCTGTAGGTTGAACCCCAACTTGCTTGAATTACTTAATTTTGGAAATGAATAAAAAATGGGTTAGTCGAGTCAATTAGTCTTATGCTGACATAATTTACGAGTTATTTGAGACGGGTTAAATTATCTATGTGAAAGTGAGTCAAGCCTATTAAAACTCAGTCTTAGCTTAAGCTTGACTCAAACTCAACTTACCAGAAGTTTATCAAGTTTAAACTAGCTTATGAGCCACTCAGACTCCATAAGATAACTCGAATTAGATATAAATTAAGCATTTTAGACTTAAAAAGCTAGTATATTTACTCACAACAACATAACTTCAATAATAATAATAATAATAATATATGTATCAAAAAATAATAGCAAAATATGATTATATATATATATATATATATATATATATATATATATATATATGAGTCAATTCACAAGTTATTAAGTCAAATATATTTGGCTCATTTATTAAACAAGCTCAAAATAATAGCTTAAACTTGACTCATGAGCTCATGAGTTCAACTTATTAAACTATTAATGAATCAATAGCTCATGAGTTGGCGTTACTGGCTAACAACTCTAGGTTAAAATAACTAACCCAAAAAAATAGGTCATAAAATACAAAATGCAATCTATCATATATTCTGAGTTAAATAGGTTGGCCTATCAAGTTCAACCTATTTTACTATTAGCATTTCTTATTTTAAAGAAAAACTTACTGGAATTAAAAATAAATAAATAAATTTACTTTAGAGTCTGTTTGGATTCCCTTTATTTTTAGAAAAAAATGCTTTTGTAAATTTTCAAGTGTATTTGGATTCAACTTAAAAAAAAAATACTTATAATAAAAAAGTCAATTTTAACACTCTTTTTTTAAGTTAGTAATACCCATGTTCTAAAAAAAAATAGAAGTAAAAGTAATTTTTAACAAAATTATTTTGTAAAAATACCCTTTATCTTTATGAATAATTACAATCTATATTCTTCTTTTTTTTGTCTTTTATAAAACCCTAATTCTCCTTCCTTTGAATATGTTTTTTTATAATTTAGCTATAAAAAATGCTTTTATTCATTTTTATCCAAACAGACATATAAATATTTTTAATAATTAAAGGTACTATTCAAATAGTCTATCCAAATGTAACATAATTTTTTTTAAAAAAAAACTCTACTAAAAAAATTTAATAAAAAAAGTTCTTTTTTAAAAAATGTATCCAAACTTACCCTTAATTCAATTTTTTTTAGATACTTTCTACTAGTAACTAATATCCACGCTCACTTTTTATATGTAAGTTGAACAATGTAGTTATAAATTTTGTGCCAATGTCCAATGGTGGTAAATTTGAGATTGGGATAATCACATAAATTTTATTTTCAAAAGTCTTAAACAATTTATTTTTTCACAAGTATCCTCTACTCAGATAATTTTGTTCAAGGCACGGTTGAGTATTAAATGTGAGTACCTCTTTCAACTGGGATTTGAACTACAATTCACCAAATGTGGTACACTAAGTCCTTCTGTTGAACCAGATTCCCCTTGGCAAAATCTTAAATAATCCTAACTTTATATAATATAGATATATGATTAAATTATAGTTTCAAAGAACATATAGATATTAAGGCTTCAAAATTTTCAAATAAGAATGAAAAATTGGGATTCATTAACTTCCTACCTTTCTTAGTTGTTACTTTTAATTAAAAGCTTGAAAATCTTAAAACTTTAACCCCTTTTGCTTTTACCTTTGCACATATTTATCCTCCCATGCTCATGCTAGACCTGTTAGGTTTGTTACTTTACCAAAACCTCCTTATCATAAATACAAGCAATTTACAAAGTATATAAAATTTAAAATAATTGAAAAAACTATTATATTCAATTATTATTACCCAAAAAAATATTCATTTAAGATTTCTTTTAATATAACATGAAAAAAAAACTTTTTACACTATTTATAAGCTAAAAAATTAAATTTTTATTATGTAAATATTTGAGTTTTGAGCCTCGGGCCCATGGCTTTTAGCTAGACCCTAGGCTCAGCTTTCCTTTCACCAATGCCTATTAAATCAAATTGGGTCGGTCTAATGAACAAGTTTAAATAAACCCAATGAAATAGGTAAGTTTTTCTAGTTTAGGTAACAAATAATTTCAAATAATTTAATACACATTAATTTGAATTTTTTAATGTGTTTAATTAAATAAATTATTAAAATTAATATTTTTATGTTCTAATTATTATGTAAATAAATACAACCTAGTTGGTTGACTCAAATAATTTGTAGTATGCACAAGGCTAGATTAAGTAGCAAATTTGTTGTCCTTACTATATTTGATCTATAAAGGGCCAGGTGAATGGATTTGGTTGGCTCGAATTGACACATTTACCATAAAACTACTTTGATTGAATGTTTTGGAAAGAGATCGATCGTCACTAATATAAATTAAAATTATTCTTACAACAATATTGAATAATTTTTATTGGAAAAATATTATTAACAAAATCTACTATTAAATTGTCAAATTATATTAACACAATTTCACCTTAGTTTCAAATTGTTTGGTATTACTTTTTATATACATCAAAATTATTCTGATCTTGACTCTTGGAAGGGTAGACTTGTGTTTGTTGGCTTAGAATGTGTTACCTCCTATAGCTAAAGGAGGGGTATATATGTAGGGTTTGGTTCCGTTATGGTCAATTAAGGGCCCACCAGGACATAGGTTAAAGAATCTAATGAGTCGCCATAAATAGTGTAACGTACAAGGTTAATAGAGTAACGTATATTCTTGAACCGTCATCGGAGGGTTGGTAAGCCAACTGTATCCATGAGGGTTGGCTAGGCAATGAGGGTTGGTAAACCAATGTCATAAATACTTTTAAATTATATGAAATAAAAATTGTTTTATCATATTTTTATTGTTGTTAATTTTTTTAAAAAAATTGACACAAATAATTTACATAATAAATAATTATAATTCAACAATTGAGTCATAAAAATTATTTTCTATAAAAAATATTAAATAATATAAATATACCAATTCTTACACCTATATGAATTATCTCGTTCCATTGTTACTATTGCTTTCAATCAAATTCAGTTAAATTAAGCAAACCGGATAAAATCCAAAAAAATATTGATCAATTTTATATTTAAAAGGAAATTTTGGAGAGCCAAAATTCTTTTGGCAGTTGCATTCGTTTAATTTTTGTTTTTAAAGTTTTTCACATGTATTTTACATTACAAGTAATCCTATTCGAGATATAGTCAAGAATTAAATGTAAATACCTCTCTCAACTAAAATTTGAACAGCAATTCACTACATTAGAGGAAGTAGCCTCTTCCACTAAATCCAATCTCCGTTAGTTGCATTCTATTTAAATTTTTCAGCTGACATTACTGAATCTGAAAGCCAATTGCTTTCCGTGATCTTTTATTAATTTTTTTCAGCCGGATCAATGACATAACTCGTCCTCGATCTAGACAGTACAATTATGATTCAAAAGTCCATAAGGCTTACAAGCGTTACAGTTAGCCCAGTCTTACAAATTTTTGAACGCCAGAAACAAAACTAGTGTGTTTGGTTTAGCGTTCTTCCCACCAAGCCCCCGGTCAAATGCCTAGAACGCTGGTATAAACTCCAAAGGCAAAACGCTAACCACAACCCGTTTTTTTTTTTTTTTGGTCGAAACCACAGCCTTGAAATGACAAATTTCATCTATCAATTTCAGGGCCGTATTTAACCTGGGCCTCACTATCCCTTGGTCTTTACCGTTGGATTGGCTCTAGTTTCGATGCTGTGTCATGTTTATAAACCCATTACCTGTTCAACTTATAAACAGTTACAAAATTGTAAAGTAGCCCCAATCATAAGCGGTAGGTCTCGTAAGGCCACAACTAGTTTTTTTTTTTGGGGGGGGGGGGGTGTGGGGAATTGAATGCACAGAAATGAAGTAGACAGAAAAACGATGTATACGTAAGTGACAATATAACGAATTCATTACAATATTAGTTCTGCATTCATGTGGCTTCAAGGTGTACTTTGTGTTGGATGAATGGAATGTTTGAACGTCCGGGGCTTGTCGACAAACATGGATTCAACCAACATTTGATGCTGGTATGGCATGTCTGGATCTACAGATATACGAAACAATGAATTCATCTCCATTGTAGGAAATAAGTACAATGGATGATTGAAAATTTTCTTCCCAGTATATGTAATACTTGAAGTGATGAAGCCGTGTGTTATTGTTTCATTTGAGTCGAGTGTGTATCCCACATCACCGTTATTGTGTTGTTAGGTATCTTCTGTTCGATGGCTGTATATGTGATGTTTTGAAAATCATATTTTGTTGAAGTCGAAAAATGAAACCAGAAAACAAAGTAAAATGAAGTCAATTGGGAATGATCAATTTAAAACGAGAAAAATTAATGTTTGTGAGGAAAAATGTGCAATTAATAATGATGTGCAAATTGCAATTAATAATGAAAAGAAAAAAAATTCACAGCACGGTGAAAACGAATCACTTCCCCTAAAATTTCGCCATTTCCGATGCCTCTTACCCTTCAACCACGTACCTTTGAGCAGACCGCAAATAAAACGTGCAATACTACTCAATGGTAGTGTGCCCGTCTGTCTTGTTTTTCGCCGGCTACATTGATGGATACAACCCAAGTCTACGGGAGCTTAAGTAGTCGAGTGACCAATGGGAAAAAATAGTCCTAAGCATTCAACGGATTTTGAATAAGCAATAACAAAACCATAGCAATATTTATATTGGGTCACAAACACAATTTTAGTTGCTTAAAAATAAAAATGGCTAGTGCCCAATCAAAAGTATGGGGTTCACGGTGGGCCAAAACATTCGAGCCCCACCCTAAAAATTAGGACGCGATGTATATTTTGCGCACAGAGGGCCAGGTGGCCTTAAAATAAAATAAAACAAATCCTTGGATATCGTCCTGTGAAATATATAACGGGCCCCAAAACCAGCCTAAAAGATTAAAAATTTGTTTCGTCCATGGTGAATGCTTTACGTTTATGTGGCCCATAATGGTTTAGTTATGTGTTTGCACATGGACCGGTTCAAGTTTGTTTCAAATGTTAGACCAAGAACAAAGGTGGTTTCAAATTGGGTGAATATGCACAAGTGTTCATGCCTCTGGTGCGTTGTGGGCTACCATGCTTCTTCCAGCTCAAGAATTGGGTCATTGCCATTTTCAAACCGCGGATAATTGATCTGCGCATGACTAATTTTGGTGTTTCTTTGTTGGGTTTCTCTAGCTGCCGGCGGCGTCTGAAACGCAAGCCAACGGGGAAAACAAACGTAGCGTTTTCATTAAGATTCCAGGAAAATCTCTGAAATGTGCAATGCATTCTTAATTATTCTCCACATGAATCAATCGGTTTGAAAGTTGGAACCAATTCCTGATTACGCTAAGATGTCCTGTGTAACATAAATTTAGGCAATATAATATTATCATTATATGCTATTAGTGTTGTATAGAAAAGCACATGTTGTTTGGCCTATTGGGCTAACCGAGTGAATTGATAGGGTTTTCGTTCTTGACTTACTACTTTCGACTTTCTGGAAGGAAGATATTTTCCAAAATGGTCAAATGAAGAATGTTTTGCACACACAATTGTGTTTTTACCCCTTTTTTTCCTGGTTTGTACAAGTCGTAGGAATTGGGTTGTTCGTTTTTTGACCTTTTACTTTCAATTTTATTGTTCTTACCTGATATCTCTGCCCTCTCCCACAGGAAGAAAATCTAGAATACTTTGATCGTACTCCTACGGTCCCAAAATTCTATGGCTCTTTGTTTGATATTGGTAATGATCGATTCCTTTCTTTCTATCCTTCTATTCGTATGTGTGATTGCATTCATAAGAACAAGACGAAAGTTATTGGCTAGTCCACTTTACAACGAGTTGATCAGGATTGTGTTTGACACAAATCTGAATGTAAAATCTTTTACTCATTTTAATTTTCCTCTTCTTACTTTTTCATCATCAGTGTTTTACGCGCTAGGGATTCTTTGTTTCCAAAGTGCTGGAAGAGCTGTCTTCTCGCTGGCACGCGACACCGTGAAGGCCCAAGTGTTCCCAAAGCATTTTTCATTTCACACTCGAGATTTAAAACCAAAGAAGTCAAAGGAATCCCACAATAAGGAAAATATTGCCTACCCGAGACCAAATCATTGATTTACTTTACCCCATTGACAATAAAAATGTCAAAGTGTTGAAGCCAAACAAAATGAACTTTAAACATTTAAACACCGATCAAGCCAGCAGAAAAGTTTTAAACACGATTCACCGTATCCTGCTTGTGACAACAAGTAATCATGTGTTCAATGATCGTGTCGACACTTTCACCGCCACGGGCTCAAAACGGTTGATGCATTACTCTCGTTAAGAGCTCTTTCACGGGGTAAACCAAAGAAAACAAAGTTTACCCCCAAAAAAAAAAAAATCAATTAAAAGGCAAAGCTCAAGAAATCAAATAGAAACAACAAATGAGAAAAAGCAAAAATTGGTATTTATTTGGTATTTTAAAATGAGCCTCTGTACACAGGGCCACAAGGGGCGCCAGTTAGAACTCTTCCATCAAGTCAGATCACAAATCATGAACTGTATGTACCCTACCCAATTTACAACCTAAAATTAGAATCAATGAATGTGAATAATCAAAATCGAACCAGAACCCAACCAACTCTCATGAACAAAGAAACAATCTTCTAGTTCCCCTGCTTCTCCTCTGCTTCAGAAAAACTCTAATTCCACCTAACACTAGTCCAACTATCCGATTCCGACCAAGTCGCCGGAATCCGATCCGTCACGAGCTGCCGCAGCCGATCCGCCGGCGAAAACGAACACGACGAACCAAAATTCCATTCACATGGCGGCTCACCGGATTCAGGTGAGCTCGGAACAGAACCGTTAACACTGGAAACCCAATCAGGGAAATCGAAGTGGCTTCTTGGCGATATTGTTGATGATTCATTCACACCCTTCAATGAAACAGTATCACCGGACACAAAGGGGTGCTTCAGAAGCATCTCAGCCGTCCATCTCTTCCTCGGATCCTTAACAAAACACTTCAACAAGAAATCTTTCCCCTCTTCCGAAATCTCATCGGGGATCAAAGGCACTTCTTCTCCGACCCCAATTCGAAGCAACAACGACCAAATGCTCGAATCCTTCGGAACATTCCACGCCGGCTTGCCCGTCACCATCTCCACCACCGCGCAGCCCAACGCCCATATATCCGCCGGCGACTCGTACTCGCCGTCGTTCACCGATTCCGGCGACATGAAAAGTGGAGTACCCCTGCATTCGAACACCTTCTTCCCCTGTTCCTCCCCTGCCTCCTTGGCAAGGCCAAAATCACCAATTTTAATCTCACCGTCCTCAAATACGAGGATGTTCTGCAGCTTTATGTCGCAGTGAACGAACCCGTTCGCGTGAATATGACCGAGACCCTCGACGACCGACTTCGTGTAGCGCCGAACCTGAGGCTCCGGTATCCGGCCGCCATGGCGCCGGAGCTGGTCGGAAAGGCTGCCTCCGGCGGCGTACTCGAGGAAGAGGTTGTAGTACTCGTCGCCATTCTCTAAGCTGCAGTCTTCGCCGTAGCAACGGATGATTCTTGAGCATGTGCCGAGGCAATCGAGCACGTGCTTCTCGTTCTTGAGCCAATACGAGGTGGCAACCTCGGAGGACTTGACGGCTGTCGGAGAAGGGAACTGGGCGGAAGAACCGTTTATGGGAATTGCTAAACTCACCGTAGCGAAGCTTCCTCGACCAACCGTTTCTCCTCGTACCCAATCCATGGTAGCCAAAATCTGAATTGAATCTTGGAGATGTCACTGTGTTCTATGTTCAGTTCTGTGGGGTGTGTTTTTGTGTGCTTTTGCGCGTTGCTTTGCTTTGCTTTGCGGAGAAGAAAGAAAATGCAAGTAGAGAACAACTAACTTTGCCCTCCAAGTTTCAAGAACCCTTTCCTTTATATATATGCGCGAAATCTAGTTGATGTTAAATGACCTAAGAAGCCTGAAGTCGTCTAGGGAAAAGTTGAATTAAATTAAAAATTAAATTTTAAGATAGAAAAAAAAAGGAAGAAAAATAGAAAATAAGGTTGAAACTAAAATAAATATTGGCGAGATGATTGAAGCACGTGATAGGCGAGGATATTTCCGCGCGAAGGAGTGCTTTCCTGATTTGGCTGAACTATCGTACCTCACTTCGGAACGTGGTTGATAAGATGAACGTTTCTGAAAGATCTTTTAACAGATATCACGCTGGTTGGATAGTGACTGGAAAATATGGCCCCATAATATAAAATAAAAACTAATTTAACAATTAAGTTATTGTTTGGTACGATTCGAGTAATCATGTCGTTTTACGCATCGCCCCTGGACATATTGGAGTATCTTAGTATCTTAGTATCTTAGTGTCTCCTACATTTTTGGTCATAGTTAAACTTTTACACGCACATGCATTAAGTCCTAATTATTATTATGTGACGCGTGTTTTACCATTTCTCATGATTTTTGTTTTAGGCGGAAATTAATTATGAGCAATTGAGCATGATCTTCACAATATTCACTGCTTCCGATCGGTCCGCGTGACGCATTCTTATCCTTTTTACAAATTGCTTGTTGCCCAGACTTAACAATTTGCCATTTATTTGAATATTCTCATCTCGTATTGGAATATGCTTGATTGAAGGTTTTTCTTTTCTTTTTATATGCCCTTTCGGCGGCGGTTAACTAAATTGTATGCCTCCATAAAGTGGATACATAATTCCATATACATTGAATCAATACTTTAACAGGGGTACTAATCCGCCTTTGAAATCTTTTTTGCATATTAATTAATTATTTGATATAAGAGTAAATTGTTGTTTTTAGGCTTTGACGTAAGAGTAAATTTATTTAATCTTGATTGAAGTTTGAGAAATTTACAAAAAGTAATTTCTTTAGGTGCGAATATTATACTACCATTTTCCTCTATTGAATTTCTAGAAGTCGATATATCATATATGTATATTTTTCTTTTGAATCAATTTTCTATATATTTATGTACACATTTGCATGTACAAGTCAAGTTAATATAAATATTCTAGGAAATCAGTGTATTACATTAGGTTGAGTATTTCACGTACTAAATAAACAAATCTTAAAATTACGTATATAATTTGCTCGGTAAAATAATATACTTCGGGATTTTTCCAATTTAATTTTGAGTAATGCAAGATTCAATATAAAAATGGGACATCTTAAAAATAATTTGAACAGTGAATGTAACTAAGCTACAAATGATTGATGTGCTGAAATTAATAATTTTATTTAATTGGAAAGTATTACAAACTCATGCCAATGTTAGAAAACTTGACGTGTGCAATTCCATTATAAGAAACATTTTACAGGTGCAACTCCTTCAGTCTATTTTATTGAAAATCTATTGGAATATACAAAGCATAGATTGAAAAGATAAATGGTTTCCTATCAGTATCCCATTAATTTGAAATCAAATCAGATAATAAATAACGACCCTTAATTTATAACTAAATCAGTGAGGCGCATACATTCATTGGTATCGAAAGTAAATCAATCAAAATTAGGTGGCCTCATTTAAATTGTGTTATATTTAATTATTCATCACCACGAAAAAAGTGGTGCTGTAATCCTTTAGAAAGCACAATGCTCCTTTCTGTTCTGATACTCCAACTAAATAATAGGTTCATGCTTTGCATTCGTAATTAAAATATAGAGGCTGGATTTGTACATATAGCAGCCGACACTCTCAAAACGTGCATCTCTATATTTCGCGGGGAACGGGTAATATAACATTATGAAAACGTGCTTTTATGGTTCGCGCAATATAAAATATGTTGTTTAAATATTTCATTATCATTATCATGAAAAAGGGATACTTTTATTTTTTATTTTTGGAAGGGATCCTCTTATGTGGTGGATCAACAATGTAAACTCTGTTTTCCACAGAAAATACACGAATTTGTTTTTAGAAAAAGCAATTTGCTGACATCAAAATCCGTAAGATTGGTACATTTTGATTTAAATATATATAACAATGTAAGATTTAATTAAGAGTTTAATTATTATATACTAATACTGTAAAAAAAGTTTTACATCGTTATTCAATTAAATACTTATATTTGTAAAATTTTTAAGATAGTATGCATTTGAGTCAAATACTTGTATTGTCGTGTAATCTATGAATGGATGTCTGTGTAAAACTTTTTTACATTGCCAGTGCATACAATTTAAATACTTTAATTTAATGATATATTGTCACATTATTTAATAAATTTGTTACTTTATATCATTGTTATGTAATAAAATAAAATGTTAGTATATAATTAAATAATATTGTAAAAAAATATGTTTATATATATATATATAGAGAGAGAGAGAGACAGAGAGAGAGAGACAGAGAGTATTAAAGTTAAATTCATTCATGACTAAGAAAAGAAAATAAGAGCATGGCCTAACAAACTTAACAGGACTATCTACCAGCCAATTTACTCCTGCAATACAATAATAAATTGAACTAAACACACCCACCCGGGGGGCCCCAGAAAAAATCAAAAGACAACAAAAACTAATCGATTTTTGTCATGTATATCAGGTTATAATCCCCATGAATTGGAAATTCATATCTGACGCTATGATCAGTCCATAGTAAAGATATTTGCAAGTTGATCAGCAGATGATGATGATACAAGCAATTAGTGAATCTGGTCATTTTGTAGTTTCTCCCTCATAATATGGATATCAAGCTTCTATGTGCTTGGCATTTTCATAGAATGTCGGTTGGGTGCCTTGTGTTGTTTAATTTGATTTTTTTTTTAACAAAAAAATTGGGTTAAGAGAATGGTTCACTATAGTTTAGGGTGAGGACACACATCAAGTTAGTGATTAGATAAAGTATTTTCTAAAACGACAACTCTATAATTTGAATCCTTTATATACTTCACTAAATTTCTACTAATCTAATTTGAATTAGGTAAGTTAACTAAGCTCTTTTAGAGTTTTGTTCGCATGACTCAATCATAAGATATAATTTAAAAGTAACAAGTGTTAAATCACTTAAAATCAATAAGTGTTGGTAAGTCATGTGTTAATATAATGCTTAACAGTAATGTTATAATGGCATTTACTCAAATTCAAGATAAACTTCATTAAAAATATAAAATCTTGAATTCTTAAATGAAGAACTAAATATCTATATACAGCTCAACTGACTTTGATGCCTAACTCAGTTGAGTTTCTATAAATACTATAAAATGGGGAATGATATCTCTTCATGTTGTTGAGTATGCTTTGATGGGTCCTATTCGAGTTAGTGTAATTAATTCACTTAAAAATTAATCGACTACTTATGTAAATTCTCACCTTTTTTTTTTCAAAAGACAAATGAGAGTTCACTTTAGAGGAGTCTTCTCCTTTGAATTTTTTTCTACTTGATTTATAATAATCTATTAAAACGAAGAGATTAAGCCACGTGAACTGCAAGGTATCCAAACTAAGATGCTAAGGACAGTCAAATGGATTTTACGTAAAAATGGTAAGAATTATCCCTCAACACAATTAATTATTAATTATATATTGACTGAAAACGAGTTATTGAATGAGTAGTCAAAACGAACCAAAAAAATATATTATGTAATTAAATGAAAATTTTTTAAGACCATTTAAAAATAAGGGCCCATTTGAATAAATAGCTTATTTAAATACTTATATAAAAGTAACTTTTGAAAAGGAACTTATAAATAAGTTATTTTGTATTTAAATATGGTAATACAAATTCTTGTTTAGAGTATTTTAAAAAGTATTTTTTTGATAAATTAGATATTTTAATTTATCAAAAAAATAAACATTAAAAATAATATTTTGAAAAGTAATAAGTTGTAAAGCCACACTACTAAAAATTTGTCAATAATCGACGGATTTTACCAATAGATTCAATCCTTTGAAAATACTGACGGATTATCCATTAGTAAAATTAAAAGAACAATTGACGTGAAAATTTACCGACAGCTACTGACGGATTTTCCATCAGTAAAATTAAACAAATAATTGAAATAAAAATTTATCGACTGCTTGATATTACATTGATAAAATTGTCAATAGATTTTCATGCCTAATTGTACCAAAATATTATCGACAGAAAAACCGTCGGTAAGTAATTATTTTTTCTTTTAATTTTATTTAAAAGATTAAAACTTTACCAACAAAAAATTTGTCAGTAATTAATATTAAAAATATTAATTTTTTTCTAAAGTTGATTTTTTATATTACTGATGGATTATCAGTCAGTATTTGAAAATTGAGAATAAATGCAATTGTCTATTCATTTTCTATATTACCAATGAATTTTTCGTCAATAACATTCGATTAATGAAACAATTTATTTAATTATCATTTTAATGATGGAATATCCGTCAGTAATATGTGATTAATAAAATGAATCATTTCATTAACTTTTTACGGACAGGAAATGTGTCAGTAAAAAAGAAACAATTTGTTAAAATGTGAGCCCTCTTCTTCTTCTTCCTCATTCCATTGAACATGCTCTCTCTCTACACTCTTGCTCTCTCTCGCTCCCTCACATGACTATTGGCCTTTTTACCACTGTAGGAGCTTCATTTCACCATCGGAGATCGCCATTGTGCTCGTGGTAAGTTATTAAGTATTTTAATCGATTTAGTTTTTTGTTTAGCATTTTTTTTTACTTCCATTTCTTTACTTATTTTTTAGTTTCTTAGTTAATTAACTAACTTGTTTTGCTATATTGATTGTTAAAGATCTCATTTGGAGCACTTTCATTTTGGTGCATTCATTGTTCAAAATTTTGGCTCTTATAAGTATTTTACATTAGGCGTTTAGTCTTTACAAATATAGAAAATTTTGCTTTGGATCCTCATAAATATTATCTAATTTCTTCTTTTATCCTTATAAATAGCACCACTCAACATTCAATTTAAATGGCAGGGACCAAAAACCTAATAATGAAAAAAAAAAGGACTAAAATTAAAGAAAAAATTTTAAAAGGACCAAAACTAAAATGATCCATATTTATAGGGACTAAAAACATATTTAAATTTAAATTAAATAATCAACGCAACATTTTGAGAGTCTATTTGGTTATGTTTTTGGTGCTATTATTAACAATATGTTGAGTACACACCTTTTATTATAATTGCAAAATTGCGCACCAACAAGGTATTGGTCCAACTAGATCGGGTTCAGGTCCCTTAAACATGTAGTCATGGATTTAATTCCAAAATTTATGTATATAAAAAAATATTGTTAGGAGGGGTCCTTGTTTAGGCATCTGATTGTATTCTAGGAGATTAGTCTCTTGCCTATCGGGTGAGGGGATACTCTGAGCATAAACATTCTCCAAACATAGATGCTATACTCGAGTCGTGAAGCTATATTTAGAGGCTAGTACTGCTACTATAAAATAAAAAAAAAGGCCTTGTAAATAAGGAGACATTATACATATGGCCTTGAAGTTTCATATTTCATTATTGAATAAGAGTTTATAATTACAAATCCCTAATATATATATATAGGGAGCGTATAATATAAGAGGAATGACTTATTATAAGAGTGAGAGGAGTAAATTTTGACCATTGGATTTTATGTGAATGGTTAAAATTAAAACATGAAGTCATATGACTTTTTTAAGTGATCATGTGACCATTAAACAACTTTAAATCTTGACCATCTATGTATGGTTATACGGCCCAAATTTACTCCTCTCACTCTCATAATAAACCACTCCTCTCATATAATACGCTTCTTACATATATATATATATATATATATATATATATATATGTACACAGAAACTCAGAATAATATTTCATACAGACTATGCCTTGGTTTGCAATCATCTTCTGGTGGTTATTTGCTGACCACTTTAGTCCTTCGAATTGGATATCAAGTCCAGGGCTTGAGCTGTGTAATTATCTCCAAAATACTGGAATGTTTAAAAAAAAAATAAACAAATAGGTAGTGAGAACCAAAATGTGCGTTTGGTTTATGAAAATATTTCATATTTTTATTTTCTATTTTTATTTTTTGAAAAGGATTTTTATTTTTAGATTTTCTAAATTTAGAAAATACGTTTGATTTGTCTATTTTCAAAAAGAGAAAATAATAAAAATATGTTTGATTTACCTGTTTTCAAAATAATTTTCAAAATCAAATATGAGATAATAAAATTATATTTATTATTAAATAATTAAAATATTATATATAATTTTTTGCATATTTAGACAAACTTTATTAGTTACAAATTTGAGATGAACATAAAAGTATTTATCAAAATAAAATAACTCTATAAAATTTTAAGATTAAGAATAAAATAAATTACTTACTTTTAAGTAATTTTATTATCATTATCAATTATTACATAATTAAATACTACAAAGGAAACTTTAACTGTAAAAATTACTTGTAATAATAAAATATATTTGGAATATATTTGATTTATGAGTTAATTATAGTCATACTAAAAAGAGGCATAATTAAACAAAATATAAATATTTTATCATTATTATCAATTATTTAGATTTGTACAATATAAATATTTAAATATTATAGTGAGTATTGTTTTATTGCTATATTGAAAAAATTGTTAGAAAATCTTGCTTGGAACGATAAATCATAGATATTGATGTGCGATATATGCTAATATATAATTAAACACTTACAATATAACAAAACTTTCTCAACAAAATTACTTCTAATAAAAAATATATTTGAAATATATTTACTGGAAATATGGGCTCCATTTCCTAGAAGTGAAAACAAAAATGACTCACCAAACATATTTTCGAACACATTTTCCATTTTTTATGAAAATGAAAACGAAAAACACGGAAACCAAACGCACACTAAGGTTCTCAGTAGGTAAACTCAATCCACTATTTATACAAAGTGTCATCATAAACATTACAGCCACTTCGATTTCTTATAAAAATGTGGACACATGTAAATAAGTACTAGTTTAATTTTAAGTTTAAAAAACACCTTTCTCAAAACGAGTTATATTTTAGCAATCACTTAGCATAATATTCCATGACAGACATAATAACGGTCATAATACAGCAGCTCAATTAGAATCACAGTAACATTATAGCAAAATGAGATGCTTAAATGTGTATATGTAAATGCTCATAGTTCACTTTATGCTAGAGCACTTGACTTTCCTATCTCTTTTTTTCTTCAACTTGCATCTTGCTTTTCTGTACTTGGTTTCTTAGAGGTGGATGGCCTCTCTCACCTCTGGGTAATAGCTTGTTTCTTAGGTTCTAGCTCATACCTATATATGAATGACCGGTTTACTTTCCTTGACTCTCACACTGGTCTATTCCCTTTAAATCGTTCAGGGGCTGGCCCAAGTCTTAGACAATACTGCCCTAGCCCACTATGAAGTGGAGGCTCGGTACATCCCCTTTGCAAACTCTTATATTTTTGTTCTTTCTTGAAACCATCATGCATGCATCATGTATATGTTTCATATTTTGCATTTAAATATTCATGCTTGTATGATGTTCATGTACATAATATATAAACCTTCATAACTTTTACATATTTCTGCTGGAATTTCGGCAGAATAACGGCTAAAATGTGGAAACTTCCCAATATACAAACAGTTAGCCAATTCCAATAATAAGAGTATATTAACCTTAATATATCAATATCTCATCATTTTGGGATAAGAATTTCATATATAATTATGCCCTTTGGCTGTTTATGGTCCATTGAGGTTCTAATCCTTAAAGCTGCCAAGTTATTTCAATTTTCTCAAATCTACCCAATTTTGTAAATTATACCATAAATTCATCTTAGCTTATTTAGGCCTGGTATTTTAGTATATTATAGCATTATATGTCTATTTTTAGTTCTCTTTAGTCCCATTAAGTTTTGATAAGTATAAATTTGGTTATTAAAGTTTAATCTAGGTCTGCCCTGCTATTGAGCAAAAATGGGTACCAAAATATAAAAATTCACCAAAAATAGAAATTTTATTGCATTTATTTGAAATTTATATCATTTTAAATCTAACTAAATCAGCTTTTATTTCGAACAAGTTTCGTTTCATTTGAGTGGACAGAACTTAAGTTATAAGCTCTTGCATTTGGCTAAAATAGTTTGCCTTATTTCAGTCCAGTCAGGACATAAGGAAATTTTGGTGAATTACTGAGAACAATAGAGAAATGATCAAACTTTGAAATTTTTAAAAACTGTTAATCTATGTGTTAGCTTTCTAATAAAATTAGTTGCACTCTATTTGAAATTATATAAGGCAAGTTATGCCCTTTATAATCTAGTCTGGTTAGGATTAGGGATAGAATTTTAGGGTAACTTAAAAAATTCATATCTCACTCATTACAAATTCAATAGCCTTATAATTTACATGATTGGAAAGCTCTAAATGTCTAGTTTCATCTAAAATTAGTTTCATCAAATTTTAATGGCTGCAGGTGAAGTCTTACACTTTGCAGTGCAGACACAATTTCCATCCCAGCCAATTCTGATTCAACTATTCTTTAAGCTTTTCACTCAATTTCCATCCCAACCCAAATATTCACATGTTAATTCAGTCATAACAACTCATATGAACACAATATATCATTAGGTAAATGAGTGGAAGATAAAATTCTAATCAGCCATCAAATCACAAATAGCAAGAGAAAGCCATGAATCTTACCTCAAATTGATGCAGAGACTAGCTAGACTCAAGTTTTGGTGAAGGAAGTAGGTGGAGCTTGGAGATGGGAAGAAAATGAAGTGAAATAGGAGAAGAGAAAGAAGGGTGGTCAACTGAAAAATGGGGCCCAAAAAATGAGGGGAGTTAGGAGGAATTTCTCAAGTTTATAACATGGTGATAATAATATCAAGACATGTGATTAGTGAATGCATGAGCAGTGGTGAGTTTAGCCAAGTCTTCCCCCTATTTTTGGGCTGCATGTGGCGCCATCTTGAATTTAGATTTTTACAGTATATAATTCCATTAATTCGATATTTTATATTGCAATATAAAATACTGAATTTCACCCAATTTCTTTCAAATTTGCGAAACATTGCTAGTATTCTTTTTATATTTCCTACATAATTTTTCCAATTTCTCCTAACCTAAATCTCCATATAATTCACTTGTAATTATCCTTACGTATCTATTAAAATTGAATAAATCAATTAACAACGTTAATTGGACACACTATTCTTAGGAATGTTACACTGAAAATCCACAAAATTGTTATTGCATTTTCAACTTCCTAATTTCAATGCGATAGGAACGACTGTTACTATTATTTTCACATTTGAAACTTTAATTTGTAAATCTTATATACTTTGATGACGGATTACTTGATTAATTATAGCTTGTAACACGTGATGTTCGCTTATGTAGCTAACCTACTAATTAGCTCAATAAGATATGAAATGTTTTGTAAATGCAAAAGGGGAAAAAAGAAAAATACAAAAAACTTGACTTGCCTAACCAAGAAGGCAAGAAGAATCCCAGCAACTAGTAGAAGATATCCAACTACCTTTCCATGATGTCATATAATTATTCAAGAATGTAAGCGCTGGAGTTGACCACAAAAAAAAACAAAAATAAAAAACGAACGTAAGCGCTGAAGTAAAGGCTACACATTCCTGCAAGATACCATTGGAATATCCTTCAGCCACCTAATTGAGGAATGGTAGTAAACGAATATGCTCTAACTAATCAACAAATCACTAGTAACCTACATTTTAACTCCGCTTATATATGTATATGTTTGCAATTAATTAGTGCAGTTGAAAAGATAATATATAATGAGATGAATTAAGTGCTCAGTATCGATCTATATATTTAACGTTTTTATTTAGGTTAATTGAAATAATGATGTAATACCGATAATTATACTTATTTTCTTCTTTATTGTAGAAGTTGAATAAAATGTAAATTATTATTTTATTATTAAGGTTTCAGTACATTATTTTAATTTATTATAGTCAACTTTAATTTATAGATAAAGGTTGTCAGCATAGTTTCTCTTTAATAACTAATCAAAGGCATATTTTATAGTACTAGAATTTTTTTTTCCAAAAAATAACAATATAATAATTTAATTATAAAAGCCATTATAGAGAACCATTAATTTTTTATTTTTAAGTATAATAATTTATCAATTTTTCTTTAAAAATTAATGATATAATAGTTTAATTTGAGAAATATCAATTTTTATTTTTGAAATATAATATTTTATAAATTTTATTTAAAAATTAATAATATAATAATTTCTTTTTAATACCTCTGATCCACTTTATCTGTCATTCTTATATATCAATAAAATATTTATTATTAATTTTTTTTAATTTTATCCTTCACACAATTCTAAATATATTATTAATCAAAAAATATAGTATGGGATTAAATAAGAGTATTTTAACAAATATATATCATAATTAAGCATTAATTGGGTTTCTTAATTTTTGTGTATATGACTAAAGTGGCAGGCAAATTGGAGCAGAGGTCTAAGGTAGTATAAAATTGGTATTTTATAAAAAAATATATATAAAATTAACAACTACTAAAGAGATAAAGAAAAAGTTGTTTTTAAATAATATTGTATTTTGTTTTTTCGTCTTGCGAATTGTTCACACACCATTTTGGGTCAGATGTAGCAATTGTCTTTTTCATATTGACGATTTCAACTTCAAGCCCTTGATATTTATGAGCTCGTTTGGATAATTAACTTATTTAAGTCCTTATGTGAAATTAATTTTTAAAAAATAATTTATAAATAAGTTATTTTATATTTGAATATGTAATAATAGAAGTAGATGTTTAGAGTATTTAAAAAAATTCTTCTTAAATAGCTAGATATTTTAACTTTTTAAAAACTATTAAAAATTACTTTTGAAAAGTAATAAGTTATATAACCAAATAAGATAAAAATTCAAAAATATGACCTTTAACTTTCAAAAAATTGAAAAAAGTTATAAGTGGTGTTATTCAAATAAATCGTAAGTAAAGTTCACATGAATTCACAATGTACTACTTTCATCCTGAAAAACTACTTTTGATTTTAAACAATACTCTTATATATCTCCATTTAATAGAATAAATATATTTTTTAGTCTTAATATTTTAAAATTGACATCAATTTAGTGTTAAAATAATTTTGAACATAATTTAGTCTTAATATTTTGAATTTTGATATCAATCTAATCATATATGGATGATTTGATGAAAGCTTTGATTTTACAGAAAATTTGTTAAGATTAAATTGATATTTTTTTAAAATAAAATTGATATCAATTATAAAATATTAGGATTAAAAAGGTTGTTTATCTAATATTAATTATCATTTTAGAAAATTATTTTTGTTTCACATTACTTGTCATTTTAGAATTTCAACAAAACATTGAATATTTTATTTCAATTTTATCCCTATGTGTATTAATTATGTTTGAGTTCTGTTGCGTTAGTAGAAAAAGATATAATACCGATCCAATAAGATAGGGGGCAATTTAGTCTTTTAATTTAATTTTTCAAAAAATTAATATTATTAATTATTTTCTTAATTTTAGTGTAAAAATCTTAAACGACACTTAATGTAAAACGAAAGGAGTAGTATATTTAATTATTAAAATGGACATTACCAATTAAAAAAAAGAAATTACTAATTTTAACTTTTTAAAGAGGTGAAGGTTAGTGCTCTCTCTATTGCTTTTAAAAATTTTGAGGTGAACGAAATCCTGTGCGAGAGGTTGATTCACGACTGGACCAACCGCGTCAAACTTGTTCAAACAACACTACGTACCCATTAGAAAAACTGACTCGTTCTGGTGTAAACAACATAATTTTCATCCATGAAACAAATAAAATACTATCAAAACTTTACGTTATTGAGATGATGTATTGACTAAAATTGCATTACATTAAACAACGTTTCGTAGAACACCAGTCTCGTTTGATTAGACTTAGATATCACAAGTTAAATATATATATTTTTAATGAGTTGCATTAATTCCCCAAATAAAGTAATCACGTGATTCACATAAATTAAATTATCATCCTTTGTATTTTTTTTCTTTCTCATTTATCAATACCAATAATGGTGATATTCCAACACAAAAATTATATGCAATTATGCAATACTAATTTTCTGTTTAGTAGGCTGAATTTTGTTAATGAATTTGAAGATATAATAATTAAAGTGTATTTTAGATATATTTTATTTTTTAAAATATCAAATAATTATTAAATTTTCAATTTTAAATATTATCTTTTTTTAAAAAAAATTACTTTTATCTCTTTTTATACAGATCTAAACACGATTTCAACTTGTTTGTATCACTTTAAGTCACATCTTATTATTGGTGGAAATAATAATTTTTTAAAAAGAGCCGTTGATCTTTTCTTCGTGGAAAATCACGAATAATTTGACTGCACAGAATTAAATGCTTGCATGTCCAAATTAATTCTGCCTCGGAAGTTGATGAGTTGCGGCGCTTGTAGCATGAAACAGTGTGTCAGACAAGTGGTGATAAAAGTCATTGGCTGACAAGTTACGGTAATTCAGATGCCGAAATTGCTTGCAAACCAAGCACCTCCCCACACCAAGGACATTCGATAGCTTCACTCTCAATTAAATTGGCATATTATTATTTAAATTTTAATATAATTTTTATATCAATAGACAATAATACAGCAGTACGTTACAAGCAATCTAGGAATTCTGTTGGCACCGCACTTTCAACTTTCAAGCTTGGAATCTCCACCACCCCGTCTGAAACGAATTACATGCATTTGTATTCCCATTTCAATTACGGTATTTGTGTATTTAAAAGAAGTGAATATTTCAACATTCTCTCTTTATTTTTTCCTTTTTTTATTGGTCATTTCATTTTTTTTATAATTTTTTTTCTATCTTCTCTTTTTGAACGCCTAAGATATCCACCTCTCTTGAGTTTCAAAAATTATCAAGGAACATGAAATCGAATAGGATCGGCTGGTCGAACTGGTCCCACTGGGAATCGGACCAGCTTCACCATAAAATCGATTGTGGTTAAAATTGGTGTGAATTGGACTTGTTAAATCGGTTGTTTGATTTTTTTTTAAATTTGGATAAAAATTCTATTTTTTCTTTTATTTAAAAAAAGAAAAAGCTCAATCAAAAACAAAAATTTATTTTTTTCAAACCTTAATTTTAATATGTTTATTTACTATATACTCTTAAATTAATTTAAAAATAAAAAATAAAAAATAATTTTTATACTATCTATAAATATTTTTAAAAAGAAATATAAATAAAAATTAAAATAAATAAATTTTATATTTAAAATATTTGATAAAATATCTTATATTAAATATTATTTTATATTAATTATATTATTATTAATAATTTAATATAATTTTTACTTTTTAATTAATAATATATATATAATTAAATATATATTTTTTATTATGTCCTAATCGAACTCCCAATTAAATCAATCGAACTTCTAAACTTTTAAACCTCTCTCTTGACCGATTCGATATCCGATTCAAATTTCTTAACCTCGAAAATTATTTCTCTTCCCATTTTTGCCTTCTAGCCATTTTCATCTGAGTTGACAGTTGACACAGTGGGGAGCGGTCAGGTAAAAGCATAAGATACTTCAGAAGCCAGAAGGAAGCACGTACGTTGGAAGTAGATGCGATTCCAAGTACCAAACCTCACTCACGTGCTCTAAGCGTGCAAGCTTTTATGCTTAGAATATGTTATTTATTTGCGCATTATTAAATCATCTTTTACCCTTGTTTTTTTCAGGAAAAAAAATGAGAAAAAGTATTAAAAAGTATTTATTTTTCAAATTTATTAAGGAGTGTCTTAAGCATATTTATTAAAAAAATGCTTAACTCTATTTTTTTGAACAATTTTTATTTTATCTTTTAATCAATATCCCAAAAATTTTTGAGTTTAATTAATATATATTGACAATGTAAAATAATGTTATATTATTAATCAATAGAAATAGAAAAAAATAAACAATTATGGTGGATTCTTCATTATAATAAGTGGTTATTTGTATGAGTTGGCACTTTTTTACCATTTTTATTGGTTGACAGTATAAAACTATTTCATATTTTCAGTATATTTAAATTAAATTCAAAACTTTTTACTATTATTTCTTGTTTTATTATTCAAAATAGAAGTGACATGAGAATAATACAACAAAAAATAACGTGCAATTTTTATTATTGTATATGTTAATTGGCTTATCCGATTCTTGCGAACGAATGCACATTTTATTCCATTCAAGTTGCGTATTTTATATAGGTTAATTGTATGATTCATATGCAGTTGAACCTATAGTTTTGTGGTTGTCTCCTGCATATCTCATTAAGTCTGGGATGTCCCATATTTGACTCTTATTCTCCCTCCTCCTACCTTTGTTAAAAAAATTTATATCATTCATATGTTGATATGATGTTTATAATATTTGCTAAATGTCATACGATTTATTTAAAAGTTTATACATTTTATAAAAAAGTAGTGTTTTATGTTATTTATAAAATAAATTAAAAATTCATATACACAACAGATAAATCCTTACAACCTAGGAGTAGAATTTAAGTCATATATTTTTGACAAAAAATTTCAGTTATTTATATAGACGGCCAATCTTATTTTCATGTTTGAATATGCACTATAGCAAGAGCTTACGACGCTCATGTCTTCTACCAAGTGGAGCAAACCAAACCAACACTCTCTAAATAAATTGCTCGTATCCTATATTCCTAATTAATTTGTTAAACTTTGTTGATAATAAAACAATTGTTGAAACTGGTTCAACTCCTCGTTCAAGTTAACCTTAATTTCTGATCTAGAAGTATATACATAAATAAGTTGTGTTTTATGCTGGGGGTGCTCACGACCCAACCTGGTCTAATAATCCATCTTGACTCGAAGCTTACAGGGTCAATTTTAGGTTTTAAAATATTGATTTAGTGCATTTTTAAGTTGTCCCAATCCAATTTGATGTCACATAATTATTAGAAAATTATTTTTTTAACAAAATTAGTGTTGAACTATGAGGCTTTTATATTTCAATTAATACATTTTATGAAACTTGGTGTTATTAATTTTGGCATTGATATAATTTATTTTGAAATATGTGTTTTAAATAGTTCTCGAATTTTGTTCATATTTCTAAAATTTTATGACTTTAGTATATATAATGTCCAAAGTTGTATATGCTACACAAACACTAGATTGACCTAGTCACCTTATTGGGTTAGGTCTAGATTCAAAGAAATGATCGATCTAAAAGTAAAAGTAGGGTTGGGTTCGGGTTTAATTGAATTTTACCTAATCCATCCTTTGTACAACCCTAATTCTATCCAATTATCATTGATAAAACAGAGATTAGGGTTAAAAATGAGCCAGGTCAGGTCGGGTAGATTGGGTTAGGTCTAGGGTGAAATAAGAACCAAACAGATAAATGTGAGGCACCCTAAGCAATGACAAACTACAAATAAAAAATTTCTTTCATGAATATACAAATACAATCATTCATTTTTCAATAAAGTTATAAACATTGAAAATGAAATAACTCAAATAAGAGCAAACCCAACCCACTTTGTTAGTAGGAAGAAATTACAGGAGGAGTAAACCCACTTACCAGTAGTTGGAGAAGGAAGAGTGACAACCATGAAGGACGACGAACCAACGGCAGGCGACAACTATCGGCGGTGACCATTCTATGGCTGGCTTTGTGCTTGGGAAGAAAGGGCTTTGGGTTTGCGATGATTGTTCCACAGTGGTTTGCACTTGTAGGTTAGAGGAGGCTGCCAGCAACGAAGGGGCAACAACAATGGTGCAAGGCTAGGGGTATTAGCACAAGGTTAGGGTTAAGGAACAAAGTGGGATTGGACTTGAGCCATAATACCATGAGAGAGAGAGAGAGAGAGAGAGAGAGAGAGAGAGAGAGAGAGAGAGAGAGAGAAGGGGAGTCGGTTTTCATGTATGTTAATTCCCATTAAGTTAAAAAAAAAAAATCAAGGATTAGATTTACGAATTGAGTTAAACTCGCTACTTGAAGCAAACAATGACGATTTTATTAGATTTGACCCAATGTGATCAATGATACCCAACCCAACTTGAAAATATGTCATTGGGTTGGATTAGGTCCATTGGATTAATGGGTTGCCCCAGACCCATGTGCACCCTTAAAAGTGACATTCAAAATTTTGATTAACGAGCATAATTATCAAAATTTTACCTAATAGTTATATTATATGAAACCCCTATCCATTATCTCTTTTCTCTCTAATTTTTCACATCATTCTCTTCTTTGTTTTCCTCAAGCCCTTGTTCCCTCGCTAACTTCAGTGACCATATAGCCTCACCATCAGCAAAACTAATTAATATGACTATTGACCAATTAAAAATACATAATAATTATTTTAGAGTTATTTATGAGTGGTCGTTCTCTCCCGTTTTTTTTTTTTTTGGGGTACAAGTAGTCGTTCTGTTTGATACTGATAATTTTAACAATTGTTTTTAAATTTTAATATTTTTGTTTCTTTACATCAAGTGAAAAATACTTTTACACCATTGTTGCTTGATCATTTATGCGCTCAAACTTACCGTACTCAGAGTCGTACCATCACAAAAAATCAATTCATGACATGCAATTGAAACATGATGCACTGCTTATTCTGGCATAAATTAATTTCTTTATAAACAAGGAGGTAATAATGAAACAAAAGGATGGTTTGGATTTGGGTACTTGGGGTAGCTACAAAGAAACAAAGCATCGGTTGCTTTCCAGTTTCCACAGCGAAACACGTTTTTTGACGTGCCCACTTTTTGGGTCATTGTCGGCACGCACCGCATAGCTTTTATTTTTGGAAAAAGACATTCCTTTGAGTCCTTTCAGCAACGCTTGCCAAAGTCCCTTCCATCACCATTGCCAATTCTTCCTACATACATATGGATACGCACGGACTGCTACTGAATGCGACGAGCTTTTGATGACTGAACCTATGAATAGCATCGAAACAAAACGTGGATAGTTGTGAAATACAAAATAGAAAAATGATATTTTGACATAACCCACCTCGTATTTTGGGTCGATATACCATACATTTATCATTGGATAAGTATGTGGCCCCTACTTAAACTGGATCCCACATCCATTTAATAGTGAATGGATAGTATGTCGGCTCGGAGTACAACGTGGATTATGTACAAATAACATATCCCTACAAAATATATTATTTTGGGTATGAGGGTACAAAATACTTAAACCTACTGATCCAGCTAATGTGTAGGCAGGAAAAAAATTAGTCCAAATTATCTAAGGGCTGATGATATTTTAGATAATGAAGGTTCTTAGATATGCTTTACACCCTTTTTAGTGCAAAATATTTATAGAGACCCCATCGTAATGGAATCTTTCTAAAGAGTTCAAACATATCAATGATGCCAATAGTCTCTAAATATGCCAGCTCAATTATTAAGAAGTTTATCAAAGCATATTATGAAAAATTTTATTCTTTTTAACCGTCTAGATTTTACCTAATCGATATAGTCATGGATCGTCATTGAGCGGTCGGACTCCATAAGCTTGGTAGGAATGCCTACAATATTTGAAAATGTGGCTAAAGATAAATTCTTATAACGTGTATAATGTGTGTGTTTTTGGCCCGTGCAATACACGGGTTATAAAAGAATTAAAATTAATATGTATAAATTTATAAGAATGTTAGATAAAAATAGTCTAAATTTTTTTAATAAATATCTAAATTTTTTTATGTTTACATAATGAGAGTCATATTATGATAATTTTAAAAAGAAATTTGTTATTTTATTGTATTATTTTACATTAAACATAATTTATTAAATCAAAAGTAAAGAGAATATATACAAATTAAAATATTTGAAATTTAATTTAGAATATATTCTTATTTAAGGGAAATTCAATAAATAAAATAAAAGATTGACGCTTTTCTCACCCTTTTGTGTGTTTGATTAAAACCAAACTAAACTATATTCATGATATTTATTTAATAATTCTTACATAGGGATTCAATATAACCTTATTTTCATAACTATATATATTTTACAATAAAATATACAACTTTATAGAACATTACATAAAACATATTGATGCGTACAATTAGCTTAAGATGAAATAGCTTTAGAAATAAAAAAGTACAAATATGACATCATTATTGAAAAAATGAGTTACATTAAAAAAGATTGTATAAATTCATTTTATATATCATCTCATTGTTTATACCGTAATTTTTTTAATAATTTTTTTAAAATTTTAAAGTAAGATTTGAACAATTGAAAAATAAAAATTCATTTTCCCTATCCTATCCCTCCCCCTTATTAAAAAAATTCATTCCATTTATTTTTTCTATCTTTTTATTCAACTCTTAATTAATGCTTTGTTAAATTATGATTGAATAGAATATAGAACAAATGCTCATTTTTGTCCCTAATAAAAATTTTAGAAAACAAATTAGTCTTTCTGAATTTAAAAGTCCTAAGGTGGTTCCTCACTATTCAAAAAAAGGGGACACTTTAATTTCTCTATACAAAATTTTTTAATGGTACAAATCTATACAAAAGGACTAATATGTCCCCATTTTTAAATGGTGAGAGATTATCTTGGGGTCTTTAAATTTTAAAAGATTAATTTGTCCCTTGAATATTTTTGTCAGGAACCAAAATCGATATTACTATTTTATATATATATATATATATTGCAAAAGTTAAATGAAAATCAAGAATTCAAAGAAAAATTCCATGTACCTTCCACCTTCCACCACATTCTTTAATATCACAATATTTGAAAGCATAAATTTGTCCTCTGTAGCAACTTATTATTAAAAGTATTATACATTTCATAATAAATTTACTTATAAATTTTTAGTAAGGTAAAACAACTGAAGAAAAAAATTATTTCACTTTTTGCTCTATCCCCTTTAATTAGCCTCATAGCAATGATTTATTACAATCAAATTAAAGAGAATATAGCTAGAAATTATTGAAGCAAAAATTTAAAATTTAAAAAATCTTTCTCTCCTTGTAAAATTATGAAAATTTATTTTTTAATTTTAATTTTCAGCATAAATTATACATAAAGAAAAAACAATAAATTTGATTGGTTAGTTAAAAAATTTAGGATTAATGGTCACAAAAAATACACTTTTAATTTTAAGTGAGGTCAGAATTCCTTTCCTCAAATTTCTTTAGTTTTATAGTAAAGTAATTTTAAATAACAAATTTCATATAAGCATTTAGAATAACAACTCATTATTGAAGATAAAACTCATTTACATACTTTTAAAATTTTTAAATAATGATTAATTAGTTAAAAAATTCCATTTCTGACTTCCTCTTATTCCTTCAATCTTCAAGAATAGAAGCTTTATAATATAAAGAAATATCATTTATTACTAATTTAAAATAAATTAATTTCAATTTTTTGGGGCTGATAATAAACCATATAAGACAAATTAGTTAGTGAAGTATTTAAAGTGGATTAATGGAGGATAGATTGGTAAAATTATTTGAGAATAGAGTTAATGATGTAGAATATTGAGATAGTGGGTGAAAATGTAATAGTTTCCTATTGGACTCTCTTATGATAGTTGATTAATTATTTTTAAATAAAAATAAAAAATAAAATCTCAAAATAACTTTATTTATATAGTAAACTTTTTATAATATATTGTAGAAGTTTTTATTCTTTGTTTGATATTTGTCAAAATTTTCTTTGTAATGCTTTTGAAATGTTATAGTAATAGATATACCTACACAAAAATCATTGCTATTTAATATTTATTTATTTTTACACAAACTATCACGTTGTCTTATATTTTGCACCGTGTACAGGTTTCACAGCCCCGCCAATCGCTGACCAAATTAAGATCATGGCTCAAGTCTGTAATCCACTCACTGTGGCCCATATGCAATGAGGTAGTCACTACCGTGTTACCTGCTACCTCGTGATCAGTAGCACTCCCCATACCTCAGAAAGGGGGATCGCAATCGCAAGTTTACTCATTAAAGCCATCCCTTGGGTAACATGAACAAGCTTATATGTAGTTACACTAGGAAGACAGCGATTGCTAGCTATTTTTATTAAATATACTAATAATTACGTGTATTTATTTATTTGTAAAAAGTTCTTCTGCATGCATCAATCATAAATTCAATGGTTATGGGATGAAAAATGTTTGGGAGACAGTTTTTGAAGTGCAATATAGGACGTATATGAAAAAAATGAGTAAAATGATAAAAAAAACTCGGATAATGAATCCCACATAATCATTGTTACTTTTGTTCAATTTTTTTTTATCCAAAAACACTAGTAAGTTTTTTATATATAAAACTTACCAGTGTTTATACAAAACTTACTAGCATTTATGCAAAACTTATCAATGTATTGTTGAAAAATATTGGTAAATTTTTTTTTTTTTTACAAAACTTACCAGTATTTATGCAAAACTTACCAGCGTTTATGCAAACTTACTAGCGTATTACACAAAACTTACCAGCATGAACAATGCACATGCTGGCAAGTTATGTGCATATTACATAAAACTTACTAGCGTGAGCAGTAAATTTCTAAAAAAAAATTTTTAACAAAAGTAGTAGTAATTATATGGGACCTATCATGCAAGCATTTTTTTCATTTTCTCACTTTCAGTATACGTCGCATATATATCTACTATTTGTGCGTCCTCCTATTAGTTCTCTTTTGAGATGCTTAACAAAGTCTCCTAAAAATATTATACATGTGTATAATAAATAATAATTTTTATAATAAAATAATATTATACATTAAATTAACATTTTTATTATTATTATGAAAATTATTTATTAAACTTTTTCATCTCTGTATGAATTTCAAAATTAACAACATTTAAAATAGAAGAGTACTGAGCTATCTTTCCATTTATCTAATTGGTGTTATGGCAGTGTATACTGAAGGACACTAAAAAAATAAGCCAATGAAAGCCCATTATTTTGTTCTTTCCCAGCTGCTGTTTGTGCTTTAATTTTGGTTTATTTAAGATGCTTTCAGACGGGCAAAATGAAAGGCACATATGAACTTTACACTAGATCGTTTAATGGCTAAGATTTGAGGACCTATCTGCTAGAGTCTCACATTATTTAAGGATATGGTTAAGACAGTTTTTATAAGAGTTTAGACAATCCTCTTCTTATTAACTAATTTTTAGAGTTGAGTCAGTCCCATTCAATTCTAAGATGGTATCAAAATATATCTTATTGTTATTGAGCCATCCACAGATGTTCAATTCTACAAATTTCACACTCCAAAGTCCAGATGTCCAATTTTGGGTGAGACGGGGGTGTGTTAGAGCTCCACATTAGTTAAGAATATAGTCAAGATAGCCTTTATAAGAATTTGGATAATTCACCTCCCATGAGTTAGTTTTTGGAGTTGAATTAGATTCACTCAATTCTAAGAGTATTCATGCACCAATATACTGCCAATGCACTATAAAAGGCCACTTTCTCTTTCACAAATTATCGATCCTTCTTAGCACCCCCTATTGCCCACTCCCACTTCCATCTTCATCTCTTCCACCACAGCTGATGATAGCTGCATGGTGTGAGTTTGACTGGCTTGACTACACGTCGTAGTTGTGCATGCTGGTTCCCGTGTGCTTTTGTTATCGTCGATGTTTCTATTGCCCAACACTACATATTCGAAAGTTTTGGCCAATGGCAGCAGTGGAGAAGACTTCGGTGTTTGGCTATACGTTGAATGACAATGATGTAAGGGTGATGGTGGAGACGTATGGTGGGTGCAGGCTCATGGTGGTCTCACTGTATTGAGTGAGCTTGTGGTGGAAAGGTTAGCAGCATGCAATGCAAGTCGGTGGTCATAACAGAGGTTGGTTCAATGGTGGTTATGGTCGTTTCTCAATAGTTTGGTGTTGTTAAGAAAAATAGTGCTAAATATTATTGGAGGGGGCTTCTTGTTGACTAGGCAGAATGACCAGTTGTCACCGGCGTTGCTACCCAGTGGGGGGTAACTCCAATGAGAAGGGAAATGGAGGGTCGGGTGGAGGGGAGCAGTAGGAGAGAGGTTGAAATCTACTACAATGCATTGGCAAGCATTGATATGTGGATACGACTTCAAATCTTTACTATCAGAAATAGGTGATGTGTGGTGCACCTAACTACACCAGATGCACTACAACATCGGCCCATTAATATATAAAATATACAATTCAAGCCCCATTATTGGGAAAGATTTTTCCGCTCATTTGGCACCCTTTCTTAACATAGAAACTTTTCTTTTTATTAATTGCACCTTTATTATTTGTTATTTATTATTTATCTAGAATTACACCTTCATTATTTATCATTCATAATTGCATTGTAATCTTTTTATTTTCTCAAGATGATAATGTCATTCATCTTAAATGCATAGGTTCTTGTCCCACCACCTAAATTGACTGATCATAATTAATTAATTTTTTTATTTTCTATTTTTCCTTCTTAATATTGTGAATATTTGGTTCATCCCAATCTTTGTTAGCCTCTTTACATTCCTAAACTTTTTAATTTCTCTTCACACACGTTGCTTCCCCTTCTTTATTCTCTTTTGCTATGTTTTCATTTTTCTTCTTTACTTGCTTATGTATATTCTTCTTTGATGTCCTTTGCTTCTTCGGCATTGCCTCAGAGCATAACTTCATTATGGTAAGTTCTTTTTCTTTTTTATGGTCATATTCCCCATATTTTTATTCATAGTAATTTAGTTTACAATGATCTACTTTGTATTTGAGCTGCAATTTCCATGGAGAAAGAGTTATAAGGTTTGTTCTCCCTTTCTATATATTTGAAGCCAAAAATGCTTGCTAGGAGCTCTATTGTCTTGAGCATGGCTTCAGGGCAAGTTTCTCCCATTCTATTATTTCATCTATGGCTTTTTTCTTAGTTGTTTTTGTTCAATTTTGCTTTAGATCTGATTTTGAAATTTCTCTATTGCCCATCTCTTTGATCCTGAGGTTCAGGAATAATTTATAGTTCAACTCTATACGAGAGGGGTTGCTAGAGATCACTGCCAATGGAAGAATGGAATCATAGTGGCAATGGCATCACAGTAAATATTTTCAATTTCTCTTTTTGAGTTGCTAGGTTGCTGATTTGTGTTTATATAATAAAGGTTTCTTGGTGTTCTTGATTGTGTTTGCTCATAACTTTATTTTGGTTCTCATTTTGGACAATATAGTAGTTTGGTGTAAATCTAGTTTATTTGTATATGCAAATCACATTTAGGTTCTTATTTCAAAATACAACAGCTCTTCAACTACAAGGGTTTGGATTTACAACCCCTACAAAAGAAAGGTCTGAATTTTGTGAACCCATTAAGCTTTCTCATTATTTCCTACGACGAATTGCAATTGCTTCAACCCCATTTAATTTTGTTAATTCAATTAGCTTTTTTATTGCTTAAAGTTTTCTTTTTGGCAATTTTCTTTATGTGTATGTTGCAATTCCATTTTTGGGTAGGTACCCTTTTATATATTAAATTTGATTAATTTATTTTTTGTTTATGGCCATTGCGATTTGCTTTTTGAGACCATCTAAAATCGTGATTTTGTGTTCTAATGGTCTATTTTATTTAGTTAATTTCGTGCATAGTGAACTACTACTTTTTATCTCAATTGTTTGTCTATAGGAAAAAAAGAAACATAGCTGAGTGGAATTTATGATTTGATTGTTATATTGATCCACTGTAATAGAAGTACTGATTCAGGGACATTATGTTGGTTGGGTCAAGCAATAATATGGTTTGATTCTTGAAGACAAGTGTGTTTTGGTATGATATGAAATGTTGAATGTGAATCACATGAATAAGAATGCAAATGGGTTAGTTTTACAAGTGAAACTGAAATGGTTTTGATTTGAATCTCTTAGTTTGTAAGGGGTTGCTGAATTAGATGTAGGACTTTATAGTAATGTGATTGTATTGGTGTGTGTGGAAGTCTATGTAGATTTTGTCATTCAAGGGTGTAATTATGGTGCATCCAAATCTTGGAAATTCAATTTAAAGCAATGGCAAAATATCAGGTGATTATTGGAGAATAATGGGAAAGTGGTGCTTTCATTTTAGCATCATTAGAGAAAATTGCTTTGCTACATTTTCTTTTATGCTATATATGAGATATTGAGAATGGTAGTGGAGTCTTCAAACTTGAATGAGCTATCCAATTTTTTCTTTTTAATGAGCAACAAAGCCTAATCAAAACACTAAAACCATTATGATGCATCGAATGATATAGATTACCCATTTTGGATAATACATAACCAATGTTCATGAAATCATGTGAGCTTTTCATACCATGTAGAAATATATCAAATTTTATATTACATTGATTGATGATTTTGTAGATGTTAGTGTATGGATGAATCTGTATATCCTAATATACAAGTCAAGTTATAAGCAATTGATAAAACTATCCTAATTTAATAAGGTCACATTAACGAAAACTATCCTCAATGTAGGTATTTTTTAAAAGTAAAGGAATGATGGATAATTTGCTTGAAGTTAATCACAATAAGGGTACCAAAATCACACTAAGCCAAACTAGGGAATGCAAAAACTCTTCTCCAGAATTTGCTGAAGGGTTTATTCAGCCATAGGGTATACATGCATTTGGAGATTTGACAAATTGTTCAATCTATTTGTTTAAGAGATTTAACTTAGTTGGGAATGTTGGTATGATTCAGTTCTTCTTCTAATATATGAACTGTTTTTATTTGGATAGTAGTGATTATGGGTTGCAGCTTAGTTTGCTCATATTTGATCTGTTTGTTATATAGGATGCGGGGATTGAGTTAATTCTTTTAATTTTGTAGGTTGTTCTTCAAATGTCATTGTTCAGAGTGAAGAAAGGAGGAAAAGTATATTGAACGATAATGACCAACCAGATCAAAAACTTTGAAATGAAATTGGTAAGTACAATTTCAGCATAGTTGAATAGCTTTCTTTTTTTTTTTTTTTGTCTTTGAATTTGAGACTTAATGACATCAATATTTACTTTTGTTTATCCATCACTAGAACTTGCTCTAAATGCTTCTACTAGAGTAGCTTCGCATTCTTTTAATGACAAGAGGATGAAGATAGTAGGTTTTGAAGTTCAGGGAGTCATGGAATTCTTGGTAAGAGGTTGTGTTCAATTTTAAAGGCTACATATTTATCTCTTTAAATATTTTTGCAATTATTTACAATACTTTTCCTTTCTCCAAGTTGTAGTATCCTCCCTCGACCTCGAACCTTAGACCCTAGACCTCACCTCGACCCTCCGCCATCCTACCTATACTACCATGCATCCAGCGTATAACCTTGACCTCGGACCATCTACGCCGGACCCCGTGCCCTAAACCTTTGATCCCAAACCCCGGTTTGCAGCTCCCCCACCTACTTCCTCGGAAATCCAACCCTCCGTTAAGCTCGGACCCAATCTCTGTGCCACATAGGTTTAATGAGAGCCACATAGGAAGTCCAAGTTGGCATTTCATCAGCAATATCATCATTTAACAGCTGGCATTCCTTTGGAAATCGAAAATGATGCGAGGAAGCTCAACATTTCATAGTGTCGTGTAATATGAACTTTGAACTTGAAAACGACACTAAAATTGGAAATTGGAAACAAAGCGAAGAAGCTTAACATTTCATGAGGACGTATAATCTGAACTCTACACTTGGAAAAGGCACTGAAATTAGCAATCGAAAAAGATACGAAGAAGCTCAACATTTTATGCCATTTCCGAACTTCAATTTTAGTGTCGTTTCCGAATTCTGATTTCAGCATCATTTCTGATTTCAGTGCACATTTTTAAATATTAGGGGATAAAGTGCATTTTTTCCTAAAACATATTTTGTTTCTTATGTTACAACTCTGTGGGACGATTATATTGTTTTATTTAATTGGAATTGGAAATAATGATAATGGGTTTTTTTTTTGGGTCTTTGTTGGTCTCCTTTTTATGGTGGTACTTGTTATATTTATTTCATTTCTTCTATTTAATTGCGGGAATGTTATGCTTCTTTGTATCTTTTAGTTAGTTGAGGATAATTGTCTTCATTTCTTGGTTGTGAAGAATTTTTTTGTTATGTTTATTCATTTAATAGTTATTTATTTATTGTTGTTTTTGTTCGGCTAGATGCTTAGTTTACTCATGAGTAAATTTAGAACTTTGGTTTGTGTGAAATTGAAAAATTACTTCGCCAAAATGGAGAAGCTTAAAAAGACTTCCCACCAATGCCTTTACCATATGCTGACTTTGCTAGGGAACTACATAATAGATTAATTGATGAGCAATTAAACTTTGACAAAGAAGCTCTTGCTAGGGAATATGAGAGCTTACTAAGCACAATGATCGGTGAATAACTTAGCATTCTTAATACAATACTTGAAGCAGTATCTATTGATTCAAGTGGTTTTTTTCTTTGTAAATGGTTATGTAGGTACTGGAAAGACATAGTTATGGAGAGTTCTAACTTCTATGTTGCAACTTAAGGGTGAAATTGTGTTAACCATTGCTTCCAGTAGTATTGCATCAATATTACTTCCGACAGGAAGAAGTGCCCATTCTCAATTTTGCAAATTATATTATAATTATTATATGCACTGAACTTAATTACATGAAACACGTATCAACGTAATCCTGTGCACCGCACAGGTTCTATACTAGTCATAGAAAAAAAAAAAAAAAACTAGATTTTCATATGTGAATTAAGTTTCCTTGCTTGCCAGCTTTGGCATTGTTGGCCTCCCCCCTCTTTCTTTTTTTCTCTCTCTGAGTACATTTTTTATTATTGCGAGCGACTAACAATAACATAGCATTATGCTCTCTTAACTCTTTACACCCTCTATACGAAATCAGAATAGCATCTCAAGAACATAAGTTAAGGACTAAAAATATAATTTATTACTCTCCATTAAAATATCTTAATTACTCAAGAAAAATATTAAATTCTTTTATTAAAATATAGCAATTCATTAAATAACGTTTTGGTCCCATTATAATCATTTTGATTGTCAGAATGTCCTCAGACGGTACATAATTTGTGCAATTTTTGTCCCACTTTTGCTTAATGGCCAAGACTACCTTAGAATGCCACTGGTTATGCACACATACGAAATTCGAGTTATCGATATTCAACAGATGAAAGAAAAACTGATTGAAGAACCATACAAATTGAGGAAAGACGAAAGAATTGACACGGACGATGGAAGATGGACTACATTCGACGCCAATTGATCGTCCATGATGGCTTTGAAGCCACAAGGGAGGGAGATGAGGAAAAATCTTGTTTAGCGTCAAAAGGGTCACTGTTCATCGAGCTAGCGCATGGGATTTTGGAGGATTTGTGGGCATCAAGAAGAGGAAACACCAAGGCACGTGAACTTGGATACACCGAACGGCTATAAACCTAACCTAACCATTGTAGCCGACGGTGCTCGTGCGAACCGGACCCGCATCGATAGTCAATTTCTTTCTTTCGACATGACAAGTATTCGACGCCCCAATATTGATGCGAAGGGTTAACTTCACACCAGCAAATGCATACAACTTGAATACTTTTCACATGCTCATGTAATATCTTTGAAGTATTCATGCACACAAAATTTTCGTCTATACATTTAATTGTTTACATTGAATTAGTGAAAAATGAGGTTCCAACATCTCATTATAGAAATTAGTTAGGGGACATTTACAGAAATTAGTAAGAGGACATTGATAAATTCTCATGTAATAAAATGCGATTTGAAGTGTGCAGTTATTTAATTACCTAGAACCGTGGACAACTGTGAGGTAATGCTTAAATTATTTAACTAGATATCCTATAACACATAATTCTTCAATAAACAGGTTTACAAAAAGTCACTAATAGTAGGCTAGTAATAAGGTGTTTAAGTAATTTATATAAGATTATATACTCAAATATTATTGCCACCGCTGTATAAAAGAAAAAAAAAATCAGGCGTACAAATGAAAATTTTTTTATATATTGGTACTCAATTTTTGTGAGAATCATAATAGCCTCATTATGATTTTGTCATTTTTGCGTCGGTACAATGCAACAAGCGCGGTAAGGGGCGGGTTACTAGTCAATTTCCACATTTTCAGCCTCTCTCTTCGACCTTTTCCCTTTTTTTGGTCCGACTCTTCGTCCCTTTGTTACATCATATTCATTTCTCTATTATTATTTAGTGGGCCCTGTGGACCAGGGACAGTGAGAGGCTGCATTTTGGGCTTCCCTCATTATATAATTGTTTTAAACCTGAAAACATTAGAGTGGGGGCCCAGTTACCAGTCGCAAATATTTGATTCCGATTTGTGATATGTGAGTCTGACCCTCCGGCACCAGCTCTCCAGTTATTTTGCGGCAACAGCAACATTTGTAATGCGTTTGCTTTCGGCCACGGTGCGTCATCATGCTTCAGGATGGGATTTTTTATTTCGGTTACAACTTGAGGGGATTGATTTGCCATTCAGGCCCCACTTCGTTGGGCTTAGCACCTGAACCCCCACATCCAGTGCTTTTGTTTATGCATTGTTGATCCTCCAATCATCTCATTTCTCGCTCAAAACTCAACCTATCTTATTCCTTTTTTTTTTAATAATTATAATAATAATAATTTGGTCTAACTTATTTTTATGGTAGATTTTTTTTTTTTTATGATTTTTGCGCCATTTGGTCAAGTTGGATTTTTGGGGGGAGAAAGAGGAGGTCACAGTCAGGTTTTCAGTTGCGGGGAGGAGTTGCAACTTGTAAATTGGGACTTTTAAAATGTTGACAGAGGCTCAGTTCCTGGAAAGTTCACTGCATACGTGAGTTGGTCCAGATTCGCATAATCCACTGTTGAGATGAAATGTTTAAAAGGAAAAAGATAATGCATGCATTTTTATATGCCGCCCTCGCTCCTCCTATATAAAATCGTCAGCTGATTAGCATGCATCTTCGCTGACCCTTTTACTAGTCAGCCTTGCCTGCGATTATGAGTATATCTAATTAAAGTAGTGAGAATTTCTTCCTCAACGAATAAGGCGAGTCAAATTTACCTCTCATCACTTGATTATCAAATTGTCAATGTGGAATTAAAAGATTCCACCATCGCATGCTCGAATTTCAGATTCGTGCATGTAAATACCACATTCTCTGTCAATTACACAATCAGTGTTACATGAAATGAATTCAGCAAAATAACAAGTAAACAAAAAAAATGTTACACGAAATCAAGTGAATATAGTGTTTTCTTTATTTCTCTTTTGGAAATCAAGTGAATATAGTTTTTTTTTTTCTTTTTCCTTTTCTTTTGGTCGATGGAAGTGAATATAGTGTTAAAAACTACTAAAAGACTGTAAGTTTTTATCCAAGCGCAAAATTTTTAGGCCTATCCAAATTGGCAGAGGCTGAAGCACATATAGTCCTTTTCAACAACTATTAATAAAATTCAATGTCAATGTTCCCACCTTTGGTCATCTAGGGGAATAATTAGATTTTAAACACGTCTAAGGTTTTCTTCCAGTTTGATTCAATGTATGTTGAGCAATAAGACGCAGACGCAGACGCAGTTGAAGCTCCTATCTTATTGGATGTCCTAACGGGACTTAGTCTAGTTGGGAGTTAAATTATGTCTTTTCTTCGGAAGAGAGAGAGATTGAAAAAATAAAACAACTGATAATATTTTGTATGATGAAAGAATAAATAGTCCTATTTTTCACATTAAACTTTTCATTCTTTCATGATAAATGCTTTTACTGTAATTTCATTCCCCCCCCCCGCGGAGGGGGGGGAATAAGACATAAAGCCGACAACCAGACCTCTTGAAGACCTCTTAGAACCCCCTTATTACAAAAAGAAAAAGAAAAAGAAAAAACCGAAAAGCAAATACAGAGCATAGTAAAATCTTGCAAGTTATTTTGGTCACTATTGTGCAATTGAGCTACTGATGATCCCAACAACCTGGGTAGTGGGTTGGGCCAGTTGACGATTACTTTTTTGCCATTACTTAACAAGCTGTACTGATAACTCTTTTTGATCATATGATAATTGGCTTTGGAACAAATGTAATCATCCAACACTCCATAAAACAGCCCAAACCAACACGTGTGCTAGTTTGGTCCAAGAGTTGGGCCTTTCTTATGAAACCCCTGAGATAACGATGATAAGACAAAGCGATGAGCTTCAAAGCAGGCTCCAAATGTTGACAAAAATGACGAACAAAAATGTTCTGACAAAACCAAAGGAAGACTGGAAAAAATTTGACAAATTTCGAGTTTAAGCCCAAAATTGAGGTATCTTCAATTATCAGTATAAAGAAAAATTTTGTCACGATCCATAAAAAAAATGGGGTAAAATTTTGACAAAAGAAACTAAAATTAATCTTTTTAGTTTAAACTATTAGTATTCAAAGCTTATTATATTTTAATTAATCTAATTTGAGTTGGGTTGGCCTACTATGATAATAAATTATTCCCTTTGATGAACTTCTTTAATTACTGTGACAAAAATGATAAATTTTTGACAAAACAATATTTCAAATTCGGTTGAAGGAACTGTTTGATATTTTTAAAAATTAAATTAGATATACCATTTTAATGCATCGGATTAAAATCACACTTTTATTGAACTTTTTTAAGCAGTATTGAGATTTTTATATTATACGTCTATTTAATAAATAGAGTATATATTATTTATGGTTGAAGTCTCCTGTAGAACATATGTAAAAATTTGTGTTTTAGTTTCGAATTTTACATCAAGATTGGTTTTAAATGCGTTTCTTTTTTCTTGCCACGGATGACGTGCAGTGAGGGCTTCTTTCTTTCTTTCTCCACCTTTTTTTTTTTCACTGAGTTTGTCGTTACCTAATACATATCATATTTCTCTGTTACCTTTAGTCATTATCCATAGCAGTAATTAATGGAAGTTTACCTATTTGTACCGTAGTTGATAGTACCCAATTTTGTGCAAAATTTTTCTCTTACTCTTTTCTATACGTAGTTATTCAATGGGGCAACCAAAGAAAATGAAAGGGCACGTCTATTAACAATATTCTTTAGTTTTCAACTATGTTTTTATTGGGTTAGAGGGGAGACATATCACCATTCTATAGTTATTGAATCCTCTCATCATGGTTTCGATGACATTGGACCTATACAGTAACATCGAAAAATGATTAACAGATAATTATGGTGGGGTTAAGATAGAAATACCCTTTCAAGTATAACCCCTGACCTAACTGTGATTTGAACCCTTATGATTGAAATTTTCATCAGTTGACTTATATGTGACGGAAAGCATGGAGTTAAATTTGTGATGGAAATATCTAGTCGGAATAAAATACAAATAGTAATACTAGCAAAAATTTTGGGGCTTTTAAGGAAAAATAAGGGTAAAATACTCCAAAATTTTAGGAAATATTCTAGAACTATTATGATAAAATTATAATTTCATATTGAATTTGTAATAAAATATAAAATTAAATTCTAATTAATTTAAACATAATTTATTTAATTTAGCTAAAAACTTTACCTTCATGTGGCAAAATTCTAAACTAGCAACAAGAATAGTAATAAACCATAAAAATTAAAACCAAGACATGAACTTGGACCTCAAGGAATTGACTTGGGCCATGAATTGGGCCTTGAATAAAGATTAACAATAGTTAGGCTCATTCTTGTGAAGATAAGACCAAAGAAAAAAAAGTATAATATTATGACTTAAGTAAGAAAATACTATATAGCAAATGGAGGCTAGCATAAGTGGTTAAATGCCTTGCCTCTATTCAACTTGCACCCAAGAGCTCTTATGAGGTTGCATGTTCAACTCTTGGCATCAGAGATGCCATGTCCCTCCCCCATTCCCCATTCCCCATTCCACCTCCCCCTTTGCCCTTCCCCCCTCCCCCAAGAGGCCAACCAAAAAAAAGTAAGAAAATAATTTCATAAACCATGACATCATTTGGATAAATATGAAAAAACAAACCGATCGCTCTTCTTCTTATCTAGCATGGAGCAAATCTTTCTTAGGAAAGGAAGCTCATTTCCCATGTGACAAAATAAGTGACAAATAGTGTCAAGTTAAACTTTACCATAATTACCATAGTTACTTTAAGATAAATCAAGGTTAAAATAAATAGAATAAGAAGTAAAAATTAAGCTCCTTTTTCTCCATTGGGTTCGATTAGCAATAGCAGAGAGGAAGGGAAGAGGATTTTGGAGGAGCAACCAAGAGAAACACCCAAAAAATAAGGAAAAATTAAAAAGGAGTGTAAACACTTGTGAGGAAAAATCTAAGAAAATTCTCAAAACTTGGAGACATCAAACCAAGCAATAAAAAAAGCCTTACTTACCTTAGAAACAACCTCACCCCTTCCCCTTCTTACCCTAGAATCAACCTTACCCCTTCCTCTTTAATTTTCAACCTTCGTCAAAACTATATCTAATATTAAAACAAATATGTTATGGGAAATAAACAAATAAAAGATGAATTTTTATCTCGATCATCTTGAATTTCTTAAGTTCTTGAATTCAGTTAGTTAAAACAGGCTAAACCCTTTAGGTTGGCTTGTTTATTCTTTAAAATTAGGTGGGTCAGGCTTAAAAAATCTTGACCTTTTTTTTTTGTTTCGATGGAAGCACCAGAATCCAGGTCCTATTACTAGGAACCTAACCAATTTGGCCCGACCTGATAGTGGCTCCTGAAGCAGATAGGGATCTCTTAGCAAGGATTTTTTTCATTCCCAATACTTGAACCTAAGATGTAACATCCCCCACTTTCTTAAGTGGAGTATAATAGAAACTTTGAATTATTCCTCTTAGGCAGTGTGGAAATTTCTCAGGTAGTGGTATACCTTGACAATCCTTACACTCAGAAATATAAGGTAGCATAACACTGCCGTTAAAAATATCGCACTGCCATATGCTAAAAATTAGGAAATAACAAGTGTCCTTGTCAACTTTTGTTAATTTTAATCTTGCCCAAAAGTTTTAGAAATTATATTTTAATCCCAAATGGATATTTCCACAATAACCCTAAAACTTTTCATAAAATAATCTTTATGTCCCCACATTTGTAGAATTAACAAGGGTTTTAAATAGAGCAGAATCAAGTGGAAAAACTGTAAAAGTTTAAATCTCTGCTGATTAAGCCATGGAGGTAGCCGGGTGTGAAATAACGTGGGGTGCCCCTAGACCTGCTCAATATTACGAAAATGTCATTAGTCATAGAAAACAGAAAGTAGAAATGCTCTAAATTTGTAAAATGTTTAAGTTATACCGTTAATCGATTTATTCGATTTATTTGAGTTTGTAAAGTCAATTAAAAGTTAATTAGAGGTTAACTAGAAGTTGATTAGAAGTTAATTAGAGAGATTAGGATTAAGAAGAATTAAAATAGAAACATATAAAACCTCACAAAATCCTTCAAAAATCGTTTTATCAATTTGAAGGAAATCGGCAGAATTTCATTACTTTAAATTGTCGGAACCGAATCAATAGAAATTGTACTGTGAGAACCCTAAGATGGATGGCCAAGATTTAGCCACCTCACCCATGTATGTGGCGCCACAAAATCTGCCCAAAAGTGGACAACTCTAGCAAATTGAAGAAGGAGTAGGAATCCACCAATCATGCAACAACTTGCTTCAAAAGTCTTGAGATAATTCCTTCCTTCTTCCTTGGTAATTTCGGCCAGCATAAGGAGCTAACCACTCTCTATTTCTCTTCCATACACACTCATCTCCACTCCATCTTTAACCTTTCTTCAAATCTCATCAAGAATTGCTTCCATCTAAGATATCCAATCAACAAGAATTCAACTAAATAAGGTAGGAATCTAACTTCTCTTCTTATTTTATTGATTTGGGCCGTGTGGAGATCTTGTTTTCCTTATGATATTCATATGATTTGGAGTGATGATGATGGTTTATGATTGAATTTGTATGTGTGTTATGATTAGAGTTGGAATTTGTATGAAAGAACTTAAAGAATAGGGAGAACTAAAGAAGTTGTTAGGGTTTTTCCTCAGTGGTCCGTACGGCAGAGTGTACGGCTCCGCCTACAACCATTTAAGTTTCATGAATCTAATTTTATATGAAACTAGACATTCAGGGCTTTTCATACATATATAATATAAGGCCATTGGATTAATATAGAGATAGTTATGAATTTTTGAAGTTTGACCTAGAAATCAGGACTTTCACCCGGGCAGTGTGAGTTGAAAAGGGTGTAACTCACCCTACACAACTCCAAATTGAGTGAATCCAACGTTGTTTGAAAGCTAACATATGAGGGAACATCTCATTAAAATTCCGAAGTTAGATTCGCTGCCAACTATCCCCAATACATCAATGAATTCATCTTAAGTTCAACCCGGGCTGGAACAGGGTAGTCTAGTAGGGTCAAGTTTCAGGGCTTAGATCTTGAATTATACTTATTCAAATAATATGCAACTTATTTCATTTGAAAGCTTACTCTGTTAACTTTACATTAATATAAATTTTGCATGATTTTATCCAGATTTCTATTTTCGGTCAATTTTCTCTTATAAGAATGTTATTCTGGCTAGAAATAGGATAGTCTGGAATAAAACACAAATAACTTAAGTTAATATCGGAACTCGGAACTTAGCAAACAGAGAGCTAGATCGGGTATACATAAGGTTGAACTCAGAACTTAGCAAACAGAGATCTAGATCAGGTATACTTAAGGTTGAACTCGGAACTTAGTAAACAGGGGGCTAGATCGGGTTTACTCAATGTTGAACTCGGAACTTAGTAAATAGGAAACTAGATCGGGTATAGTTAATATCAGAATTCAGAATTTAGGAAACACACTCATAAAAATCTTGAGGAACCAATTGTAGATTAAGGTCGACGATTGGGATCATAAGCCCATAAAACTCTTATACATGTAATTCCAAAACTCGACCCAAAATCAATCTCGGAAGTCGAACATAACCCAGGAGGTCGGAACTTATATAAGCTCGAACCTAAAAATCAGGCTATTACCCAGGGGTGAGAGAGGCCATTTACCTCCAGGGGACCAAGTATAAGAAAACAAGATCAAGTTGCAAGTTAAATCAAAAGATGAATTAAGTTAAGTACACTTGCATACAGTTAAGTATAAGTATCTATATGTGCATCTTCAATTATCTCGTTATGTCATAATGTTATTATGATTCTTGTTGAAGTATATTACACTATCTGTATTTCTATGTTTGTCATATAATATGGCAAGTGGTTGTTAAAATATAACCCGCTTCGAGAAAGATGTTTTCCACTTAAAATTGAACCACTATTTGCATATATGTACTCATATTTTCATAATAAACCGAAGTGGCTAGAATGTTTATGATGGCACTGTATGAGTAATAGTTCATGTTTCCCTACTGAGAACCTTAGGTTCTCACTATCTGCTTGCATGTTTTTCTTTTCTGTAAACATTCCAGCACCTAAGTCGGAAGTCAGGTACGAGGCAGATTATTGGGACATTTTCTTTCAAGACTCAGACACAAACTAGACCAAGTGACTATTGAACGCGACTATTGAAGTTAGCTAGCGACTAGGCGAAAGCAAGTTCTGTGTATTATGTTAGTCACAATTTCTTTTAAATTGAAGTTATTTTATCATCTATGTATCAGAGACGATGAAGCTTATGAGCTATTAGTTAGTAATAAAGTATGCAATTAAAGAGCCATGTATTATATTTTCCACATTTTAAAGATTTCTTAGCACAGTGACAACTTTTTAATATAACTCCATGACTCTAGCATGGCTTATATGATAGAGGGTGTTACATAAGACCTTTAGTTAAGGAGTTAAGACACTTATTATCTTGACAAATCCCACATTAGTATCTTGACTCATTTAAATCAACTCACTTTTAACTCAGCTCTTTTAATCCATGGGTTAAATGGGCTAGCCTGCTAAGTAAACAAGTTGGCTTGTTCATCCATTTATTTATTTATTTATTTTTTCAAGTTGCCTTAAAGCATGTTGCAACTCATTAGTTCAATAAACTATTATGTGTGGAGAATCAACTCATTTGAATTTGGTTCATTATATTGCAATAATAAATACGTTAATGTGCAATTTTACTTTGTGAGGAAAAAGAGAATTTGATGCTGCATTTTGATTCTTGTTATATAATTATCTCTTTTTTTTTTTGTTGAATGTTGCATTTTGTTTCCATGTGTAGTTCAGATTTTATGAATTTAGATTGCCAAAAAAATGAAAAAGAATTAAGTATAATTTTCTTTGGTCATCGATTAAGTATGAATTTGTAAAAAGAAAAGGTTAAAAAGTAAACGGACTAGCTCGTTTAAGCCCCTCGGGCTTATTTTAAACGGGCTGTCCACCATATTAGTGATCCGTGGGTTAAACAAATTGACCCATTTAACCGGTATAATTTGCAGACTTAAACGAGCCGAGCCTAAGGCTGATTGGCACATTTGATAGCCCTAAAGATAACTTCTCAAAAAGCAAAAATGAATTATAGCATGAAACCCTTGCGCAATATATACGCATAGTAATTTGTTTTACTCTTATTTTCATTGAAAATGGAAATGTATACAAACCTTCAGTTAAATGTTTAATCTTGAGGTTTTATAGCAGTTTCTCTCATTCAAGGTAAGAGGTTATGAAAACAAAATGAGCATTGACATAGAGATAGAGATGGGGAAAGGACCAAAAACTGTTAATATTCTATGTGCCAACCCATCAATACCCACGGTCCAACAGCTAGCCGAAGGCAAACAACACATCAATTGATTGTGGGTCTTGTAGCAATACACACATGAAAAATCTATTCTTATTATGCATTAAAAATTAAAAACTTTTTGGGGGTTCCTGACCTAGAAAACTTAAATCTCTTTTCCACCGTTGCTGTTATCTCTTCAATTCTTCTTCCTTTCTCACCTATATATCACCAAAAAATCCGTCAATATGATAAACAATAAATTCTGGGAAATTCATGGAAAACCTCATCAAGCATATCACTTTTTCGTATGATTCATAGTTTAAATAGTTGAGATATTTTTTAATTTCAAAATCAAAGAAAAATTATGATATTAATTATTTATTGAATAATAATTGATTTTGGATTGATTGACAATCAGGTAATTAACTAATTATTTACATACCAAACTTAATAAAATACTTTCATTTTAATTTTTCCTAGAATTCTTGGTTCTTTAAACTTCAAAATCATAGAAAAAATTATGAAATTAACTATTCATTGAATAATAATTGATTTTGGAGTAATTGACAATCGAGTAATAATTCACGTGCTAAATTTAATAACATTTTCTATTTTAGCAGTAAATGCTACATGAAATAATTGTAGACCATATAATTGTACATTAAATGTTTCCATAATATTTCTATTTTAATATTAATTGCCACATGATAGAATTATATTTGTACAAAATATTTTCATTAAAACATTAAATATTTCCATTTTAATATTAATTACCAAATGAGAGAATTATAAGCTATGAAATTGCTACATGGCAGAATTATATTCTCTTTTCATATTTGATAGTTTAAATTATTACATTAATACAATATTTATATAATATGTTTAATAATTAAATTATAAGAATATAATAAAAAGTGTATTATATATATAGGACGGCCTATCAAGTCTAAAAAGTCTTTTGCCTAACATGAAGTCTGGAATTTTTATTGAAAAAGCTTTTTAAAATATTTCACTCTTGTTTAATAGATAAGCAAGAAATTTTGAAGCAACACATTTCTCTTATTTTGATTCATTTCTTTTGCAAAAGTGGCTTACAAAGCTAATGTGGCAAATATTATCAAAAGTGGAGTACGAGAAATATGTTACTCTAAGAACATCCAATTGAGAGTTTCTGTAAATAAGCTAAGTTATAGATCCCTAATTGACTGCGTGGTCTATCCCCATCCGTCATTAACAGTACACGTATCGTAAACCTAATTAGTTGAGCTACAAGTAGTTACTACTGCAATTGCAAGCACAATGCCAACCCATTTTAACCTTTTTAGAGTTGACTCTACAGTTTCGTAAATCCCTTTCAGGCATTAGCCATGCTTCTGCACATTGTACGTATAGTGCAAGGAAGACTTTTAACTGCATACTCACTGTCAATTGGAAAAAAGTTCTCATACCTTGGTATGATAATTTTTTGTTTTTTTTAGCAAAGAGTTTGAAAAGAGTTCCTTTACCAACAACGATCATATAGAAACAATAGCCAGACTACCTGAAAGGTTACTTCTTCACTTTAGCTGTAGGTTTATGCAATTTGAGTGAAAGTAAATTTAATCCCATTTAATTCCCGTGATCATATATATGAATAATGATGGGCAAGGGACCATTTTCTGCGCAAATATAATTAACATCTTATCTTCTTATCTGCTCCCCTTTATATATGATACAATACTTATATCTCAATTTTTTCCTCTCCGTCTCTCCTTCTCCCTTACCTTTCTCTCTCTCTCTCTCACAATTTATAGGCGCTGTCTAATATGCACTTCGACAAACAAAGAGCGTCATGCACTGTCCTCATCTGATGGCTAATAGAGGATAGTGTACTAATACATCAGCCTCATATGATCTACTTTAAAACTTCTCTTTCTTCCCCGAAATTCTTGCTGCATTGGTCCCCCACTCTCTTTTGGCTCCAACTCCGCCACCCACGTCACCGCCCTTGCCCCTCGACCCCACTAACTAGCACCCCAACGGAGACATTGGCATCCCTTACCACACCATGTTCATCCCTTACTCCCTTGAACACGTTTATAACAAGGCAAACTTGGAATTAAAAGCTTTATCATTGTAAAATGTAAAATTTTATATGAAAGAATAATACATCTATATGTTTGAACCATAACATTTCTTCCTGCAAATTAAATGACAAGCAAAATCTACAAACACAAGAGAGATGATGGCTTTAGCGACAAACATTGTAACGACGAGATAGATCTACCAGTCACTCTTCATTCCTCCTCCACGGTAGTGGTGGCATGGGAACGACGACAGTGGTGCGAGTCGATCGGCGATGGGCAGCACGCAAAGATTTTTACTAGTCCTTCTTCACTTTCGTCTTAATTGAAAGCGGTGTGTTTGATTTTCCTTGTTAAAATATGATTTCTGAATTTTGTGACTCAAACAGCATTGTTTAAGTATTTTATTGTCCAGATTCAATTTACAGAAATCAAAGACACAAGAAGAAGTACGCTGGTGGGAAGATGGGGCGACTAAAGGAGACGATGAGGGGGGACAGAGTTAAAGATATTTCTAAAGTGTACTATGAGTCATTAATCTCATCAGTAGACCATCAAATCCTCACCATTGATGACAGGGTGCATGATGCACCTTGGCTTTGTACGATGCATCATAGAATGCGCCATATTTATAAAGTATGATTTCTGTTAGGTTTTCTCTGTTTTCAAACAGAACATATTATGTCTCCCACTCTCAAATGGGCCCCTGCAATATAGAAGCTAAGATTTAGGTTATAGTTTATCTACGAAGTGTTATTAGGATGCGAATCTTGTGAAAGCCAGCTCACCAAAAAATATCTCGTGAAAGCCAGAGGTGCTCTATCTTTGGTACATAATTACAAATAGTAGGTTTAGCATCATATACAACAATTTCCCCGCGAGGAATGTTTTGGATGTAGAATGTATATGACGATTTAATTTTGATATGTTAATAATGCAATTTTTGTTGTTGTCAGACAAAGTGTTATCTATTAAAAGAAAAAATTTTATTCAGATATCTAAGAGGAGACATCCCATGAATATAGTTGAAAAAGAAATATATAAAGTTTTGACTTTCTTCTCTTAATATCCATCACCATCCAAGACTTTGTCCTTGTCTTTCTACTATGTCTATAAAATATTAACTTTGTAATGTTCAAATTATATATCTCATTAAAAAGTAATTTAATTTAATACATTATTAATGTAACTTTTTTTATTTGTATAAACTTGTAATCATATATTGTTATATTATTTTAAGTGTTTGACTCTTATTATAACTATCTCAAAAAATTATACATATAATATCATATGATTATTTGACAATGTAAAACACTTTACATTAAGAGTAAATTAAAATTAATCTATAAAAATCATTGAATGTCTTTTAAAAAAAATTGAAAGTCTTAATTTTTATAATATTTCATTATTGTTTTAAATTGATAACTTAAATGATTTATTTTTAATACAATATCAATGATTTTTTTTTGGTTTAATTATTTTTTAGGTTTTTATAGTTTCACTCAATTTTTAAATAGATTCCTATAGTTCAAAAATTTGTAATCAAGTTCTTATATTGTATAAAATTTTTTAATTAAATCCCTGCCTCCTTCTACTATTACAAAAAAGATAGATTAGATGGAATATTCTTAGAATATTCCTTGAGATCATCTAATGTTGATGCAATAGGGACCTAACTGAATTTTGTAATGAAACTATAGGGAGTTGTTAACAAGTTTTACAAATTATAAGGACTTGCATAATAATTAAGTAAAAAAATTATTTATTAGATATTGATATACTGTGTATGGTGTAAGGTTAGGGGAAGTGCAATTAATTTCTCATAATTAAAGGCTGAAGGTCTATGTTATGAAAATGTGTTATTAGCTGAGAATTATGTAAGCGATGTATGGAAGGACTTGCTCTTCCTAAGGCTAAATTGCTAACTTTTTGCTATTCTTGGAAGATTAAGTACAAAAGATAGATTGGTAAAGTTCAACTTGATGCAGTTAGAACAGGCAAGATATGTTTTTGGTAATTCTAAAGTGGAGTTTGTTTCCCATTTATTTTTTACATGCTATCATACTTGGAATGTCTGGTATAAATGTCTACAATGGTGAGGATTATCTTAGGCTATTTCAAATGAATTGAGCGTCATTTTTTAGATTTGGATAAAATGTCCATGGAGTGGATTTTAGAAATAGATAGTCCACTTTATTCCTTATTATCATCTGGTCTGTTTTGAATCTTCGAACAAGATCATTTTTGAAGGAGCAAATGCTAAGTGGGACATTCTTGTATTCAAAATAAAACAAGGATGGGATTTTTCAATGTCAAGACGGTGTGGTAAACTTCCTTTTTCTCCTGATTTTATCATTGACACTATGGAAGTGCTAAAGCAATAGTAGAGATACAATGAGAAAACAAAAAGGAAGGAGATTTCAATCTCAGATTTTAAAGGGAAGATGACTCGTAGGTATGTAGTGAATATGATGCTGAATTGCATAAACATATTATTGGTGGGGTGCTTCAGAATAATAGAGGTGACATTAAAGGAGCTTTGTATAATCAAATCAATGTTGGTTTAGGTGTACAGGCTGAATTACTTGCTGTTGCTGAGTCGCTAATAGTTGTGGCTAATGAAGAATGAATCCTCATTACTAAAGTATTTGTCTTTGTCAGATCAAATCAAGTCAATGCTTGGTTAAATAGAAAAGAGGATTGTTGTTGGGACCTTAGATTTATTTGGAACAAGTTGGAGCATGATTGAACTAGGATTAAAATGATTTTTTCTACAACAAACAAGAATACATCAAAAAGTATTATGTGGTTCTGGAAGGATTTCATAAACCATCATCAAAGGACATAAGCTTATGAATGGCAGTAAAGTGCAATGGCATAGCTTTAGCTAGTTTGGTAGGAGTTGACTGATATGACTTTAGAGTCTTTCTTTTCATTTTTGTTATGATTGCTGCCTTTATTTCTTTGGTGTATTTGCACTTATTCCTATTTGCTATATTTGCATGCTCTTCTTCATTCTGAAGAGTTTGGAGCCACTTTTATCAATAAATCATTGAAAAAAAAGGAGTGTTATGAGAAATTAGCTGCATTGTCCCATTCCTTACACCATACACAGCATTTCATTGTCCAATAAATAGTTGTCTAAATTAATTACTATGCAAGTCCCTATAACTTGTAAAACTTGTAGTAAAGTCCTTATAGTTTCATTACAAAATTCAATCAGGTCCCTATTATATCCACATCAAATGACCTCAAGGAATATTTCAAGAATATTCTATTTAGTCTAACTTTTTTTGTAACGATGGAAGGGAGTAGGGACTTGATTGAAAATTTTTATACAATATAAGGACTTGATTATAAATTTTTTAATTATAGGGACCTAATTGAAAATTGAGTGAAACTATAAAGACCTACAAAATAATTAAATCTATTTTTTTCATGCAGTTATCCAATTATATATAGTCATGCAAGTAAAATTGTTTGATTATATAAAATACGATATAATTAGCTGATAATATAAAATATTTTAAATTAATAGTCTATCAAAATTAATCTTTTATTTGAAATAGAAAAATTATAAAATAACTTCAAACTATATATACATATATTAGAAAATACATTCATGGAGTCATATTATTTATATTAATTTCATTTGAGATATTGTGCCGACTCATCTATCATTCACCGTTAAAAATGATGAGATTTTTGTTTTATTTTTTATTTTTTATTATTTCAATAGTAGATAATAGACATATTAACATGATATCACGGATAAAATGAGTATAAATAACATTATTTATATGCATCCGCGAGTTTAACCACATCATACTTTAGGCAGAAAAAAGATTCGGGGGGAAATATGGTGCGTTAAGGTTAATGTACTGGGACTGACATATATTGTTTATGTTCAAAGGTTACTACCAACACAAAATTTATTGACTTGCACACGTTTATGAAAGCTAAAAAGCTACTAAAAGTGCTAAAGTTGATTGCCATTATTTAGCAATTTGGAAAAAAGACAGCAAAAACAGTTAGCAGAGTAAGATGAACACCACGCATGCAACATGCAGGCTCAGCAGCAGTAAGTGCAGCGTACGCGGGTCCGCAATTACGCCTCACCGCCAGCTCTCAATCCACCTCGAAAAGCGTTCCCAGAGGGCAGTGACTGGTAAGCTACTAGCTGAAATTGCAGTGATTCGTCAGGATCTAACTCATGGAGTAACTTTCACGTTAGAAATTCTGAGTTGGCCACAAAAATTTCATAGGGTGCTGTTACTAATTAAAAGCACAAAGTTATCATAGTATAATTTATTTTTATTAAAATTTTTGATACACCACGGATGACAAGCTAATAATTTGTTATTTTGATGACAAAGATGCTGGAGTGTTTTAACATTCAAGTGGAATAGTAGAACAGTTCAGTTATTTATTCTATCTACAAATTCAACCGAGTTATCAAAGCATTCTTTTCAACCTCAAATTATTTTATTTTAGTTTTGTTATTAATGATATCTTTATTATACATTCGAAAAGAATAATGAATATCAATGTTTGATCAATTTAAGTGGATCTTATTTATTTATTTTTATCAAAATTTGGGATTCAAGTTTTGTTTACCAGAAAAATTAGTATTAAGAGAACTTTATCTTTATAATAAATCGATTTAACTCGAATTAAATTAGTTGAAATTCAATAAATTTTAAATGCGAGTTGTTACAAAAGTTGATAACAACAATGGATGATAAATCCTCAAATTATTCCAAAAAACAAATAAGATTTTTTCTTCAATTAGTTGCTCTTATATGTATATATATATATATATATATATATATATATATATATATATATATATATTGTTCTCTTTCTGCTAGGTATATTAGTTGGGTCCACTCCCCGCCCTTATCTCATCTCTGCCCTTGGGCACCTTGCGCCGGTAACGGAGGAAAACTTGAAGCTCGTAATCGATTTTTCCTCCCAATCTTGCTCTGGCATATTTCACATGCCTGTGGGGGCTACTTGGGACTTCATCCCATCAAAGTAGTAAAATTTCAAGGCAAATTAAGCAAAGAAAGAGCTTTTCAATCAATATTTCAAAAGCATCGCGTATAAGCTTTGAAAACCCTGGTTCATGCACCAGCAACTAGCATTCAACCAATGTCCTCTACCCTACCGCTAACGTGGTCCCCTCCTCATTTTCAACCATTGATCTTAAATGCTTCAAGCTTTGACCTTTCATCAAAGCTATAGATCAATGGGAGGAGCAGAAACCCTTGGCTAGAGGCCAACCCCCATCATGGGCGGTCTCCATCGGTGATTAATTAATACAAAATGTAAATAAAATCAAACATAAATTAATGAGCTTCTTCTTAGATTTTCTTTACCTTTCCAAAAGATAAAATATTGGTCACAAGTTGCTATAAAAAGGCCTTTTCCACTTACAGCGACCCTGCTAGATATTGTTGTTGTTGGTCGGTTGCAGAGGATAATAATCAACCTATCCTCTGCACTTTTCTGCACTCTTCATTCCAACTATTTTATATTCTTTGTTTTCTCTTTTTTTTCCCCTTATCCCCCTGATACAAACCCTACTTCCAAAGCTCCTACCCATTCCCCCTCTGAGCCATTCCATACTCTGCTCCCTTCTTTTCTCACGTTCCCCATTTCGCCATTAACCTCTCCAAGCACTCGCTCCATTCCTCTCTCTCTCTCTCTCTCTCTCTCTCTCTATATTTTTTTTTATTTCTCTCTCATCTTTCATGGATGGGGACATAGTGAAAACTTCAACCAGCGGCAGCAGCATGGACATGATGGCAATGATGATGATGCAGATGGAAAAGTCCCCTGAATTCTCTGAGCCTTTTTATAACACTTACCAAGAAAACGAGTTCTTGGGTGGAAGCTCAAGCTCCACTACCACCACTGTTCCCATATTCAACGTTAACCCAAATGTAGCACCACCGTGTTTGATTGCTCCACCACCGTCCAATGTCAACTTCCCAATCCAACAACAACCCATGACGCCATCCCTTCAACAACCCAACGGAGTTAACCCATCAGGGAGGTTCAGGAACCAAAAAGTTTCGTTTCCCTACCCATCATCATCATCATCATCATCGGAGAAGAAGAGTTCCATGGCGGCAATGAGGGAAATGATCTTCCGAATAGCTGTGATGCAACCGATTCACATAGACCCGGAATCGATCAAGCCACGGAAGCGAAGGAACGTGAAGATTTCCAAGGACCCGCAGAGTGTGGCGGCGAGGCACAGAAGGGAAAGGATAAGCGAGAGGATAAGGATCCTGCAGAGATTGGTCCCTGGTGGCACCAAAATGGACACTGCTTCTATGTTAGATGAGGCAGTGCACTACGTGAAGTTCTTGAAGAAACAGGTGCAGACGCTGGAACAAGCAGGGGCAAGTAGACCCCTTAATGGTGGTGGTGTTGGATTATTCCCTGCAGGGGTGCCCAACAATGCAAATGTGAATTACTCTGCTTTGTTGATGAACGGTTGCCAACAACCATGTCATATGGTGGGTTCTACTTCGAAATTGCTCAGCTGAGATACGTGTAAGACGAGGGAATTTTATTTTATTTAATTTTTTTCCCGGGTGAAAAAAAAGCTATGTGCTCTCTGTGGCAGTGCAGTGTTGATTGGTGCATGGCTTGGTGGGTCACGTGATTGTTAAGACATGTTGCTTCATGTTATAATTATGGCCAATGTTCTGATGAATTAATTTCTTTTTTATTTTCCAACATAAATGGGGAAATAATATCAATTTCAATAACCTGACGGATAAGTATTCTGCTCTCCATTTTCCTTTCATTATTTTATTTCATGTTTTATTTTATTTTATGCAATCCGCATTGCACGATCTCTCGCGTCTATCTACTCAGAGAAAGCATGTTAGGAAAGAGAAACCCCTGTTATACATAAAGTATCCAATTTGAGTGTTCTAAGTCAATAAAATAGTGATACATAATTAATACACTGCTAAAGGTTCCAATTAATAATAGGGAATTAATTATATGTTTATAAATGACTACATATGTTTATAAAGGTTCCAATTATTTTGACCCATTAGATAATGTTATTTTTCCTTCTAAACCTCTAACGGACGAGTTTTCCTAGTTTTTGGCTTGCTATATCTCAGTAATTAGTGTTTACAGGCAAATGCACTTCTGCTTTATTTCATCCTTGCTGATAGACACTATACATTACATGGCGCAGCATGCATGCATATATAGTGAGCATAATTCTTGCTTTTCATTCATCTTCAAACCTTTAAGAAATGCAGATGATCCATCCGGTCTCCCGATCTCTCGATTTTCCAACTTTTTTTGGCCTCTTAATTCTTTTAGAGCTTAAGGTTGTGGGATTTGTAATTCATTCGATCTTTTGATCTCTAATTTTTTAATCTTTCTTAGCTAACTTAAGACACATTTTAGCCTCTTTGATCTTTTAGAACTCGAGGTTGGGAGACTTATGATCCTTTCGAATTTTCTATCTATCTAATCTAAACCCATCTCACCACTTACATACTTTATCTATGTCTTAATATGTGCCGCGTATTAATAGATATGCCACCCTTACCACTCTTACCCCTTCTAAATATCATAACAAGGGGAGGGAGTAAAACAGCTTTACTTCAACCATATACTAAATCCCTTCATTCTTTCTACCTATAGTCGAGATAGCAACAGTAGCCAAAGTCAATATGTACATTGCTGTTTAGATCTTTTATTATTTGATTATCTGAAGCAGGCTCTCATAAATTTTGACAAGATGTATTTGGGTCGGGGCAAGAAACAAGAGGACGAGAGGAAGAAATTTTTTTTTTTAAATGTCAATACATTTACATATTTAAATCGTCTTCATACTTTATACGAACTCCCCTGTCAGTTCTTTGCTTTCGTTCTTTTTAAATCATCCTTCACATAATAAAACAAATTAGAATCCACTGTTTTGTGAATTGGGACCGACCGTTTCAACAAGCCTGCAATTAAAGTATATGTTGCATACTATCAAACGTTCATTTTCATGTCCATACCATATTAGCTATCTAAACTTTAACTCAATTTGAGCGTATTCTCCTCTAATTTAAACCATAAAGGATCTGATAACATAACATAAATTACTGGTGCTAAAATGCAACTTTTGCTTGTGACAAAGTAAATCTCGACAAATCACTGGGTAAAAAATTGAATTAAAGTTAACTTAGGTGCCACTCACGTGTAAACTTGTCGATCGTTACATAATAGATCAAAAAACTTAAAAAGTGATTACATAATAACGAATAGAAGTACATAGATTTTTTTTTTCTTTTTTCTGCAAAAGGCAAAAATAATCTAGGTCAAACTATACAGAGTAAAACTTGTAATTTACACATTGTCAAATTCCAAGTAAATTTCATTTTGATTTCTGACATTTTATGGCTATCCTTGCGAGAACTTATACGCTTGTAATAGAATCTTGATTTTGCTATCCTTTATAATTATTTTAGTTTGTTGTTTTGAAACAAATATTGGTTATCAAGCTATATATTACACCAATCTTATAATTAGTAGTGGTTAGAACTCGGATTTACCGTCTTTGTTTCTTGATAAATAGAAGATTACTGTGAAATTGTCTCACTTTTAGTACGGTTGACTCATGTAAAAATTACCATAAACTATACAAACTGAGGTATTTGGCCGTGGTACGGAAATATGCAAGACAAACTTATTAATTAGTTAATAATTATCATCCACTCGCTAAGTTTGATTTGCTTCTAACGAACTAAATCCGAAATCTTGCGTGCAATATGCAGCCACGGATGCTAATGAAATACACTGGCCTTTATTCTATATTATCTTCTCTTGTCTCTCTTCCACCAGCGACACCCATACTTCTTTTAGAAGGGCAAGGGGCCGAGAAGGTTAGAAGTAGGTTGCCTCCTGCAGCAAGGTCGAATAATTTAGGTGTTCATGTCTGAAGGATCATACCTAAGGAATACCCTATTTTTTTTTAATATTCTCTCCATGATCAAATCCAGAAAAACCAATAAAAGAAAGGGATGAGATATGGCCAAGCCACATCTAGGGCGAATTCAACCCATGTGAGATATTCCACTACGGTCCCAACACACCAAATAAGATGAGATTTTTAATTGTTTGTTTATTAGAGAATAAAGACTAAAGAGCACAAAGAAGCAATCTTCATCCTGGAATTATATCCGTGCATTATCTCTACGCATTCTATGGTGCGTTGTATCCTCTGACAAATTCTTCCTTCCTGTCATTCTATTCTAGCTATTACAATTCATGTAACCATCTTCTATATGTCTATCCCCAACCACCCACTATTTTCTTTCCCACTTGACATAGATAGGATCAAAAGCCTCGCTATTGTTCCTTGTGGAATGTACGCCGATGATCGACACAAGTTAAAACCCTCCCAAGTCCCAACTAACTAACATATCATATATGCAGATTCATTCATTTATTCATCCGACAAAAGAGATAAAACGGTAATTCGTTTATTTTGAAGGTAATACTACATGAAAATACACAGCAAAGCAATTAAACTCTATGTACTGTTTCGGCACCAAAATAATAAAATACTGCTATTTTTACCAATATATGGTGCAGTTGATTTATATTTTACAAACTACGGTCTGTATTAATGAAAAAGTAACTTTTTTTTTTCACTTCTACAGTTCTACTCAAATCATGTTTTGAGATTAGAAATTAGGAGTAGATTGGTGGTGAAGAACTTAAATTGTTTGTATAAGATTTTAGATTCAAATTTTAATGTCACCGATATAAAAGAAAATCATGTTGTGAGATTAGAAAACATTAAAATATAACTCAACATAATTTTATTATATATGTTGAAATGAATTGAAGCTCAATTTATATCTTTTAAACTATGGTTTAAATTACATAGAAACAAAGATTCTAATTATTTAATTTGTTCATATAATCTAGAGGTTAATATCTTTAATATTTTATTATAAGAATTTAATTTTAATGCATTGTAAAAAATTTTATACAAATATTCAATTACGTATTGTTACATAAGCAAAACTATATTTGACTTAATTATTTACTATTTTGAAAGTCTTACAAATAGAAGTATATGATTGGATAATAGTATAACATTCTTTTATATTGATAGTACATCAAAATTAATCTTTTGTTATAAATAAAGTTAAAAAATAACTGCATATGATACTAATTCACAAAATAGGCAAAAAATTTTATGTTAATTTATTCATTATATGAGGGTGGAGCTATTGGCACTCTCTTTCACTTATCCACACTCTCCATTATTGATTTATAACTTTTATTTTCTAAATTACCCTCACTTTGAATTGATTTTATTAAAACTAAATTTTAATTGAGTATATTACTGTTTGCCTATCTACACTTCTATTTAATATTAATTACTCACATGTATATTTCCTTAAAACTCTTTTATCTACTCCATTGGATCACTCATTCCTCTACTTCATTAATCATATTTTTCTCTCTATCCCATACACTCTTTAATTTATTCATGTTTTCATATGTATTCAAAATTCTCATAAATTATATGTAAATTTTATCAACAATTAAAAGTCAAATAAAAATATAAGTTTTAAGTAAATGTTTAACATCAAATTATCTCAGCAAATATTTAACACTGGTGATTAATAAAAAATATAATACTACTCATAATAATTGTGTTTTGTTTTTTATTCTTATTGGAAAGGAATATTTTCTTGGGTCTAAACTATTAATTTTTTGTCTCGAGCCAAGTTGACCCACTCTCATTGTATGGGTTTTTTTTTTTTTTTTTTTCACAAAATTCGAATCTAAGACCTTGTTTAAGAGGAATAAGTTGCTAAAAAAAATTTACAAGAAAATAAAGTCCAAAAACTATGCATACAAAATAATATGATTACTTGTTCTTAATTTTTATGTAGGCTCATTGGGATTAATTAATATAATAAAAAACATATTAGCTTTTGCCATGAACCTTTTTTTTTTCACGTGACATTCACTTGAATAGTATTATATAATTTTTATACTTTACCCCCTTCAATCTTAAGTCATGTGCATTATTGAAGTAACAAAATATGCAATGTGATCCCCATACTGAATCCCCTGAATATTCTAAATATGTATTTTGATCATTCTATTGAGTTTTCGTTCATTGTTAATAGAAAATAAATACACTTTATCTCTTGAACGTTGGTTATGTGTATTTTAGTTCTTAAGATAAAAAATAAGTGCAATTTTATCTTTTAAACCCTTTTGAACATATATTATTTCTATTAACAATAGACAAAAACTTAATAGAAAGGCAAAATTGCATATTTATGAAAATTTAGGGGATTATATTGCATAATTTTTTTTTAAAATTTTGTGACTAATTAAAGTGCATATAACCTATATTTGAGGGTGATAAAACCAAGTTTTGCCTCATTTTTTTTATTATAATTTTTTTACCTTTTTATATTTTTGATATTTAGTAGGTATAAAGAATTCAAAACAAAATACGGCATAATTGGTTGCATTGGTTGAATTAAATATTGCTTGGAGAAATTAGTAACGGGATCTAACTTTCTTTTTCTTTAATTTGGAAACTAAATTTCATTAAATCTCCAAATCAACATATAACAGATGGATAATAAATTCAGAAGCATCCTCCACCTAAACTACTGGAGATTACGTTAGAGCTATGTGAGCAAAATGGTTAGCGACCTCATTACAAATTCTAGATGTAGAATCACAATCGAATGAAATTTGTTAGTTTTATTGCGACTGGGACTCCTACTGACCACTGAGACTTGGAGTGAGCCTGTGTTGTGGCTGAAGTGGGCTTCAAGTTCAGGTTGGGCTTGTACTCTTTTGTCATATGCTCTGTTATCATCCATGAGTTGCAAGCTGATCCAAGTGAAAGCTGATCCCCCCAAGTAGACCAAAAATAAAAAATAAAAAAAATTCAGCTCTCTGGCCGAGGCCTGAGGCTCAGTGGTGATTTATAACCTTGTTAGGAGGCCACAGTCTCGAGGGCGCGACGTGAAGAGCCCCATTGCTCTCCCCTTCCCCTTTTCCCACAATAAAAAAAAAAGAATATTCAGGGCTATGCCTACACACCCCACCAAAAAATTAAAAATTGAAAAAAGAATATTCAGGGCTATATTTTCCATCTCCTGTGATGATGTAACCTTCTTGCCAAGCAATCTATTGTTCCTCTGCCTCCAAACTCCATATAACTACAGTTGCTTCAACCTGATTCCTCTGCTTCTCCTTGGACATGGTAGCGAATAAAACCAGCCACATCTCGCCCAACTGCAGTTTATAGCATACAGTACATTTTTCGTGAACAGGAGTCCAATAAATACATGTTGAAGTGTTTCTGGCTCCGCAATGAGGATCTAACTTTAATTAACATGGATGTAACTTTCCATTAGTCCAATAACCAAAATAACAAAAAAAGGCAAGCATCTCAACGTTAGGGTAGGATTAAGAAAATGTCACTGTTTATTACACCATTAATTAAACATATGTCACTGTTTATTTTTATTTCTTGTAGACATGTTTATTTTCCTTAAATATATACGCTCACTGTAATTTTACTTACGACTGTTGATAATTACTCTGTAAAATGTAATCTTCTTGGTCTATTAGCTATCTCTCTTAATTAAACAAGTTTGGCCAAACGAGCATTAGTACAACGGTCGGATTGACCTATAGTAACGTAGAGTGTTGGATTTTTTCAGCAAAGATTTTAGGTTTGATTCATGTGTCATAATATATAATATTTGAGACTTGTTATTTGTACTATTCAATTCCATAGACATCCCAACACCTAGAGAGAAAAAAGCATGGTATCCACCATCTTCTCTCTCTCCCTTTTTCTTCACTCTCCACTTCCCTCTCTTTTTTTTCTCTATAGGTGTTGCTGAACACCCTTTTGCAAGGGTTCAAATCCCTTTTCCCATAATATTTTAATATAAATACAATTGTAAGTAGTTGTCAAACTTAGGTCATTTTCCTATGAATGTTGATTTAATATGCATTAATGAATATGTGAAGTGGCTTCATTATATCAAGCCATGTGGAAATAACATGGAGGTGGGCCAATATGAGGAGGTAAAGTTGCTAAGGGTCTGTTACTAATGCCACAGAATTGCATATTGTCATTAACCAGAGTGTAGAAAAAATAAAAGGGTATACTTTAGTGCAAATGTTGGGAAATTTGCACCGGTGCAAATTTGACTTGGCTTGTCACAGTGATGCCATGTGGCAAGACTTATGGTGGAGTATGTTGATTGAGTTTCACAGTAGACATTCTTCTCCTTCTCCCATACCCTTCATCCCGTCATGGTTCTGTAGCCAACAATCACCAATCATCACAATGGTTTTGAACCACCTCCACGGACATGCATGGCGAAGTTGTTGCCACCAAACCCCAAAACTATCTTGGTGTCGTTGACAACAACAACGAGCTTGTCGAAGGCGGCATCAACCATCTTCTCGTGGAGGAAAGTGCTGCCATGGCGAGATTGAGGCTCGCAAAGGAAAGCACCGGCATGGCCGTTGACGAAGTTGAGGTTGGCACTGATGTCGATGGTGAGATCGAGGCAGAGGTGGCTCATGGGCGCAAGGCGACAGCTTGAAGTGAAGCGTGAGGTCACAACGGTGACTCAAGGTTTCATGATGGTGAAGGGGCTGAGATTCGCAGCTGGAAATGGTGTAGATCAATGGCGGCTAGTTGGTGGTTTACAGTTGACAGTCCTACCTATAGGACAGGAAGCGCACAGTGAGTTGGTGGAGGGTGCGTGGTTCAGGGTCAAGGTCATTGGGTTCATGATTGAGGTTAGTGGCTCAAAGCGATGGTCGCAGAGGCACTGTTAGGGAGTGGCAGGATTTGGGTGGTGGTATCAATTGTTAATAACAGAACCATGGGGGTGAAGAGAAGGTGAAGGAGAAGACAGGCGAAGGGTGGGGATGGGGTGTTAGAGAAGAAGGTTTTATCATGAAACACAGCCAATAAGGTTTACCCTAAACTTTGCCAAATGGCTTGATTTGATAAAGCCATGTTAAATTAGTATTGGTGGAATTTTTTTTTGATTTCCATCAGACAATGAACCAAAATAAAAAGTCATGATAGGGCATAAATTTGGGGCCAATTGAAGTTGTTCTTTGGTCTAGAAGTAGCTAGATTTACCAAGGGTATTTTCATTTGTCAAACAAAGTACACCTTGGAATTGCTTAAGGCAGTTGGTCTCTTGCTTGTAAACCCAATCCTACACCTATGACCCATTCATTTAAGCTTGTTCGTGATGATGCTAACCCGCTCCCTGATGTCTCGGCTTATAGGAAGTTGATTGGCTTGCTCTTGTACATGAAAACAACTAGGCTAGATACTTGTTATGAAGTAACAGCATTAAGCTAGTTCCTTTCTTAGCCAAGGTAGTCACATTATTAGGCTGCCTTAAGGATTCTAAGATATCTAAAGGGAGCACCTAGTCATGGCCTATTTTTTCCATCCGATTATGAACTTAAGCTCAAAGGGTTCAGTGATTCGGATTGGGCTGCATTCCTTGACTCTAGGTGTTCTATAACTGGCTAACACATCTACTTAAGTAACTCTTTAATTTCCTGGAAATCAAAGAAGCAACCTACTGTCTCTCGTTGTTCCTCTTTCAAAGTGGAATATCGTGCCTTAGCAGAGGCCACATTTGAAATTCAGTGGCTTATATATTTGCTTCAAGATCTTTGGGTTCCCTCTTCCTCTTCATCTCCGCTTTGCTCTATTGTGACAATTGTTCGGCCTTGCACCTTGCCGTGAATCCAATTTTCCATGAGCGCACAAAGCATATAGAGTTGGATTGCCACACTATTAGCTATGTTGCACAGATACGGGTACGAGGTACAGAAATTTTGTAAAAATTGGGGTACGAGTATAGCAATGTATATATTTTTAAAAATATAAAAATTTCATAAAATAAGAACTGAAATTTCATATGATAAATTAGAAAATACACCAACTTCAACATAAAACAAGTCTAAATTGTTCAATATTACATCACAAAAATAAAAAACTACATATCACAAGTTTTCCAAAAAATAAAAAAACAGAATCAGCAGCAAAAATCAACAGCAGCAATAGCAAAAAAAAAAAGAACAAATAAAAATAGAACCAACAGCAAAAATCAGCAACAACAGCAAAAAAAACAACAAAAATAAATAAAAATAGAACAAAAATAGAGCCAGAAGCTACCTTGTGTGAAGGATTGCCGCTGCTGTCTTCGCACTGCCGCTGCTGCCGTGCTGTCAGGACTGCCGCCATTGATCTGACGTGAAGATCTTGCGTGCCTGAGAAATTATTCGCTTCACTGCTATCTTCGTGCTGCCACTGCTGCCATGCCGTCAGGATCACTGCCGCTGTTCAGACATGAAAATCGCCGCTAGTGGATGAGTTGAGTGGTGGTGGCTGTGGGTGGGTGAAGGGTGTTTCAAATGAAAGAAAGAAGAAGAAAGGGAGTTGGGAAAAGAAAGCCTTTCAAATGAAAGAAAGAAAGAAAGAAGGCGATAGATCTCTGAATGTTGTGGAGTTATGATTGTTTTAGAAGAAAGAAGAAGAAAAGAGGGGTAGCTAGTAGGGATTTCGAATGAAAGAAAGAAGGAGAAGGGTTAGGGTTCTAATGAGTAACTTCTGATAAGGAAAAAACCAAAAAGGAAAGGCAACATGAGAGAAAAAGAAAATAAGAAAAAATGGAAAAAAAGAAAACGCTGGAGGCACCGAAAAAAAAACTCAAAATGACATAGTTTTGATAAATCACATGCCCAGAACTGTACCCAGTCATACCCAGTAGTACTCGAGCCGTACCCAATTTTTTTCCTAAAAAAAAAAGGGTACATACACAGGTGTTTCCAAGGTGTACCCATACCCCATTTGTCAAAATGGAGTACCCATCCTTCATAGATTATTAGTGAAAAGATGAAGACTGGTTTACCCTAGTTGCTACTTATCCGATCTAAATCTCAGGTGGCAGACATTTGCACTAAGCCACTTCCTCTAAAATAGTTTTAGTCTTAGTTTTGCAAGTTGGGAATTTGCAGCATCCATTCTTCAGCTTGAGGGGAGCCTTTAGTAATAGTAATTATTAATGACAGTTAACAATGGTGGAGATTAGTTAGATCAATTAGCATTGACAGCCGTATCAGTTAGCAGTATTAGTTTAGATGTAAATAGTTGATGTACATATCTTCCAACTAAGATGAGAATCATAATTCATCTATCATCATTTTCTCTCAACAGCTTGTTCTCTCTCCTGCCCTCTCATTTCAGCGCAGTGTTCCTTTCTCTGCAACTTTAACATCGGTGTGTTGCAAGATTCCAATATTAGGGAGAGTTTAAAAACTGATATACTACACAACATTTATAACTCTACTTCAACTTAATTTTAATTATTTTTTAAATGACATTTCATATGTATCTATTTTTTTTTTTTTTTAGAAAATGCCCTCGCCATTAAGAATTATTAGTTTTAACTTAAAACTAGTTTAAATGTAAAAATTAACTTTGCAATTAGTTCTAACATGTGTTGACTTGATGCAACAAAGGTGAAAGGTTTAAGAGATAATTTCATTTTATATTCACATTTTAGCGAAAACGAATGAAAATGATTGAAAATTCACCATGAGCCTTTGATATGAGATAATTTAACTCATACTTATTGATTCATTCATTTTACCAAATACAAAACTTATCTTGTACTATTATGCTTCAAACAAATTCATGTCAAGTAAAAAATTTAATTCAAATTATAAACTATCTTTAAAATTAAGGAATTAATTTGTGACACACTTGTATCTTTAATGGTTAAATTTAAATTTAATATGTTTTATAAAAATAGTAAGAAATTAACAAATTTTCACAAAATAAAAAATATTAGAACAAAGAATAATGAAATAATAAAAGAAGTTTTTTTTTTTTAAATTTAATAAAAACGAGTTTGCATAAAATTGGAAATAATAATAAGCAAATTCAATGGGAGTAACATTAATAGACAATACAAAGTGACAACTCAAAATTTTACATTAAATCATAATGGATTAGATTCTTTAAAGTGAATATCTTTGTCAAGTAAAAAACTGTGGAGTTATTTACTATTAAATCATTTGGAGGGACCCATAAATAAGGAAAGTTATTAATTCAATAGTAAATAATATTTCACTTTCTCACTTTATTAAAATACTCACTTTAAAGAATTCAAATCTAACCATAAGATATCATGTTGGTTTTTTTTTTTAATCTACCATAACTATTTTGTGTCCAAAAAATATAACATCCTCCCAAGTACAGTACTATACTTAAGTCATAGTACCACACTCGGGAGTTATTACCGTTGCTTTAACGGGCCTTGTATGATAGCACTCTTCGGCCGTCTTCAATATCTCTAGTCAACTCTAGGTGGCCGCACTCGGTATGTCCTGAGTTATCTGAAGATAACATAAAAATGTACATAGGAGTAAGAATTATAAATTCTCAATAGGATTTACTAAGAAATTACATGTCATGTCATTGTTATTATCTCTAGCTGCTTCAATTTATTATAAAAAGGTGAGCTAAATATATTCAATTTTATAGTTTGAAACCATATTGTCCGAAGCAGAGTTCATTTTAGTCATATATTTGATAAATAGAGCAAGAATTAAAGCATAAGCATAGCAGATTGTGAGTGATATCGTAATAATCACAATAGCAAATTGTGCATGTGTAATGACTCATCATGAATATCATGCGAATGCTCTTATACTTTCTTTTCTTCATTTACTTGACATGTCTAGGCATTACGTATTGCAATCCTTAGGGTGTATGCATGCATATATCTTTGTCTTTAATTTTTATTGCTCTTAGGTAGTCTGACTTATAAGTAAGCTCAACTCGTGGCTGTTGTAACACCCTACCAATTTAATGTTATGCTTAAGTTATAGCATGAAATTAAGTAGATTGTGTTATCGTATTGATACTCTACTTACTAATTTCTTACCATGTCATGTTCCTTTTATTTTGTTTTTTTTTCTTTTTTTCTTTTGAAACGGGCGAAACTGCTCACTGTACATGACAGACGTGACCAATATGACAGAGTATAACAATATTTAATAAAACATGACAGGAAAGGTTAGGATCAGTATATATATATATATATATGTATATGTATGGTAGAAGCTAACGCTTCAGTTTATGTATAGATGAAAAAGAGGATACAAAAGTGGGGCCGGTGTAACATAAAAAGAATATAGGGCCCATGTCCATCAAAACAAACCTACAAGATCCTCCGAGGACTAACTGATCTGACTCTATGGCTCAATACTATACTACCAAAAGAGAGCCATACTGTACAATGTCACTCACGGTTGGGACCTACTCAGTCAGGTAGCCATTGGCCATACCAGGCTCAGCTGGGGAGTAATCCATACTAGGTCCAGAGGAGGACGATGATTAGCTGGTAGCCTCCGAGGGATCACTCTTGGAGCTAAGTGGGATGTCTAGAACCATCTGTGAAGGTGACTCGGGTGGAGGACTGGCAGGTGCGATAGGTACTGTGCGGAGGAGAGTGTGCCACATGCAACGGGAACGCAAAATATGGTGTGGCAGGGTCAAATGCAGGGTGGAATAGGGGATTAGCAAAATTCCTATTGCTAAACAGGTAGAGACAGAAATTGCGGGAACCAACTATGTATAGTGAATCCATAAAGGGATCATGGTGGAGCTGTAGGTTGGGAATCTCAACGAAAAGGGTGGCGATCAAATCCATCACTAACGTTTGAGGATGATGCGAAAATACAGAGTGAGATGAGAATTTAAAGAAATTCTCAATAGGGTTCACATGATCGACATCACATTCATTCTCAGTTGCCTCGGTTTTTATTTAATTATGAAAACATAGGAACAAATAGAACTATCCATATTTAATAAGTTTAATAGAGCGTCTAGTCCGAGACAAGATTCTATTTTACTTAAGACAGTATGAGAAACAGAATCATAAGCAGAACAGATGAACACACCGCAGTAAGAAAATATATAGTCATACTGTGATCAATTATTAATGACTATTCAATGTGACCAAATGTGATCATGTAAGACTCATTCTTGGAACTCTTTTCATAAACTTTTCTTTAAACTTTTCCATTTTTTGGTCCCCTAGGAGTTCTTGGCTATTCAGACTCCTGGCAATAGTCTGCTTTTCAGGATCCAGCTCGTTCCTATAAAGGAATGCCGGGTTTACTTTCCCCGACCTTCCCCCCAATCTATTCCCCTTAACTTTAAATTTGGGCTGGCCCAAGCATTATGGAACTTTCATCATAACATAACTTTTATATTCTTTGTAACATAACCTTCATGAACTCATACATGACCTTTATGGACTCATTGCAAATGCGCATGGATTGAATGTAAATTGTAACTCATGCATAGGCTTATCAAGCTTTTGACAACGTAACAGAACGTGTTCGTTTCCCCATGAATAGTGCCAGTACTCAAATAATCCAATATACAGAGATATCATAGTATTTCATTTAGAATTCAATCATAAATCTCATAGCAATATATGTTGCATATAGATCATACTTGCTGTCTCAGCACATTCATTCAACCCGATTATTGTAAATCAAGTCGAATTTCCTATTAAACTCATCGGGACCTCCATTTTGAATATGTTAGAGTATTATGTGTCTATTTTCTAGCCTCATTGGTCCCATCTCATTTTGATTTGTATAACTCAAGATATTCAAGTTTTATCTCGGCCTGCCCTGCAGCTAGCTAGAATTACACACTTAAAAATAAAAATCCACTAAAAATCGAAAACCAGCTCAAATCATACAAATTGGTATCATACTAAAGTTAATAGGACAAGCTTTCATTTGCAAAAAGTCCATTTCATTTGCTTTAGTAGGACTTGAGTTATAAGCCCCGAGATTTGACTTTCCTGAACTACCCTGTTTTGGCCTGGTTTGGATATAGGGTAACTTCTTTGAACTACTAGGAGCATATAGGATTGTAACAAACTCGGAAGATATTCTCCTACATGTAAGCTTTCTAACAAAGTTAATGTCACTCAATTTGGAGTTGTGTAGAGTGAGTTACACCCTTCTCAAGTCACACTGCTCGGATGAAAGTCCTGATTCCTAGGTCAAACTTCAAAAATTCATATCCCCCTCAATACTAATCCAATGACCCTATGTGATATACATATAAAAAGCCTTGAATGTCTAGTTTTATATAAAAATAGTCTCATTAAATTTAACCGGTTGTAGGCGAAGCCATACACTCCATCGTACGGACTGCTGAGGGAATTTGGTTTTCAAGCCCTTCACATCTTCTTATTCTCACCCTTTCCTGCTCCTTAATCAATCAAATTTAAACACAAAGCAGCCGACAACCAGTCCAAAAATCATCATATTCGTTCACTAATCATATTAAGAAATAAGCAAATAAGGGCAAAAATAGCCACCCATAATTAGAACAACCAAAGTAGAATTAAACCTCTACCTCTTTATGTGTGGTTTTGCTAAGTGTTGAAGGCTGGTTGAGTGGAGAAGAAAAGAAGAAAATGAGAAGAGAGAAAGAGACTGAAGTGAAGAGAGAGAGAAGCATGTAAGTCAGCTGAATGAAGAAAGAAAAATCTGATTTAAACATAAAGAGGGTAGTTGGAATTGTGAGTGTTGATTGGCTGAATTTCTTGTAGCTGATTTCCAGCCATGCTTCCTTCTGTTTGTGGTTTAATGTGGCTTAATTATTCTCCACGCAAAATGAGAACTCATTTGCACTTGCTCTGAACTCGGAACTCATATCCATCTTGAGTAAAGTCGGAACTCTTGTCCATCTTATTCGAACTTGGAGATTAGTTCGGATATCGGAACTCGAATTGAAAATAGATTATTAGATCAGAAATCAGAGCAAACAAACCATCTTAAAATTGGCGGTCAAAGACAAGACTAAGAAACGTAAAAGACTTAAAGTCGGAAGTCAGGGATGTTGCATAAACTTGGAAGTTAGTCCCAGAACATAAAACCTTATGCTCGCATATCGGAAGTCGAGAACTAAGATGCTTAGAAACTCTCACACGTAATGCTAAAACTTGCTCCAGAATCAATCTCGTAAGTTGGTCACTAACTCAATCTTAAAAATATCAATAGAAATGAAAACGCTCTTGACATAAGATAAACTCGGGTATCGGTAATCACGTCCATTTTGTTTAGACTTTAAAGGTTAACTCAGAAATCGGAAATTATCACCTTTTATTTGAAACTCAAAGATGAAGTCGGAAATAATGTCCATTGTATTTGAAACTTGAAGATTAGGTCGAAACTCGTGTAAATTCTGGTCGAACTTGGAGATCAACTCAGAGATTTGAACTCATGTCCATTCTATTTAAGATCAACCCTGAGGTCGGAAATCGTGTAAACTTCACCTTTCATTTGAAACTTGAAGTTGGAAATCATGACTATTTCATTTGAATTTGATGTGAGGTCGGAGATCGGAAACCTTGTTTATTTCACTTGAACCTTGGAAATAAGGTCGGAAGTCGGAGCTCGTGGCGGATATTACAACTATCGTCATGCAAAACTAACCTACAAGGGGATCCACGTGCCTATAGTCTTGGAAGGATCTCATTTTGGTGACGTGCCTCCAAGGTAGAGGGATCTCATAGCTTTAACTGCCTTCACAAGGAGGGACCCAAATAACTGTCTCCAAGTGAAGGGATCTCATATATTCTTCTTTCATTCGTATGCAATTATGCATTCTCTCATAAGAATAATCATAATCATATCACCACAGCATGTTCATATACATTCTTGTACATTTACTATCAAACATCCTTGCATGATATGCATCCATGGATATAACATATAAACATGTTTATCATTCATATATTCCTGCCGAAATTTTGTAACACCCTCCCAAGCACAGTACTATGCTTAAGTCATAGTACCACACCCTAGAGCTGTTACAGTTACCTGAGTGGACCTCATCTAACAGCAACTTCAGCCGTCTTCGGAAACTTCTACAATTATCTGGAGACAACATGGAAATAGGAGTGAGAATTATAAAATTCTCAGTAGGATTCTCTAATTTTCATACATAGTGTCATCATGGTCATCTCCAGTTTGCTTCGGTTTACTTTGAAAAAGGTGAACATGCTGCACAAACGGTTTAATTTTATATTTCGAAAAATGTCTTATCCGAAGCAAAGTTCATTTTTCCTCACATACTGGTCCTTTGGGAAAGTGTACACAAGATTAATTCATGAATAATACCATGGATAATAACTTCAACATATAAAATGCATATAGCATTAATCTAATGGGAACATCACATCTGTACCTCACTTAACTTGCACTGGAATTCATACATATACATAAAATTTACTTCTCTTTCATTCGGCACACCTAGGCGTTACGTATCGCCGTCCCTAGGGTGCTTGGATCTGTCTACACTTGAGTGTTACGTATCGCCGTCCTCAAGTGCAGCATCATACCATATTCCAGAGTATGATCGCCATGTCATACCCCATCAGAGCGTGATCGCCATGTCACGTTCCTTAGGAAGATGGGATCCTCATGCTATATTCCAGAGTATGATCGTCATGTCATACCCCATCAGAGCGTGATCGCCATGTCACGTTCCTTAGGAATATAGACTCATCATTATATCTTTACATGCCACATTCCAGAGTATGATCGCCATGTCATACCCCGTCGGAGCGTGATTGCCATGTCACGTCCCTTAGGAATATGGGATCTTCATGCTATATTCCAGAGTATGATCGCCATGTCATACCCCATCAGAGCGTGATCGCCATGTCACGTTTCTTAGGAATATAGGATCTTCATTCGGTACTTACACTAGCTGGGTCATGCCATGCCTCATGTAAGTCCTACCCCCCATATTCTCACACTAGCTGGGTTAATGCCATGCCTGATATGAGTGGGGCATATTCTTAAATCTTTAGACTTTAAGTCTTTACACTTTAGCCTTTATTGCCCTTGGGTAGCCTGGCCTTGGAGTGAGCTTGTTAGCTCAACTCGTGACCATTGTCACACCGACTCACCCACAAGGGAATTCACATCTTTATGTTCACACTTAATATACTTATATCTTTTCATTCTCATGTGTCGTCAAGCATAGTCATGTTAAATGTACTCGTACATATGCTACATTAGTATTTCTCATATATCTCACATCCTACTGCTTCTTGATTTATTCTCATATATTCCATATCATAAATTCCTTGTAATTTAGACACTCATGATCCCCTAGACTCCTGTCGTAAATTCGGCAGCATAACTGTAACATCCCGATTTCCGAGTTCGGCTTCGCGCTCAGGATTGATCCATCCCGATTTCCGACTTCATCCGTGAAACACAGATAAGACATTATTCCCGAGTTCCGAGTTAGTCTGGCTGAATCCTCGACTTCATGTCCGGTACGATTTCCGAATTCGTCTGTATCATTTTCCACGACTTCCGAGTTTAACCCTCAAGTCCGGACACATGAACGTAATTTAATGAGATCCGACTTCATGTCTCAAGGGAAATGTACACGGTTTCCGAGTTTAAGAACTTGTGTTTGGAAACGTGACTCGCGTTCCCGAGTTCCGACCTTAGTGTTGAACTCAATTGGAGTGGACACGAGTTCGGACTCTTGAGTAAACCATCAGTCACACGAGTTCCGATTTTATATCCAAAGATTGGCATTCCGAGTTTATTCCGAGATTATAGGATTGCCATTACATGAGTTCCGACCTCCGACCTAAGATAACAAGGTTCAAAGCGATTAATGCGTGGTTTCCGAGTTTGAATTGGGAATTCAAATTATGTGATTGTAATCTTTCGACTTCCTAATCCGACATTGATGCAAGATTTCCTCAAGACACAAACAAGCGATACGAGTCCCGACGTTAGGATTCAGTTCCAAGCTCAAGTAAGAGCGACACGAGTTCCGACCTTAAGCGTAATATGGACGAGTTCCGGCTTGAAGTAGGATGGATGCGAGTTCCGATTTCGTTTCGAATATGCTAGAAAGCGCTACCACTTAGGCGACGTGGAGAGTGATTCTACCATACAAAGAGGGCAACCAATCACAACCTTCCAAGTTAACTCCCACTCATGCCTATATAACACACCATCCTCCTTTGAATCAGACCATTATTCACGTTGCTTTTCCTCTTCTCCATCAGCTCTCTTTTCTCTTGCTCACACATCCAAGACTCAAGCTAAGTTTCAGCCTTGTTCATCCAAACTCCAAGTTTCAGCACTTAGCTCAAATCATACTCCAAAGAGGTAGGATTCTGCTCTATTCTTGAATTCCTCACACTGCATGAGATTTGTGCTATTCTTTATATGTTTGATGAACTATTGGATGTATTGGATGAATTTATGATTGAATTAATATAAGACTTTGAGTCAGAATTATGATTAGAAGTAGAAGATTAGAAGGAATGGAGAAGTGAGATGCTGTCTTGGTAAGGGAGTCCACGGCAGTCCGTACGACGGAGTGTACGGCGCCGCCTACGATCGGTCAAATCCGATGAAACCATTTTTAGATGAAAGTAGACATTCAGGGCTTTCCATAGATATATCATATAAGGTTATTGGATTAGTATTGACGGAGATACGAATTTTTGAAGTTTGACCTAGGGTTCAGGATCTTCATCCGAGCAGGGTGACTTGAGGAGGGTATAACTCACCCTATACAACTCCAAATCGAATGAAACTAAGTTTGTTAGAAAGCTTACACACAGAGGAACACCCCAATATAAGATCCCGAGTTTGTTATGGTCCCAATTGTTCCCAGTGATTCGAGGAAGTTGTCCTATGACTAATTCAGACCAACACAGGGTAGTTCAGGAAGGTCGACTTTCAGGACTTATATCTCGTGATGTACTTAAGCAAATGGAGTGAAACTTGTGGCAAATGAAAGGTTGTCCTGTTAGATTTGATATGAGACCAATTTCGTAAGATTTGAGCTTAGTTTCGATTTTTAGTGAATTTATATTCCCAGGAGTGTAATTCGGGCTAGTGACTGAACAAGCTGAAGTAAAAGATGAATATCTTGATTTATATAAATCAGATTGGCATGGGACCAAAGAGGTTAGAAAGTAGACATATAGAGCTATGACATATCCAAATTTCGGATCTAGATGAGTTGAATAGAAATAAAGGTGGATTATACAAGATTCGGGCAGAACCGAATAGAATTGGCAGAATGGCCACAATGATAATTTTACAAGTGTTAGTGGAACATATAAGGTTTGAATTGAGGATTGCCAGCTTGACATTGTTATATGTATGTTAAGTTGTTTATGTTGCTTTGACTAATTTGTCCGTGAAAGGCTGGCACTATTCATGGGGAAACGGACTTGATCCGTTATGCTGCCGGATTTACGGCAAAAGTCTAAGAAGTCATGAATGTTTAAATGTAAGGATGGGTTGAAATATAAAGGGGTATATAGAAACCCTATATTTAAGAATGACGTAATTATGTTATGAGGTATATGAGAGTAAGTGATGTAGCATATGTATAACTATGCTGGAATATGTTTGAGAATGAAAGAACGTGAACGTATTGAATGTGAATCCCTTTACTTGGAGGCAGTTATTTGAAATCCCTCCTTGTGAAGGCAGTTAAGTGATAAAGATATGAATCCCTTCACTTGGAGGCAGTTGCACTTGAATGCCTCCCTGTGAAGGCAGTTAAGACGATGAGATCCCTTTACCTTGGAGGCACGTGGTCAGATGAGATCCCTCTATGTTGAAGGCACGTGGTCAGATGAGATCCCTCTATGTTGAAGGCACGTGGTCGTAACCGATCCCTCAATTTTGAGGCACGTGACTAATCGATCCCTTCAGCTAGAGGCACGTGACCAGAATCGATCCCTTTAGCTAGAGGCACGTGACCAGAATCGATCCCTCCAAGACTAGAGGCACGTGAATCCCCTTGCGGGTGAGTCGGTGTGACGACGGTCACGGGTGATGCTGACGAGCTCACTCCAAGGCCAGGCTACCCAAGGGCAGTAAATGCACCCTAGGGACGGCGATACGTAACGCCTAGGTGTGCCAAGTAAAAGACTAAAGACTAAAGATTAAAGTATATGCAAGCACCCCAATCATATGAGGCATGGCATCGACCCAGCTAGTGTGAGTACAGGGGATAGAACTTATATAAGACATGATATGATGCTGCACTTGAGGACGGCGATACGTAACGCTCAAGTGTAGACAGATTCAGTCACCCTAGGGACGGCGATACGTAACGCCTAGGTGTGCCGAAAGAAAGAAAAGTAAAATTTTATGCATATGTATGAATTCAAGTGCAAGTTAAGTTAGGTACAGATGTTATGTTTCCAGTAGATTAATGTTATGTGCGTTTTATATGTTGAAGTTATTATCTCTGGTATTATTCATGAATTAATCTTGGGCACATTTCCCCAAAGGACCAGTATATGAGTAAAAATGATCTTTGCTTCGGATAAGACATTTTTCGAAATGTAAAATTAAACAATTTGTACTGCATGTTCATCTATTTTCAAAATAAACCGAAGCAAACTGGAGACGACCATGATGACATTATGTATGAAGATTAGAGAATCCTACTGAGAATTTTATAATTCTCACTCCTATTTCCATGTTGTCTCCAGATGATTGTAGGAGTTTTCCGAAGACGGCTGAAGTTGCTGTCAGATGAGGTCCGCTCAGGTAACAGTAACAGCTCCAAGGTGTGGTACTATGACTTAAGCATAGTACTGTGTCTAGGAGGGTGTTACAATAACGGATCAGGTCCGTTTCCCCATGAATAGTGCCAGCTCTCACGGGCAACTCAGTCATAACAACACAATCAACTTAACACATATATATATCAATATCAAACTGGCCATCCTCAACTCAAACTTTATATGTTTCCATACTACTTGTGAAATCTTCAATTGGGTCACTTTGTAAAACTATCACTTTGGGCATTCTGCTACCTTCTATTCGGTTATGCCCGAATTTTATATGATCCACTTTTATTTCCATTCAACTCATTTAGATATGAAATTTGGATATATCATAGCTCTATATGTCTATTTTCTAACCTCTTTTGGTCCCATATCATTTTGATCCATATAACTCAAGATATTTAAATCTTACCTCAACTCATTCAGTCACTAACCCGAGTTACACTCCTGGAAGTATAAATTCACTACAAATAGAAACTAAGCTCAAATCATGCGAAATCAGTCTCATATTGAAGCTAACAGGACAACCTTTCATTTGCCACAAGTTTCACTCCATTTGCTTAAGTATACCTCGAGTTATAAGTCCTGAAATTCTACCTTTTTGAACTACTCTGTTTTGGTCTGGATTAGGCATAGGACAACTTCCTCGAATCACCGGGAACAATTGGGACCATAACAAACTCGGAATCTTATATTGGGTATTCCTCTGTGTGTAAGCTTTCTAACAAAACTGGTTTCACTTAATTCGGAGTTGTATAGGGTGAGTTATACCCTCCTCATTTCACCCTGCTCGGATGAAAATCCTGAACCCTAGGTCAAACTTCAAAAATTCGTATCTCCCTCAATACTAATCCAATAACCTTATATGATATATCTATGGAAAGCCCTGAATGTCTACTTTCATCTAAAAATGGTTTCATCAGATTTGACCGATTGTAAGCGGCGCCGTACACTCCGTTGTACGGACTGCCGTGGAATTCTCACTCAGGCAGCATCCCAACCCATCCATTTCTTCTAATTTTCTCCTTCTAATCATAATTCTAATTCAAAATCTACTATGAATTTAATCATAATTCATCATAATACATCCAATAATTCATCACATACACAAAGAAGAGTTCAATCTCATGCAATCATAGGGTAAGGAATTTAAGAGTAGAAGTAGAATCCTACCTCTCTGGAGTATGATCTTGCTGAACGGATGTTTTGGATTAATGGAACTTGCCCAAGCCTGAAGATTTGATGGAGTTGGATTTGAGAGAGGAAAGGAAGACGAAGGCTGGAGCAAGGAGGAGAGGGAGACGTAAATCAGCTGGGAATGAAGAGAGAAGTCTGACTTAAATAGATGGGGTTAGTTGGAATTGTGGGTGTTGATTGGTTGGAATTTTGTGGTTGAAGATTGGCCATGTCTCTCACTTTTGTGTTAAAATTGCCCTCCACGTCGTCCAAAAACTGGAATACGCTTTCGTCCTACATGAAACCGGAATTCGTCCCTATAATACTTTAAGTCGGAACTCGTGACCTTTTACATTGCTTGAAGCAGAATCGGGATGTCGGAACTCGTACCATGTTGTTTGTGACGTGAGAAAATCTTGAATCAAGGTCGGAGGTTGGAAGTCATGCAGCTGACAATCATACAATCTCGGAACTCCCTATTTGAACTCGGGAAAGCCAATGCTGGATATAAAATCAGAGATCGGATCTAGTGTATGACTGAAATCAACTCAAAGATTTGAACTCATGTCCATTGAGTTCAACTCTAAGGCCGAAGCTCGTTACATCAAACTCGGAGTTCGTAACTTGTAACCATTGTGTTAAACTATAACTTCTGAGGTCGGAAACCACGTACACTATTTTGAACCTTGTTGTTTTAGGTCGGAACTCGGGTGATTCGAATCACATTTCCAAACCCAAGTACTTCAACTCGGAAGTCTGGAATTATATACGTTGTGGTTGGTGACATCGGAAGCCGGGTATATTTTCCTTTCGATATGAAGTCGGATCTCATGGAATTACGTTCATGTGTTCGGACTTGAAGGTTAAACTTGGAAGTCGTGATTCGTACATAACTATTCGGATGAAGTCGGAATTCGTAATTTATAGGATCTGGCACTTCAACTCGATATCGGAACACGGGAAAGAGGATAAAAGACCTTGGTGATGAACTCGGAATCCAATTCAGCTAAAACTCGTAAATCGCATTTCATGTCCATTTGGAATCACCCAATGTCGGAACTCGAATATCATGTACTCGAGCATAATGTCGGAAATCGTTTACATGAAGTCGTATATTGGAAATCGGAAGCATCTCATTCAACTCGTAACCATCACGTGAAGTCAGAAATTGGGATTGATCAATCCTGATGACGAAGCCGGAACTCGGAAATTGGGATGTTACAAATTTCGGCAGTATAACGGATCGAGTCCAACCCCCGGTGAATAGTGCTAGCTCACACAGACATTTAGTTACAATAGTAGAATTAGCATCATACATTAGTCCCTAAGTAATATTATAGATTAGCATCAAGTTCTAATTGAATTTCGTTCATGCAATAGAGTAGCCAAATACTCAAAAAACAATTCTACCTATAGCACCCAAATCTGCCTGAACTTATAGATCATGCCATAAATTCTATTTAATTCCTTTGGACCTGAATTTTGGATATAATAAATTGATATATGTCTAGTTTTTAACCTCTTTGTTCCCATTTGATTTTGATAAGTATAGCTTCAGTTATTGAGGATTTACCTTGACTTACCCTGTAGCTAGCTAGATTTGCACCTTCAAAAGTAAAAATCTATCAAAAATCGAAATCTACTTGGATTCCTACCAAACCTATGTAGTTTAAATATTATTGATTCAATTTTCATATCTAATAAGTTCCATGTCATTTAATAAACAGAGCTCAAGTTATAACCTTGTAAAGTTGGCTAATCTAAATTACCCTGCTCTAGTCCAGTCAGGATATGGGGCAACTTTACGAAATTACTAGGAGCAGCAAGTGTCAAATTTGGTTATGAAATTTTATAGCATATTACTCTATATGTTAACTTTCTAAAAAAATTAGTTGCAATTAATTTGAAGGTGTGTAGGATGAGTTATACCTTTCACAACCCATACTGCCTGTAATAGAACATAGGATTCCTAGGTAAATTTAAAAAAATCATATCTTTCTTAATACAAATCCAATGGACTTATAATTTATATAGTTAGAAAGGTCTAGATACATAGTTTCATTTAAAAATAGTTTCATTAATTTCTAATCGCTGGATGAAAGTTCGTACAATTTGCGAGTATGGACACCCTAGGAATCAATAACTCCAGATTTCCTATTTTGCTTCCTTTCTTGTTTTTCATGAAAGATTTAACTCCAACTAAATACTTCCTAAATCAATCACAAATCATCAAAATCACATCATATGCTTTCAGTTAGATGAATATAGCAAGATTCAAAATCAGTCACAAATCTACAAAAACTAAGCAGGTACTTGAATCCAACCTAGTTTTCAAGCTTGAGCTAACAAGGAAGCCACTTTGGGTGAGGATGTGGGGGTGGGGTGAAGAAATGAAGGTGAAGAGATGGAGTTGAGGTCTTGAGGAAGAGAATGAGAGAAGGAGGTTTGGTGTATATGAAATCTGAAAATTTGAGGAGGAATTGGCAATAAAAATCATCTTGGTGGTTGTAGTTTTTGATTCTCATTGGTTGTTGTCTTGGGTGGTTATGGGTTGGTCAAGTCTCTTCTCTATCTAGGGTAGCATGTGGCACCAGCAAATTGAAGGAAAGTGGCTGAATTTCAGCCTCTCATATTAGGTTTTTATTTTGTGAAATTCTATTGTTTTGGTTCCAACAATTTAAAATACCAAAATTCTAACGATTTTCCTTTAAATCGGTCAAATGATCTTGAAGAATTTTGTGAGGTTTTTTATGTTTTTATTCTAATTTTTTCTAATTCTAATATCTCTAATTAATACCTAATTGGCTATAAATAAATATTTAATCGATTTCTAATTAATCTTTATTATACAATAAAATCGAATAAATCGATTTAACAACGTTAAAATTTTTCGGACATTACAAAAAACATGTCTCGAGGCAAGTTAAAAGAAAGCTACATTTTGTTAAATTTTATTCAATGCACATTATGATTGATACCAAACAAGTCAGTACGTGAAATTAGTTTGGTATATTTATTATATTTTGTAATCGTATATGTAATACCCTATTTAGAAATAAAAATGCCTGTTTAGAATAAAACATTGATAACTGAAATTTTTAAAAAATTTTTATAGCTTGTGCTTGGGACAATTCCTTTAATTACTTTTAAAAATTGTAGTGTAAATAATTTAAAATTATATGGATGAAGTTTTTGAAGTGGTTGTTTTGAGAAAAAAAAAAACCATGAGGGATCATGGTGCACCATCACGATATGGTGCACCCTAGACCCCTCTCCCCCTTCATTTCACGTTTTGGAGCCTTTTCAGATGCATTTCCTTCCTTTCTATCATTTTTCCTTTTCCTTGTCACGTTCTTTCACTTTCTTCCTCTCAAATTCATCTCTCTCTCTCTCTCTCTCTCTCTCTCTCTCTTAATCTCCTATTTCCCTCACTCCCATGAGCCACCACCCGCTCTTCCCTCTCTCCGCCACACACCACCGATTGCATTTCTCTCTTCCTCACAATCTCCCTCTCCCTCTCTTTGCGTCATCTCTCCCTACTGTCTCCCTGGCTTTGGCTTGCTTCCTTTTTGGTGGCTGGGAGCTGATTTTGCCCTTCCAAAGCAAGCCATAGTCTTGGGTGAGCTATTGACTTTAAACTTGTTAGCATCTTTTTTATTTCAAGAAGAAAGTAAGATGTGCTTGCAATAACTATTTTTTTTAAATGGAATTGAATTGCTAAACTCTAATTGTTTAGATTATTGGTATAGATAACAAGATTTTGGTAGCTCAGGTTCAAATTTTGAGTCCTGTTGGTAAAGGTTAATGGTAGAGTCAAGCCAAGCTGGCAAAGATTAAATTGATATCAGTTGATAGTTTTAATTTTTGGGCCGTGTGTTAAATTGTTATTGTATGAATAATTAATTAGCTATAATGCTAAAGGAAACTACATATTATTCTAATTGATTTTGAAATAAGCTCAAAAGCAAGTGTAGTAAATAAAGAGGAATTTAAATTCTAGGTTGCGAGGTTGAAGAAGAGGATGGGGGTTAAATGTTAAATATAATATTTATAGTTAAATTAGGAGTGCTCATTTATGTGTCAATTTCAGATTTCTCAGGAGATCAACCTACAAATTCAACAGCCCTAAGACGTAGATTGAACATTTCCTGACACTTTGTGAGTGGATAGCGCCTCTATGGCATATGATTTTATTTAATGCAATTAATATTGGTTTGATTTTTGCACATTTATTGACAGCTTATTTTATATATCTTGTTAGTTATGAATACTTTGTTTAAAGACATAATTGTCTTATGGTTAATATATTTATCTAATTATGGACCTCTGATTTAGTTTTGAGGAAATTTTACTAATTTTCAAGTGTTGAATGTTTTGAAAGTTTTTTTTTAAAAGACAATGAATTTTATAAACGAAAGGACAAGCTCTAATCTTTGTTTGGATTATTGAATTGATTCATCAAGTAAATTACATTTTGGACTTTCGAAGTTTGATGAATACTTTGTGCTTTGAAGATTTGATTTAATGTTTGTTACTTAGCTTTTATTAATGCTTATTACTTTAGTACTTACATATTTTGTGGGAGGATTTTCAGTCAATCGGTAGCTAGCGGTTATTGACACTAGCCTTGGTGCACCTTGGTTCGAACTCAGCTAGCATGGGTGTTGCTAGCTCGGTGTGTGTGTGTTGAGGCCTATGCACACCACCGACTTAGTTAAATCTGAAGGGGGTAACCCTTATTTGAAATTTTCTTTGATTTGGAAGCCTCCCTACCTTGGATTTATATTTGAGAATTATGTTTTAAGGTTATGAAGTAATGTTATTTCTCTATATATATGCATAGTATTTAATTTTGATTCTTTACGTAAATATTATTTAAAATAATCTTTTCTTATTCAAACTTGATTTATGATGTTAATTCCTTATTTAGTCATAGTTGCTTTATTTCTAGAGCTTGTCCTCATATGTTATAGATCCATTGCCCCTCACTGAGTCGGTTGGACTCACCCCCCTCTCCTTCTTATTTCAGATCCCAATGTTGTACCTGATTTAATTTCTCCTGCTTTATAAAGTGCAGACATCTTTGATAGCCCTTCTACCTTGAGGGCCTTTCGTTGACTCTTATTATAATATTTTATATATGTTTGATGCTTTAGGGTTGCTCCATAGTCCACAGACAGGAACCTGCTAGTTAACATTCTTTCTGGATAGGGTATGTGTATAGGAATTCGTTTATTATGTAAAACATGTTTCTTGAGCACTGTATTGTTAAGGACGTATATATAAAAATGTATAAGTAGAGAGACATAAATATGTTGTTATTATAATGAATGAATGCCCAATACATATATATATATATATATACATACATATATATATATTTGGATATATGTGCTAGTTGACTGTTGGAACAAGTCTAGGTTTTACGGGGAAGTTGGAAAAATAGAGGAAACTCTGTCCATTTGTCATGGGAAATTTGATGTTTAGGACTTGTTGGAGGTCCGTCACCTCCAAGCGCCGGTTATGACTCAGGACGAGTCATGACAATATAAATTATTATATTGAAATTAAGATTAAGTAGAAAGTAACAAATATGAGAAAACTAATTTGAATGATAAGTAGTATATTAATTCAAGATTGAGTTTGATGTTTACGTTGACAATAAGGAAGGGATAAATCGATATTGGTTTGATAATATGCATTAATGTCCCCCGCTCTCTTTTTTTCCTAATTTTTTTTTAATGTAAAGCACTAGGCAATATGTAAGTAAAAAGATAGCAAAACAATGTTTTTTTTTTATAGCTATTTTGGTTTATGAAAAATGATTTTTGTTGTGTTTGTCATTTGTCAGTTAATTACCTAAAGTTGAGTATTATGTAAAGTAAAATAGCATTCATCCTTTGTTACAGTTTTCTTTTAAGTCTTTTACCATTATTGTTATTTCTATCGTTCAAGTAGATTTTTTTGGGATTATTGTGAAATTGTCCAACCAAACAAAAGTTTTAAAACTATTGTGAGATTATCATTTAATAATACCAAATATATATATATATATATATATATATATATATATACATACATTTTTGGGTTAAGGCAACACTTATTTTAAGCAATATGTGAAAAATGTTGCCTTTGATGCATATAGGCAACACTTTTCCATGATTGTCTTTTGATATGTGTTTTGGCAACGGATTTTTAGGCAACGCTTAAAAAATGTATTCTTTAATAACAAAGAGCACACTTGCAAAGCGTTGCTCTATTATCTACACATAGGCAACGCTTATTTAAGTGATTATTTACGCATTATTGGTGTTTGGTTTTAAATTCTATTCACCCACTCTTAATAAATGTTGCCTAAAGTTATTAGGCGCCACTCTCCTAATTTTTTTGCTCAAATTTTCCCTTCTTCCCACCATTACTAAACCACCTAAAACACCCCCATTTCATTTTCTCTTCTAATCTCATACGTCCCTAATTTCTAACCCCAACACATTTTCTTCCCAGAACCACTAATCACAGTCCTCCTTCATGCCCCTGTTTAGTGCCCTATTCTCATTATCTCCTTCTCTGGTGCCCCTTTCACACGCTTTCTTCCCAGATGCTCTGCGTTCCTCGAAGTGGTTCCCTCTCCATTGTGACCTTTGAAGTGGCTCCCTCTCCGCCACACAAGCAACTAGTTCTTTGTGCATTTGCGTAGCTTCTTACTTTTACAGTTTCATCTCACATAAATCGAAAAAAAATGGAAGAAGCCTCAGATTCAAACTCGCCGTGACATCTTCATTGTGGTTTACATCGGAGATCTAAGAGATTGGTGAAGAATCCACTGAATCCTCAGAAACAGAAGTGATCTGGCGCGAAAGAGAGAAAGGGAATAAGAGGAATCAAATATAAGAAAGGAAAATGAAGAAGAAGAAGAAGATCTTTGAATCCTTGAGTAGTTAGCATTTACGGATTGTGGAGTGCAAACAGAGTCTGATTCCCCTCTTGAACCTGACATTGCCAAACACATCCTTCCTTTCTCCAGGTATATTCTTTTCTTTCTAGCTTATCCCTTGCATTTTCAAGCTCTTGAACTTTATATTTTCAAAAAAATGTGTGCCAACTATATGCAATTTAAGTTTGTGCTGAACAATTTGAAAGACAAACTAGTATTAGGACTTTTTTTATCAGTCATCTCTGTTATTATGGTGCTTGAAGTGATACATGCATGTGCTAGGTGTCTAGTCAAAGGATGTTGTGATTGTATTTTGAATTAGAAGTAGGACACGACTGATAGTGGACCAGAGATCTTTTGTAGTGTGCTAGTATTATCTTATTCTTTGGATTAGCAGGTGGTGTGTGAGGTAGTAGAGGATTTTGGCTTTGGGTGTTATATTGTGGAGTTATGGGTCTACTTTATTGTTTCCTTTTGTTGCTACACAACCAGATGATCAATTGTGAAAGGGATGAATATATCATTAATTCGTAGTGTTGTTTGGATAGGTCAGAGTGGATACTTTAGCTTGTCAACAATGTCTGATGCGCACCATCTGTTTATTTGCAGCATTTAGGCTGTATTGTTTCTCTTTCAATGTCACCAATTTTGATTTATATTGGGTTTAGTGAACCATTTGTTCTATGAAATGTTGTTTCCAGGGGCTAGTACTGTTAATTTGTAGTTCATGTTTAAAGTTGAAATTTCTTATGTTCTAGTAATTGTGAAGAATAGTACGTCAGGGAACCATAAGAAAATGTTTTCCCCTCCTTCATTCATGCCTAGCCTAATTTTTGGTTGACTTCAAATTGATTATATACTTCACCATACTTTTTAGAGATCTAGCTGAATGTGAATCCCATTATTGATATGATAGTAAATTACTACTTGAATGCAGTGTATTCGAAGCTGAAAGGCCATGATGTAAATTCTCTGTGAAGCAATGCAATGCCACATACCTCTACAAGGTGCCACATGTTCTGAAGCTTTGAATGATAAATTACTGTGCAGTTGCACGATAAAATCCAACAAGTAGAATCAAACTTTATTTGCATGTGACAGATGCTTTCATTTACAATTATTAGCTATTGTGCCATTTGTGGCATTAATTTGGTTTCTAGTACCGGTTTATTACTGTGAATGCCTGACATTTTGTGTTTAGCGTGCATTGCAAGGAATCATTGGCTTTTTATGTGGTCTTACAAGTCAAGGAATTTTAAATACGGTTATGAAATATCTTTCATTCGTTGATTTAAACTTTTACGAACATATATGTGTATATTAATATGAATTACAATGAGAAAAAGTACTTACAACCATCTCTTTCTCACACAAAAATACCGTGTGCTGTGTCTATGATTAAACTACATTTCTAGGATTCAAGTTGGTGAGGCACTTGATTCAGATCAAGCAGTGGATCACATTGATAATGAATCTGTTATACAGAACTACAAGTCAATCTCTAGTTTTGAGAGGCTTCAACAAATATGTAAGAAATTTTCTAGATATACAAAAGTCTTTTTGGTGGACACAGTGCTGTGATTGTTCCTCCATTGGAGCTCTCTGCGGTAAGATTCCATTCTTTTTTGTATATCTACCATTAGTTTTTCAATTTTACTACTTCATTAATCTACTCATATGCTGAATAGGCTTTGATTTAGGAGCTATAGTAATATAGATCTCACTACTTGTTTCATTCTCTGAGAATTTGTTAGTTTTTCTTTAGGTATTGATTATGGAAGATTTCAAGATATTGGACATTATCTATGTTAAATTTGGTGGGGTTTTTGTATAATTACTAAATGCTAACTTGCATGAAGTGTGGTTGTATGCTTGCTGTAGAAAGTGCAATGCATTAATATATATACTTGCTAGTCTTAGTTTCAAGCATTCATTAGGCTAGGTTATTACATATCTTTTCAACAGAAATGTCCTTTCTTTACTGATACTCGTTGTCTGTTTTGAACAGTTAACATTATATATTTTTGCGCTGTGTTATATGAACGCACGGAGAGACACTCATGTTGTCGACACACACCATTAAAACTCATTTAAATTTCCTTTTAAAATTTTTAAAGATACATGAATTCGATTAGAATTTCTCTATATTTTTTTCATGCTTGTAAAAGATTAACGCTTGGTAAATGAGGGAGTCATGTGAGCGATCTGGATGCTGTCTTGCTGTAAACATGTTTCTTCTTAATTTATTTACTTTTTTCTTATAATGAAATCTGCATGCTTCAACTAACTTTTTTTTGGTACTTTATAATTTTTAACACTTACAACAATTCTTTAAATTGATAGTTGGATTGGATTGTACATTAGCCTTTTCTAAAAGGGTTTCTTATTGTAATTGCATTTTTTATTTTTATTTTATTTTTTATCTCTATACCAAAAACACTCTAAATAATGAATAATGTTGGACCAAAAACAAAGTAATTCTTTAGACCCCCAGAAAAAAAAGTTCCAACCAAGAAGCAAAATAGTAAATCAAAATTTGACATTGGTTTTTGGAATGAGACAGTCAAAAATGTCTTCAAAAGTCTTTCATATATTCAATGTACATAAATGTTAACAAACAACATTGATACATAAATGTTAACAAACAGCATTGGTACTATGGAGTTTGTTTGCTGTTGTCATAGTATCAAGAAAAAAAATTTACACTATCTTTATTCCTTATTTTAGCAAGAGGAGATTGATCAAGAACTTTTTGAGAATCTTTAGTGGATACTGAGTGGAGTTGCAGATTGCAAATTACATCATGACTTCGTAAGAAATTTCTATCTTTTTTCTTTTTGTGTGCTTCTGTTATATGTATTATACCCTTTTGTATTTTGGCTTCATATTGATATCCTTTAGATGTTTGCCTTACCTTTTGATTAGAATTATAATTCATTCATTAGCTTCTAAATAAGTTAGTCTTAGGTATTATATCTTTCTTTGTAACAAGGCATTGCTTGACCATAAGTTATTGATATACGTGTATAGTCCTGCTAAAGAGAAATTTAGTAATACTATTTTTTTGAAAGTATATTTTGAGATTAGTTACAAATGCTACTCAAATATGTAGTTGAATAGTAATATTATTTGAATAATTAGGTCTTCTGAAGATGTGTCCAAGAATTGGCTGATGTTATTCCTATTCTTATTTGGCTGATGTTACTAGTGCATATTTGTTCCCTTTCATATTTATAATAAACTACATTGATGGTGGCAACATCAATACCTTTGGCATAGGAGTTTCTAACCTTAGAGCATTTATAGTGTTTGGTGGACAAGAACGTGGTTTGGGGTGGGTTGTAATCATTACATAATTGGGTGGGTCACTATGTTTTTCTTATATTCAAACTTATCTTGTAATTGCAAGTTATGCTCCTCATTCTCTTTTTGAATGAATTAAGCCTTTCAATTAGATCTATCAAAAAAAAAAAATTTGACAAATTTGTAGCAAACCATTAAAATACTATTATAGTTAAAGTTGGAGTCCAAAAATAATTGAGATAAAACTCAAAAATTGACACACCAATAAAGCAAATTAGCACTAGAAACTTAAATCAAAGACCTGATCTACAGTTTTTTAGCAGTTCTCTACTTTTATGTATTAAAAGCTCTTGGTTGTTTTTTGTTTACTATTGGAAAGTTGGTGGAATATCTTCAAGTCGAATGATTCTTGAAAATTTTGCTTCTATTAAAAGGGTAAATCTATTTTTTGGTGTGATGGTGGTGTCTTTCGACTCATACTTAGCTGATTTTTGGTATTTTTCTATTTGTTAGTTCTTTTGGTGCGGTATACATTGGCTCTTGGCAAACTTTAGTAACTAGATAGGCTGGTAAAGCTACATTACATGTTGCTAATTTGATCTTGATTATGTAGATATATTAGATATGATTTTTTTAATCATCAATGCTAGTACTTTTTTGGTATTGCTTTTGTTTTGAGACTATGTAAGCAAGCTACTCTCTTGAAAGTTTCAAGCCTTATCATCCATAAATCAACCGGAAAAAAGGAAATTTTAATATGTTATTGCATAGTTATTTTTAACAATAATGTAAATTCATAAAAGTACATACACAATTTGGTTACTATAATTCAGTTTACATTTATCTTATCACTGTATATAGTGTATATTGCAGATTAAGCTAATATTGCACATGCAACTTAGAAAGGTTAGGAGAAGGAATATGCTGGACAAAACTTGCAATGGACATAATTAGAGGTATTTTGTTTAACTTCAAGACTAGATGTATTTTGTTTAAGTTCATACTAGATGTATTTTGTTTACTTATGTACATTTTGGTTTTAATTAATGCTTGATAATATGTATTTGGAACTAAGCATATAAATTATTATATACTTGAGAGATGACCTTTTTACTTAATTGATTAATAGTAATTATTTTATCTTATTTTATTTTATTTATGAAGTTAAGTTGATTAAATATAAAATTAAAAAAAATTAAATTTGAATATAAATAAAGTTGATTTATTTTTAGAAAGTATATTTTAATAAGAGCATGCTTAAATTAAGCAAATGCCACATTTTCAAAAAGATAAGCAACATTGATGCAATTAGAAAAAAGACAACGCTTACATGTTGTTACCAAAATTCAAAGAAAAGACGACGCTCATTATATGTTGCTTAGTAGGAGAAAAGGCAACGCTTGATTATAGTTACCTATATTGAGAACATAGGCAACGTTTATTATATGTTGCTTTTATCAGTAAAAAAGATACCATTTATATGCTGCCACCTACACTGATAAAAAACGTGACGTTTATCACATGTTGCTTTTATTAGGAGAAAAGGCAACGCTTAATTGTTGTTACCTATATTACAAGAATATGCAATGCTTGCATACCGTTGTCATAGAGGTCGGCAACAAGCGTTGCCTTTCATCATGAATAGGCAACGCTTGACAAGTGTTGCAACAAATAGTGTTCTCTTTTCCTTCCAAAAGCGTTGCCTTAGAGAAAAGGTAATGGTTCTTTAGGCCACTCCCCAGAAAGCGTTTCCTTAGGTACAAAAACGTGGCCTTTGATCAAAGGCCACGATTTTCATATTTTTAGCCAACACTTCATAAGCATTGCCTTAGAGCTAAAATGTTGTATATATATATATGGAAGCATATCACATGAAAAGGGTGGTTTATTATGAGAATGAGAAGAGCAAATCTGTGCCATATAATCATACATGGATGATCAAGATTTAAAGTTGTTTAAACGTCACATGATCACTTAAAAAAATCATGTGACTATATGTTTAAATCTCGGCCATTCATATATAGTTATACGGCCCAAATTTACTCCTTTCACTCTCATAATAAATCATTCCTCTCATGTGATATATATATATATATATATATATATATATATATATATATATATATATATATATATATATATATATATTGTAACACCCTACTAATTTTATGTTATGCTTAAGTCATAGCATGAAACTAGTCGGGTTGTGTTACCGTATTGATACTTTACTTACCTTTCTTGTCTTTAAGTTCTCCTTAACTCGTCTCTATTGACGACGCCGCGTGCTGTTATATTACAAACAAAATAAACGAAATATCAACAAAATGAACCGAATAGACTATCATCAAATAAGTATGGTACAATAAGGTCACTGCATGCGTGTAAACATATGTATATATGTATATCAGAAGACGCTGTTTTAGTTTATGTACAAAGGTTCAAAGTAAAACACATACATGGGCTAGTGTATCAAAAGACCATACTGCCCTCATCTATCAGCCTACCCTATGGTCCTCATAGGACATTTCATAATCTACTGCTAATTCTACAGTCAAACCCATGACCCAAAGCTACATGCTGTCCAAAAGAGGGTCATCTTTGTACAACATCCTGCCGCTAAACTACTCAGTCGGTAGCCGTTAGCCATGCCAGGCTCGTGGAGTATAGTCCGCGCTAGGTCCCGAGGAGGAAGAGGCGACGAGCCTGTGGCCTCGAGAGGGTCACTCTCGGAACTCGAGGGACGTCGGGGCTGCTCGTGGTGGTGACTCGGGGCGAGGTCGGCGGGTCTTTGCGGGTGCAGGAGGAGCAGGATGCGGGTGCGCCATATGTAGAGGGATGGCAATATAAGGGGTAGCAGGGTCGAATAGGGGATGGTGCAAAGGAACATCAAAGTTCTGTCGCTAAATAAGTACAAGCGAAAGTTACACGAACCGGCTATGTGCAGAGAGTCCAACTCCAGGTCATGGTGGAACCGAAGTGCGAGGATCTCAATAAAAAGGGTGGCTGTGGAGTCCATCGCCTGAATCTGAGAATGATGCGCAATACACAAGACGGGGTGAGAATTTCAGGAAAAATTCTCAGTAGGGTTCGGTTACACTGGGACTGACATCACATACATTCTCAGTTACCTCGGGTTTTACTTAATTATTAAAATACGTGTTCAAACTAAAGTCCATTTTCATGAGTTTAAAAACATGTCTGGTCCGAGGTAAGGTTCAATTTTACTTTAATTGGCATAAGAAGCGAAATAAGTACTAATACTAGTGCACAGAAGGATAAAAGGGATAAATCAATGAATAGCGATGGCAGTTGTAACAGACAATTGTAAACATCCTGATGCAACTATTCCATGGATTTATGCACTCATGTAATCATGTAAACTCATTCTTGAACTTTCTTTCATAAACTCTTTCATTACTTTCTATCATTTTTCCATCTCTCTTGGTCCCCTGGGAGTTCTTGGCCATTTTAGACTCCTGGGTAATAGTCTGCTTATCAGGATCGAGCTCGTTCCTATACAGAAATGCCGGGTTTACTTTCCCCGACCTTTCCACCGATCTATTCCCATTAACTTTCTATCCGGGGCTGGCCCAAGTAGTATGGAACTTGCATAATGACATGCTTCTTTTCACGACTTTCATGACTTTCTTAAGAATGTATATACTTTCATATGAAATTCATAACTTGTTCATGGGTTCTACCGAAACTTCCGCAGCATAACGGAACGTGTCCGCTTCCCCATGAATAGTGCCAGCCAATCAATACATCAATACATCACAAGAAGCACAAATTCACATGTATACTCCAACATGAAACTCCAATTCATATCAAATTCATTAAGACAGAAATTCTGCCTCAGCATATACAACCAACCCGGTTCTTGTAATTCATGCCACAATTTCATTTTAGCTCATTTGGACCTCAAATTTGAGTATGTTACAGGGTTGTGTGTCTATTTTCTAACCTCTTTGGTCCCATCTAATTTCGGTATCTATAACTCAAGATATCTAAACTTTATCTCGGCCTGCCCATTAGCTGGCCAGAATCAGGCAACAAAAGTAGAAATTTACCAAAAATCGAAAACTCACTCAAATCAGACGAAATTGGTCTCGTATTAAAGCTAACAGGACAAACTTTCATATAGAAATAGTCCCATTTCATTTGCCTTAGTAGGGCTCGAGTTACAAGCCCCGAAACTTAGCCTTCCTGAACTGTCCTGTGTTGGCCTGGTTTGGACATAGGGTAACTTCTTCAAATCACTGGGAATAACTGAGTGGATAACAAACTCGGGATTTCTCTGGATGTTGTTCTCCTATGTGTAAGCTTTCCAACAAAGTTGGTTTCACTCAGTTTCATGTAGTATAGGTCGAGTTCTACCCTAAATAACCCAATCTGCCCAGAGCCAGAGTTAAAACCCTAGGTCGAGATTCAGAAATTCATATCTTCCTCAATTCTGATCCAAAACCCTTATATGATATGTCTATGGAAAGCCCTAGATGTCTAGTTTCATTTAAAAATAGGTTCATCGAATTTGACCGATCGTAGGCGGCGCCGTACGCTCCGCCATATGGTCTGCCGTGGACTCTCCACCAAGACAGCACCTCCAGCCATTTAATCCTCTTAGTTTTCTTCTTCTAATTCTACTTCTAACTCAAAATCTTCTATTAATCCAAGCACAATTATTCAATTCACACATCAATTTAAGGTGAAACTAATTCAGTCCAGCCAGCCAAGTGCATGGATTTGATGCAAGAAATTTAAAACCCCTACCTTTGATTTAAGTGTTTTGGTGCTGAGCTCTTGAAATTTGGATAAACAAGGCTGGAACTTTGCTTAAGTCTTGGATGTGTGAGCAAGAGAAAAGAGAGCTGATGGAGAAGAGGAAAAGCAACGTGAATAATGGTCTGATTCAAAGGAGGATAGTGTGTTATATAGGCATGAGTGGGAGTTAACTTGGAAGATTGTGATTGGTTGCCCTCTTTGTGTGGTAGAATCACTCTCCACGTCGCTCAAGTGGTAGGAGTTTCTAGCATATTCTGAAACAAAATCGAACTCGTACTCTAGAGAAAGTCGGACCTCGTGAACTTCCTGTATATGAAGTCGGATCTCAGAAAACATCCAGTCTAATTGAAACGTAAAAGTAGAGCCTGGTGAGAAGCCAAGCACTTAAGGTCGGAGCTCGTAAATCATGAACTTTCTATCCCGGAACTCGAAAAGATATAGAAGTGAGAGCTTCTAATATTGAACTCAAGATCGGATCTCGTACCGTTGTGAATCATAATGTCCGAATTCGGAATACTTTCAGTTCATCTGAGCCTTAGAGACGAAGTCGGAAATCGAACATTTTACTCTTTGATCGATAAGATCGGAAGTCGTAAAGAATGCTGAAGTCGACAACGAACTCGTAAGTTGGAAGCATCAGTCACTCTCATTTCATCTCGCGAAATTGGAAGTCGGAATTCATACCGAGAAGGTCAAAATTTATCCACGCTTACAAGGTCGGAAATCGTCAAGTCCATCCATTAAATCGGAGCGTAAGCTGCATGCCTTAGGTCGGAAATCGGAAGAAGTCTCTTGCAAGCCTTGAAACGAAGTCGGAAGTCGAAGCTAGTGTTGAGGTCGGAGGCCAAGTGTAAGGAAACTCGGAAATCGGAAATGTCATCAATAATGGGGATCGGAAGTCTAATTAGCGGATGTTACAATACCACCCCTTAAAAAAATTTTGTCCTCAAAATTTAGTGCTTTGGAGAATAGTTCAGATACTCTTTCCTCATGTCCGATTCAGTTCCCAAGTATAGTCTTCAGCACCTTCTCTTCCCCACGCCACTTTCACTAGTGTATGCATTTATTTCGGAGTTGTTCGCCGCTTCAGCCCACAACTGCATCTTGGTTGAACATGGAAGGTCAGGTCTTCCTTCAACTTTATCGATTCGGGTTCAAGGGAGTGCGTAGGGTCGTTGATACCTTCTGAGTTGGGAGACATGAAAAACATCATGGAGGTTTGATAAATGGGAGGTAAAGCGACTCGATGCATATCGACCCGATTCGCTTTAAGATTTGGAAGGCACCAATAAAGCGAGGATTTAGCTTCGTGACTTTGATAGCTCTACCAATCCCTGTTGTAGGAGTAACCTTCAGAAATACATGGTCTCCTTCTTGAAATTCCAGAGGTTTCCTCCTGGTATCCGCGTAACTCTTCTGGCGACTCTGGGCGACAAGCATCTTGCTCCGTATTTTCTTGATCTGCTCGGTAGTCTGCTCGACTAAATCGGGCCCTAGTAGAGCTGATTCCCCTGCTTCATACCAGCACAGGGGAGACTGGCACTTCCGTCCGTACAATGCTTCGTAAGGAGCCATGCCAATGCTAGTGTGATAGCTATTGTTGTATGCGAATTCAGCCAATGGTAAATATCGATCCCAATTCCCGCGTTGCTCCAGTATATAGGCTCGTAACATATCCTCCAAGGTTTGAATTGTCCTTTCGCTTGGCCGTCCGTCTGCTGGTGGTATGCAATGCTTAGGCATAACTTAGCACCGAATGCCTTTTGTAAGGCTCCCCAAAACCTTGAAGTAAACCTTGGGTCTCGATCGGAGATAATGGTTGAAGGGGTCCCATGCAGCCTGATAATCTCTTGAATATACAGCTGTGCCAATTTTTCCAACGGATAATTTGCTCGGATGGGTAGAAAGTGGGCCGACTTGGTCAATCTATCCACGATGACCCATATGGCATCGTATCCTGTTGGTGTTCTTGGCAATCCCATCACAAAATCCATGGAAATGCTTTCCCACTTCCACTCAGGGACTTCCAAGGGTTGTAGCATCCCAGAAGGCTTCTGATGCTCCGCTTTTACCTTTTGACAAATCAAGCATTTGCCAACAAAGTTTGCTACATCTGACTTCATGCCTGGCCACCAAAACATCTCCTTGAGGTCTTGATACATTTTAGTTATGCCAGGATGTACGGTAAACTCGCCTCTATGAGCTTCTTCTAAGATTCTCTTTCGGAGATCGTCCCTTTCAGGAACACATACTCTGTCATGGCACCGCCAGATGTCCTCTCTATCTTGGGCAAAGCCTGCTAGTTTCCCTGATCGCACGAGATCGAGTGTATGTTGAAAATTAGCATCTTGCTGCTGAGCTTGCCGAATCTGGTCCTTGAAACTACTGGTTATCTGAATTTGGTGTAGCTGAAGAGTCTTGGGAGTTATAAGAATTCCCAAATTAAGATTCCGGAAACTTTCAATAAGTTCCGTCTCTTTAATCATCATCCACGCGACAGTCAATGATTTTCTGCTCAACGCATCTGCTACGATGTTCGCCTTGCCTGGGTGGTATTTCAATTCAAACTCGTAGTCTTTAAGGAGTTCCATCCATCTCCGTTGCCTCATATTCAATTCTTTCTGATCAAAATGGTACTTCAAACTCTTATGATCAGAAAAGACCTCGAACTTTACTCCATACAGGTGATGTCTCCATATTTTCAAAGCAAACACTACTGCTGCTAACTCAAGATCATGGGTCGGGTAATTCCTTTCATGTGGCTTTAATTGCCTGGAGGCATCCGCGACCACCCTTCCAGCCTGCATCAACACACATCCTAACCCTTGTTGGGAAGCATCGCAGTAGACCTCAAATGGTCCTTGAGGGTCTGGTAAGGCTAGTATTGGCGTCGTGGTCAACCTTCTCTTTAAATCCTGAAAACTCTGTTCGCACTCCGGTGTCCACTCGAAGGGGACATTCTTTCTGGTTAGCTTGGTCAAGGGCAAGGCTATTCGAGAAAAATCCTTAACGAATCGCCTATAATATCCAGCTAAGCCCACGCAACTTCTAACCGAGAGATTGTAGTTGGCCTCTCCCGCTTAGAAGCGCTTCTACTTTGCTTGGGAGGACAGAGATTCGTCGAGATGAGACTACGTGGCGGAGAAATTTCACCTCTTTCATCCAAAATTCACATTTGGATAACTTGGCATAGAGCTTCCTTCCTCTTAAAATTTGCAGAACTAGCCGCAAGTGTTCCACATGCTCTTGTTCCGTCTTTGAGTAGACAAGTATATCATCGATGAAGACCACTACAAATTTGTCTAGATATGGGCAGAATATTCGATTCATGTAATCCATGAATATCGTTGGTGCATTCGTCAGCCCAAAGCGACATTACGGTATATACGTAGTGTCCGTAACGAGTTCGAAAGGCTGTCTTAGGGATATCTTGTACCCGAACACGAATTTGGTGATATCCTAACGCAAGTCGATCTTGGAGAATACCGTTGCACCACGTAGTTGGTCCATGAGATCATCAATCCTCGGCAATGATACTTGTTCTTAATCGTCACTTTGTTCAACTGCCTATAATCCCCGCATAAGCGCGTGCTTCCATCCTTCTTCTTGACCAACAAGACCGGAGCTCCACATCGCGGCGCGCTTGGTCGTATGAATCCCTTTTCTAAAAGCTCTTCGATCTGTCTTTTTAATTAGATTAACTCCATAGGTGACATTCGATATGGAGCTATAGATATTGGTCCCTTTTAGGAACCAACTCGATGGTAAACTCAATTTCTCTCTCGGAGGGAATTCAGGAATATCCTGCAGGAAAACATCAGGGTATTCACGACAATTGGAATCTTCTCTAGTTCTGCTCGACTTCTACCGCATTAGTTGACAAGAGGATATACCCTTGATCCTTTGGCTGAAAGAGTTCAGATAGAAGAGTATTGCGGTTTGGGATTGAAAGTAAGGCAGAGGAAGTACCATCGTCTTATCGAGCAATTGAGTACAACATGATTGGCGAAAGCCAATCCATGCCCAGTACGTCGAGACCGGATAGAGGAGGCAAATCAAATTAGCGGCAAAGGTCCTACCCTCAATTCAAGAGGAACATTGATGCACACTTGACTAGTCCTAACAGGCCCATTGGTAGGAGTAGAAACCAGCAGATCATAAGGTAATTCAGAAATTGGCAATTGCAAGGCAGCTACACAATCATGAGAAATAAATGAATGTGAGGCACCGAATCATAGAAGTGCAGTTAGAGTCTCACCATTCACATCACAATTGCCTTGAATCAATCCTTCCGACTTATCGGCTTCCTCCGCATTCATAGTAAAGACCGTCCTTGTCATTTGGGTCGAGGCGGCGTGATGAGTTCCTGGTTGGACACTCGTAAATTTTGTGGCCTGGCTTGCCACATCCATAGCGAACATTCGGCACGCCAAGCATGCCGGCCGCCATGATTCTTGCCGCATTTTGTGCAAGTTGAATTTGAAAAAGGCCTTTGAGGTCGCTTGCCTTTGTTGCCTCTTGGGGAAATCTCCATTGTTGTTGTACATTGGGCTTGAATCTTAGGCCTGCGGCTAGCCTCTCTTGAAATTACCACCAAATGCCCTGGCCGCAGCCTAACTTCGAAAGTGGCAATCCTCCACAAGTCGGCATTTGTTCACTAATGTAGGGAAATCCCTAATCTCCATCGGGCTGATGGCGGTGAGAACGTCCTCTCGCAACCCACCTTCAAATTTGATGCACTTCCAGGCTTCATCTGGGTTCCTCTGATAGATTGTGGAGAATTTACATAGCTCCTCAAATCGGGCAATATATTCGGATACTGTCCGATTTCCTTGACGCAGCTGCATGAACTCGAGTTCCTTGGCATTTCGAACTGAAGCGGGGAAGTACTTCTGGTAAAATACATCCTTGAACATTGTCCAGAGATTCCTCGAACAACCTTCGTACGCCGTTCCACCAGAACTCGGCGTCGGCTTCAAGCGTGTAAGTGGCAAAAGTCACTTTCTGGTGATCCGAGCAATCCAAGACGGAGAAAATCTTCTCCATGGCTTTGATCCACTCGTGGACTTTAACCGGTCATATGCCCTCGGAAACTTGGCGGATTTGCCTTCCTAAACTCTGCGAACCTGAGGCAGTCCAGGTTCCCCTCTGGACCTCGGGGGTTCCCCTCACAGCCTGCTGCAGGCCGCCTGCCAAGCTGCTCCATCATTTGGTGAGCGGCCGCGGCTTGTTCCCGCATTGCTTGAGCCATTTCCCGCATTGTGGCCATCACGTCAGTCGGGTTTTCGGGAGCAGGTTCTGCACGTGGTCTTCCTCGCCTTCCGGAAGCCATTAAGTTCTGAACACACAAAACAAAAGTTATTGAGTTGATCAGGCTCAATACTAAGTTTAATGTGCTAGTAAATAACAGCCCACACGGTCAGGCACTTCATATATATGCACAACTATATCTCCACCATACAGGTAAGATCTGGTGCACATTATCAACTAAAGTACGAGAATATGCGCGAAGCATAGTCAGTCAATCCTCAGGCCTTAGCTAGAGACGAATCGCTCTGATACCAATAATGTAACACCCTACTAATTTTATGTTATGCTTAAGTCATAGCATGAAACTAGTCGGGTTGTGTTACCGTATTGATACTTTACTTACCTTTCTTGTCTTTAAGTTCTCCTTAACTCGTCTCTATTGACGAGACGGCGTGCTGTTATATTACAAACAAAATAAACGAAATATCAACAAAATGAACCGAATAGACTATCATCAAATAAGTATGGTACAATAAGGTCTTTGCATGCGTGTAAACATATGTATATATGTATATCAGAAGACGCTGTTTTAGTTTATGTACAAAGGTTCAAAGTAAAACACATACATGGGCTAGTGTATCAAAAGACCATCGCCTCATCTATCGGCCTACCCTATGGTCCTCATAGGACATTTCATAATCTCGCTAATTCTACAGTCAAACCCATGACCCAAAGCTACATGCTTTGTCCAAAAAGAGGGTCATCTTTGTACAACATCCTGCCGCTAAACTACTCAGTCAGGTAGCCGTTAGCCATGCCAGGCTCGGCCGAGTATAGTCCGCTAGGTCCCGAGGAGGAAGAGGCGGCGAGCCTGTGGCCTCGAGAGGGTCACTCGGAACTCGAGAGGGCGTCGGGGCTGCTGTGGTGGTGACTCGGGAGCAGGTCGGCCGGGTCTTTGGTGCGAGGAGGAGCGAGGATCTTGGTGCGCCATATGTAGAGGGATGGCAATATAAGGGTAGCAGGGTCGAATAGGGGATGGTGCAAAGGAACATCAAAGTTCCTGTCGCTAAATAAGTACAAACGAAAGTTACACGAACCGGCTATGTACAGAGAGTCCAACTCCAGGTCATGGTGGAACTGAAGTGCAGGGATCTCAATAAAAAGGGTGGCTGTGGAGTCCATCGCCTGAATCTGAGAATGATGCGGAATACACAAGATGGGGTGAGAATTTCAGGAAAATTCTCAGTAGGGTTCGGTTACACTGGGACTGACATCACATACATTCTCAGTTACCTCGGGTTTTACTTAATTATTAAAATACGTGTTCAAACTAAAGTCCATTTTCATGAGTTTAAAAACATGTGTGGTCCGAGGTAAGGTTCAATTTTACTTTAATTGGCATAAGAAACGAAATAAGTACTAATACTAGTGCACAGAAGGATAAATGGAATAAATCAATGAATAGCGATGGCGGTTGTAACAGACAATTGTAAACATCCTGATGCAACTATTCCATGGATTTATGCACTCATGTAATCATGTAAACTCATTCTTGAACTTTCTTTCATAAACTCTTTCATTACTTTCTATCATTTTTCCATCTCTCTTGGTCCCGTGGGAGTTCTTGGCCATTTTAGACTCGTGGGTAATAGTCTGCTTATCAGGATCGAGCTCGTTCCTATACAGAAATGCCGGGTTTACTTTCCCCGACCTTTCCACCGATCTATTCCCATTAACTTTCTATCCGGGGCTGGCCCAAGTAGTATGGAACTTGCATAATGACATGCTTCTTTTCACGACTTTCATGACTTTCTTAAGAATGTATATACTTTCATATGAAATTCATAACTTGTTCATGGGTTCTACGAAACTTGGCAGCATAACGGAACGTGTCCGCTTCCCCATGAATAGTGCCAGCCAATCAATACATCAATACATCACAAGAAGCACAAATTCACATGTATACTCCAACATGAAACTCCAATTCATATCAAATTCATTAAGACAGAAATTCTGCCTCAGCATATACAACCAACCCGGTTCTTGTAATTCATGCCACAATTTCATTTTAGCTCATTTGGACCTCAAATTTGAGTATGTTACAGGGTTGTGTGTCTATTTTCTAACCTCTTTGGTCCCATCTAATTTCGGTATCTATAACTCAAGATATCTAAACTTTATCTCGGCCTGCCCATTAGCTGGCCAGAATCAGGCAACAAAAAGTAGAAATTTACCAAAAATCGAAAACTCACTCAAATCAGACAGAATTGGTCTCGTATTAAAGCTAACAGGACAAACTTTCATATACAAAAAGTCCCATTTCATTTGCCTTAGTAGGGCTCGAGTTACAAGCCCCGAAACTTAGCCTTCCTGAACTGTCCTGTGTTGGCCTGGTTTGGACATAGGGTAACTTCTTCAAATCACTGGGAATAACTGAGTGGATAACAAACTCAGGATTTCTCTGGATGTTGTTCTCCTATGTGTAAGCTTTCCAACAAAGTTGGTTTCACTCAGTTTCATGTAGTATAGGTCGAGTTCTACCCTAAATAACCCAATCTGCCCAGAGCCAGAGTTAAAACCCTAGGTCGAGATTCAGAAATTCATATCTTCCTCAATTCTGATCCAAAACCCTTATATGATATGTCTATGGAAAGCCCTAGATGTCTAGTTTCATTTAAAAATAGGTTCATCGAATTTGACCGATCGTAGGCGGCGCCGTCCGCTCCGCCATATGGTCTGCCGTGGACTCTCCACCAAGACAGCACCTCCAGCCATTTAATCCTCTTAGTTTTCTTCTTCTAATTCTACTTCTAACTCAAAATCTTCTATTAATCCAAGCACAATTATTCAATTCACACATCAATTTAAGGTGAAACTAATTCAGTCCAGCCAGCCAAGTGCATGGATTTGATGCAAGAAATTTAAAACCCCTACCTTTGATTTAAGTGTTTTGGTGCTGAGCTCTTGAAATTTGGATAAACAAGGCTGGAACTTTGCTTAAGTCTTGGATGTGTGAGCAAGAGAAAAGAGAGCTGATGGAGAAGAGGAAAAGCAACGTGAATAATGGTCTGATTCAAAGGAGGATAGTGTGTTATATAGGCATGAGTGGGAGTTAACTTGGAAGATTGTGATTGGTTGCCCTCTTTGTGTGGTAGAATCACTCTCCACGTCGCTCAAGTGGTAGGAGTTTCTAGCATATTCTGGAAACAAAATCGGAACTCGTACTCTACATAAAGTCGTACCTCGTGAACTTCCTGTATATGAAGTCGGAACTCAGAAAACATCCAGTCTAATTGAAACGTAAAAGTAGAGCCTGGTGAGAAGCCAAGCACTTAAGGTCGGTGCTCGTAAATCATGAACTTTCTATCCTAACTCGAAAAGATATAGAAGTGAGAGCTTCTAATATTGAACTCAAGATCGGATCTCGTACCGTTGTGAATCATAATGTCGAATTGAATACTTTCAGTTCATCGAGCCTTAGAGACGAAGTCGGAAATCGAACATTTTACTCTTTGATCGATAAGATCGGAAGTCGTAAAGAATGCTGAAGTCGACAACGAACTCGTAAGTTGGAAGCATCAGTCACTCTCATTTCATCTCGCGAAATTGGAAGTCGGAATTCATACCGAGAAGGTCAAAATTTATCCACGCTTACAAGGTCGGAAATCGTCAGCTCCATCCATTAAATCGGAGAGCGTAAGCTGCATGCCTTAGGTCGGAAATCGGAAGAAGTCTCTTGCAAGCCTTGAAACGAAGTCGGAAGTCGAAGCTAGTGTTGAGGTCGGAGGCCAAGTGTAAGGAAACTCGAAAATCGGAAATGTCATCAATAATGGGGATCGGAAGTCGGAATTCGCGGATGTTACATATATAAGGCTTGTTACTTACAAATAATAACTTGCTCTATTGTCTCAGCCCAACCTGGTTTATGACTGAGGCATAGAGGAAACCGTCTTTTAACAAGCCTTAACATACAAATTTTCTAGGAAAATAAATAGACTCTCTTTTGTTTTCAGGTCAATTCCCCAAAATACGGATCATCTCCCCATAGCAATTAACACACACAAAAAATATTGGCGATTAAGGCTTTTCTCAGAATGTACCCTATATAATGCAATACAGTTATAATAGCATAATTCCAATTATACATCCAGAATCCACTTTCAAACATAATTTAGGTCAATAGTTCTAATACTTTAATCCATAATTAACCAAGAAAGCAAATACATATTAAAATAGGTTACATATCCCACAACACTTCATAATCAAAATACACTAACTTCAGTACAAACATAAACAACAAAGGTCAAACTCTACTTGTAATGTTATAGAGCATTTGGACACATCTACGAAATTCATCAAAAAGGGGTCCATAGCAAAACATTTTCCCTTGGACAAGAATGGCTCAACAAAAGTAAAAATACAACTACCAGGAAAAAGGAGCATCGAATCTTAGATCGGCACCTGTATTTGAAAAGAGGAATGGCAATGCGGTGAGTTTAGTAATGTCACGACCCAATCCGGGCCGTGACCGGCCCATAGGGATAAGTCCCTACACAAGCCTTCCACCACAGAATTTTTATAAAAATTTCGACAAAGTCCCCTTTGTAATCAGAATATTTCCCAATTACAAAAGGTTATCCTGCAAGATAAACAAATACAATCTTCCATCGGGGATCCAAGTATTCTCAGAATACACCACCCCTCGGCACACAGTATAACAATGAAACATATATATATATATATATATATATATATATATATATATATATATATATATATATATATATATATAACTTGAATTATTTAGAAAACCAAATCCTTTTAAGAAATCCAACAACACAATATAAACAAATAAAATACACAGAATCAATATAACTAGGTCAAGGCCGGACCCGGCCTGTAGTATTATGTAGCTACACGATCTAAGGATTTCTCAAAATTCAAATGTTTACAATATACCCTTGAATAGAAAGGGCTTATCCACAAAACTCGAAATTTAATTATGAGGGCTGAAGGATTAGATCGTACAGGAATAACTGTATCTAAAAAAAAGAAAGAAACAATAGGTGAGTTTATGAAACTCAGTGAGAGATAGAGTGTCCCTAACCCACATGAGACAATGTACAAACTTATAGATATTAAGGTGATACAATAATATGTATAACAAAACCAAAATAGAAATCTTAATCAAATATTATCCAAATTTTCTTTTCCAAAAATAGAGTCCATCTATTCCAGGATAATCAGGCAGGAATCACACTTAGGTGGTTTTTCCTTCATGTGAATCCTGTAATCAGGCACGCACCATTCTTTCAGTGGCCATGAATATCAGCCACGCACCACACTATATGTATGGCCGTGACTATCAGGCATGCACCACTCCCTTGAGTGGCTATGAAAGACAACATCCTAAGTGCACCTAGGGCGGCCTAGACTTTTCCAAGTCTTTCTTTTCCATTATACAGAACATTTAATAAAGATTCTTATAAAACATACCCATATACCTTATATAAAATAATAAAATCGTAACTTAAAAAAATAAAGCTTTAACACTTCAATAAATCAAAAGTAAACAAAAATCCAAAGCTTTTATCCGAAAACCTTTCACTTCACTTTTTACATAATCATTCATAAATCAGATGCGAAGCAATCCATACCAAACCATAACCCATTAAGTATATCAAATCCTTTCAAAACCAAGATAATTTCCCAAGTTTAATAGGAAACCAACACAATAAACATTTATCATATTTTCTTCTCGAAAATCAAGTCATTGTCTCATGTGATCAAGTAGAAATAAATAAGCTACCAAAATCTAAATTATATTGCTAAGACATACCAAATCATTTGCATATGCATGTATATAGACAAAATATGTTAAAACTAAGATAGGGATAAGCTATCTACTCACAGACTTAATGCCAACAGTGGAATCCTAATCCCATCAACTCTAAGAGCCAAAGCCAGTCTTCTAGTGATATCTACTATCAATAATATGGTAGTTTAATTCAAAGTCAATCACTTAGACTAAGGATCAATCTAATTTTATGCTCAGATAAGAAAATCCCCAATTCTTCTAACCTATAGTTCTCCCAGAACTCACTATTGGATAGATAACCCATAATCATAGGAAAGGAAGCGGACAGGAGTTTGAAGATTACCTTTTAGAAGGGAAAAAGGAAGAAGAAATCTTTAGGAGCCTTGGTGTCACCTCCTTCAAGTTCCAAGACCAAATGTGTTAATTTTTGGATAAAGATATGATTTGGGATTGAAGAAAGAAATTCAGATTAAGTGAGTGAAAATGGTGTAATTTGATAGAAGGATTAGAAAGATTGTGTTTCGGAATGAAGGGAGACGTGTTTTAGAGAGAAGGGAGAGAGTTTGAGAGGTAGGGAGAGAAAGAAAATCACGAAATAAGGGGGAGGGACGCGTCTCGGCTTATATATTGACCGATGATTATTGATTACCAATTTTGATAATCGATTACTACAGCCAAAGAGCTGGTAATCGATTGCCACGTGAAAAATTTTAACTCGTGGGCATATAGAGAGGATTGTAATCGATTACAGATCCTCTGTAATCGATTACCAACTTCAAAAACTTGATTCCCTCCTTCTGCTGTTCTTTTCCAGGTCTAGGATATTGCACAGACTTATTTACATTTAATGTTCCCTTTAACTTTACTCTCCATTAACTTTAAAATATAAATGTAAATAAGGGAATACCCCATTTGAATTCAATAAAAATATCTAAAAATTCAAAATCCTTAGGAATCAGAATCCAACTTTTGGGTTTAAGTACAATTCTTCGAAAACTTGTGTTTTTATGAACTTGAGGGTTGAAAACGAAGGGGTTATCTATCTCCTAATAAAAATTCCTCTTCAACTCATTGATGCTTAAGGAACCATTATCGGGACTTTTGATCTTAAAAAAATGCCTTAAACCTTTAGCCCTCCAAGGAGGCATAGAGTTTAGACTCAAATTTTCAGGTTTTGATTTCGATAGGTAACTGCAACTCAGGCTAGGGTGTTACAGGTAACTCAGTGACCGATACGGTATTTAGAGCACATGAAAGGCAAGCATTATATAAATTCCTTTGGATGCAAAGCTTTAACATAAAGCAAGATTAACAAGTTTAGGTGGGAGTTATCCAAAGACCTATCACATGTCTAGACATGTCATGTGCAGGTTAGCATCACACCTGCTATAACTAGAGATTTGGCCTTTGACCATACACATGTCTAATTAGAGTTTGACTTAAGTTGTAGTAACGCTAACGCCATTATCATTAGCTATAGTTCCAACAGTGAGCTTCCTTAAAATCAAATTGCATTTTCACTCATACCCTTTTTTTACCAAATTAAGCCAAGGCTTTCCAACTCTTTAAATCCAAGTTCCAAGAAAATGAAATATTGCCTCATGGCCAAATAAATAAATAAATAAATAAAAATAAAAATGTTACAATTTCATTAATCATATCCAAGACATACTAATCACATTCAAAACCTTACTAAATCGCAACTTCACAAGATACATAATAGGAATAATATAAGATTTTTGCCTCAAGTGTAAGTTTCAAGAGAACATAAAGCTCATTTTCATTAATTAAGTTCTATTTCTTGCAATTAATCATACTATAATATTCCAACACATTTTCATAACTATTTAGAGTGATATATACTATGGAAAATAACTATAAACATGCTATCTACTCACAAATTAGGGTTTCATAATTATTTAGAGTGATATATTCATGAAGCACCTCACTCCCAAAACTTGCTTTGCACAATTCATGGATTGTTTCTTTATGGTCAAACTTGACAAGATAAGGTTCAAAAGAAGTGTTGACAACTCTGAAAAGTTGTTAGACCCAAACAACTAGTTATCTTCTTTGATGATACACTTACTTGTTGAGAAAGAAAGCAACCTACTTCTCTTTCCAATCTTAGACCAATGGATCAAAAGGCTTTGAAATCAAGGCCTAAAGTTTCAACAGCTAAATATTGAAGTTTATATAAACCTGGAAGACAATGAAGAAGTAGTTGGAACTTTGCATATTTGAATATCTTATTAAGCTTTCGTTTTTCTCAACCTTTTGAACATCTAGAAGGTTACTTGTTGTAATTTCTTGTGAAAAAAAATATTCTCATTTGCTTTGTAATAGCCAATATACTCCTAATGAGATTACTGAGAAGTCACTTCACACTGAACTTAGTTTCTTACACGTTGAGTGATTAAGTGTGAGTGTTGTTCAAATGACACAAACCTTCAAATCTATCTTTGTAACCTAACCTATTAGTGGTCATTATGAACTTGGAGAGGTTAGGATAAAATACTACTCTGTTTGATTAGTTTGGAGAGCCTAGAAAAAACTACTCAATTTTAAGCTTGGAGAAGCTTGTACTTAAGAATTCTCACAGCTATAAATTTCAACTAGTTTGTTGGGAGCTGAAAGTAGGCAAGTGGTTTGGTCGAACCAATGTAAAATCTCCCTGTGTAATTTTTCTACCCTTTACATTTTTATAGTTTTTATAACTTGTGTATCATTCTGTCTATTTATAACTTGTGCATCATCGAGGCCTCCAACGACAATGAGGAGTAGCCCTGGGGAGCAACTTCCCTTCCTTCTCTTGGATTTATTTTCATGCATTGGGAAAAATGCATATTTTTAAAGTTGGAGATAAGGAAAGTCTATTACTGCATTTCCTATTTCGTTTCTATTTTTATTTATTTTCTTGTTTTGTTAGTATTGTATTAGTTTTCAGTTTTTCTTTCTTTTTTTATTATTAAAAAATTCATATCTTTTGCAATTTTGTGTGTATTTTTTTGGTTATTTGGTTGTTGCTTGCCTATACCTATGATATGATAGATTGCTCTACTTGTTAACTCTTGAGAAATCATGGATCTTTGGCAAGGCTCTCATAGATAAAAGAAATTAGGTTTTGTTGGGTATGTGTGGATTTTGTGAAGACAAATGATAACTCCCTATAGTAAATTATTTTTGTTTTGTTTTGTTTAGATTTTTAGGCTTTAGTTACATAAATTTATTTAGTGTTTTAGTTGTTTTTAGTTGGTTATTTTGGATTTAGGTTCCTTTCTAGTTTGTTTGTCAATTTCTTATATTTTAGTTAGCTGCTTATGTTTTTATTGTATTTCAAATAGGTACAAGTACTCAAACTGGAATGAAGAGGCAAAACTTGGAGCCATGAGAGAGTCTATTGTGCATGATTTCAAGACCTTTCGGCATTAGAAATTCAATATCTAGGCTTTGAAAAGTTGGATTATTATGATTCAAGATTCTTTGACAAGAAGAGAAAGAGATCTCCAACTTTGTTTTTTGACACTTTTTCCTGTTCTCGAGCTTTCTAGGAGAAAAAGATGAAATAAAATTAAAGTTTTATTGTGCCTCTGATGCTATCAAGTCCGACCTTTCATAACTATATTACCAATATCTCATGCTATAGAGGTCCAAATGAGGAGGTTTCAAAGGCATTAAAATACTAACTTGAAGATCTATAACTTTCATGAAGAGACTTGGGACTAATTTAGAAGATTTAAGGCTCAAACTAGGTTTGGAAATAAGTAAAAGAGGCAAATGTGCAAAATTGGTATCAGGCACCCATGCTTCAATGTGAGACATGTGCTTAAGTGCAGCCTAGGGATAGAAACACACCCATTCTATCCTTAGTGTCCATGCTAGTGAACTTGTGTCATCTTTAAAGTGCTGTTTTATTTTCTTGTCCTTACTTGATTTTTAGTATCCATTATGCATTTAATTCTTTTGGTCTAAATAGTTGTTCTTTTTACTCAGTACCTGATCTACCTTCATCGAATGATACTTTTCTTATCACTTTATTACTTGTAGAACCCGGTATACTTGCCAAAGACACGCCAAGTTTTTGGCACTATTATTGGGGATAGTATTAATATCACTTCTAATTAAGAGGATACTAGATTGGAGTTTTATTTTAGTTGGTTTGGTTTTATTTTATTTTATTTCAGTTAATTTGATTTTATTTTTATTTTTTTTTCGTGCTCTTTATTTTTGTTCATTTTGTTTTATTTATTTATTTTATTTCATCTATTTTCATTTTTATTTTATTTTTCTTTAATTATTTTTTATTTTGTGTCTTTACTTGTTTTCTTTGATTTTTGCTGTTTATGCATAAAAGAAGATCTCTTGCGGAGTTACTTTTTGATACAAAGATTGAACGAACTCTGCACCAGATAAAGAGAAAGAAGCAAGATTGTCAAGGCAATCAAAACAACATTGTCAATGAGAACAAACAGAATAGGAAAGATTGTCTAGCATCCACTCTTCAGGGGCGTTGTGAGGTCACCAGTCCAAGCTAATAATTTTGACCTAAAGATGTCACTTATTTAGCTCATCAAACAGAATTGTCAGTTTGCTGGATTATTGCTGAGTGAAGACGCAAATGAGCAGCTTGGCAATTTTCTGGAGATATGTGACACCATCAAGACCAATGGTGCCACTGATGATGCCATTCATCTGAGACTCTTCTAGTTTTCATTAAAGGACAAGGCTAGGGCTTGGATAAAATCTCTATCACAAGGATCTTTCACTGCTTGGGACATAGTAACCAAGAAGTTTTTGGAGACATATTTTCCTCCTACCAATTTAGCCAAGATGAGATATGATATCACATCCTTTGCTAAGGCTGACGGAGAGTCATTTTATGAAGCTTTGGAGCATTATAAGGATTTATTGGCCATATGCCCTCACCATGGCATCCTACTTTGGATGTAGGGTCAAACATTTTACAATTGTCTTTTGCTCTCTACACAAATCATGCTTGCTGCTATAGTTGGGGGTTCTCTTAACAATAAGACCCTTAAACAGTTTGTTGAGTTGTTTGAAGTCATGGTCAGTAACAACTACCAGAGACACATTGAGAGAACTTAGAAGCCTAGGGGAGCTTTAGAGGTTGATACCACTACAGGCCTGATGGCCTAATTACAAGCCTTCATACTGCAAAACATAGCTCAGAAATAGTTAGGGATGAACACTAACACCCCACCCATGCCAACATGCGCTGTAATTTTTTCTAAGGGAATGATCCCAATAATGAATCTGTTGTAGGCTCATCTTTAGAAGTGCAGGTAAATTACATGGGTAATGCTCCGAGGAATAACCCCTATTCTAACACCAACAATTCTAGGTGGAGGAATCATATGAACTTCTCATGTAGCAACCAAGAAGCACTCGGGCAATAATTTAATTCGTCTCCTTAAGAAAAAACTTGGAAGATATGTTCTAGCAATTCATGAACATACACACTACAGTTGTAGAGAGGACTAAAGCCCAGCCAGCAATATGATGATTGATTCAAGAGTCACAAGGCTTTAATAAGGAACATAGAGATTTAGTTAGGGCATATTTCTTAGCAACTTGTAGAAAGCCTTCAAGGTTCGTTGCCTAGACAAATCCAAGAGAATATGTAAAGGCGATTACTTTGAGGAGTGGGAAAGAGTTGATAGACCTGAGAAAGAGGAAGAAAAACCCTTTACTAGAATTGAGGCAGTATTGCAGAGGGGGAAGAAGTATGAGATCCCCATGAAGCGAAATAAGGGTGTCGAAGAAGAAGAAAAGAGTCTTACATATGTGGCACCTTCTACTTATGACCTTCCAATCCTTTATCCTCAAAGGGTGAGGCAACAGAAAAAAGAGCATCAATAAAAGTAGTACTCCAAGATTCTAGAGGTGTTTAAAAAGCTATACGTTAACATTCCCATTTTTGAAACCCTTGAACAAATGCCAAGCTATGCAAAATTCATGAAAGACATCCTCTTTTGGAAAAAAAAGCTCAAACATGATGAGACCATTATGCTCACTAAGAAATGTAGTGCAATATTGCAAAATAACTTGCCTCCTAAATTAATGGATCTAGGGAGTTTTATGATTACATGTGTTATTGTGACAATTATTTTAATAAAGCTCTTTGTGATCTTAGTGCTAGTATTAATTTGATGTCTTTGTCTGTTTTCAGGAAGCTTGGAGTTAGAGAGGTGAAGCTCAATATGATTCATTGCAGCTGGTAGATAGATCTATCAAGCATCTTAGAGGCATCATTGAAGATGTGCTAGTAAAGGTGGATAAGCTCATATTCCCAATAAACTTTATTGTGCTTGACATGGAGGTCCTACTCATTTTTGAGAGACTTTTCTTAGCTATTGCAAGAGCTTTGATTGATGTTGAAGAAGGAAAGTTTGAGTTACGTGTTCAGGATGATAAAATCATATTTAAGATATTTAAAGCAACCAAACCCCCCTATGGAGATTGAATCATGACTTATAGATTGGATGTTATTGATATGGCTACTTCCTTTATGACAATGTCTAGCAGTCTACCTTTGGAAGCTTACTTGATAGACCCCAAAGTTATGGAAGAAATAGAGGATGATAAGCTAAAATCACTTCATGAGCTTTTGAAAGCCCCACCTTTATTATTCAAGTCTAAGCCCACATCTTCTAAGTTTGGAAGGAAGAGCCATCAACCTTGTGAGGAATCACTTAAGAGGGAGATGAAGAAACCACCTTAATTTAAAAAAGGCCATGTCCAACTTAAGGATGTTAAACCAAAGTGCTTGTTGAGGGGACAACCTAATTTTTCTATCCTTACTTCTTTACTTTTCATGTTTAGAGTTTTTGTTTGGATTTTATTGTGTTTGAGTCTTCCTTTTTATTGCATGATTTTAGATTTCATTTTCTTAGGTTTTTTAAATTTCTCTTATTCTTGTTTTATAGGTTTCAATAAGAGAATTAAGTGCATGAAACAAGAGGAAATGAAACTCGACACTTATTCTCTGGCTGAGAAGTATCTTTCCCACCCTCTCTTTGCACTTATTTTTACATCGAGGACAATGTTATTTTCTAAGTTGGGGAATGGAAAAGCATGTACATGCATTTTTTTTTTCTTTTGTTTAGATTTACACATTTTATTTTCTATTAAAAAAAAGATTTCCTATTTTTAGGTGATATTTGTGTGTTTTTGTTGTCTTTGGCTGCATTATTATGATATGATTGTTTGCTTTACTCTTTAACCCCTTAGTAACTAGGAATTCTAATTTGAACGTTAAAAATTTTCTTCTGCACCCATGATTATTTAGAAAAGATCACATGCTCATGCATTACTTTTAGGAATTAGCAACTTAAGATTGATGATCATCATGCTTTAATGCTTTATTTAAGTTGAGACATGCATCCTTTTTGTGTGACTCCCTTTTGAAATAAATGAGTAAATTCTAGCTTAAGAAAGAATTTAGGCCATGTTCAGAAGCTTTCATTAAGCCTTAATGCCTACCTGATGACATTTTATCCATAGTCACCCTTTTTGGTCCTTATGACCTGTTTTTCTTGGATTGAATCGTATTATGAGCTTAGAATCCATTTTCTTTCTATCCATTTTTGAACCCTACATTACCTTGAAGCCCGTAGTTTCTAGATTTAAGAGAATAGGGTGATACCCCTACCATAGTGACTTCATGTTTTTCATCATAAAAAGTGGGAGGATATGTTCGTGGAAAGAAAAGTAAAAGTGAAAAAAAGAAAGAAAGAAAGATGGAAACATAACAAAAAATATGGTTTCAATGGGATAAAAAAGAGAACTCTCTTCTAAATCTCATGGCCACTAAAGCCTAAAAATTCATCAAAGGAAGACATGAGAGTTACAACCCAACTAAATTAGGGGTGGCCTAAGGTAGTGAGTTTAGGAGTAAGTGTTCCTCAAGTTGAGGGTAATATACAGCCAAAATTCTTTTCTATCATACTTTTACCCTTAGCTTGCCATTGCAAGCTTGAAGAAGGCCTATTGATCTTTGGCTAGATGAGATTCAAGTGGATATAGAGAGGTAGGATTGTGAATTTAGGATTGTGTTGTCTTTTCTTAAACATTGCATTAGTATGAAGTGAATCAACTCTTTGTTGCTTACTTTGCACACACATACACACACACTTTTGATCTATGTTCTTTATAATTATTTTTGCACAATTGAATGGCCTTGATATTCAGATTTGAATTGTCAGTATCTTTTGGGTTAAGTTGTGGAGAAATGATGAGAAGAACATGTGGGGTTAACAACATCTAGATGCATTAAACTTATTGCTTTTGATTGTTTCATTTTGTTCCTTCTTTTCTCTTTTGATAGATAGTATGATGTCAAGTTAAGTGTCTTCTCGAGTTTCGTAGTTTTTGTAAGGGGATGTTTATCTTATCAATAGCACAAAAAGAAATTTTTTTTCTTTATTCTAATGTTTCATTTTTTTTCTTGCTTAAGGACAAGCAAATTCTTAAGTTAAGGGATGTGATAACTCCCTGTAGTGAGTTACTTTTCTTTTGTTTTATTTAGATTTAGGCTTAGTTACATGAATTTATTTAGTATTTTAGTTATTTTTAGTTGGTTATTTTGATTTAGGTTCTTTTCTACTTTATTTGTCAATTTCTTATATTTTGGTTAGTTACTTATGTTTTTATTGTGTCTCAATTAGATACAAGCACTTAAGTTGGAAAGAGGATCCATAACTTGAAGTCATGAGAAAGCCTATCTTGCATGATTTCAGGATATTTTGGCAGTGGAAATTCAATATCTAGCTTTTGAGAAGTTAGATTGTTATGATTCAATGTTTTTTGGAAAGAAGAGAAAGAGATCCCCAACTTTGTTGTTGGACACTTTTCCCGGTTCTTGATTCTTCTAAAAGAAAAAGGCAAAACAAGATTGAAGTTTCGTCTTGCCTCTCATACTATCAAGTCTGATCTTTCATTATTATTTTACTAATATCTTGTGCTACGACGGTCCAAACAAGGTGGTTCTAAAGGCATTATTTTATGGCGAGACTCATGGCTAAGTTAGACAATTTGAGGCTCAAACTAGGCCTAGAAATGAGCAAAAGAGACAAATCTACAGAATTGTTGTCAGGCACCCATGTTGCAGCGTGAGACAAGCGCTCGAGCATGACCCATGCACTTGAACGCAATAACAGTAAATTAGGAAAGTCTATTTTTGAAGCAATCATAGAAAGGAAGGATTTGGGATGCTATTTAAAGGATTTAGATGACTTTTTCTAGGCCTTTTGACACTCAAGACAGTGAAGGCAGGCTTGGAGATTCAAGGAGTTTTGTCCAAAGTTGGAGATTTTCTTCAACCTCAAGATATTGGAATTTTTGTTTTCTTCTTCATTGGTTTTTATCATGGCTATCTTTATTTATGCTTCTTCTTCTACTTTTTTTCGTTGTTTATGATATCCATAGTGAACTAAATCCTTTTGCTAGGGCATTGATGGATCCTACTATATGATGATATTACTAATGGATTAATTTTATTTATGTTTTTATTTTAATGATTAAGTATTTGTGATTATTCTTAATGCTTTTGAGTGATTGGTTGTCATTCAATTGATTTGTTGGTTTGCAATAACTACAAATAGGGTTTGTAAATAGAGTTTATCATCATAAACACCATAAGTTGAGCAAAAACTAGAGATAGACAAACATGAGTTATGTAGTCATGCTAAGAATCCATAAAGCTTCAACTTTTTTCTAAATCAGTTTGTAACTAAGAGATTGGCAATAATTTAGGACAAAGAGAATTACTTAACCTTGAGAAAGACTTGAAACTAGTTTGGGAAATTCGATCATTAATCAATTAAGGCAAAACTAAATAATTCAAATCCATGATAATTGAATCCATAGATAGGTGAAGTCAATTAGCCCTAGTATCCATTCCAATGAACTTGTGTCATCTTTAAAGTATTGTTTTATTTTCTTATCCTTGCTTGATTTTTAGTACTCATTACTCATTTGATTCTTTTGGTTCAAATAGTCATTTCTTTTAGTTACTCGGTACTTTATCTATTCTCATGAGACGATACTTTTCTTATCACTTTATTACTTATGCAATCTAGTATACTTGACAGAGTCGCATCAACAAAAAACCAGTTTGCGGTTGGTGGCTATCTAACATATCGGGGAGCTAGCCCAAAATGCTTTTTCTTTGATTTTAAGAAAGCAAGTTCAGAATGTGAAGCAGAAATTGTAGCATTGGAGGAATCACTACAAGTTACCCTGGAAGAGGTTAGGTGTGCAGAAATGGAGTTGCAAAGTAGAACTCAATCACAAATGGTAGACGCATGGTATAAAGGAAATCTGCAGGCAACATGGGAATTAAGATTTACAAGGAATCTGTTTTTCAACAAAAGAGAATAGCTAAAAAATGGGGCTTTATCTCTAATAAAGAAGTCACAAAATAAATGGCTTAGTACTTGGTCTAATTTCATACCTTAGGTGGAAGGAAGATCTGTCATCAAGGAACGGAGGTGGTGTTGTATAGAAGACCAATGGATCAGTTGGGGTGTATTAGAGTATCAAGTTGTGCTATTTTTGAAATGCAACAGTGTATAAAGTTGGTTTTGCTCGAGAAGGATGGCTATCTATAGCAACTATATTAGAGATTTGAATGGTGTATCTTGTGTTCCAAATCTGACTCATTGGCTATGATCTCTGTGAATTGTTTCAAACAATATATAGGATTACAATGTTCCATACATTGCCAAAGCTGCTTGCTGCGAGGTACCCATTAAGATCTAGAAGGAAGCTGAATACAATGATAAATCGAGTAGTATAGTCCATAGATGATTTCCTGCTATGGTTTACAATGGTATGCTACAACATTGTTGCGGTGTTGTATCAAAACAGGGATGTTCAGTAAAGCTTGGGAGAATTCAATAGTAGACAAATCTATTATTTTAGGCTGCTATTTATTTTCTGTTTTGGTTTAGTTAAAAAAAAATGTTTTCTGTTTTGGTCATGTCTTTATTTTGAATCATACATCCTATGTACTCTATCTTGCTACATTTTGGCTCCTCACTTGTCCTAGTGAGCCGAGTGAGTATTACCAATTATTGGGAAAAAAAAACCTATTAATTAATTTATAATATTATCCATCAAATTTTATAGAATTAGTTTATGTTTCATATAATATAATTTTTATTTATTTTTTAATTTTATAAATTTTAATCTATTAATTTTTCTATTTAAAAAAATTTAAGATTTAAACAATAAATAAGTTAACCAATGATCTCAATTTAATGTAAAATAAATGGTTAACACTTTTTTATGTTATATTGTTATCATATCAACAAATTTAAAATAAAATGATCTACTAAAATATTAGTTAAAATTTATGAACTAATTAAAAAAATTTAACATTCATAGTAAAAATTTACAAAAATGATAAAAAAATTCAAGAAAACTCCATATATATGTACTCTAATGGGGATGTACAGTCTAAAGGAGTGAGAAATGGTGCAAATTCCATGTCGATCAGTAAGGTAAAGAGGTAGTAGGAGTTAGGTGGATCCGTTTGATACTCTTTTCTCTCTACACCACGTGAAAAGGTCCACTTATATGAAAATCATTTTGCCAACCCTACCAAACATATCAATTAATAAAGACCATCCTTTCATGGACAATTGGCCTAAAAGGAAAGGAGACACAGTAACAATCTCGCAAAGACGGCAGACGGAAAGGCGTGATTGCAACAATAGTCGCACGCGAGATTTTGCTGTCAAATATTTGTCAAAGCACTATTCAATAGGAGATTGACAGCAATCTACCGCATTTTGATTATGGACAAAGGAGCATATTCTAAATATTTTATGCATGACTGGTCTGGAATTATTGAAGTGTTCTATGTAGAAGCAAACATAAAATATTCCAGTATGAAACACGAGTATAGCAGATAATTTTCTTAATTCAGAATTTTTTATGGGCAACCATAATTTCAGTTGAATGCTCGAAGTTTACACTGGGCTAGTCCCCATTTTACTTTTATGGCACTTAAATGGTTTGCTTACGTGATAAAAGATCATAGTAAATTGTGCGGCTGAAAAATTGAATTCATATTTTCATATTGAAAATAGCTTGAATAATATGTGTGCTTAAAATTATTAACTTGATTCATTTTAATAAATTACTAATCTATAAGAAATTCATATTCTCACACAAGCGCATTTCAATAATAATTTACTAAAATGCTATTCAACTTAGGATAGAATGGCCCTTATTTTTTGTCACAGCTTGCTGCTCTCTTTGGTATTGTTGAAACCTTTATATTTTTGAGGGAAAGACTAATGCTCACCTATTTTTATCTTGCAGATTGATGAATCTTGCAAGGGGTTATGACTGCCAGCTTGGTCTTATGTCAAAAGCAAAAGAAAATATTCCAAACTTAAGGATTCAGCAAGCGGAGTCCTCCACCTTAAGATTGGATTAAGATCAATTCTAATGGCTCTTTGTTGGGAGACACAAATTCTCCTACATGTGGAGGAATAGCTACGAACCGCCAAGGGAACTTTATGGCAGCCTGGAGCATAAACCTTGGCAATTGTACAATCGCAGCGGCAGAACTTTAGGGAGTTTTTTGGAACTTACTAGCAAGCAAAGGCTTGAGTTTCAAGAATGTTTACTAAGCCTGTGCTTTTCAGTTTGTTAGTCATGATGTTCCAGAACCCATACTTATGCTACTATAGTCCAAGCCACTTGTAGAATGCTAAATGAAGAATGGAATGTGGAACTGATATTGATATTTCGAGAAGCCAATTGGTGTGGGAATAAGCTATCTAAGCACGGGCATAGCTTACCCTATGATTTTTCCTTCTTTGACAGTCTCCTAAATTATATATCTTTAGAGATTTTGGCTCATCTTTTTGGCATGGTAGCCCCCATGTTGTATCTTATTTTTTTATTTTTATTTTTTTTTCAGTCCTTGGGGTTGGGGGGGATGAGGGACGGGGGCTCTGCCCTTAGGATCGAAGCCACGTCCCGTTACATGTGATTCTTAGAGGCTGGCATATATGCCATCTGATCCACGGCCTCAATCACCACTTGTATTGTATGAATCTTTTCGACTTGGGCCCCGATATATATTTAAAAAAAAATGCCATTCAACTTAAATAAGTTTACTTGAATATAAGCGTTTATTTAAATTATTTATATAAACAAGATTTAATAATGTGTCTTATTTTATTTTCAAAAACTAGACATAACTTTCCTTCAGGTAGAAAAAACTAAGCATAATTTTAACCTTTTTTGTAATAATTATAAGCAACTCAAAACTCTAAAACAGAGGAGCAACGTCGCAATAAATTAAAAAAAAAAAAAGAAGCAAGTTCAAGCTGTATATATATGAAAGGATTACAGAACCTAGAAACAAAACAAATGTATAGCCCACCCAACAGCAAAATTAAATGCCTTTTATTTTTCTCAGAGAATGTCCAAAACTCCAACTCTTTTTATGAAATTTCCAGGATAATGCTTATCCACTTTCACAACACCCACCAGCAGCCGCGGCTCCACCGTTACACAGAATATAATTCAACTGCACCAAAAACCTCAATCATCTCATACCATAGGCATCAGAAAATTGCCTCATAGCTTCAGAAAGTCAACACTAGATTATTGCTTAGTCAGAGGCAACAAACACATAATAATATCATAAGACACCATATTACCCTAGCAATTTTAGTGCACAATTATTTGATTGAAAATTACAAATAAAAACTAATTTTTTGGGTCTAAACTTATGATTTTAAGCTTTTATGGTTAATTTCTTTTTCAACTTTTGGTTAAGTAGATGCTGTTTTTCCTATTTCGATGGATATTTATTGTCTCCAAAGCGGTCCCTGGACCTAATTGAATCTTCAAGAGTCTACATTAAACAAAGGATCTATAAGTTCTCCATCTCCTTATGGTAATTCCTTTTCTGTTTTCTTTTCAGGAAAGAAAATATCGTACATGTTTAAGTATTCAACATCATAAAATTTTAGTGAACATTAATCTTATAAATAGTTTAAATAGGTCTAACTTTTAAAAATATTTTGTAATTTTTCCCATAAAAAAATGCTTTGTAATTTCATGAAAAATGTAAACATTTCAAGATTTCATTGATTTTTTTTAAATTGATAAAAAATTACAATATTTGGATACTTATAGTTTTTAATAAAGACCTAAAAATATTTGTAATTATTAATTATGAATTTTTATTAGCTTCTTTTTTTGCCCCAAAATTATAAACATATTTGTACAAACAAAGTAAACACTACGTTTTGAAACTGGGATAACGAAATCTTCTTCAATTTTTAAAGGAAGTTTCTGGTTAAGATATTCCTTAACTTTGTTTTAAATCATAATCTCTAACATAACATGGATAATTATCAAGGCTCTAAAAATTGGATTGAAGTAGCCAGTTTGATTGATTAGAACAAGATAATTTGTTGTTGGCACTATTTGATTAGTATCACTTTTGGAGTTTGATAGGCTTAATATCTCAGCTCACGACACATGTAATGAGTGCAACTCCTAATACTTGATGTGATTATAAAAACTTTAAGAAAATAAAATTTCACTCTTGTCAACAATTATGAATAACACCCTTGACGATAGCCTTTTTCACTTGGTTTACTAAGATAACGTCACTTTGAGTGTAAAATAAGTAAAATGATGTTGTATTATGCTGTCAAATCTAAAGGAACAAACTATGAGTCTTATACTCCACTTATCTCCATCTTTATTGCGCCTGCTTCTGCCCAATTTGGAGAAATATGTTATTTGTATAAATTTTTGGAACATTTTTAATCTCTTAAAAGTTAATTGAGAGTAAATCTCAAATTTTCTCTTACCTAATATTAAAGAAATCTCTTTTTTTTTATAGATACCTCAAAAAATGGTACAAATAATACTACTCTAATCTAAATTGGATGTGCTATACGGGTTACTATCTTGTATGACCAGATGATGTCACATTATTGTCCTCGCTGAACACTAATGTTAGAAGCTAACATTTTATTAGTTATCTAGTGTAGATTTTAGGCTTATAATTTGTTTATTACTATTTGCATTTTCTTTTATTTTCTTTATCTATGTATATTATATATTATTATGTTTAATTATTACCAGCTTGACTACCGTTCAATTAGAACTAGATGAGCAAGTTGTGAATTAATACTTGTACTACTTCAAATCATGACCAATCAAATTTTCAAAACTCGATGATTATATTTATGTCACTACACCATGTTTAATTTTTGGTAATATTTATTAATAAAAGATGTTGTTAAAACTTAAAACCCTTTAGTAACATTTAAAAATTGTTTTTAGAAATATAAAGAATATTGTTCAAATTCGTTAGTAATATTTTTGTAAATGTAGTATTTAGGATATATTAGTAAAGAATTTTACCAATATTTTTATATTATTTAGTAATATTTTCAAATATTACCAAATTATGTTGTAATTTTTGGCCTGATGTCCTATTTATAGTTAAAAATATATATTCTAGATGCTTGGTGCAAGATATACATTTTATCCCTTTTTTATTTTTTGGGTGACTAGGCCTTTTGATCTGTAGGTAAACACGCTGCATGAAATAAAGAGTACAGTTTAATCGTCTCTAGTTGTTTCCAGCTTATTGGGCCCATTATTCACGTTTTGTTTTGTACATTATATTTTATACTTCCGGCCCCACGCCCCTTTTGCTGTCCTGGATCTTTATAATGTGATCAAGGAACACGCCTCACAACAGCAATACCTGTTAGTTTTGCGTATAATCTTGGCTCCTTGCTACTTTGTTAGCCATGGCATCCGATTGCAACAAGAGCTTTGCAGACAGTTACATGTTGTTGAAACACGAAGATGCCCATTTCTTTGATCTCCTTCATGTCTTGTTTTCCCGAAACGTAGGGAAAAGAAAGTTTGTGGAAAGCCATGCAGGGGGCGCTTTGGAAGAAAGCTTTGGCCACCGATGGCTTATATTTATCTCCGTCTTGGCCCAGAAGCTCATGCAGCTTGTGGCTAAACCATTAGCATTCTTTGGCACTTGCGTTGAGCTTTTGATCAACCTGATTGTCCTCAACGGTGGTCTATTCATGCTCATACTTAACTTTCTCCGGGGTTAGTTCTTCTTCCTTCTACATCAATGTATCTCTACTACTAAAGTTTTCACTCTACAGTTGCTGGTGTATATTAGCTAGCTTGCTCAGTGCCTAGAAACAAATACGACTAAAGATCGATTTGCTTGTTATTCTTCTTCTCAAATACTACACTTGATTAGATTATGATTCTAAATTGAGATTGCAGTCATAATTGTGATTGTGTTGCGATTAATGCAATTGCCAAAAATTGTTGCGGCTACGACACCGTATGTTATGAACCGCAATTTAAAACCATGATTGAGATTTTCCTTAATATCCAAATGATCAATACTTAAAATGTATATCTACGATTATTTTGCTCCTTGAAACATATATGACGAGGTCAGTTAAAATTCATTAATCTTATGACTGTAAAGTGTTTTTTTTTTTTTTTAATCAACCACATAATTAAAATTTTAATTTCTGGCCAAATCACACATAATAGAGTCAAAGCTTCAAATACATCCATAGGTCAGCCTAAAGCCAACCATCATACCCCTGATTAATTATTTATGTTTTGTACTTGTTGACAGCCTTGCGGCATGATGATCCAATTGGGACATAATTAACAAATTAATAGGCAGCCAACTAATGTTAGTTTCTACTAGAACGAGCATAACGTGATAGTTGACGTGCAGAAATACAGTTCAAGTGGAAGAAAAATTGATATTAAATTTGTTCCAGAAAAGACGATACAAAATTAATTAAAGTTTGTCTTTGAATTAGACTTAAAATGGTATTTGTGATAATTTGAAGCTTCTATTTTTCTCAAACAAAATGGTTTAAGGAATGGTGTGAAAACAATAATGTGTAAAGAAAACATTTAATAATCACAATGGATAATCACAAGCTACTTGCATTTCTTTGAAGTTATTATTATTATTAATTTATTATTAATAGAATTATGGGGCTGGCTCAGGAAGTAGCCTTCTACGTGTCTTTCAGCCATCACTATCATTTTGCTGAAAGTCCGGTTGATGTTATGCATAGTTTAACCGTAATAATTGCTAGTTGATAAAGTCTAATCATATATGCCCATTATGAAACTTGTTAAAATTTTGATATTATATAATGTTTGGTATAATATTGTATAAAATATTATATTATATAATATAATATTATCTTCTTGCTATCAAAATAATTCTAATCATAGGTTGAAATCTAACAAAAAATTATGAATGTGTTAAAATAACAATTTTTACTAATGATTTAATTATATATTTAAAAATTAAATATTATTATTTAAATATTTACTATATTTGATTATAATTCTTATAAATATTTATTAATTTTTATTATATAAAATCCTAATCCATGTTAAGTGTTATTTATTTTTTATTTCAATATTTTCAATGTTTTTGTATTTTAGAAAATATAAAATATTAACAAATACGTAATACTGTGTACCTGTTATGTTTTCCACAACTTTTTGCTTGTACTTTTCATTATAACAAGGTATTGATTAAAGAACCAAAAGTGAAAAATTCTTTATTGAAAAGCAAAATTTTTAAATTTTTAATACATTAAATACATTAAAAATTTAAAAAACTTTGGCTCTTAGTTTCTTAGCCAATACCTTAAGGGTACTAATTAAAAAAACTCTAGAAAAAAAATATCATGTTAAAATAATAATTTTATGATTTTATTTAAATTTAAAAATTAAATTTTATAATTTTAACGATTTATCTTTAAATTTAAAAATTAAATTTTATAACTAAAATATTTATTTATTAATTTTTATAATTTTAAATTTAATTGCTGATTGTTAATAATATATTTGTAATTGGTATTTAATATTAATTATATATATATATATATATTTGTATATTATAATTAATTATTGTTTGCATATGATTTTGAACAATTACTTATATAGTTAATATTATATATTGTGAAATATTTATTTATTTTTTTAAATAAATATTTTTATTTTAAAGAAATATAAAAACATTCAAAAAAGTGAAAGTGACTTTACACATTTGATCCTACTCTCATAGGCTTGATTGAATTATCTTTTATTTTCATATATAAGGGAGTTTTAATTGATAAACTTATATAATATATTATCTATATTAAACAACTAAGAAAATCATAATGTATTATATTAGTTTATTCTACCGTACCTAATACAACATATCAAATATGGCCTTGATATGTTATCACGCCAACTCATATTGCTTATTAGTTAATATATGCATGAGTTTTGGAGCTTAAACATGTGCTTAGGCTCCACAGAATTCTCATATTTTTATATCTTTTAAAAAAGAAAGTGTGAAATGTTGTAATGAAAATGGTATCTAAATAACATTATTATTAATTTATATAGATTATATAATTTGTAGCGAAAAGCTTGTTTTTCTTATGTCGGAAAAAAATAAAGATTAACAAGGATTTTTTTGGTAAACAAAGATTAACAAGGATATGATAGTATAATTATAAACAATTGAAGAGGATTAATTTCTTTTCTATTTTTTGTTTTTTTTTTATATCTAATTAATTAAAAACAGGTAAGATGGTCTTGCCTGATCGCAAATCAGCAAAGTATTTGTCTTGTATTGGAAATTTAGACGTGCGAGTAAAGTTGGATGCCGTAAAACGTGATGACTGCAAATATTATGTTGCACTTTCTATGATGGCTTCAAAAGCATCCTATGAGAATGCAGCGTTCCTTAAAACTACTGTCGAAGATCGTTGGAAGGTATACATGTCAAAAAAATTTTTTTATCAATTTTATCTTCTGCTCAGTTTGGTACTTTTTTTTGATGTTGTGTCCGTACTTCCTAACTATTCTTCTTGTTATATGTGTTCTCGTATAGATGGAATTTGTGGGGTTCTATGACTGCTGGAATGGTAAGAACTGACAAACATATACCTTAATTCATGCCATAATTACAAATTAGATGCTGCGGAGAATTAATTAAAAGAACGATCCTTGATTGATATAATTTTTTCAAATGTTTGACATCCATTTGGCAGAATATCAAGGAAAGGCCAACACTCAAGTCTTGATTGTTTTGGATAAATACGAGGACCGTGATACTTATGTTGTGGCCTTCAGAGGAACGGAACCTTTTAATGCTGATGATTGGTGCTCTGACCTTGACATCTCGTGGTATGGGATTCCTAAAGTCGGAAGAATGCATGGTGGCTTTATGAAATCCTTAGGGCTACAGAAGAATGTGGGATGGCCTAAGGAAATTGAGCGAGATGAGAATCTTCCACCCTTAGCCTACTATGTTGTTAGGGACATTCTAAGAAAAGCATTGAGTAAAAATGATAAAGCAAAGTTTATAGTGACAGGGCATAGTTTAGGTGGAGCACTCGCAATCGTCTTTGGGACGATCTTGTTTTTGCATGATGAGACATTGTTATTGGAGAGGCTGGAAGGGATCTACACATTTGGGCAACCAAGAGTTGGAGATGATGTATATGCAAGGTATATGAAGCGGAAATTGAAGGATCATTCTGTCAGGTATTGCAGGTTTGTTTACAACAATGATATAGTTCCAAGGTTGCCATACGATGACAAGGAAATGATGTTCAAGCACTTTGGCACTTGTCTTTTCTTTAACTGGCGCTACAAACTCAAGGTACGCCACATGCTGCTGATCATAATTTAATAATAAGAAGGCACACAAAGTGTTATTTTATTAACATTTATCTTTGGCATCGATGGGGGCAAAAAAGTAGAGTCTATTTAATTAGTTTTGGAAATCATTTTCTGTTTTCAAAATAAATTAAAAATGCCACATCGTTTTTGGTCTATTTGTATCTTCACAGTTTTCTTTATAAAATCATAAAAAGGAATCAAAATAAAAATAAGACGATATTTTTAAAATTAATATTAAAATAGGAAATTAAAATAAAAAATATTCTTTAAAACCAACTATACCTATAGTTTTTTTTTTTTTTCAATATGATACATAAGAGAATTCTATGGCACCCTACCTAGTTAACAGTAGTCGAGTGTTGAACTGATTTAATCACGAAATCCAATGTGCAACAGTGCCAATGATAAAACAGCGGTAGAGAAATGTTAGTTCAAGATAGAATAAATATTTAGATTAGTCCTCCGAAGATATGTAGATATGAAATTAAATAGTTCTTTAAAGAATTCGAGCATCAATATTTTGAATATTTTAAAATAGATATAATTTAGTCGACGTTCATAGTATCTTTTATATATTAATTTGAATCTTAAATTAATATTTATTTTGTTATAAAAATGTAAAATAATGTCTAAGATTTTTAAAGAACCAACTTTGATGTTTGATATTTTTTACAAATATGATTTAGAATAATTACACTTTGATATTATAGAAATAATAGTTCTTTCAGTTGAATATTTAAGAAATGATGGTTTAATCTTTATTTATATGTTTTTTATAATAAAAAATACTAATGCATGTGGAAGGTGTCTCATTAACTAAAATTATTTCAGAAAGGATCTTGTTTCGAGAAAAATGTTTTTGGTACATTATTTTTGGATATCTTCTTGTATAATGTGAGTAGGGAGAAAAACAAATAAAATAGAAAAATTGAAAGAGAAAAACTTGCATTATTTTTTATAATACAAACTGTTTCAGACTGATGTCCAATTACATGAAAATTGGCCGAAAAAGTACTCACTCTGTTAAAGAGAATTAAATGAAATATCTATTAGATTGTATATGATTTGTATTGTATCTGTCTTCTGTGTTCTGAATTCTTTGTTCCACTCTGGCATTTGAGTGCTGAGCCTCTTCTTTTGTTAACTATCAAAAATGATTTGTATTGTATCCAGTCCCGATTAATAACGCGAAGGGGAAGATCTTTTAACAACTTGAACGAAACTATTTACATCAACCATAGTTACATGTATAACTGCAAACATTATTTCCTTTAAATTAAGTTACTAATATAAAGTCTGAACCAAGATATTGACAGTGATATGTTTAAAGTCGGGTGCAACTGTGATTACAACAATTACACGAATGGGTTGTTTCGTTCAATTTTTGTTTTGATTGTTCGTCTTTTTTTTTTTTTTAAATAAATTTTTTAATTCATAATTGTCTTCCGAATAACAAGCCGATTAAATTTTTATATATAGCTATGGCAAATATTTATTTTGTATTTTTCTTAATTGCAGATTCTTGAAGACGAACCGAATAAGAACTACTTTTCGCCCTGGTGCGTGATACCCATGACAGTGCACGCAATTTTGGAACTAATAAGGAGCTTCACTATTGCATACCTAAATGGACCTCACTACAGAGAAGGATGGTTTCTCTTTGCTTTCAGGACTATGGGCTTGATAATTCCAGGATTACCTGCTCACGGTCCCCAAGATTATCTTAATTCCACTCTTTTGGGATCAATTGAAAATCACTTCAAACAAGAGTAATGTTTATGTATGTGTTATCTGGGTTTGTACTATTTAAAGTTCAAAGCAGGTTTGGTGCATCAACTTCATTGTATAATTATCTTGTAATGTAAGAGATAAATTGTAATGGTAGCTATATTCCACTAATATATTAGTACGATCGAGAAAGGAATATCAACACAACTAACTCGAATGCCTCAAAATTTTATTGAAATAGAGATAGGAGCAGGTACATAAGTATGCTGAACAGGGTTCAGAGTAGGGTATAAAAAGAATAGTCTGGAAGAAGAGAAAACAATTTGATTCCCCAATACACCACCTCAACTCAATCCTCACTCCTCACCAAATATACAACCTCAATCTCACTTCACAGATTCTCTCAGAAACGGTTTGAGACCCTTGCTCCTCTTTCCGGATCTTCTGACAGCTTATTTTCTCTTGTAACCGATCCTTTCATGTCAACACTGTTGATGTAATTAATTCCATTGGCTTTGTACAATGCACCCATTGGCTTCATCCCTGATTCATCGTCAAAATTACTTCCTTCACGAAATTGGCTTATGCTAGAATGGTTGTGGCTGCTGGTACTGTGGTTGACCAGGAAAAATGCTGGTAGTAATCACTATACAATCCTAAAAAGATGAGGTATCCTCCTGAAGTTGGGGGCATGCATTAGTGGGGTGTGATGGGCATGCACAGATACCATATGCTCTAGCAGGTTCTATTATAAGTGCAAGTGCTCTGTGTTGCCCTATAATCTGTCTAACTAATTGGGTTAGCTCCTCCGATCTATGCTTCATCCTCTGGTGACTAATACATGCAATCTCTCCTACTCCTTTGGTACCTATGATTACCCTAGAACCAAACTGTTGGGAGTTCTTTACTGTGTTAGCAATCAAATCTTTGGCAACAGGAGGTGTCTTGTCTACCAATGTTGCATCGTTAGCAACATCAATCATACTTCTATCCATGGGTAACAGACCCTCATGAAAATATAGAATTAGCATATGGTCACTAATTTGATGGTGAAGATAGCTTAAACACAACTTCTTGAACCTCTCATAATACTCATATAATGTCTCTCCTGGCATTTGCTTTATGCCACATATCTCTTTTTTTATTATTATAACTCTGGCTGTAGGAAAGAATTTCTCAAGGAAAAGCCTTTTCATGTCCATTCAACTTGTGACAGAACTAGGAGGAAGATAATAAAGTCAATCCTTGGCTGCATCTACCAATGAGAAAGTGAAGGCTCTTAGCTTGATGTACATAGTCCTCATGAATTCCCTATAGCTTCATAGTTGAGCATACCAACTAAAACTTCTTGAGATGTTGGTAAGGCTCCTCACCTGCAAGACCATGAAATCTAGGAAGCAAATGGATCATTCTAGGTTTAAGCTCAAAGTCAACATCAAAATTGGGATATTTTATACAAAATGAATGATCTATGACATCAAGACTAGCCAACTCCTTCAAAGACCTCCATTCGCATTATTAATCATTCCAACATAGTCATCAATAATAGGCATAAAAGTAGAACAATCAGCAAAAGAATGCAAAATAGTAGAACTAGCAAGACTATTACTAGCAGAACCAGAATTCTTTGCAAACAAAGTATGATCAAGCAAATTTCTCCTACTCATTCTTAGCAAATGTAATCTCCTTTGAGTCTTAAAATCAAGCTCAAACATATCATAGGATCAGTTGCAGATCTAATCATGCGTAAAATTCAACATATACTACACTATAGCACTATACTATACTACTCAAAACATCAAGACACAAAAACAATTAAACAACACTCACTTAAAAGAATGTTAAAATAATATCAAATGATTTTTAAAAATTATGGGACCACCATAGCTTGAAAACTACATTATAGGAGAATTAAAAAATGCAATAGAAAATAAAAAAAATTAAAACAGTGCTCAAAATATTGGAATTTGGCCAAAATAGGGCAGGGTTCACTGTGTAACAGTGAGTTTTGTTCTCCATGTCGAAATTAATGAGGATACCAAGTTTCAACTCGATCCAAGAATAAAATTTTGCATACACTACTAGAAACACGCGAATACCAACCAAAAATATCCGCCGACATTACCTACAAATTTTCGATGAAAATTCTGTCAATAATGGATAAATAGAATTTTCAAAAAAAAAAATGATGGATTAGATTTTCTGTCAAAAAATTCGTTGTTAATGTTGGCGCACTATGGCGCAAAACAGGTATTGATGGATTTTTCGATAGAATATCCATCACAACAAACTTATTTTTATACACATTGTTATTGACGGATTATCTATCAATAATATTTAATTTATTCTTTATATTAAAAAAATTATTTATTATTGACAAAAATTTCTGTCGCTATTCAAATTAATAACCGTTGGAGGGAAATCTACACATTGCCAACGGAAATTCCGTCAATATTCAAATTAATATCCTTAAGGGGAAAATGAAATATTACTGATAGATATTCCATCGATAATATTAGTAAACGGTGCATTGACGAAAATTCCGTCAATAATGTTAGGGCTCAAAACTTAACAACACGAACCCTTCTTCTTTCTCCCATTTCTCTGTTTTTCTGCCTCTCTCTATACTCTCTCTTCCTCTCATACCACCACGACCACCCCCTCTCCACCACCACCTTCTACCGCTACCATCACCGCCACCACCTCGCTAGCACCACTGCCACCTCAACATCTCTCCATCTGTCTTTCTTTCTTTCTTTCTTTCTTTCTTTCCCTCTCTCTCTCTCTCCCCCTCTCTCTCTTGACGCCCACAAACCACCACTGCAACCACTGCCACCCCCACGCTGCCTTTCTCTGTGGTTAGTGCTCTTTCACTATTTGATTTTTTTTTAGTGTTTAGTGATTTGTGTGTTATGCTTATTAATTATGGATTTTTTTTTATAGGAAATTTGTGTGCTTTTGGACTTTGGAGCTTGGACCTTGAACCTCATATATTGTCTTGTTTGGATTGTAGGTAAGTACCTTGAATACTTTGTATATTTAAATTTTTTACAAGATATATGTTTTCTAGGATAGGATTGTAGGATGGAAGAAGGAGCATGAGATTGTATGACTAGGGGAAGGCTTAGCACTCCTTCTTAATTATTTGAATTGTGTACTGTGGTATTTTGTTTGCCTATATGTTACGAAGTAAGGGGGTGCACTCTAAAACGACTTTTAGGATTGACTGAATTGCATGCTTGTGTGTGTTTGAGTGTTTGTTATTGAATAGTAGGTCTAATTATTGAATTAATTATTGTGAAGTCTCCTAATTTAAAAGGAGACTTTGCCGAAATTGTATTGAAATTATTGAGTATTGGGCCTGATTGTTCAATTAATTGTTATGGAGTCTTCTAATTTAAGGAGAAACTCTGCCCAAATTGTTTTCAAATTATTAATATTGGGTTTAATTGTTATGAAATCTCCAAATTTAAGGGGAGACTCAGCCAAATTGTTTTTAAATTGTCTGATTTATTATGAATGTATTGTTTTGAATGAAAAGTATCTTAATCTAATAAAGGGAGACTTTGCTGAAATGGTTACATCGTTGATGGTTGTTAATGTAGTTTTTAGGGTACATTTTCCTTGTGGATGTATGATAGAATGCATGAAGACCATGGGGGGTTAAACCAGAATTTTATGTTGGTGTTGAGGAATTTATAAGTATTGTATGCCAATTAGAACAATTCTTATGTGACAATTAGGCATCAATGTACTAAGGGTAGATAGAGGAATTATTTAGATATAGAGACCATTAGATATCACCTATATAAGAATTGTTTTACACTTGATTATTGGATTTGGACTGAGCATGGGGAAGTCATCACATATGATGCTCGGTATGATATGGGTAATTATGCTAGAGGTAGTTCATGCAAGGCTCATGTAGGCAACTATGATATGGGTAACATGAATTGTGGGCATAACTTTAATTGTTATTAGGAAATGATTTACGGTGTTGCTAGTCTGAGTTTGGAATGGCTTATGAACCTCCCACTGAAATTTCCAATCTAGATGCATCAAGATTTTATAGTGTGTTAGGGGCAGCAAAACCGCCTTTATGGGAAGGGCATGTGTACTCACAGTTGTCTTTGCTAACTAGAATGTTGAGTATTAAGTCAGAAGGAAATCAGAGTCAAAGTTCATTTGATCAGTAGGCAACATTGATAAGTAAGCTTAGTTCACAGCCTAGCTCCATCCTAGAGGACTATTACCAAGCCAAGAAATTAGTTTTTAAACTTAGGTTGAAATATGAAAAGATAGATTGTTATTCGAATGGGTGTATTTTGTATTATAGAGGCGATGCTACCTTAACTCATTGTAAATTCTGTGAAACACCTAGGTTTAAGTCGAACAAAGTGGGAAGTGTGAGGTATAAGCATGTTCCTTATAAAAGAACGCATTACTTTCCCCTAATCCCTAGACTTAAGAGATTGCATGTATCAATGACCTCAGCACTTCACATGAGGTGGCATTATGACAATAAGAGGATTGATGGTGTAATAACACATCTTTTTCATGGTAAAGCTTGGCAACACTTTGACCGAACCTACCCTGAATTCGCATTTGATCAACGAAATATTAGGTTAAGGGTTTATGTTAATAAATTTATTCCACATAATCAATTTAGTAAATCCTATTCATGTTGGCTTATTGTGGTTATCCCCTACAACCTTCCCTTGAAATGTGGATGAAAGATCTATGTTTGTTCTTGACTTGTATAATCCTTGGTCTTGATAATCCCAAAGCCAAGATTGATGAATTGAAATAGTTGTGGTATTCGAGTGTACTGCCTTGTGATATTTCCACTAAGCAGAATTTCATGTTAAGGGCAGCATTAATGTGGACTATGAACTATCAATGACTTTCTAGCTTATGGGATATTGTCTGGGTGGATGACATAAGGGAAATTGACATGCCCAATATGTATAGAGGACACAAAGGCCTTCACTTTGAAGTTGGCCGAAAAAATTCATGGTTTGATTGTCACAGAAAGTTCTTAGACAAGACCATCCATATAGGTGCAATAGGTATGAATTTAAAAAGAACTCTATAGAGGAGGAGAAGCCCCCAGTTAGATTAAATGGTCACCAAATTTGGGAAATAATTAGGCATCTTCCAAAGATAACAAAAGTGGGCAGGTCCATAAGAATTCTAAGCTATGGAATATAGCATAATTGGACAAAACGAAGTATATTTTGGGAGTTGCTGTATTGGAAGGATATCTTGGTTTGTCATTGTATAGATGTGATGGATGTGAAGAAAAATGTTTTCAATAATATTATCAATATTATGATCGAAACTGATTGAACCAAAGATAATGATACAATAAGGTTGGATTTGGCAGAGTATTGTAGACGACCTAAGTTGAATTTACAAGAATTAAGAGATGGTTGTTTGTGTAAGCTGAAGGTGAATTATACATTGAGCTATGCGTAATAACAAGCTATATGGAGGTGGGCATTGTAACACCCTTCCAAGTACAGTACTATGCTTAAGTCATAGCACCACACTCAAGAGTTGTTACTGTTACCTGAGTGGACCTTGTCTAATGGCAACCTTTGGCTGTCCCCAATATTTCTTGAACTATCTGGAGGTAAAACGGAAATATAGTGAGAATTATAAATTCTCAGTAGGATTCAATTAACTATCATATGTAGTGTCATTGTTATTATCTCCAGCTGCTTCGGTTTATTATGAAAACTGTGAGCATGTTAAATAGACTATTCAGTTTTATAGTTGAAAATATATTGTCCAAAGCAGAGTCCATTTTATTCACGCACTTGAGTCACATTGGCAATATTTCCTAGTTGAAAAATAATCATAGCATAAGTAGATAGAACAGCTTCAGCATCAATAAAATATGGGATGTCATTATGCAAATTCTTATTTTTGAATTCATGCAAATGCACTGATGCTTTTCTTTAACTTTCTTTGCTCTCTTTTACCCACTAAACATAAGTGGTAATGAGCTAATACCATGGATGTTGCCACCATAAACTTTCGGTACTTACACTAGCTGGGTCATGCCATGCCTCATGTAAGCCCTATCCCTTATACTCACACTAGTTGGGTCAATGCCATGCCTCATGTGAGTGGGGTGCTTGCATATGTTTTAGTCTTTAGTCTTTACTGCCTTTGGGTAGTCTAATCTAGGAGTGAGCTCGTCAGCTCAACTCGTGACCATCGTCACACAAACTGATCCACAAGGGACCCACATGCCTCTAGTCTTGGAGGGATCTCATTTTGGTCACGTGCCTCTAAATTGAAGGGATCTCTTCTGGTCATGTGCCTCAATAATAGAGGGATCTCAGCTGACCACGTGCCTTCAACGTAGAGGGATCTCAGCTGACCACGTGCCTTCAACGTAGAGGGATCTCATCTAACCACGTGCGTCCAAGGTAGAGGGATCTCGTAGTTTTAGCTGCCTTCACAGGGAGGGATTCAAAGTGCAACTGCATCTAAGTGAAGGGACCCACATCTTATCTTATTTAACTGCCTTCACAAGGAGGGATCTCATAACTGCCTCCAAGTGAAGGGATCCACATTTAATATGTTCATATCCTTTCATTCTCATACATAATCATGCATAGACATGCTAAATGTACTCATGCATATGCTTCATCATTTACTTTCACATATTCTTGCATACATGATTTCCACATACACATTCATGACATATAATGCTCATAACTTCCTTACAACTCTAACGAAAATTCGATAGCATAACGGATCAGATCCGTTTCCCCATGAATAGTGCCAGTCTCAACAGACAGTCAGTCACAGTAAAAGATCAAATATAATGCATTAACCTCCCAAGCTCCAACATAGAATTGCAAGACTTAGACTTTAAGTGAACTCATATATGCATTAAGATGCCCAATCCTTTACTTTTGGAAATCTTGTTCATATTCTTCAATTCTGCTTGTTTTTAGAAATTTAACCCTAAATGCATTTTAACTCATTTAGACCTGAATTTTGGATATGTTAAAGTGTTATGTGTCTATTTTCTAACCTCTTTAGTCCCATCTAATTTTGATAACTATAGCTCAAGTTATTTAGGTTTTATCCCGGCCTGCCCTGTGGCTGGCCAGAATCAGACACTTAAAAGTAAAAATCCACTAAAAATCGAAAACTGATTCAAATCATACGAAATTGGTCGCATATTAAAGCTAATAGAACATCATTTACAAAAAGTTCCATTCCATTTGACTTAGTAGAGCTTGAGTTATAAGCCCCGAAATCTGATCTTCCTGAACTATCTTGTTCTAGCCCAATTTGGACATACGGCAAATTTCTTGGATCATTAGGAGCAAACGGGACCTTATCTAATTTTGAAATTTTTATGGGACATTCTCCTATGTGTAAGCTTTCTAACAAAGTTGGTTTCATTCATTTCCAAGTAGTATAGGGCGAGTTCTACCCTGAACAACCCAGTCTGCCTAGAATCAAAGTCAAAAACCTAGGTTGAAATTCAAAAATTCATATCTCTCTCAATACTAATCCAATGGCTTTATATGATATGTATGGAAAGCTCTAGATGTTTAGTTTTATATAAAAATAGTTTCATCAAATTTAATCATCTGTAGGCAGAGCCGTACACTCTGCCATACGGACTGCCAAGGGTTTTTGGTTCTCTAGCCCCTTAGCTTTTCCTATTTTCATCCTTTCTCGCTTCCAATTTGGTTTTAACTTCACAAATAGCCAATAAACCAGCCATATATCATCATAATCATTCAATCAATACATCAAAAATTGAGAGAATAAACCACCAGTTGCCATCCAAGATCAGAGAATCAAGACAAGAGTTAAACCCCTACCTCTTGTTATGTGTGATTTGGCTTGATTTTGGAACTTGCAAGAATAAAACTTGGTTGGGCTTGATGGCTTGATGGAGTTGAGTGAATGGAGAAAAGAAGAAGAGAGCTGAAAGAGGGGAAGAGGCAGCGCAGAAATGGAGCTGAAGGAGAGAAAGAAATGACTCATATAAACTTGAGGTGGTAGTTGGCTTTTTGCAACATGATTGGTTCAAAAATGTAAGGCTTAATTTCAGCCAACTTTCCTCCTTTCTTGTGGCCAAAGTGGCGCCACTTTTAGATGTTAAGTGGTTGAGTTCTCAGCCACTTAAAGTAGGGTTAATGAGTTGAAATTCTATTGGTTCGGTTTCGACAGTTTAAAATACCGAATTCTACCCGATTTTCTCTAAATCGGCAAAACGATTGTGAAGAATTTTATGAGGTTCACTATATTTCTATTTTGGTTGTTTCTAATCCAATTCTCTCTAATTAACATCTAATTAGCTCCTAATTGACCTTTCATTAACTCCTAATTAATTCTACGCATTTAATAAAATAAGATAAATCGATTAACAACATATATTAAACTTAGCGTAATTCTGGACATTATACTAAATAATTTCTCATAGTATTTTACATAACAATCTAAATTTCCTTTAACTCTAGCATTTATAATTCATCCCTAATTACTCTTATTTTCCTAATAAATTGATTAACAGCACAAATCGATTGCACTATTTCTTTGGGATTGTTATCTTTTCGCTTTTTCTTAAATCCTTTAATATTTTTTGTTTGGTTTTCGTAACTAATGGTATTTTCGTAATTATAGGCAAATCTAGGGGCATCCTACGTCATTTCACATTTGGATACCTCCGTGGCTCAATCAGTTGAGGTTTAGGTTTCAACATTTTCGTTACGTGATTCTGCTTCGTTTAAAACCTTATTTTACTAATCCTGTTGATATAGGGACCTAAATATTATTTTCTAAAATGTTCAGGGGCAAGACTGTAAATAATAAAAGTTTATCCAATGACGTTTTCATTATTTCCTATAATGTTATATGGGGATGTTACATGTACAAGAGTTAAGAATGCCAAATGGTTATACTTCAAACTTGGGTAGATGTGTGAATGTTGCACAAGGGAGGTTCTTTAGCATGAAAAGTCATGATTGCTATGTGTTTATGGAGTGTTTGCTTCCTGTTGCACTTAAGAAACTCCCTAACCATTGAAGCCATTATTTAAGTTGAGTGAATATTTTAGAGATTTATGCTCAGCCACCCTGAAGATTAAGGACCTCTTGGTTATGGAGAAGAACATCCTCATTATTCTATGTAAGTTAGAGAAAGTACTTCCCCTAGGGTTTTTTGACTCCCTAGAGCACTTGTCAATAAACTTGGCATACGAAGCACAAGTGTATGGGTTAGTTCAATAGAGATGGATGTATCCATTTGAAAGGGATATAGGAGAGTTCAAAAGGACAGTGAAAAATAGGGCTTAAGTTGAGGGATCAATATGTAAGGCCTACATCTCAAAGGAGACATCAAACTTTTGCTCTTATTACTTTGAGCTACATTTTCAATCTATGAGAATTGGGGTTAGTTAGAATGATGACAGAGGTGAAAGCACAATTTAACTGACCTTGTCAATATTCAACTAATTTGGTGGTGCCTCTAACAAACTAAAAGACCACTAGTTGTCAAAGAGAGAAAAACATGCTAAACATTTGCATGTCTTGATCAACTATGATGAAGTACAACCATTAAAAATGTATGTGTTATACAGTGTCATTTTGATTTTTTAATTATCACAAATAAAATCTTATTTTACTTTCATTGCCTACAGGTATTTTGAACAAAAACATGGTCAGCAGTCCCTTGACTAATTTCCATCATGGTTCAAATCTTATGTATGTGATCAAACTAAAATTTAATCTCGTTCTTATCTTTTTTTTTTTTTTTTTTTGTAATTGGCCTAAGTTTGAAGTTTGAATATAGGTGCATGATCATGTAAATAGTATAGCTTGTCCTTACTTACATGATTTAACTTGGGGTCCTACTAATAAAGCCGTTAGTTGGCTCATCTACCACATCAATGGATACAAGTTCTATGCATCCAAGTAGGGGATGGGGAAAAAAAGAAAATAATAGGGTTTGTGTTAAGGGAGAAGTCAGTGATGGAGAGAGTGATTGTTATGGAGTGCTTAAGGAAATACTTGAGTTTGAGTACGTGGGTGTGCCTATGAAAAAGTTAGTACTATTCTATTGTGAATGGTGTCCAAGACGTCTTAATGGAACACGTAAACCTAGTAGCTATAAAATTATTGAGATTAACTATACCAAAAGATATGGCGCCTATGACCCATTTATTATTAGCCAAAATACTAGACAAGTGTAGTATCTACTATATCTTGGAAAGTGCAAATTGAATTAGGTGGTAATCAAGACTAAACCAAGGGGTCAAGTTGAGGCTAAAGAAGTCTTCAAGGAGGCTTCACAAGTCAATGAGTCACTCCCTTTAGGAATAGTAGTTAATGCTCAAATTCCATCTAGTCTATGTTCTACTTCAGAGGAGGTTGAGATAGTTGAACCTTCGACGCAGCGTTTAGTGAGAACAATTGTTGGCACCGAATTGGATGATAGCATTAAGGATGAAGAACATGAATTTGTGGATGATATTGATTTTGAAAGTGATGAAGATAGTCCTCATCTTTCAAATTAAATAAGGTTATTCTAGTACTAAATATAATATTATTATAACATATTTTCCATCTTTGTCAAGTTATTTACATGTTATATATATTCGTTTCAGATATGGTGGGCAAGGTAGTGGTCGACAGAAGAAGAACATTACATGTTCCACTATTTTGGCTTCCACCTCCACCACTTTAGATCTGACCACCACCTCCACTTCTCTTGATATAGTTTTTTAATTTTTTTCCCAAACATTATACATATGAACATTTTATGTATTAATTGCAGATAATTTATTATGTATTCGACTTGCAATTTTTTTATATTCTTAATTATTATTTTTAATTATAATTTTTTTAACTGTCGCTAATATTATACCGATCTGTCGAAAATATATTTTTCAAGACAAAAATAGGGATGGATTTTCTCTAATTTTGTCAATGGATTAATTTATTTTTACTGACGAAAAAATTCTTAGTACCTTATTGATGGATAATTTTTTTTGTCGGTAAGTTTTAAAGATAAGGGTTTTATCGGTGGACCCATTTCTTCGATAAATCCGTCAGTAAAATCCATTATTGATGGATTTTAAATAAAAATTCATCAATAAATCTGTCGGTAAAATGCTAATTTAAGATGTTTATGCATGATGCATTTATCTATATTTCCTTTATGCATATGCTAATGTATGTTAAAAAGGGCATCCACTTTGGATAATTATGTTTTCAAAAACCTAATAATGGAACCATATGCATGTTCACTAATTCTTTTTAACAAACCTGAAGTGGCTGGGACGATAAAAAAGACTCTTTTGTGTTTAGTTAGAGTTCTATTGAGAAATATTATTTTTCACCTCCATTTTTTTGTATCCTCATCGGAATCTGATAGCACATCTAGTGGAGTGGATCATGGATCCACCTAAATACGAGTGGTTCTACAATGTAGATACAAATGCAATTGTGGCAATGACCACCAAAGTTGTTCAACTTATTTGCACCTTGGTCATATGCATGAGGTAATAGAGCCAAACATTCCACTTACCCCTACAGTCATTCTTGAGGCACCCCTTGAGCAACCACTAGCACCTTTAGATTTTCCACTGTTACCATTACCAAACATCGAGATGGAGCCCATGTCCCCTAGGCTGCCTTCGATTGAAATACTGCGCCCACCAACCATTCTGGTCATCAAGTTGAGCTACACTATCACCCCATTTCCGATGGCTATCTCACCTCCGATTCTTGAGTACCATCCGGGACTCAGCCCCACATATGAGGAGGGCCCTTCAGAGGAGACATCCAAGGCTACAAGTTGTGTTCCTGATAGTATTGAGCCTGGCCATGCCCTTTGTGTGGAGGTGCTCAGTAAGGAGCTGCATATCATTCCCACACCTTTTGTCCCCCGAGGGTAAGGAGCTAGAAGATGCAGCTGCTCGGGATCTCGACACTCATAGTGTGGTGGGACGTGATAGTGGGAGTTGGTCACCATGGTTATGATTTATGTTAGGCTAGTTTGTTTTGTTTAGTTTCTGCCACACCATGCATTCTATTTTGTCTTCTATTATTAGTTTGAGACTCTGTTATGTGTAGTTATTTGAATATGTTGGACCATGATACAGCCATGTATTTTGTAATATAACCTATGTTATTATGACTTATGCAATATGATGTACTTATTGTAGCTTTGCTATGCATTAATTCCCTCTTTCTTATTGCTCTTATGGTTTATTACTTTACATTGGGATTCTTATGCACAACGCATTCATGACGTTTCTTTCACGCCCAAGTCTCAAGTTTTAAAACGCTCCAAAAGTGATGACATATTTCAAAAAAAAAAATTCTACCTTAATTTTCACATAATATATTTTCCAAAAGAGTTTTAAGTTTTCTGCAAGCATAAATAACAACTAATAATTAGACATAATATGACTTAAGTATAATATGGGATCATTAGGGTGTTAAAAGTGCTCCCAATTGATCCATCATTATCCATTTTTTAAAATTTTCACCTTTTATGATGTTCAAATTCCAAATTAAGGGCAATGGGTTAGTTTTACAATTGGAGATATTGGATTTTATGGGATATGGTTTATGATAAGAATTGGGGATTTAGTGTTAAGAGAAGAAGAGATGGAGTTAGGGTTGTAATAGGATAAATAACCATGATAATGATTAGGTTTATTTTAGGGTTAAAAATGTAGAATAGGTTTTAGTTAAGAAAGGGTAAGATTATGTAAAATGAATCATGTGAATGGCACATGGTCACTAATAGAGGTTTTGGTTGGACAAAGTTAACAGAAAGGTTAACGGTAGATTTGTACGTTTCTAAAAGTCTAGGGGACAAAGTGCACATGCTCTATAATTCAGAAGGTTAAAGTAGATTTTTCCCTATAAGATACTGTAAGAAATGCTATAGTTAGGCTACTAAATGGTAAGATTAATATAAGTTCTGTGTATAAAATATTTTTATTCTTTTGTCTAGCTCGTTTATATTAATTATGAATATGTTTGTATAATTTATATTTCTTGGTTGTTTCATATATCAATTATGGCTTAATTATGTTTTTGGTTCTCCAAAAAATCACATTTTTTTCCCATTTGGTCTTCTTTTTTAAAAACTTTTGGTTTAGTCCCTCAAAAATTATTTTCATTTTCATTTTTATTTAGTCTCTTTGTTAACTTTCTGTTATCATCTATCATTAAGTGCCAACATGGCTACCTATGTGGATGTTGTTATAGATTAAAGACTAACTTAGGGACCAAATGAAAAAGTTAAGATATTTTGGGGACTAAAAGGAAAAAAATGATGTTTTGGAAGATTAATAACATATAATTAAGCCAAAAAAGTGCTAACACCTCTCATTGTTTTTCATTTCAACACATCAATTTTACACAAACTCTTCACCCACCTTTAATTCATTAGCACATATAACCATTTTCAGGCAGTACAATTAACTAATAAATTATTTGTTGAATATATTTAAATATTTATATAAAATTAATAATTTTAATGAATTATAAATTCATAATTAATCTATGCTTTTATATGTAAATGATATGATTGCTCTCATCCTATTTCAAAGGGAAAAATTTTTTTGTCCAAGAGCTTATGGAGTTGCATTGTTAGCATTTATCCCCTAGCAAGCTGATATTTTAATTAAACTTAAATGATTCAAAGATTACAAATTGTTTGACATTGGCAATGGTCGTCTACGTCCATTGATGTTGCATGAGATTATTGAGCAGAAAGATGTTGCATCTATTGTGCGTAGGGACAAGTTAGAAGCGATGATGTTGTCTCTCAGTCAATTTATGTATAATTTGTCTCAAACTGTGCAACAATATGAGATTATGGATGAAAATCACCTAACCATTATGTGCAAAGACTCATGACCCTCATTTTTGTGCAAGGACTCAAGACCCTTAAAATTAAAGGTAGGTCATTAAAGTTAAAGGTAAGTCCTTAACAAAAGGATTGGTGAGCCTTTAGAACTCCTAAAGAAGCTCAATACCTTCTTTTGTGCTTTTGGGCCCTAGCCTATATTCCCTTGCGTGTATGTGAAGCTTGGTAAGGTTTGGCCTAACCCAATATGTTGTTTTTATTTTAATTATCTTACTAATTTTTATTTTTGTTAAAAGAAAAAAATGGTCTAATGTAGAATCAAACACTTGCACTTTCTTAGCCTTTGATGTCCAATGAGGATCAAGCACATGAAACCTTGTCTCTAGCCCATCTCTTTCATACCCTTATCATCATCTTTTCCACTCTTAGATTTCAAATTTCTAAAGTGAATCTCCTCCCTATGCATGTCCAAGTGCATTTCTTCATGACAAAAGTGTAACCATTTCCATCAACACCTTCCGTAACCTACCCTAATCTTCTTCCCTTCATCATTAAAGCCCATCATGGCTCATCAAAGCCTTATCTTGGTCTCATCTCTCCACTATATAAATAGAAGAGCTTTTCTCCTCTTTTCCTCTTACCTTCCCCCATTCCTCTCTTCCTCTTACAAAGCTATAGTAAGCTTGTGATTCTTTCTCTCTTCATTTCTTTTTTTTGCCTAAATTCTTTCGAGAAGGTAAGGATTGACTTTCTTCTCTTCTTTGGGAAGCAATCTTGAAGCTTGTAAAAGCTTGGAAGAGTTACTCAAGGAGCTAGGTGCTACCTTCCTTCAAAAATCCCCTTCCTTATCCTTTTCCCCTGACACTGGAGGTAAGAGTTTTCCAATGGCTTCTATGTGTGAATTCAAGAAACTAAGAGAATGCTTGAATCTTCTCTATGATTCAAGTAGTCTTGGCTTGATAGAGTAATCTCATGTTAATAATCATGTTCATGTTTCCATAGTTTTATGTTCTTATAATGTTCCTCATGTTCTTCATGTGTTCATCATGTTCTTCATGTTTCAAGTGATGTTCTTATGTTCTTATAATGCCTCTTTATAGTACATGGTTCTATAATTGTATTATTCCCTTGAGTTTATATTTTTCAAGACCCTACATGCTATTTTTGAAAATCATGTTCATCCATGCTCATCCATGTTCTTGGCAAAGTTGATCTAACAGTAGTGTTTGATCCAAAAGTTTTCCAAAAAGTTGTGCTATGATGTTTTTCATATTATGAACCTTGAAGGCTTACAATTTCCAAACTAAATGAATCACTCTTACACACTTACACAATTGTTTTAAGAAGAATCTAATCCTTTCAATGCTTAAACATGGCTTCGACCATGGTTCCTTCTTATGAGAGTAAATATTGCTTAGTGTTAAATGAAATAACTTGTGTGTTTAGAAATACTTCTCATTACTTATTTGCTAGAATGATCAATGATATGAATATGCATAAAATGCTTCTTACTTATAAGTTGTTCATCATATTGAAATGTGAATGTTATATACATGCCAAGTCTTTTATAAATGCACTATCTACATATAGATTCCATTGTTATATATTATTTCCGATGTTCTCTTACATTGCATTGCATACAAGTATCATGATAAAGAAAGATAGATGTTTAATAAAATAAGAAAACATCGGGAATGATCTTACAGGCAAGCATGTTGAATTACCCTATTTACCCCCGCCTGTGAGGTACGATCCTAAAGGCAAGCATGGTGGCCCTTGCTAGGTTAATGGAATGTGCTCATATCCTAGACTAGAAAGAAACATGAAGGAGGTAATAAGTAAAGAAAGGCATACTGGGGATGTTGATAAGTTTTGCTCAGCTATCCATCGCACTATGGGTAGAGCTAAGGTCCAACCATGGTGAAGGAAAGATTTAGTAAAGAAAGTAAAGAAAGCAAGTAAAGAATATAGGACAAGTGCATACATGCATCATGCAAAGAATAACCATCATGCATAATGTTTAGAATAATGATGTCCATGTTTGATGCTCCTAGTTATGATTAGAGACCTAGATTGATATAAAAGACTATGATTATAAAAATAACTTGCTCTAGCTAACAACGATTTAGAAACTTTAAAAATGAACCTCATAATATGTACATCTTTCATAATAAACCTAGAGTGGCTGGGACGATGGTGATGACACCATTGGAACCCTACTGAGAATCATGTTTCTCACTCCTTCTTATTTTCGTGGCCTCTTCAGACTAGAGTGATGGCTTCGGTGATAGTCTTGTTGGACACACTAGAATGGGACGTCTATTTTAACTGTGACATAGACTCCTTGGTTTTGACGGCAAGGGCTACCTTATGTGTGTACATGTTTTTCCATCATCGCTTTAGTATGTCCGTGCTAAACTAGAACTTCATTTTGAATGATCTGTACGATGACATCATGATGCATACTACTTATCCCAAGGTCATGCTTGCACCAGCATATGAGCCTATGCCCAAGTATGTTCCCATGGCTATGGCTCCAGAGGAGGAGGAATCCTTTGAAGAGGAATACCGAAAAGGACATATGACCATATTACGGGCTAGGATATAGACTCAGACTCATTATTGTACTAGTCTAACTTATCTGCCCTATCTAGTAGGGGTAGTCGGATTAGTAGTCAAGGATGTGGATATGGTCGTGGATGTGGGCATCGCTTCTAATATTATTTTATGTTTTGAAAGAATTTATGTTATAGCTTTTAGGTTCTGGTTTTTATGTATTGAACAACCATGTTATTAAGTTTTAGCTATGATTAATTATTTGATTTATAGTAATGTTTCCATTGCAGGATAAGTCTTATACTTAATGCTTAAGCTCTTGTTATTGCTCACGGTTTTATTTTCAAAGGAAAAATTAATTGCTATTTTCCTTAATCTATTTTCTGAAAAATAAGTTCCACAAAAGCATAAGTAACAATTAATAAAAATGATGTATTATGACTTAAGCATAGTGTAGGATTTATTAGAGTGGTACATCTGCCATTAATCAAATTGCTCCAATTTAACATTTTTCTATAGTCTTTGTTGGTAAACCCTTTTGTTTGACTTCCCAAGTGATACACCTTTGCCTAGGTTGCCCTTTCAAATTTTCAACTTAGCAATATTTTTGTTGCTCTAACTTTTGCTTAAATTACCTTTTTGGGTTTTCAAAGTAGCGAGCACTTTTTTTTTGGCTCTAAATTCGATCTAGCTAGCTTCCCCTCCTCCTTTTTTATATTTTTGCAATCCAACTTTTAGTAGACTAACTTTTTGAGTTTTTGATCTAGCGAGCCTATGTTTTTTTGTTCATGATACTTTTTCTACACATGAATTGACTAGTTTGCCAAGTTTTTGGTGCCTATTTGTCTTGATTGTCTTCCTAATTTGGTAAGATCTTTTTCAAAGTTATGACATTTGGCCACAATGTTAGAGGCTAAACACTTTTGTTAAGTGCTCTTGCCATTTTTCTTTTAGTATGATTGCCCACAGCAGATTGATGCTAATCGCTTCTTCTTAATCACCTATAACTCTTTGGGTGTTATTATCTTCATATCAACGTATACAAAATTGCCTTAGTTGATGCTTAAATTGGAGTAAATGGGGCAATGATTCACTTTCTGGTTTCTAACTACTTTGGCAATCTCAATTAGGTTCAACATTTAAGCAAATTACCCACATAGTCTAGAACCTTCATCATGTCCATGATTATTCATGGCCATTGTAACACAAGAATCATTTAATGGATTTTTCGTGATTATCCACATTGGACAGGGATCCCAAAAAGAAGGAATGACTTTGTAAAAGGTACGGAAAAAAGAAAGAGTGTATGGTCAAGATATGAAGAACACTATGTTGATTTGAAAAGAGAAACCGTGTGCAATCATTTCGTTATTTCAGTAGATCTCAAATACCAGCAATGGCAATAAAAGGTTGTTATTCACTATTCAAGATACAACAAGTCAAATCACATACTTAATTATCTAATGCCTCTTCATTGCAACAAAGACATCTTTTCAATCTTCCAAAGCTTATCTGTTCTCATCAAGATCAAACGTCGTAGTTTCTGTAAAGTCTAAGGATAGCTTCTAAACATGTAGGATCTTCTCTTTAGTGGTTCCTTTGATCATATCCTTTCCTTCTATATCTCTTTCTTCAACCTCAACTTTTCTTTTCCTTTTCCTTTCTTTCCCTCTTTACTTTTTTCTTTTCTTAGCTTGCTCATGACTCTCAAACATAGCCACTTGGATCAAACAAAGTTTTCCTTGGATGAGTGATGTTTAGAGATAGAATGATGCATTCTTTTTTCAAGGTTATTTTTCATTAAAAAAAAAAAACATGTTAGGAATGAAAAAAGATGTATGATATGCATAGTGATGTGGAAATGATATGGAAAGGATGGAAAGGAAAGAAAGAAAAAATGTTATGCTAGATGAGTTATACCTAGATGCTTATTGATGTATGCATGTTAATATGTGGCTTTGTTAGGAAAAAAAAATTCAGAATGCATGTGACAGTGTTTAAATGCATGAATGGTGTGGGGTAGATAGAGAAAAGAAAGAAATGCATGACACATGAACTCTTCCCTATAGGCTTATTGATGTGTTCTATTATGCAAAAAAGAAAAAAAAAAAAAACTGCATGACATGAATGTTTGGCAATAGAAGAGAAAACTGCATATTTGAGAAATATCTTTTTTTGTTAATGCTTGTTGCTACATGTTATGATATGTGACGAGGAAAAAAATGCATGTTATATGGAGCCTTTTTTTGTTAGAAAAATGCTTATTGATGCATGTTACGAGTATGACAAAAATACATATTGCAACATAATGAATGTATCGAAGGGATAAAGGAGAAAGGAGGAAAAATGTACGTTCAAAGAGATTTTTTCTGTTTATTTGTGCATGTTATGAATTTATGGGAAGTATAGAGGAAAAAATAAAGATGCAATTTTATTAATGAGTTTTTTCCTTTTTTTTTTTTTTTTCCTTTTTTTACTTTTCTATGCATGTCATGAATGTATGGAAGGTTTAGAATAGAACAAAAGAAAATGCATGTTCAAATTTTTTTTTTCTTTTTTTGCTTATTTAGGTGTGCTATCATGTGTGACACAAAAGTGAATGTTATGCATGTTGCAATGAATGATGTGGAAGAGGGAAACAACTAAAAATAACATATGCATGATGTGTTATTCAGATGCATGATTTGAAAATCATATTAGAAGATAAAAAGATGGAAAACTATGCCCTTTGTGTCCTAGGAAGGTGGAACCTAGTGGTTGGGTATTTCAAAGGTCAAAATCCTAATTTGGATAGTTGCTGAGCTCACTCTTTTAGTGCATGGTTTCTAGGGTAGATCTAGAATGCTAAAGGCCATGATCCCCAAATTGCCCCTATATGAAAGATAAGGACCTAACTCACAGATCAACCACAAGTAAGGACAGACCCTCTCAATATGACTGGTCCATAATACTAGTAACAATCTAAGCGGTGTCCTAACAAATATCAAGTGGGATGAAGCCCCTCAATAACAATGTTGAGACTCCTCCTGTAACACCCTACCAATTTAATGTTATGCTTAAGCCATAGCATGAAATTAAGTAGAACGTGCTATTGTGTTGATACTCTACTTACTAATTACTTACTCACATCTCCTTTTTCTTTTTTTCTTTTTTTTTTAAATGGGCGAAATGGCGTGCTGTATGTAATATCCGTGATCAACATCATAGAATGTAATGAAATTACAATAAGCAGGTAATATGTCATCAACTGTGTACATAGATGTATAGATATATACATAGATGTTAGAAGTTGATGCTTCAATTTAAGTACAAATATAATATAGGATATATAAATGGGGCTGGTGTAACAAAAGACATAAAGCCCATACTAGTCAAGATGATCCTAAGTCTATGACCCAAAGTTGCATGCTGTCAAAAGAGGGTCATACTGTACAAACGAGCTCTTTACCGGGATCTACTCGGTTAGATAGCCGTTGGCCACACCAGATCCGGCTGGGAAGTAGTCCATACTAGGTCCCGAGGAGGAAGATGATGAACTGGTGGCCTCCGAAAGATTGCTTTCTGAACTGAGCAGAATGTCCGGAACCATCCGCGGAAGTGACTCGGGTGGTGGACTGGCAGGTGCGGCGAGCACTAGAGGTACAGGAGGAGGGTGTGTCACATGTAATGGGAACGCAAAATATGGTATGACAAGGTCAAACACAGGGTAGAATAGAGGAACAGCAAAATTCCTATTGCTAAATAGGTAAAGACGGAAATTGCAGGAGCTGGCTATGTAAGTGAATCCACAAACTGATCATGGTAGAGCTGTAGGTTGGGAATCTCAATAAAAAGGATGGCGGTTGAATCCATCACCAGCATCTGAGAATGATGCGAAAATGTAAGACGAGGTGAGAATTTGCAGAAATTCTCAATAGGGTTCGCATAATTGATGTCATATTCATTCTCAGTTGCCTTGGTTTTTATTTAATTATGAACATATGGGATCAAATAGAACTATTCATATTTAATAAGTTTAAGAAAACATCCGGTCTAAGGCAAGATTCTATTTTACTTAAGACAGCACAAGATACAGAATAATAAGCAGAATAATTGAACATACAGCAGTAAGTGAATATAACATTCAAACTATAAACAATTTATAATGATTATTCAATGCAACCATGCAATACTCATTCTTGAACTTGTCTTCATAAAAATTTTCCTTAAACTTTTTCATTTCTTGGTCTCCTGGGAGTTTTTGGCCATTTGAAACTCCTGGGTAATAGTTTGCTTATCAGGATTGAGCTCATTCCTATACAGGAATGCTGGATTTACTTTCCCCGACCTCCCCACCAACCTATTCCCCTTAACCTTAATCCAGGACTGGCCCAAGTTTCATGGAACTGTCATCATAACATAGTCTTTAGGTTTATCATAATATAACTTTCATGACTTTCTTGAAAATGCACATGTGTCTAAATATATATCATCATTCATGCATATGTATCTTATAACTCATGCATAGATCCTACCGAATTTTTGGTGGCATAACGGAACGTGTCTACCTCCCCATGAATAGTGCCAGTACTCAAAATACCAATTTCTCATGGAAGTGATAACATTGCATTCATAATTAAACATTGAACTCATAGGAGCATTAGTTACATTAAGGTAGGGTTACTACCTCAGCACAATCATTCAACCCGATTTTTGTAATTCAGGCTATAATTTCTGTTTAAATCATTTGGACCTCAATTTTGATATGTTAAAGTGTTATGTGTCTATTTTCTAACCTCTTTGGTCGCACATCATTTTGACTTATATAGCTCAAGATATTCAAGTTTTATCCTGACTTGCCCTACAGCTAGCCAGAATTACATACTTGAAAGTAAAAACCCACTAAAAATCTAGTCCAAATCATACAAAATTGGTATCATACTAAAGCTAACAGGACAAACTTTCATTTGCAAAAAGTTCCACCTCAATTACTTTAGTAGGGCTCGAGTTATAAGCCCCGAGATTTGACCTTCTTGAACTACCCTATTTTGGCCTGGTTTGGACATGGGGTAAATTCTTTAAACAATTAAAGGAGATGGGACCGTAACAAACTCGGAATTTCATTTTGAATGTTCTCCTATGTGTAAGCTTTCCAAAAAGGTTAGTTTCACTCAATTTGGAGCTGTGTAGAGTGAGTTACACCCTTCTTAAGTCACACTACCCGGATGAAAGTCCTAATTCCTAGGTCAAATTTCAAAAATTCATATCTCTCGCAATACTAATCCAATGGCCTTATAGTACATATGTATGGAAAGCCCTAGATGTCTAGTTTTATTTAAAAATAGTTTCATCAGATTTAACCAGCTTTACGTAGAGTCGTACACTCTGCCGTACGGACTGCTGAGGGAATTTGGTTTTCTAACCCCTCACATCTTCTTATTCTCACCCTTTCCCACTCCTTAATCAATTAGATTTTAAACACACAAACAGCCAACAACCAGTCAAAAATCAACATATTTAGTCACTAATCACATTAAGAAGTAAGAAAATAAAGTCAAGATAAGCTAACCACAATCAGAACAGCCAAAACAAAATTAAACCTCTACCTCTTTGTGTGTTGTTTGCTAAGTGTTGGAAGTTGTTTTAGAGGAGAGGAGAAGAAGAAAATAAGAAGAGAAAAGAAGATTACAGTGAAGAGAGAAAGAGGTGTATAATCAGCTGACTGGAGCAAGAAAAATCTGATTTAAACGTAAAGAAGGTAGTTGGAATTGTGAGTATTGATTGGCTGAAATTCTTGTGGCTGATTTCCAACTATGCTTCCCTTCTTTTGTGGTATAATGTGGCTTACTTATTCTCCACGCAAAAAATGGGATTCATTTGCACTCTATATAAACTCGTAACTTGTATCCATTTAACGTAAAGTCGGAACTCTTGTCCATCTTATTCGAACTTTGAGATTAATTCGAATGTCAAAACTCGAGTAGAATGGAAATTTATTAGGCCGAAAATCATATCCGTCTTCTTTGAAAAATAAAGTCGAGTCAAAAATCACAGCAAACAAATCACCATCAAATCGATGTCAAAGACAAGACTATGAAACGTAAAAGACTTAAACTCGGAAATCGGGGGTGCTATGTAGACTTGGAAGTTAGTGCCAGAACATAAAACCTTATACCCACATATCTGAAGTCGGGAACTAAGATGCTTTAAAATTCTTACACGTAATACTAAAATGTGGTCTAGGATTAATCTCAGAGATCGCTTCGAAGCAAAATCACGGAAATCTGGAGTCAAAACATTAACATTATGTACCGGTAAGCAGAACATATATAATCACGAAACTCCCAAGTCAAATTCCGAAGTCGGTCACAAACTCAAACTCAAGAATTTTAATAGAAATGATAACACTCTTGAAATAAGTTCGAAGATCAGAACTTAAGTAAATTCGGATGTTGGTAATCACGTCCATTTGGTTTGGACCTTTAAAGAATAAGTCAGAAATCGGAAATTGTCCCATTTTATTTGAAATTCGAGGATGAAGTCAGAAATGATGTCTATTGGCTTAAAGACTAAATCGGAAGTCGGAAATCAAGGAAAATGAAGTCGAAACTCATGGAGGATGTTACATTAGTACCCTCCTAAAAAAAAATGTTGTTCTCAAAATTTAGTACATTAAAAGAGTTCAGGATACTCCTTCTTCATGTCTGATTCTAATTCCCAAGTATAATCCTCGGCATCTATTTTTCCCCATGCTACTTTTACCAACTGCACTATTTTGTTTCGAAGTTGCCTGTTGCTTCTGTCTACGATCCGTACTGGTCGTACGTGGAAAGTCAGATCCTTTTTTAGCTATACTGACTCGGGTTCAAGACAGTGATTAGGATCAAGTTGATACCTTCTGAGTTGAGAAACATGGAAGACATCGTGAAGGTTTAACAGATGTAGAGGTAAAGCGAATCAGTATGCAACTGATCCGATCCACTTCAAAATTTGGAAGGGACCGATAAAGCGGAGACTTAGCTTCTTGACCTTAATGGCTCTACTTATCCCTATTGTAGGCGTAACCCTCAAAAATACGTGGTCTCTTTCTTGAAATTCCAGAGGCTTCCTCCTAGTATCCGCGTAACTCTTATGGCGGCTCTGAGCTATAAGCATCTTACTTCGAATCTTCTTGATCTGTTCAGTGGTCTGTTCGACTAAATCAGGCTCCAGTAGAGTTGATTCTCTTGTCTCATACCAACACAATGGAGATTGGCACTTCCATCCATACAATGCCTCGTAAGGAGCCATGCCGATGCTAGCGTGATAGCTATTGTTGTATGCAAACTCGGCTAGCGGTAAGTATCGATCCTAATCTCCATGTTGTTCCATTATATAGGCTCGTAGCATATCTTCTAAGGTTTGAATTGTTCTCTCCGTTTGACCATCCATTTGTGGGTGATACGCAGTACTTAGGCACAACTTAACACCAAATGCCTTTTGTAAAGCCCCCCAAAACTGTGAGATGAACCTTGGGTCTCGATCAGAGATGATGGTTGAAGGGGTCCGATGTAATCTTATAACCTCTTGAATGTATAGCTAAGCTAATTTTTCCAACGGATAATTTGTTCGAATGGGTAAAAAGTGAGCAGATTTGGTTAATCTATCCACTATGATCCATATGGCATCATATCCTATTGGTGTTCTTGGTAATCTCATTACAAAATCCATGGAGATACTCTTCCACTTCCACTTAGGGATTTCCAAGGATTGTAACATCCTGGAGGGTTTCTGATGTTCTGCTTTCATTTTCTGACAGACCAAACACTTGCCCACAAAGTTCGCCACGTCTGTTTTCATGCCTGGCCACCAAAATATTTTCTTGAGGTCTTGATACATTTTGGTAATGTTGGGATGTACGGTAAATTCACCTTTATGTGCTTCCTCCAAGATCCTCTTCCGGAGATCTCTTCACTTGGGTACACACACCCTGTCACGGTGTCGCCATAGACTTTCTTTATCCTGAGCAAAATCCGTTAATTTCCCTGATTGTACAAGATTGATTGTATGCTGAAAACTGGCATCCTGCTGTTATGCCTGTCGAATTTGCTCCTTAAAGCCACTGGCTATATTAATTTGATATAACTGAATGGTCTTAGGAGTCAGGAGGATTCCCAAATTAAGATTTCAGAAGCTCTCAATAAGCTCTGTCTCTTTTACCATCATCCAGGCTACCGTAAGAGATTTCCTACTCAAAGCATCTACCACAACATTTGCCTTACTTGGGTGGTATTTCAATTCAAATTCGTAGTCCACAAGAAGCTCCATCCACCTCCGCTGCCTCATATTTAATTCCTTCTAATCAAAGAGGTACTTCAAACTCTTATGATCAGAAAAGACCTCGAAACTCATACTATAAAGGTGATGTCGCCATATCTTTAAGGCAAATACTATTGCTGCTAACTCGAGATCATGCATAGGATAATTCTTTTCATCTGACTTTAATTGTCTGGAGGCATAGGCTACTACTTTCCCGGTTTCCATCAACTCCCATTCTAATCCTTGCTTGGAAGCATCAAAGTAGACCTCAAATAGTCCATGAGAGTCTGGCAAAGCTAACATTGGCATCATAGTTAACCATCTTTTCAAGTCTTGAAAACTTTGCTCGCAATCCGATGTCCATTCAAATGGAATATTCTTCCTAGTTAGCTTGGTCAAGGGCAAGGCTATTCAAGAAAAATCCTTAACGAACCGCCTATAATATCCAGCTAAGCCCAGAAAACTCCTAACTTCAGTGATCGTGGTCGGCCTTTCCCAATCTAGTACTGCTTTTACTTTACTGGGGTCTACGGAGATCCCTTCATGGGATATCACATGGCCGAAAAATTTTACTTCTTGCATCCAAAATTCACATTTGGATAACTTAGTGTAGAGTTTTCTTTCTCTTAGAATTTGCAGAACTAGCCACAAGAGTTCTGCGTGTTCCCGCTCCGTCTTCGAATAGACAAATATGTCATCGATGAAAACTACTACAAACTTGTCCAAGTATGGGCGAAATATCCGATTAATGTAATCCATGAATATTGCTGGTGCGTTGGTCAGCCCGAACGACATCGCGGTGTACTCATAGTGCCCGTAACAAGTTCGAAAAGCTGTTTTAGCGATATCTTGTTCCCGAACTCGAATTTGATGATATCCGAAACACAAGTCAATCTTGGAAAATACCATTGCACCCTGTAGTTGGTCCATGAGGTCATCAATTCTTGGCAGTGGATATTTATTCTTAATCGTCACCTTATTCAGCTGTCGATAGTCCACGCATAAGTGCATGCTTCCATCTTTCTTTTTGACCAATAAGACTGGAGCTCCCCATGATGATGCGCTGGGCCGTATGAATCCTTTTTCCAAAAACTTCTCAATCTATTTCTTAGTTTTGTCAGCTCCAGATGTGACATATGATATGGAGCTATAGATATTGGTCCTGCACCTGGAACCAACTCGATGGCGAGCTCAATTTCTCTCTCAGGAGGGAATTCAAGAATATCTTCTGGGAAAACATGAGGACATTCCTTAACAACTGGAATCTCCTCCAGTTTCTATTCAACTTCCATCATATTAGCTGATAGGAGGGTGTATCCTTGACTCTTTGACCCACTACAGTTTACTAATAGAGAGTTCAGATAGAAGAGTGTTGAGACGTAGAATTCAGAAGACGGGATAGAGGAGAATACCACCGTCTTATCAGAATAGTTGAGCATGACTTGATTAGTGGAAAGTCAATCCATGCCAAGAATTATGTCAAGTCCAGATAGAGGGAGACAAATCAAATTAGCTGCAAAGGTTCTACCCTCAATTCGAAGAGGAACATTGATCCAAATTTGACTCATTTTAATGGGATCATTGGTAGGAGTAGAAACCAGTAGATCATAAGGTAATTCAAAAATTGGCAATCGCAAACCAATCACACAGTCATGAGAAATAAATGAGTGAGAGGCACCCGAATCATATAGTATAGTTAGAGTCTCACCGTCCATTTCATAGGTACCTTGAATTAGTCCCTCAGACTTGTCAGCTTCTTTTGCATTCATGGAAAAGACCCGTCCTTAACATTGGGGTCTAAACGGCTGTGGTGGATTCCTGGTTGGGCACTCATAAATTTTGTGGCCTGACTTGCCACACCCATAGCAGACATTCTGACCCGCCAAACACGGTCGATCACCGTGATTCTTATCGCATTTTGTGCAAGTCAGGTTCGGAAAAGATTTCTGGGGCTGGTTGCCTTTATTGCTCGCCGGTTGAAATCTTCTCTGCTATCGGAAATTGGGCTTAAATCCTGGGCCTTGCGGTGCCAACCCCTTCCTAAAACTACCACCAGATGCTTTGGCTACAGCCAATTTCAAGTTGCAATCTTCCACAAGTTGGCATTTATTTACCAACATGGGGAAGTCTCTAATCTCCATTGGCCCTATTGTGGTAAGGATATCTTCTCGTAGGCCTCCTTCAAATTTGACGCATTTCCAAGCCTCATCTGGGTGTCGTTGATAAATTGCAGAAAATTTACACAGCTCTTCAAACCTGGCAATATACTTGGATATTGTCTGGTTTCCTTAACGAAGCTGCATAAATTCTAGCTCCTTAGCATTTTGAACCGAGGTAGAAAAGTACTTCTGGTAGAAAATATCTCTAAACACCGTCCAAGTGACCGCTGTCTGAGATTCCTCAAGTAGTCATCATACGCCGTTCCACCAAAACTCTATGTCTACTTCAAGCATGTAGGTGGCAAAGGTCACCTTCTGATGATCTGAACAATCCAGGACAGAGAAGATCTTCTCCATGGCCTTGATCCATTCATCAGCCTTATTTGGGTCGTAGGCTCCTTGAAAGCTAGGCAAGTTTGCCTTTTTGAACTCGGCAAATTTGAGATAGTCCAGGTCAGCTCCTGGGCATGTGGATTTCCTCCACAATTTATCTTAGGTCGCCTGCCTAATTGATCCACCATCCGGTGAGCTACCGCAGCCTGCTCCCACATCATGTAAGCCATCTGTCATATCGTGTCCATGAGGTCAGCAAGGATCTCTTGAGCGGGTTGCACGCATGGTCTGCCTTGCCTTCCAGAAGCCATTAAGTTCTGAACACACAAAACGAAAGTTATTGAGTTGATCAGACTCAATATAAGTCTAATGTGCTAGTAAATGACAGCTCACACGGTCAGGCACTTTATACGCATGCACTTCTAGGTAAGATTTAGTGCATGCTATCACCATTTAAAAATACAGAATATGCGCAAAGCATAGTCAGTCCAATCTTCAGGCCTTTTCTAGGATGAACTGCTCTAATACCAGAAATGTAACACCCTACCAATTTAATGTTATGCTCAAGCTATAGCATGAAATTAAATAGAATGTGTTATCGTGTTGATACTCTACTTACTAATTACTTACTCATATCTCCCTTTTCTTTTTTTTTTTTTTTTTTGGAAATGGGCGAAATGGTGTGTTGTATATAATACCGTGATCAACATCGTAGAACGTAATGAAATTGCAATAGGCAGGTAATATATCATCAATTGTGTACATAGATATATATATATTAGAAGTCGATGCTTCAGTTTAAGTACAAATATAATATAGGATACATAAATGGGGCTGGTATAACAAAAGACATAAGGCCCATACCAACCAAGATGATCCTAAGTCTATGATCCAAAGCTGCATGCTGCCAAAAGAGGGTCATGCTGTACAAACGAGCTCTCGACCGGGACCTACTCGGTCAGATAACTGTTGGCCACACCAGACCCGGATGGGGAGTAGTCCATACTAGGTCCTGAGGAGGAAGATGATGAACTAGTGGCCTCCGAAGGATCGCTCTTCGAACTGAGCGGAATGTCCAGAACCATCTGCAAAGGTGACTTGGGTGGCAGACTGGCAGGTGCGGTGAGCGCTAGAGGTGCAGGAGAAGGGTATGCCAAATGTAATGGGAACGCAAAATATGGTGTGGTAGGATCAAATGCAGGGTGGAATAGAGGAACAGCAAAATTCCTGTTGCTGAACTGGTAGAGATGGAAATTGCAAGAGCCAGCTATGTATAGTGAATCCACAAAGGGATCATGGTGGAGCTGTAGGTTGGGAATCTCAATAAAAAGGGTAGTAGTCGAATCCATCACTAGTATCTGAGAATGATACAGAAATGCAAGACGAGGTAAGAATTTGCTGAAATTCTCAGTAGGGTTTGCATAATTGACGTCACATTCATTCTCAATTGCCTTGGTTTTTATTGAATTATGAACATATGGGATCAAATAGAACTATTCATGTTTAATAAGTTTAAGAAAACATCTGGTCCGAGGCAAGATTCTATTTTACTTAGGACAGCACAAGATACAGAATAATAAGCAAAATAATTGAACATAACATTTAAATTGTAAACAATTTATAATGATTATTCAATGCAACCATGTAATACTTATTCTTGAACTTGTCTTCATAAACTTTTCCTTAAACTTTTTTCATTTCTTGGTCCTCTGAGAGTTCTTGGCCATTTTAGACTCCTGGGTAATAGTCTGCTTATCAGGATCGAGCTCATTCCTATACAGGAATGCCGAGTTTACTTTCCCCGACCTCCCCACTGATCTATTCCCCTTAACCTTAATCCAAGGCTGGCCCAAGTTTCATGGAACTTTCATCATAACATAGTCTTTAGGTACATCATAATATAACTTTCATGACTTTTTTGAAAATGCACATGTGTCTAAATGTATATCATCATTCATGCATATGTATCTGATAACCCCTTTTGATGAGTTATATTTTTAGTTAGTTTTTATTTAATTTAGGACGTATTATTTAGTTTTGTTGTTACTTTATTTTATCTTAGTTAAGTAGTTTAGATTTGGTGCTATTTTCATTTTCTATTATTTTCTTATCTTTTGGATACTTATTTTAGGTTTATTTGATTTATTGTAGATAAAAGTGGGCCCAAAAGAAGTTGGAAGAAGCCAAGCCATGAATTCAGACTCAGCACCGTGCGCTATAGCGCAAGCCAATGCGCTACAGCGCATTGCCGCATAAGGAAGAAAATTTCCACATTCATGTTGGGCTATAGCGCGCTGGGTTGCGCTATAGCGCGCTCCCGTTTTGTCAAATTTCCCAGGTTTCACGTTGCGCTATAGCGCAACCCAGCGCGCTATAGCGCGCCACCGGATTTCGCAAATGAGCCAAGAATTAAGGCTTGCGCTACAGCGCAACCCCTTGCGCTATAGCGCAAGCCCATTTTCAGCAGATTATCCATTCGAGCTGAGAGTTAAAAGAGGGACATACGCATTATAAAAGGGGATCACACATATCACAGAGAGATCCATAGACACTCACACACCCTTCCGAAGACAGAAGACCTTTTCCAAAGAAATTGAAGGCGAAGATTCAAGGATTCCAGAGCTCAAGTTCAACACGGAGAGATCCACATTCTTCCAAATCTTTTGTCTCTCGCCAGAAATCTTTATGGCTTTTGTTTCTTCTATCTTCTCATCTTCATACTCTTTCATTGTTTTCTTTTCTTCGGTTATGAACTAGTTTTCTTTTGCTAGGGCGTTAATGGACCTTTTTTGTATGACAAGTTTACTCATGAATTAATGTTAATCTTGTTTTCTATCTCTATTGCTTAGTGTTTTTGTTTGTTCTTAATGCTTTTAATTGCTTGATCACCAATTAATTGATTTGGGGATTTACAATAACTCGAGAGAGGGTTTGTGAATAGAGCCTCTTAACATAAACACCGTGAACTGAGCGAAAACTAGAGATAGACAAACACGGTTCATGCAGTCAACATAGGAACCCATAAAGCTTCAACCTTTACCTAGATTAGTTTGTGCTAAGAGATTAGGCAATCAGTTTAGGATAAAGAGTATTGCTTGACCTCGAGAGAGGCTAGGAATAGATTAAGGGGAACCGACTGTGAGTCAATTAGGATAGGAACATATTAACAGAAATTCATAGTAAATATGTCTGCAATAGGTGAAATTAATTAGCCCTAGCATCCATCCCATTGCATTTATCCATACTATTAGAATTCTTTGCATTAGTATTTTTATTTATTTATTTATTTTATTTAAATTTTAATTTCCTCATCAGTAATTCCATTCTGTCCAAATAGTTATTCCCTTAGACTATTTCGGTATTTGATCTATCCTCGTGGGAACGATACTTTACTTATCACTTTATTACTTGTACGATCCGATATTTCTTTGAGCAAAGACTAAGTTTTTACGCCACGCGGGGATAGTATCAATATCATTCTTAGTTGACGGGATACTAGATTGGACTTTTTTTTATTTTATATTTATTTTTGTCTTGTTTATTTTTTGTTATTATTTATTTTTCCTTTTGTTTAATTTTTCTTTCTTTTTCTTTCGTTATTTATTTTAGTTAGCTTTTGTTTTATTTTATTTTATTCCTAATTTCATTTGTTCTTGTGTTTTATTTTGCAGTTTATGCAAAGAAGCCAATTCACAGGAGAGCAGTCATGGGAGCTATTCGAAACAATGGCTAGCAACAATTACCAGAGGCCTAGTGAGAGAACCCAGAAAAGGGGAGTTCTGGAAGTTGACACTACCACTGCCCTCTTGGCCCAGATGCAAGCCCTTTCTGTCCAAAATGCAGCCATTCAGAAGCAATTGGGCTTGCTCAGCACCACTTCACCAACACATGTCATGCGTTGTGATTTTTGCCACGGGAACCATCCGAATGGAGAGTGCACTACAGCTCCTTCTGCTGATGAGCAAATTAACTACATGAATGCCCAGAAGCACAACTTCTACTCCAACACCTATGTTCCTGGGCAACAGTTCAATCAACCTCCACAAGAGAAGAAGCCTAACTTGGAAGACATGTTTCAGCAGTTCATGAGGAGTCATATGTCTTTTGTGCAGAAGACTGAAGCTTTTATGGAGAGAACAGAGGCTCAATTTAGAGCTCATGATGCTGCAATAAAAAACCTAGAGCATCAAGTGGGGCAAATTTCCAAGCAATTAGCTGAGAGGCCACTAGGTTTTTTACCTAGCAATACCACTGAAAATCCAAAGGAGTATGTGAATGCAATCATACTGAGAAGTGGTAAAGAATTGGCTGAATCTGAAAAGGAAGAAGTAAGGGTAGAAGAAAAGCTTGCTAAAGATTCCAATATGGCACTACCTGAGGAGAAAGGATATGTGTCACCTCCTGCTTATGAACCTCCCATTCCTTATCCTCAGAGAGTGAAGCAACAAAAGAAGGAGCCAGAAGGGCAGCAATTTCTTAAGGTTCTTGATGTGCTTAAAAAGCTCCACATCAATATTCCATTTGCTGAGGCATTGGAGCGAATGCCAAACTATGCCAAGTTTATGAAGGAGCTACTCTCTAAGAAAAGGAAATGGGATGCCGATGAGACTGTACCACTTACTGAGGAGTGCTCAGCAATCATTCAGAGGAAACTGCCAGCTAAGTTGAAGGACCCTGGGAGCTTCACTATCCCATGCACCATCGATGATTTGAGGATTGACAAGGCACTATGTGACCTTGGAGCAAGTATCAATCTGATGCCTTTGTCACTTGTGCATAGATTGGGTATTACTGAAGTGAAGCCTACAAGGGTATCTCTGCAGTTGGCTGATAGATCTGTCAAACTTCCCTATGGTATTATTGAAGATGTTTTGGTGAAGGTGGACCGTTTCTTTGTTCCCACTGATTTTTTGATTCTTGATATGGAGGAAGATGTCAATCTCCCTCTAATTCTTGGGCGTCCATTCTTGGCCACTAGCAGAGCCCTGATAGATGTAGAAGAGGGGGAGCTAACTCTGAGATTTCAGAACAATAAAGTGAAGTTCAAGGTGTTCCAAGCAATGGACTCTACAACAAAGATCGCTCAATGCTATAAAGTGGATGGAGTGGAAGCTAACTTGAGTACTTCAATCCCCGCATCACATGCCAAACCTCCTGGGGAGCCTCCATTAACGAAGAGCAAAACAAAGAAGAAAGAGAAAAGGATGGGGGATGATGATCTTAAGCCACCTGAGAAGCCACCAAAAGCTCTCCACTTGCCATTTGAGCCTAACTCTATCTCATTGGTTTTTGGGAAGAAGAACCACCTTCTTGGTGACAAAGCACCAATGAAGAGGAGGAAGGAACCACCTTGAGTGACAAGACCATGTCTAACTTAGGGACATTAAACCAAAGTGCTTATTGGGAGACAACCCAACTTTTCTAACCTTTCTTTAATTTTAGTTTTTCTTATGTAGGACCTTTTTTGTTTTTTTTGTTATTTATTTAGGTAAAATTTTAGTTTTGATTAATTTTAATTTATTTAACTTTGTTTAATTTGTTTTGTTAGGTTTATTGGAGCAATTAGGAAACACATTAGAGGAAGAAGCCACATGGGGCATGCAGCAAAGATACATGCACTGGGGAGTAACTTTCCTTTCCTTTCCCTCTTAATTTTATTTTCATGCATTGGGGACAATGCATAATTTTAAGTTGGGGGTTGGGAAAATCCATTATTGCACTTTCTTATTTGTTTCTATTTCCTTTTGTTAGTTTTGTTGATTAGGTTGTTAGTTTTTTTATTTCAATTTTCTTCTAAAAAAAAAAAAAATTGGTTGCTGCTGTCTGTGCCTATGATATGAAATATTGCTCTGTTTGTTAACACTTAAGTAACTTTGGATCCAGATTTAAGTCTTGAAAATCTTCTTGTGCTTTTACTATTGAATTGAGAAGGATCATTTTCTTCCACTTTGATAAGAGTTAGCAACTTAGGATAGGTGATCTTTATGCTTTTATGCTTTATTTAGGTTGAGACATGCATTTTTATTTATGTGAATTTCTCTTGAAATATATGTGAGTGAATCTTAGCCTTAGAAGTGATTTAGGCCATGTTTGGTAGCCATAATTGAGCCTCATTGCCCACCCTTGGTCATTGATCCTTAGTCACCTTATTTGAGCCTTAAAGCCTATTCTTGGATTGAACCACGTTATAAGCCTAATGCCCTTCCTCTCTTTCCCCTTTTTGACCCCATGATTTACCCTCAAGCCTTATCTTCTAAATTCATTTGAATAGGGTAATATCTCCACTACCACAACTTTATGCTTGCTAAAATCAAAAGGTGGAGTAAGAAAACATAAAAAAAAAAAAAAGAGAAAGAAAAAGAAGAAAGAAAAATTGGCAATACAAGGAAAATATAATGCCAAGGTTCAAAAAAAAAAAAAAAGCATGATGGTTGCCAAGCAACTAAGTTGGGGGTACCCCAAGGAGAATGAATTAGGGGTCAGGTTCCTTAAGTTGAGGGTATTAATTGAGCTTAAATGACTATTCCATCATACCCCTTACCTTGGCCTACCGTTACAAGCTAAGATAAGTCCTGTTGATCTTTGGCTAAGTGACATTCAGGTAGAAATAGAGAGAGAGGATTGTGGATAGTGTGATGTTTTTGTCTTTTCTTAAATATGGCATAAGCATAGGGTGAGTCAATTCTTTGTCGCTTTTCTCTTATACACACACACACTTGATCCATTCTTTTGACAATGTGATTGCACAATTAGATAGTCTTGGTACTTAGACTTTGATTCTTGGTAACTTTTGAGTTAAGTTATGGAGCAATGATGAGGAATCCCATAGACAACAGCTCTATCTTGACCATCTTATCTAGTGAGTCCTTTTGTTTTAAGTATTTTTGGTTAAGTCTTTTATTTTTTTTTTCCTAGTTTTGAGTCTTTGATTTGAGTTTTGCTTGGGGACAAGCAAGTAGTTAAGTTGGGGGTTGTGATAACCCCTTTTGATGACTTATATTTTTAGTTAGTTTTTATTTAATTTAGGACGTATTATTTAGTTTTGTTGCTATTTTATTTTATTTTAGTTAAGTAGTTTAGATTTGGTGCTATTTTCATTTTCTATTATTTTCTTATCTTTTGGATACTTATTTTAGGTTTATTTGATTTATTGTAGATACAAGTGGACCCAAAAGAAGTTGGAAGAAGCCAAGCCATGAATTCAGACTCAGCACCGTGCGCTATAGCGCAAGCCAGTGCGCTACAGCGCATTGCCGCATAAGGAAGAAAATTTCCACATTCATGTTGCGCTATAGCGCGCTCCCGTTTTGTCAAATTTCCCAGGTTTCACATTGCGCTATAGCGCAACCCAGCGCGCTATAGCGCGCCACCGGATTTTGCAAATGAGCCAAGAATTAAGGCTTGCGCTACAGCGCAACCCCTTGCACTATAGCGCAAGCCCGTTTTCAGCAGATTATCCATTCGAGCTGAGAGTTAAAAGAGGGACATACGCATTATAAAAGGGGGTCACACATATCACAGAGAGATCCATAGACACTCACACACCCTTCCGAAGATAGAAGACCTTTTCCAAAGAGATTGAAGGCGAAGATTCAAGGATTCCAGAGCTCAAGTTCAACACGGAGAGATCCACATTCTTCCAAATCTTTTGTCTCTCGCCAGAAATCTTTATGGCTTTTGTTTCTTCTATCTTCTCATCTTCATACTCTTTCATTGTTTTCTTTTCTTCGGTTATGAACTAGTTTTCTTTTGCTAGGGCGTTAATGGACCCTTTTTGTATGACAAGTTTACTCATGAATTAATGTTAATCTTGTTTTCTATCTCTATTGCTTAGTGTTTTTGTTTGTTCTTAATGCTTTTAATTGCTTGATTACCAATTAATTGATTTGGGGATTTACAATAACTCGAGAGAAGGTTTGTGAATAGAGCCTCTTAACATAAACACCGTGAACTGAGCGAAAACTAGATATAGACAAACGCGGTTCATGCAGTCAACATAGGAACCCATAAAGCTTCAACCTTTACCTAGATTAGTTTGTGCTAAGAGATTAGGCAATCAGTTTAGGATAAAGAGTATTGCTTGACCTCGAGAGAGGCTAGGAATAGATTAAGGGGAACCGACTGTGAGTCAATTAGGATAGGAACAGATTAACAGAAATTCATAGTAAATATGTCTACAATAGGTGAAATTAATTAGCCCTTGCATCCATCCTATTGCATTTATCCATACTATTAGAATTCTTTGCATTAGTATTTTTATTTATTTATTTTATTTTATTTAAATTTTAATTTCCTCATCAGTAATTCCATTCTGTCCAAATAGTTATTCCCTTAGACTATTTCGGTATTTGATCTATCCTCGTGGGAACGATACTTTACTTATCACTTTATTACTTGTACGATCCGGTATACTTGCCGGAGCAGCACCAGTATCTCATAACTCATGCATAGATCCTACCGAATTTTTGGCGACATAATTCGCTTCTCCATGAATAGTGCCCATACTTAGAAAACCAATTTTTCATGGAAGTCATAACATTGCATTCATAATTCAACATTGAACTCATAGGAGCATTTGTTACATTAAGACAGGGTTACTACCTCAGCACAATCATTCAACCCAGCTTTTGTAATTCAAGCCATAATTTCTGTTTAACTCATTTGGACCTCAATTTTGATATGTTAAAGTGTTATGTGTCTATTTTCTAACTGCTTTGGTCCCACATCATTTTGACTTATATAGCTTAAGATATTCAATTTTTATCCCGGCCTGCCCTGCAGCTAGCCAGAATTACATACTTAAAAGTAAAAACCCACTAAAAATCAAAAACTAGTCCAAATCATATGAAATTGGTATCATACTGAAGTTAACACGACAATCTTTCATTTGCAAAAAGTTTCATCTCTCGAGTTATAAGCCCCAAGATTTAACCTTTCTGAACTGCCCTATTTTGGCCCAATTTGGACATGGGGTAAATTATTTGAACTACTAAGAGTGGATGGGACCATAACAAACTTGTAATTTCATTGTGGGATATTCTGCTACGTGTAAGCTTTCCAAAAAGGTTGGTTTCACTCAATTTGGAGCTGCGTAGAGTGAGTTACACCCTTCTTAAGTCACATTACCCGGATGAAAGTCCTAATTCCTAGGTCAAACTTCAAAAATTCATATATCTCGCAATATTAATCCAATGGCCTTATAGTATATATGTGTGGAAAGCCTTGGATATCTAGTTTCATCTAAAAATAGTTTCATCAGATTTAACCAGCTTTAGGCGAAGCCATGCACTCCACCATACGCATTGCTAAGGGAATTTGGTTTTCCAACCCCTCACACCTTCTTATTCTCACCCTTTCCCATTCCTTAATCAATTAGATTTTAAACACATAAACAGCCAGCAGCCAGTCAAAAATCAACATATTCAGTCACTAATCACATTAAAAAGTAAGAAAATAAAGTTAAGATAAGCCAACCAAAATCAGAACAACCAGAATAAAATTAAACCTCTACCTCTTTGTGTGCTGTTTGCTGAGTGTTGGAAGTTGTTTTAGAGGAGAGGAGAAGAAGAAAATAAGAAGAGAAAAGAAGATCAAAGTGAAGAGAGAAAGAGGCGTGTAAGTCAGCTGAATGGAGCAAGAAAAATCTGATTTAAACATAAAGAGGGTAGTTGGAATTGTGAGTGTTGATTGGCTGAAATTCTTGTGGCTGATTTCTAACCATGCTTCCCTTCTTTTGTGGTTAATTGTGGCTTACTTATTCTCCACGCAAAAAATGGGATTCGTTTGCACTCTGTATGAACTCGGAACTCGTATCCATTCTGCATAAAGTCAGAACTCTTGTCCATCTTATTCGAACTTTGATATTAATTCGGATGTCAGAACTTGAGTAGCATGGAAATTTATTAGGCCGGAAATCATATCCGTCTTCTTTGAAAAATAAAGTCGAGATCGAAAATTATAGCAAACAAATCACCATCAAATCGACGGTCAAAGACAATACTATGAAATGTAAAAGACTTAAACTCGGAAATCGAGGGTGCTACATAAACTTGGAAGTTAGTGCCAGAACATAAAACTTTATACCCGCATATCTGCAGTCGGGAACTAAGACGCTTTAAAATTCTTACACATAATACTAAAACGTGGTCTAGGATTAATCTCGGAGATCACTTCGAAGCATAATCACGGAAATCGGGAGTCAAAACATTAACATTATGTACTGGTAAGCAGAACATATATAATCTTGGAACTCCCAAGTCAAATCTGGAAGTCGGTCATAAGCTCGAACTCAGGAATTTCAATAGAAATTATAACACTCTTGAAATAAGTTCGAAGATCAGAACTTAAGTAAACTCGGACATTGGTAATCACGTCCATTTGGTTTGGACCTTTAAAGAATAAGTTGGAAATTCGAAATTGTCCCGTTTTATTTGAAATTCGAGAATGAAGTCGGAAATGATGTCTACTACCTTGAAGACTAAATCAGAAGTCAGAAATCAAGGAAAATGAAGTCGGAACTCATGGAGGATATTACACCTCCTATTCCTTGGTTCGCACAAACTCAGGTATAGAGCCCAAAAAGTGTGTAAGGAAAGTAATAGTGCAGTGTGTGCAAGGAGCATAGAGGAAAGTAATAGTGTAGTGTGTGCAAGGAGTATAAAAAAAGACTTTAAAGCCTAAACGAACTACAACAATAAAGCTCCAAACAATATATACATAAAAGAAAAAAGGTTGATTATCCTAAAGTTTGAGATATATACAAAAATAGAAAAAGAGATAGAGAAATATGCTACCCTAAGGTTTGAGTAACAAATAATTACAAATAAAATAATATAATTATTTACAAATAAAAAATTATTTACAATCAGAAACAAAAAAAAAATGAAAATCAACAAGAAGGGGAAAAATAAAAACTATTTTAGTTATATAATTTGCGCTAATGGGCTTGACTCCCTAACTATCCCCGGTGGAGTTGCCAACTGTCACGTGCCCGAAGGGTGCCACGACAAGAGGCAACAAAAAGATATTGAAAATATATTCAATGGAGTTACCACCAATTTTTATTTATGGAAAAAAGTTAGAAAATCTTTTAATTTTGCAAAACTAGTCTTTAAAAAAAGATGAAAACTTAATCCCACTATACCCTTGATACCTCCGCCTTACGACGATTACCCTAGAGCTAGTTATGCAAATTAATTAATAACTTTAATGAAATTTATTTTTTCCCTTTAAAAGAAATTGAGATAACTATTTACCAAAAAAATATAAAACAATGAAAAAATTTAAGAAAAATTAAATTTGGCTTGACTTGCACTCCTACATATCTTCTGGTGCAATAAGGAACTCAAAGCCACATAGTTCCTCTAGAAAATGATTGTGTATTGGAGGATTTTATTTAGAAAAAAGATTTTGAAATATTTATGAAAATAATTTTGATAAAAACATTTTTGTTTGGAAACAAGATCCACTTTTGCACATGGTTCAAGTTAGTACAAGGCTACTCAATGAACCTTTATGATTCAAAGAATGATAAAGGTAGCACCAACTACTCAATCACCCCTCGATGATCATTGCACGGATTTAAAAACAATTATGAAAAGATTTTTTTTGACTATTTAAAAAAGAAATTTTTTCTAAACAAATGATAATTAGAAATTAAAAGATAAAGATAAGAGATAATTTCAAAAGATAAACACTTATATTCAAAAAAAAGAGGAAGAACGAAACCAAACCCACACAAAATTATTCAAAACCCCTTTTTTATTATTCTTTTAGAATAAAAAACTAACAAGAACAATATTAAATTGAACACAAGCAAGTCAAACTCAATATGTTTCCCTATTTTTATGTGTTTGTTTGAGTTGTTGGTTTGAGTTGGGTGTTGTTGGTTGGTCTGTATTGGTTTTTTGTGCTTGTTTGTCTTTTTCTTGCTCTTGCTTCACTCCTCTCTTTCCAGAGAGTTTGAGCTCATTTCATTTATCGAAAAAAAAGTCAAACACAATTTACTTTAAAAAAAACACTTACTATAAACAAAAACTAATCCAACAAATAAAGACTCAATAAACACAAAACACCACAAATAAAACAAAAACTAAAAGGGTATGCCCAAAAAGCATACAATAGCAAAAATAAAATAAAAATAAAATAGATGCCCTAAATCTAACTTGCGATGGCAACATTAGAGAAAAGGGAAAACACAAGATATGCAACGCTAGTGAGGAAAGAGTACTGTGGTCATGGCTATGCTTTAGAAAGAGATGCAGGTTCATGATGGTGGTCGCTGTTTCGATGGTTGATGGTGGCTTGGTGATGGTGGTGATAAGATGAAGATAGGCTATGGTTTGACCCAATAGTGGGTGTAACAACCTCTATCATATAAGTCATACTCGAGTCATAGAGTTATATTAAAAAGTTGTCACTGTGCTAAGAAATCTTTAAAATGTGGAAAATATAATACATGGCCCTTTAACTGCACACTTTATTATTGACTAATAATTCATAAACTTCCTCATCTCTAATATATAGATGATAACATAATTACAATTTGAAAGAAATTGTGACTAACATAATACACAGGACTTGCTTTCGACTAGTCACTAGTTAGCTTCAATTGTCGCTTGGTCTAGTTTGTGCCCGAGTCTTGCTCAGAAAATGTCCCAGTACTCTACGTCGCACTTGATTTCCAACTTAGGTGCTGGAATGTTTACGAAAAAGAAAAACATATAAGCAGGCAGTGAGAACTTAAGGTTCTCAGTAGGTAAACTCAAACTTTTACTCATACATTGCCATCATAAACATTCCAGCCGCTTCGATTTCTTATGAAAATGTGAGCACATATACGCAAGTAGTGGTTCAATTTTAAGTTGAAAATATTTTTCTTGAAGCAGGTTATATTTTAACAATCACTTAGCATATTATATGACAGACATAGAAATATGCATAGTATAATATACTTCAGTAAGAATCATAATAACATCATGACATAATGAGATAATTAGAGATGCACATATAGATGCTTGTACTTGATTGTATACAAGTGCACTTGACTTAATTCATCTTTTTCTTTGACTTGCAACTTGATCTTACTCTTTTGTACTTGGTCCTTCGAAGGTGAATGACCTCTCTTACCCCTAGGTAATAGCCTGCTTTTCAGGTCCAAGCCCGTACCTATACATGAGTGACGGGTTTACTTTTCCCGACCCTTACACTGGCCTGTTCCTTTTAAATCTAGTCGAGGGCTGGCCTAAGTCTTAAATAGTACCACTCTAGCCCACGCTCACTGGGTTTATGCCATGCCTCGTGTGGTAGCTTGATACGTCTTTCTTGCAAGTTCTCATAAATCTTATTCTTCTTTGGACGTAATTATACATGCATATGCTACATGCATTCATTCATATACTTCATATCATACTTAAATTGTTCTTGCATATATGAATCTTATGAGCATAACATATAAATGTTTATAACATTCATATAATTCACATATTTCTGCCACAATTTCGGTAGCATAACGGATCGAGTCTGCTTCCCTATGAATAGTGCCAAACTACTAGTAAAGTTATTCAAACATGCAAATCAACATGTAACAGCAATTATATATTCGCAATATCATTCATCAAATTCAATACAAACATCAATAGAGTTTTCTATTTACTTTATCTTATTTTGCTTGAATTTTGTATAATCCACCTTTAGTCCAATTCAACTCATTTAAACTTGGATCTTGGATATGTCATAGATCTATGTGTCTAGTTTCCAACCCTTTTGGCCCTATCTTATTTTGATTTGTATAAATCAAGTTGTTTGTATTTTACCTCAGACTGCCCTGTACTTAGACATAATTGCACCCTTATAAGTGAAAATTCACTAAAAATAGAAACCTAGGTAAATCATACGAAATTTATGTCAAACTAAAGCTAACTGAACAAACTTTCAAATGAAAGAAGTTACATATCAATTGCATTAGTATATCTTAAGATATAAGCCCCGTAACTTGACCCTATTAGACTACCTTGTTCTAGCCTAGTTTGAACTTAAGGTAAATTCATTGATGTGCTGGGAATAATTGGCAATGAATCGGACTTTGAAATTTTTATGGGATATTCCTTTATATGTTAGCTTTCAAACAACGTTGGTTTCACTCAATTTAAATTTGTGTAGCATGAGTTACACTGCTCTCAATTCACACTACCCAAATGGGAATTCAGGATTTTAGGTCAAACTTAAAAAATTCATAACTAATTCAATATTACTACAATGTCCTTATATTTTATATGTATGGAAAGCCCTATAAAAATGGATTCATCAAATTTAAACAACTGTAGGTAGAGCTGTACACTCCACCATATGGACCATCTAGGGGAAAACCCTAATAGCTTCTTGAATTCATGTTTTCCTTAAATCAATCCATCCAATCTTCAATTCAAACTCACATATGCACTTTAAACAACCTTAATTCATCATCCCCACCCCTCACAACATCAGAATCATGGATGAGCAAGGGACCATAGGAAGCCCCAAATCAAAGAAAAGAAGGAGAAAGTTAAAATTCCTATCTTGTTGGTGTAAAATCTTGGTGGAACTTGATCTTGGAGTGAAGTTAATGGTTGGAGCTTGAGCTTGGAAATGAGAGGAAGTGGAAGAAGATGAAGGAAAATGGGAAAATGAGGCTGGTCTGCAACAATTGTGGGGAGGTCGAAAATTTAAGGGGAAAAGGAAGAAAAAAATTAAAATTTATAAAGGAAGTAAGCTTTTGATTGGTGGACTTCAATCATCATTCAAACTTGGCTTGGCTTCCCTCTTCATGGCTGTTGGTGGCGCCACTTGTGAGGGTGTGGTGGCTAAATCTTGGCCATCCATCCTAGGGTTTTTACAGTATAATTTCTATTGGTCCAGGTCTAATAATTTAAATACCGAAATCTTATCTATTTCTTTTAAATTGGTGAGCCAGTTTTAGAAAAATCCTATGAGGTTTCCTATGGTTCTAATATAATTCCATCAAGTCTAATTCTTCTAAATCACACTTAATTGGTTTTAAGTGAATGCTTAATCGAATCCTAATTAATCCCAATTATTCGATGAAAACCAAACAATTCGGTTAATAACGATAACATTTTTCGGATGTTACACTCTCCACTCACTTGGTAGCCAATTGGTGCCATCTATAGGGGTAGAAGTAGCTCAATTTTCAACCACTCAAACTAGTGGTGTTAGTGTGAAATTCTACTGATTCGGTTTTGAGGTTTAAAATACTGAATCTTCGTTGATTTTTTTCAAATCTATATCTCTATTCTAATTGTTCCTAAGTCTCATCCCTCTAATTAACTCCTAATTAATATTTAATTAACTTCTAATTGCCCTTACATAACTATCGAAACTGAATAAATAGATTAATAGCGTAAATTAGACAATTTGGCAAATTCAGAGCCTTTTTGTTTTCTGTTTTCTGTAACTAATGGTATTTCTATAATTTTGAGCAAGTCCAGGGACACCCAACGTCATTTCACACCTGGCTGCCTACATGGTCTAATCGGCAGAGATTTAAACTTCTATGGTTTTACCACGTGATTGTGCTATGTTTAAAATTACATTCTGCTAATTCTACAGATGTAGGGACATAAAGATCATTTCATGAAAAGTTCTAGAGTTATTGTGGGAATAAGTCTTTGGGGTCAAAATATAATTTCTAAAAATTCTGGGCGTCACTGTAATTGACAAAAGTTTATAAGGGCACTTTTGTCATTTCCTAATTTTTAACATATGGCAGTGCCGTATTTTCAACGGCAGTGTTATACTATCCTATAATTCTGAGTGTGAAGGTCATTATAGCATATCGTTGTCAGAGAAATTCTCACACTGCCTAAGGGAATTAATTCAAAGTTTCCATTATATTCTATTTACGAAAGTAGGGATGTTACAATGGGATTCGAATAAGAAAGTGGTTGATTTTGATAGAAGATGTTGGTGTTAGGAATGATGTGATAGTATTGGAATTCAAGACTTGATGAGAGAATAGGAATAAAAAGATAGTGAAAGTGGTCAGTCCCCATCCCCCTCTTTGTTGAGTGAGTTGCCTTTATATATAGTAGAATTAGAGAGACTTTTGGAAAAGTTTGCTAATAGATAGATAAGATAAGATGAGTTTGTTGAGAATAAATTTGAAAAGCAGCTAAGAATTAAAACTCTAGAAAGCTTAGATGGAGAGAAAATTTAAAAACTTGATATAAGATTAGTTAATGATCTAGAAGGATAGAGATAAAATTTGAAAAGTGGTTATGGAGATAGAGTGATAGAGTGGGATTGAAAACTGGCTATGGATAGAGAGAGTAGGAAACAAAATTTGTTGACACTCTAGAAGGATGGAAGAATTGAAAAATTGATTTTTTAACTTTTAATTTTTTTGTATTTTTATTTTAATAATTAATAAATAATGATGAAACATTTCAAACAAAATATGGTGTTTCCTTGTTATTGTAGATGGCATGAATCACAGCAACTATAAAGATAGACGTGGCCCTAAAATATGACTTTTACTAACAAAGTCAATATAGTTATTTTAGACTACATGCTTACTATCACTATTATTAATTATTAATGACTAAATAATGATGTAATATAAGATGCCTTCTTTTTGGCATTCCCACCTAATATATTTCCTTTTGTAGTTTTACTTTTGGAGCTGTGTAGGCGAGAATGATTAGTAGTTAGGGCATCTCTTTTTATATTTGGATATGTATTTGGAACTAATACAATGACTACTGTTCTGTATTATATTATGAATGAAGTATGTTTCTATACATGGTTGCCTTAGTTGTGGATTAAACCAACTAGTATGCTGCAGTATTATCTTCGCTATGCTAATTTGGTAAAATAAAGTTAAAATTAATGATTACGGTCGGCCAAAAAAAATTTACCCAAGAAAAATTTAGGTAAAAAGCCAGTAATATTCTACTAATTAATTGTATCAAAAGTAAAATAAATGGTAAGATAATAGTTAGTTAATAGGGTGCTACAAGAATCCTGGGAAGATGTTAATTACATACAGCAAAAATTTCCTAATTTTGACTTTGAGGGCAAGGTCCTTGTTAATGAGGGAAACAGTGCAACAAATAAGAATGCCGTGTGTGAGAAGCATGACTCAAGTCTCAACACACCCCAAATCGGCAAGTCAGTTGCAACCAACTAAGGGCAATTAGGGCAAAACAGTAACAAAGGGTTCGAATTGAGAAGAAGCATAGGAGAAAGAAGACCCAACTGATTGCTAGGAGGCTTTGACATGAGGTATAAAGGGCAACAAAGAGGAAAGGCAGAGGCATCAAAAAAGCATTGTAATCACTCATCTATCTCTCTAGTATTTTCTTCTCCTCCTTCTGATTATCCTTCTTCCTAATCTAAGAAATTCTTATTTCATTTGCTTACAGGTTGCTTGAGGATATTCCTTTGAGAGCACTTGCTCGATATTGGAGCTACTAGTCCATTTGTTATTGTTTCATTGGATTTTTAATTTTTTTTCATTGATCTGATACTATTTTATTGAGATTTGAAACCTGAAGTGTTCTGTTGCTGCTATTCTTAATTGAGCCCGTGACAATTATATATTCGCAACATAATCATGCTACTATCGCTAAATTTGTTACTATTCTAACAGTTGTTATTTCTCTTTCAGTGGCTAATGATCATCCAAAATTTCTCTCAAATTCGTTCTAAATTTTGGTGTGGATTCTTATTCTAGAGTCATTATCCCTGCAGTTGCTTTTTAGATTTTGAAAGGTATGCAAAGAGAGTTCAAGACTGATGGTAATTTGGTTGATATTAATTAAATATATAAATATTTATTGGTTATATACATATATCAAATAATTAATCAGTTAATCATTCTGCTTGAACAAATAGTTATATATACTAATGAATTAGGGGTGAGTAAAGAGTTTGCATAAATTTAATGTGTGGAAATAATGAATAATGAGCAAAGATTGGTATTTTTTATTTAATTATGTTATTTGTCTTTAAAATATCATTTTTCCCTTTTTGTCCCCCTAAAATATCTCAATTTTTTCATTTGATTTCTCATTTAGTCTTTATTCTATATCGGCATTCACATAAGCAACCATATTGATACTTATCGATAAAGGATAATGGAAAATTAACAAAAGGATCAAATGGAAATAAAAAAAATTTTGAAGCAAGTAATGAAAAGTTTTTAAGAAAAGGGGATCAAATTGAAAATAAATGTGATTTTAAGGATGAAAAACAGAATTAAGTATATTTTTATTTTTGGTTGATATATATTTTTATTAAGAAGTGTATCACATAAGAGGAGCAAATTTGGACCATATAATTATATATTGATGGTCAAGATTTAAAGTTGTTCAATAGTCACATAATTACTTAAAAAAATTATGTGATTTTATATTTTAATTTTAATCATTCATAAAAAATTTAATGACTAAAAATTTACTCTCCTCATTTTTACAATTAATCACCTTCCAATATGATACGCTCCGTAAAGGAGGATATCACATGAGAGGGCATATTTATTGTGAGAGATGAAAGGGAGCTCTCACAGCCCTTGAATCAATTTTAAAAGCTAAGATTAAAACAATGTTTTAATGACTCACGTGACACTCTTTCTGTTGCTTCCTAATACCGCCTTTCTACTGCTTCCTAATACCGCCTCTTTATTTTCCCTGTCTTGCTATTCCTAATTGTACCAAGCCGATCATCAATATTTCCTGCACAGTTCCCTTGAGTGTCTCACATTATCGCCATCCCCGAGGCCGTTTGCAAGGCTTGTTGTCCTTTTCCCAACCTAATTAAATTATTCAATTATTATAAGATATTTATCTAATCATTGTTTCTTGATTGGGAAAAGCTTCAGACATTGTGTTTTCATTCTATACATTGCCTTCATTCAATATATTCGATCCACAATTTTTTTCCTAATAAATTTTTAACGGCTTTAAATTAAGCAGGTTTAGCCTTTAGACGTAACACAATGTGATGGAATTTGAGAGCAGCCAGAAGGATCAATGTTTCACATTGCAAGCATCTGACGTTCAAGTCAACATGGTAATTTTAATTTAATAAGATATTTTATATTATTATTGTTATAATTATTATCATAATAAATATGTTATTTATTTTAGGTAAATGAATGGGTGCCTACTTGTGATGATCAATTAAAGCCTTTAGTAGGAATGATACTTGATACTTTAGAAGAAGGTGATGAATTTTATAAAACATACGCACATAATGTTGGTTTTAGGGTGCGAAACTCATCTGAGACTAAAGATAGCAATGGCATAAAGCGTTGGAAGTATTTTGTTTGTTCAAAAGAAGGTTTTAAAGAAAGTGAAAAAACATCTCCATTTCAAGCTGATTTGCTGATTGAAGAAAAAAGTGCTCCAAAAACTAGGAAGAGAAATCTTACAAGAGAAGGATGTAATGCAAAAGTTGTTTTCAAGGTGACCATGGATGGAAAATATGAACTAGTGAGGTTTCATGAAGGCCACACACATGTACTTTGTTTGGGGATGTGGTTTCATTTGATACCACATATCAAACAAATAGATATTCTATGATTTTTGCACCTTTCACAGGGATAAATTGTCATAGGCAGTCAATCACCATTGGAGCTACATTCTTGGCAGTTGAGAAAGTTGATTCTTTTGAATGGTTGTTTGAAAAATTTTTAGAAGCAATGGGAGGGCATAAGCTAGTTATAATAATATCATATCAAGATCTAGCTATGAAAGTTACAATAGAGAATATTTTTTATTCTTCTACTCATCGATTGTACATTTGGTATATAATGAAAAAATTATCTGAGAAGGTTGGTGTTTCTTTGAATAGTAATAGTGATTTTAATAATCACTTCAAGTCATGTATTTGGAATTCAGAAACACCGAATGAATTTGAGTTGACATGGAAATTAATTATCACTGATTTTGGATTGAAAAAAAAATGAGTGGCTCTCACATATGTTTGACATTCGAAGCATGTGGATACTAGCTTACTTTAAGCATTTGTTTTCGGCAGGAATTTCAAGGACAACTTCAAGGGCAGAAAGTTAAAACTCATTTTATGGAAAGTTTTTGAATAGTAATCTTAGCTTGGTTGAATTTTGGATGAGGTTTGATTTTGCACTGGAAGAAGAAAGGCATAAAGAATTACTTGTTGATAATATTACACTTCACTCTCTACCTGAACTATAGACTAATCGAAGTTTAGAGAATCATGGAAGAGATGTCTACACTCATGAAAACTTTTTCATTTTTCAAAATGAGTTATGGGTTGCATGTATGGATTGTGGTGTTGAGGAAAAGAAGGAAAAAGAAAGGATCTCTATTTTGATCATTGTTGGTAATAGTAAAGTGAATGGCAAGCTAAGAGAAGTGATTTATGATGTTTCTAATCATGTTGCTCCATGTTCATGTAAGATATTTGAATATGAAGGAATTCCATGCCGACATATACTTTTTGTTTTGAAAGGAAAAGGATTAAATGAAATACCAAATAGTTATATTGCAAATAGATGGACAAAATTGGCCACTAGTAAACCCATTTTTGATGCTGAAAATGATGTATTAGACGGTTGTTCTAAATCAGAAATGGTAAAAAAGCTAATATCTGATGCATGGGCTCAATTATTTAGATGTATGCATATAGCTGGACAATGTGAGGAGAAGTTAGTTTTTGTCAAAAATGGAGCTCTTAGTATTGAGAAGCAATGGATTCAAATAAAAGGTGATCCTGTACATGGAAAGAAAGAAGAATTAGAGTCTTTTATTGGATCCAATATTTTTGATTCTATTTAAATTCATCCCCCTCAATATTCAAAGACCAAAGGTAGTGGCAAGCGACTCAAAGGAGGAAAAGAAAAGGCAATGGAACAACAACAGAAGAAAACAAGGCTTTGCAAAGCCTATGGACAATATGGATATCATGATAGTCATAATTGTCCTACTAAATTCTCCACATAATTATAGGTATTATATTTTTATGCTATTTCTATTTTACCATTAGTTTTATATACCTCTTTCTTATGATCACTAACATAGTGAAATGTTGTGATATTATGTTTATGTACAGATTTGAAGACATGTGAAAGGGAAAAGAAGATTTAGGAAAGTTTATAGAGAGCACAATATTTCGATTGTTATTTTGGCATTTTTAATGTATACAGTTGCTATTTTAATATTTTTCTATGAACATAATTTTTATTTTAGAATTTCTTTACGCTCAAGGTGCCCAAAATAGAGTACCACATTATCCTATTGAAACAGCTTGAATTGTTTGTAGTAATAAGTTTTTTAATGGTACTCGCTGTTAGAAAACCATAATTGCTCTTGACAGATCACATTATTTGATGCTTGAAATTTGCGTATGCAATGTGATGATATTTTTTTTATATTGCATCTCTGAACTGATATTACTGCTTAAAATAACACAGTATTCACTTTTTCTATCAGTCAATTTGTCTCTATCCATTGATATAAACAAGTGTTAACCTCTTATTCACTTTCAATCCTTTACCAGTGTTAAACTTTCGTGAGGTAGCCTATTGGATTTTGTGCTTGTTATCATTTAGCTTGACTTGTCTTGATCATAAAAGACAAGGACTTGAGTAATCAATTCTGACATAAGCACATTCCTTCATCCACAATCATGCTAACAGGAAATTTATTCATTGTTAATTTTCTTTCCTTTGCAATGTTTTGCTGATACTTAAGTTAGTGTTATATTCATCAACTTCAAAGTGATTAAAGTCATTTTTTTCTTAAGAATTACAAGTTTTGAATCAACCCACCCACCACCAGTTGTTTTATTCTCCTAAACCAATAATTCAAAACTTTCCTTTTGAAAAATTTTGAGTGTTCAATGATTTAATACTTTATGTAAACTATTTGCTCTCTTCAACGGTTTTCATTTCACAAATAACAAAGCATCCTATGCTATTTAATAGCAGGCGTCATTGGTTTCCTATACTCTCTATATGCGCTTTTTCTTATGTTCTTGAATATATTATAATTTGTAAATATTTAAATCCTTTTATTTCAATGCTCACGTTTGTAAACTGCTATAAATTAATCCGGTTTAAAGCAATGAAATATTACATTTACTCTTTTAGTATATATGGTGCCCGCATGGATTTTTTCCTCGATGAATTCCAATAACCGCTTAACCCACCAAATAGGTAAGGAGTTGAAGATATAGTCTGAAATTCATCAATACATAAGACAAAGACCAAAAAGATAAGGCGATAACAGATGTACCCTGCTATTACTTAACACATAGACCTGCTAATATAAGGTCATAATTTAGATCCTCAAAAGCTACCTAACTATCAACGCAATGGGTCTAAGCTACAGCACTTTTGACTAGGCCACATAGCAGAACTGACCGAACACATAACACAACATGACATAGATGATACTGCATAGAGACTTCACGATAAACCAACATCGAAAGGAAAGGAAGATGCACTTGAGCAGTCATCCCCATTGTCTCGACTTTTACGAGGAATGTGAACTCTTTGTTCCTCAATGCCATTAGACCCATTTCATATGTCGTTATTAAAATTCTTATTTTCTGCAAGATTGAGCACTGATGCCATGAAATCACGTAACGGTGATATGACGATAATGTAAGACGCTGGTCTTGCTCTTTATTGGGAAACGATCTCAAAGGACAAAATTCAACGGTGACTGCAGGGAAAAAATTGATGATCGGCACAGTACAATTAGGAATTGCAGGACAAGGAAAATAGAGAGGCGGTAGTAGGAAGCAGCAACAAGAGTGTCACGTGAGTCATTAAAACATTGTTTTAATCTTAGCTGTTAAAATTGATCCAAGGGCTATAAGAACTCCATCTCATTGCTCACAATAAATATACCCTCTCATGTGAGATATATATATATATATATATATATATATATATATATATATATATATATATATATATTTTGTAATATCCACCGAATTTTTTTTATTATTTTTTGTCAAGTTGTTTGATTTTTATCGAATAATTGAGGTTAATTAAAATTTAATTAAATATTTATTTAAGATCAATTAATTAGCAATTAATTAAGTTTAGATATAAGGGAATTAAGTTAGAAACATAGAAGATTTCATAAAAATTTTCTTAAACTGATTTACTGATTTGAAGGAAATCAGTAAGTTTACAATATTTTAAACTGTCAGAACCGAATCAATAAGATTATATACTCAAAACCCTATGACTTAAAGGCTGAATACTCAGCCACTTAACTCTCTAAGGGCGGCGCAACAAAGACCACAAAGAGAGGGAGACATGGCTGAAAAATTGACCACAAAGTATCATCCAATCAAAGCCCACATTTCCAACTACCTCATTAAGGCTTTTATGACATATTCCTTTCCTTTTCCCGTCGGCTGATTGCACCTCCCTTCCTTCTTGTTCCAGCCTCTTTCTTCTCTTTTCCTCTCAACCTACTCCATCAAACCTTCAAGTTTTGATAAGGTTCTATTAATCCAAACTCAAATTTAGCAAGATCACACCTAAAGGAGCTAGAGATTCAACTTTGCTCTTATTTTTTTGGTTATGCATGATTGTTTGGGGCTTTTGTTTTCTCATTTATTGATATAGTGTTTAGATGTATATGATGATTATTGGCTGATTTGATGGCTATTTTTGTGTTTAAAATCGATTAAGAAGTAAAAAGGAGTGAGAGTACGATGCAGTGAGGGGCTGGAAGATCAAAACCCTTCGACAGTCTATACGGCGAAGTGTACGGCTCCGCCTAAAGCCATTTAAATTTGATAAAACTATTTTTATGTGAAACTAGACATCTAGCGCTTTCCAACCATATAAATTATAAAGTCATTGGATTAGTATTGAGAGAGATATGAATTTTGGAAATTTGATCTAGGTTTTTGAGTTTGATTCTGGGCAGACTAGGTTTTTCAGAACAAAACTTGCCCTATACAACTTGGAATTGAATGCAACTAACTTTGTTAGAAAGCTTACATATAGGAGAACATCCTATAAAAATTTCGGAGTTAGATATAGTCTTGTTTGCTCCTAGTGGTTTGAGAAATTTGCCCTAAGTCCAAACTGAGTTAAAACAAGGCAGCTCAAAAAGGTCAAATTTCGAAGCTTATAAATCAAGTTCTACTAAAGCAAATGAAATGGGAACTCTTGCAAATGAAAACTTGTCCTGTTAGCTTTACTATGATATAAATTTCGTATGATTTGAACTGGTTTTCAAATTTTAGTGAATTTTTACTTTTAAGTATGTAATTCTGGCCAGCTACAGGGCAGGCCGAGATAAAACTTAAATAATTTGAGCTACATTTATCAAAATTAGATGGGACCAGGTTAGAAAATAGACACATAACACTCTAATATATTCAAAATTTAGGTCCAGATGAGTTAAATAGAAATTATGGTCTAATTTACAAAAATCGGGTTGAATGAAAGTACTGAGATAGCAACTAAGTTTTAAATACAACAATTGTTGCTATGAAATTGATGATTGAATTGTGAACAAAGTATTATGATTTCTCTGTAAAATTGATTTTCTGAGTATTGACACTATTCATAGGGAGGCGGACATGTTCCATTATGCTGCCGAAATTTCGGTAAAGCTTATGCATGAGTTATGAGATGCATGCATATACATGTGCATTTTTGAAGAGATTCATAAAGGTTATGTTATGATAAAAGTTACATAATACTTGAGCCAGCCTCGGATTAAAGTTAAGGGGAATAGATTGGTGGGAAGGTCGGGAAAAATAAATCGGGCATTCCTATATAGGAACAAGCTTGATCCTGAAAAGCAAAATATTACCCAGGAGTCGAATGGCCAAGAACTCCTAAGGGACCAAGTAACGGAAAATTTTATGATACTAAGTTTAAGAATGAGTTTTTGCATGGTCACATAGTATGGTCATTACAAGTTGTTTATAGTTTGATTATTACGTTTACTTGCTGCTGTCTGTTAATTTATTCTACTCATTATTCCATGTAACACTATTTAGTAATTTATTCTGTTTCTTCTGCTATCTTAAGTAAAACTGAACCTTGCCTCAGACTAGATATATTTACCTAAACTTATTAAATATGGATAGTTCCGTTTAATGCCATTTTTTATATAATTAAATAAAAACCAAGGCAACTGAGAATGAATGTGACGTCAGTTTAATACTGTACTCGAATCCTACTACAAATTTCCTTAAATTCTCACCTCGCTTTGTATTTCCGCATCATTCTCAGACTCGGGTGATGGACACGACGGCTACCCTGTTTATCGAGACCCCTAACTTGCATCTCCATTATGACCCCATGTTTGACTCTCTATACATAGCTAGTTTTTGCCACTTCTGCCTCTATCTTTTTAGTAATAGGAATTTTGTTATTCCTTTATTTCACCCTGTATTCAATCCTGCCGCTCCATATTTCGCTGTCTCTTTGCATGTAGCACACCCTCCTCCAGCACCTCTAGCACCTGCCGGCCGTCTACCAGAGTCACCTCTGCAAGTGATTCTAGATATTCCACTCAGTCTTGAGAACGATCCTTTTGAGATTATCGGCTCATCTTCCTCCTCCTCGGGACCAAGTGTTGACTACTCCCCAGCTGGGCTTGGTATGGCCATGGCTACATGACCGAGTAGGTCCCAGCTGCAAGTTACATTGTACAGTATGGCCCTCTTTTGACAGTGTGCAGCATTGGGTCATACATTTAGCCGTATGTACATCAGTTAGCTTGAAATGTCCTCTGAGAACCTCTTAGGACTATTTTCACTGACACGGGCCTTATGTCTTTTTGGTTAACCAGCCCCATTTATGTATCCTCTTTTGAATCTGTATATAAATTGAAGCGTTGGCTTCCAACATATGTATGTATGTATATAGTTGACGATATATTACCTCTCTTTATCTTTTCTATTGTGATTTTTATTTAATTTTTATGTTTTGTGACATTGAATACGTTCATTATATACAATGTATTTCTTTTACTTACATATATATTCTTTGCACTTGAGGTATATTTCACAACATATATATATATATATATATATATATATATATATATATATATATTAAGAGTAGTTTGTCCCCTCCTACTAAATTTTCATCCCCCTTAAATAAAGTTTAAGATTTGAATCTTATAAAACTAAGAACCAACATGAAAAAAGTATTCCTATAGTAAACTGCTCCGGCTCAAATTAGGTTAATTAGAAGGTAACATAAACTCCAAATATTAATAGTTTAGATAAAAAAAAAAAAAGAAATATTTTTATTCCATGCAGAAATTATGGACATAAGTGAGGAAACTAGGTTTGCACGTTTAAATATTATATTTTAAATTATTTTTTATATTTTTTTTGCGTGTTCACCCTCCACAAAATAATAGTAACATGCGTTGAAAACGATGATAAGTTAATCTGGATGAAGATGATATTACATAAAAAATCATATAAATAATAATTGATCTGAAAAGATTTTGCGGAAACTATATCATAATTAAGTCTAACTAACAATGATAGTATCCATTCCCACATACATCAATCAATTTTATGATTATTACATATGTCGTCAACAACAACAACAACCACCAGAAGCAAATAATGATAGTGGGAAATGCCGGTGGGGCTATTGTAACGTGAAACACGCACCCAACGACAAGGACAAAATGTGTAAAATATCAACTTGAAAAATAATTTATTTTGTAGGAAAAAAAAAATTATAAATAGAATTCAATCAAAGAAACGTAGTAGATCAATGATTGGATCATAGATAGCTTTAACTACAGAAGATTATATAGTTCAGGTATAAATTAAATATCCAAATCTATACAATTATTTCACAAAAGTTAAAAAAATTGAATTAAAAATTATTTTATAAAAATTTACATATTACACAATATATCAACGTGAACTGATTAAAAATTGCACCTTATAGAATTTCATTTTTTTTTTTTTAATTTTTTGGGTTTTGGGGAGAGTCAAGCTCGCGTGTGGCATTTATAACGAGGCAACTAAGTTACCATCATGACTAAGCCTCATCCACATACAATTTTATTTTATTGTTTTTGTCACGCGAGCATCCACGCGGGGGGATCTCTGACCACATTGCACGTCGAACTCGTGGTCTCTGACCATATTGCGAGTCAAGCTCGTGCCCCAAACGTGGCTAAACTTAGCGAGGCAACATGATGTGCCGTCTGTGCTATACTTCTCGCCACATAGAACTTTATTGTTTGAACTACCCAGAATCATGATCCACATGTGTGCAAGTATCCTTGTGCAAAAATCCATTTCTCGGGGAGTTTTACACCCAAAAAATAAAAAAGTTTAAAATCTTAATCTTGAAAAATATTTTATTCTATAACAATAAAAATTACATATCTCTTTAGTGTTTGACTGTACTACCTATATAAGTGTTATTGTAATATCGTAAGACTACAAAGTTTATTAACAATTATTTTTAATATTCAAATTTGAACTTTAAAAACAAAGTGAACAATTCGGTTTTTAATATACAAAAAGATTTAAGTTGACAGAAGATTTGTTGTTGTCCAACATCAGGACATCCTCATAATCTTAAACACGGGTATATGGTTCACTAACTCGAAAATCCAGTAATAAAGCCAAATTGTAACAGAACGTACATAAATTCAAAGATAATCAAGTTAACCAATCCCGTTGCATGAATCATTAGATTAATAATTACACTTCATTCACTTTATTTTCCGCTGAAAAAAAAAATTCATGATTCCTGTGCAAGTATCCAAATCCTCTACAGTTTTAAAAAATTGTATAAGTATCAACTTTAGAAAAAGAAATTATTCTATAACAATTTAAACATTGTAAAAATAACTTAATAAACGTGGGCCATTAGATTAATGACTGCATTTCATTTTTAAAAAAAAAAAAGCTGTAAAGGGTCATCATTCATGTGCAGGAATCCAGATTATGTACAATTTTGGTTTTTTTTTATTTTTTTTTTTTGTTTTTGGGGGGGGGGGGCTATATGTAATAGCAAAATAAATATTGGAAATTTATATAATTCAAAAAAAAAAAAAAATGAAACCACACCTTATGCAAGTTTACATAGTTGATTATGATCCGTATGTGCAGATGGTCGTCCCGGCCTTCGGGGACAAAACTTATCTCAACAGTTTTCTTTTCTTTATTAAAGCTTCATGACTGAAAAGAACAAGAAGAAGGAGAAGAAGAACCTTTATTATTGTAACGCGGTTCGGGTTCGCAAGTGAGAAATATATATATATATATATAATCAAACATACGAAACTTTATTGGTTGTAAAGTAACAAGTTTAATTAACTAATTTATTTGTTCATATCTACTTCACTTCAATCCGGTCATCTATCGGAGTACTTCCTTCTTTTTTGGTATCATATCCTATATGTATTAATCTGTACAAAATGCGACCAAGCAATGGATGTGCTTTCAAGTTGCATCATGATTTTCACGGGAGGTTTCATAAAAATATCAATTTCAGCAAAGTATAAAGACCATAATTTCATCAACAATTAGTAGAGGTGGAAATAGGTAGTGAGATCAAGTCAAGCCTTCATTCTCAATAGGTTAGGCCTGTTTTGTAATCTTTCGATTTGAGTCTGACCTATGGCCTATTATAAGCTTTTTGTTGAGCCTAAGCTGGACCTGTTTAAAAGAATGGTTTGACTTGAAATCTATTTACAAAGCCTGATTTTTATTATTAGTATAATGATCAAACTTATATTGTATACATTATTTCTAACTCCATAGCTTACAAGACCTTTAGGAAGAAATGCAGCATAATTACAACTAAAATCAATAATTTGTACTCATTTCATAAACTAATAATTAATAATATAACAAAATTCAACCACTTTACTCAAAACAACATAGAAAATTCACTTAAATGAAAAGAAAAAAAAAAACCTAACAAAATAGTAGAACACATAGCAAATAGAACTTATTACAAAAAGAAGCAAGATGCTAATCCTAAAAATTCATTTTAGGGAAAAAAAAAATTGAAGATCCATCAATCACATATAATCCCCACAAATCCAACAGAAAATTCATTGTTAAAATCAGTTGCGGCAGCACCAATAGGAACAAAAAATAGAGAAAACAAATTTGACTAGGTGGTGGTGGAAATAGCCACAATGGAAATAACCTGCAATGGAAACAACTGGTGATTGATGGAGAAGGGTCAATGGCTAGTGAGTCATGTTTGGTGGAAATAGGTCGCAGTGACTAATGAAGACGACAAGGTGGTGTCGCAATGACTAATGAAGATGGCAGCATTGTGCCGTTGCAAGTGATGAAGACAGCAGCATAGTGCTACCGTGACTGATGAAGACAGCAACGCGGTGTTGCACTATGGCTGAGGGACTATGGGAGAGGGTGGCATTGAGAATGAGGCAAAGGATGGTAGAAGGTTGAGAGTCTAGTGGCTAGGTTAGAGAGGAAGGAGGATTGATAAGCTCTTTCGAGTAGAACTTATAAGACTCTACTCTTGGAATGAATATCTAAGCATAATTATTTCATTAACAATCCATGAATAAATGTACAATAAGAATAATCCCTCTTATTTATAACCTTAAGTATCTCACTAATAAACATAACTAACTAACTAAATACTTTGGGGTGTAACATTACCCTTCCCTTCAAATCAACCTTGTCCTCATAGTTGACAAAGTGCAATTTATTTTTAATTACAATCAACTAGTATGAAGAAGTAAACTCTTTTTTCTTTTTGAAACATTTACAAATAATTATCCACGTGGGTCCCATTGCTTAATTGAACTGATAACAAATAAACCTCGACCTATTGACGTCAGAAATTCTTCATGCATTAGATGAAGTTGGGCCATTAACAGCAAACCAGACCTTCCTCCAAATGAGGAATCGAGTGGCAACACACACCCATAACTCCAAGGTTGCCCTAGCCACCATTTGGTTTCCCTTCTCCTCCTTCGTGCAACCATCCACTTCTTGGGTGATAGCTACAAGGAACCCATTCTAAGTAGCAATCATCTGACGCTTTTCCACTGCGACGTAGCAACCACTAGCTATGGATCTCACTAGTCGTCGTGTGCTTGGGTCTCACCGCTAGTTGCCCATGCCCATCCTCTACTACTACACTATTTGTATAACAGTGGCAGTTTGCACATCATTGGTGGTGGTTTTTGGTCTTCCATCGCACTTTCTTTCTTTTCCTCTTCATTTGCGAAAACACCAGCACCATTATAGTAACAATATTCATCGTTATTGCCACCTTTAGATCTATATCATTGTCATCCATCACTTTCATCTCCGCCTCTGCCTTACTCACCTCCATGTCGATGACAATTAGAGTGCATTCTATCGTTGCCCACTCTACTTCCATGATGGAAAGGATAGTCATGGTTGCAGATGCCATCTCCTTCTTGCCCTTGGTTTTTGCTATCTTCCCCAATTTTGGGTCAATTAGGGTTTTCTCTTTCTTTGGCTGATTTGGTTCATTTTCTTTCTCTGATGTAAATCTTGATGTTGTAGCCATTGTTGCTGCTATTCTTCTGGACTTGCTTTTGTTGATTCTTGAAACTTTGGTGTTGATCCCCATGTTGAACCTCTATTGGTTGAACCTATTGCTGTTGATAATGTATATGCCCTGGGTTTGATGGTCGAAACTCTATTCTTTGATTCCTGATTTCATGAAAAAATAGGATTACTGAGCCTCTAGTTTTGCAAGCATGGCTCTCATCTTGGCCTAATGATTTTGCTCATGAAAATGCCCTAACGCAACAACCTTAGAATAGGATGCAGGCTTGTCTAAACATAGTTAACACTTGAGATAATCCTCTAAACTAGCAATGAAAAGATACACTAACTATCTTTCAGGAACACCATGAATATTGGTTGAAGTGCTTAAAATTGTTGTTGATAATCTACAATTGATCTTGTTTGCCTCAACCTTTTCAAAGATTCTTAGAATTGATGAGTTGCTTCCATGCCCTTCGTGGAAGGCTCTCAATGAAAGCACCAATGATAAGTTCTTTCGAGTAGAACTTACAAGACTCTACTCTTGGGATGACTATCCAATCCTAATTTCATTAACAATCCATGAATGAATGTATAATGAGAATAATCCCTCTTATTTATAGCCCTAAGTATCTCACTAATAAACTTGACAAACTAACTAACTACTTTGGGGTGTAACAAGGATAATGGCTATGAGAGAGATAAGAAGAAAGAGAGGAAAAGAAAGGCAGCAACAAATGAAATATGAAAGAGAGATTCTAGGCTTTTCAAAATAAATTTTAAATGAAGTAATTTAAATGTTAAAGTTAAAAATTAAGCATAATTATAATAAAAACATGTGGTGGAATGGTTATAAAGTGTTTGGATTCTTACATTATAATACAGCCAAGTTAGAGGCCCTTAATAGGTCACTTGATCTATTTCTATTGCTAACAGTTGACCAAAATCAAATTGGGGGACATAATCGCATGGAGAGAAGATGAAAATGCATAATATTGACAGTAATTATTCTCACATGAGACTTTCATGTCAAATGTCAAATTCAATAGGTGAAGTAATTTGCTCACAGTATCTTTATTTTAAGTGAAATTTAAGTAGAGAAAATGTGTGTAATTTTAAAAATTAAAAAAGAATAAGTGAAATTTTATGTAATTAATATGCGGGCTTTTAAATTTTCCACACATTAAAATTTTCTACAAAAAAATAAACTAATAATAAATAAGATATAATTCTCCAAGTTTAAAAAGATTCTTTTGCAAGCAATTAATCTACTACAACTTTGATTATACATAAGTTTGATACACTGTCTCTGCAAGATTTTCTACATAAACGAAGTTTAAATCAAGCTTGAAGTGTTTTGACTTGGAGTGCAGCTTAGGAGTAGGATCAAGAAGAACAACTCGAATACTGTCACAATAGGCCAATGGAGTTGGAACTAAGACATGTAATTCACTAAGTTAGGAGAAAATCCAAAGAAGATCTGTTGTGAGAGAGGCTATGCCATGATACTTAGCCTCGATGCTTGAGCAAGAGACCGAGTGTTGCTTCCTAAAAGACCAAGAAATCAGATTTGGCCCCAGATAAACACAAAACCCTGTAGTAGATTTTCTATCATCAGGGTTAGATCTCCAATTGGAATCTAAATACCATGTGAGCCTTCAATCAGTGGATTTCCTCAAATGAAGGCCAAAGGAAAAGGTGCCACTAAGATACCTTAGTATACTCTTTATTGCTTTCCAATGAGAGTCTAATAAATACTGCAAGAATTAGCATACTTGATTAACACAGTAGGCTAATTCTGGTTTGGTGATGGTAATGTATTGCAGACTTCCCACCACAGTATGATAGAAAGCAGGATCATGTAATGGAGAACTATCATGAGAGGAAAGTTTGCAACTAAAAACCATGGGAGTAGCATATGGCTTGAATTCATCCATCTGTGCCTTCTTAAGCAAGTCTTGAATGTACTTTGTCTGTGTAAAAAAAAAAAAAAACCCACCAGTAGCAATAGATTTTACTTCAATACTAAGAAAATAATGAAGTGCACCCATATCCTTGAGTGCAAAAGCATGATTAAGTTGAGTAATTAGAGCAGTAACCTTAGAATCTGAACTTCTTATTACAATAATATCAACCACAAACACAACGATGATTGTAGTGGATGAAAGGGTGAACCTTGTGAATAAGGAAACATAAAACTTGGTAGAGTTGAAGCCAAGAGAGATGAAAGCATTGGATAATTTCTAATACCAGGCCCTTGGAGCTTGCTTTAATCCATATAAAGCTTCTATCAACTTGCAAACTAGCTTGCAATCACCCATTTCATAACCCTTGGGTTGCACCATAATCACATTTTTGGGAAGATCTCCATTCAAAAATGCATTATTCATATCAAGATGTTTAATCTTCAAATCTTATGCCAAAGCCAAAAACAAAACTAGTCTAATTGATGTGCATTTGACTACAGGACTGAAGGTCTTAGTGTAATCAAAGCCAATTCTCTCTCATGAGCCACAAACCTAGCCTTATACTTGTTTGTAGTGCCATCTAGATTGAGTTTTGTTTGAAAACACTCACTTGCTCCCAATGGCAAGCCTCCCAGGTGGTAATTCAACTAATTTCCAAGTGTGATTTTTCATCAAAGCATCATATTCAACATCTATAGCAGCTTTCCAGTGAGGAATGGAGAAAGTCTGCTACATAGAAGTAGGCTCAAGAGAAGCAGTATAGAGTTTTGGTTTCCTAATCCTAACTTTGGCCCTGGTACTCATATGGTGAGTGTTCCCTGGGAGTTGAATAGCAAATAGTAGTAAAGCATTTGTAGGAGGTGGTAACAAGCTTACAATGGAATTTGGCATTGAAGGAGCTCGAGCAACTCTCTTGGTAGGCCTTAAAACAAGAACTTGGCTAGGCAAAGGAGTAGAAACTATTGTAGCTACTGATACACACTTGAGTGGGAATTGATGTAGGAATCTATAGTGTAGGTGCTATTGAAACCTAAGAAGCAACAAGAGGAATAGGAGGCACAATTTGGGAGCTTGAAGCAGAATTAGGAAAAGCAGTGAGTAGAAAACTGTCAGAGAAGTCTTTGAAAGGAAAAACATTCTCATCAAAGATCACATGCCTAGTGATAAAAACTTTGCCAGACTTAGAAATACATTTATATCCTTTATATTGTGGTGCATAACCTAGAAATACACAAAGCTCAGATCTATAGGACAATTTATGTTTATTATAGGGTCTAGTGTGAGGAAAACATAAGCAACCAAAAACTTTTATTTATGATTGAAAAGCTTTTCAGTAGGTAACATAAACTGTAAAAGAGGAGTATGTAACAAATTAATAAGCTGAGCAGCAGTAATGAAAGCATTACCCCAACAAAAGAGAGGCATGGAGGTTGCAGCAAGTAATGTGAAACCCATGGTAGTGACATGCCCATGTTTCCTTTCTTCAGTACCATTTTGCTAGTGCACATATGGATAGAAGAATCTACGAACAATACCCTTAGATTTTAAATATGAAGATAAAGCAACATAGTCTTTGGCAATATCTGTTTTGCAAAGCTTTCAATTTAGTACCAAGTTATGAGATTTACTATGCAATAGAAAAATCCAAGTATATTTAGAATACATATTAATGAAATGAAGATAATATTGAGCTCCATTTATTATGGAAAAAAGGGCAAGACCCCATATGTTAGAATATACCAATTCAAGAGGACAAGTATGCACACTTTTAAAAGAAGTAAAGGGGAGTTGTTGTGTAGCATCCCGAATTCTGCCTAAGCTAATTAGCTCAATGTCACTGACTAATTAGCAAGGTTAGTGATTAGTCAAGGATTAATCAACTAATCTTAAGAGCAAGAGCTTGGTAATTAGAAACACATCAACAAGTCAACTAAAAGTCAATGATCAATAAGAAAAAGTCAACAATTGAACAATAACACACTAAATGTTTTAATTAAAGCCTAATCATTCAAATTTTGCTAATTCATATTTAAGAATGTAATTAAGGTAGTATAATCTTATTAATAAAGCACATGACTAATGTTCTACCCTAATCGAATGTGATAGATCAATTCTCATGCCCTAAATACATAATTAATGAAAACAATTCTTTTTAGAGAGAAAGGTCTTAATGGTGTAATTAAACAAAAGTGTTTCTAATTGAATAACACTTAGATAATTCTAACAATGATGAAAATTCAAAATTTTCACCTTAATTATACATGAAAATTTCGGCCAAGGCAAGATTATCATCCAACCATCCATTTTGCTTCCTAATCTTACACCATAGGATTAAGGCTTGATATGGTAAATTACGTTAATGTGAGATTAACCAGAAGAAGACTAATCCTACACATGGATCACACTTGATTTGGTATTGACAGTCAAAGTGGATCAACCCCTTAATAGCAAGAAGTTAGCCATTAACCACCTTAGAAAATACAAAAAGAGGTTTAAGCCTTGCACTAAGACTCAAGGGTAAAACAACCACTCTTTGACCCCATGGTCACTAAGCCTACTCCAAATTGAAAGAAGCAAAAACTACATCAGCCTGAGGGCGGGATTTATGCCTAAGAGTCCATTCCCACTCTTATTATTCAACTTTCATTCTCTCAATAAAACACCAAAAGCTCTCACCTCTCTCTAAACTCTACTCTGCCTTTCTTTGTTCTTCCAATTCTTCTTGTTCTTTTTCTTACCTTCCTATTCCAATCTACCCTATTTCCCACTACTATCCCCACAAACCCTTCAAAGACCACCTTCTTTGGCCTTTGAAGAACATACTTTGACACACACCTAGCGCCATTTCCAAGCACCAAAGGAAGGAAATCATCCCTAACTTTCCAACTCTTCAAGCCCTTCAAAAAGCTTCTTCTGGTAGTGATTGTAACCCCTCTCCTTTGTGTGTCTTCAAGTACTAGAACTCCTAAGCTTCTCGTAGCTAGGTGATTTTAGGACTTGCTTTTAGGTTTGATGACCACACTCTTTTTCTATGAAATTTTGCCTTATGTCAAAGTATTTTCTTAACATATGATTATGTTGTATGAACATTTTTATGGATCCAACTTTATTTGAACTTCATATGTTGTTTGATCACCGAAATCAAGAAATATGAAAGATAAAAATGGTCACTTGATAAGGAACCTTAATGTTTCTACAAAATAGCTAAGAAAATGAAACATGGATATGCTAAAATACTGGCAGTCTGTATGGATAACCCAATAAATCATTTTATACAACTCAAAATGGAAGGAAACTAATTTTAAATGAAAATCTCATAGAGCTTTCCATACATATAAAATATATGAGCAATGGACCTACAAATGAACAAGATATGAATTTTGTAAGGGAGTTATACCCAATGGTGTTTCTGTCTGAGTAACTTGCACTAAAAATTTTATAACTCAAGTTATATAAAATATTTTTTGGTGGGACTAAATTTGTAAGAAAGCTAAGACATAAGAGAACAACTCCTAAAATATCTCTATTAGATTCATTTTGTAGAACTCCCAGTAAATTCAACAATTTATACTTACCTAGATAAACTTAAAAACTAAGCAGTAGTATTAATTAGAGCATAACTCAAGCTACACCTTAAATTTTTAAGTGGCATTTATTCTATTTAAAAGAGGGATTATAGTAGTATAATCCTACAAAAAATTAAGTTAAAAAGTAAAAGATGAAATTATGGTGAATTTACCAAATTACTACCCCACCGTAAAAATGTAAATTTGGTTAAGGCTAATTTTATGAGATAATGAAAAATAAACTTGAAGACCCTAAAACCCTCAACTTAAAATATTGAAACTTCATATTGCAAATTAAAAGATTTAACAAGAATGATAGAAGAAACATGTTGCTGTGAGAAATAAAAGAATTGAACAAATGAATTCCAACTAAAAGCTTGTACCTAATTCACTAAGCTAAGCTCAGAAAACTTTGCTTATGAGATATGTCTCTATGTGAAAGTATGATGATTATGATGAATATGATGATGAGGATTATCATTGATGTGAAATTATAAGATGCTTAATGATGTTTGATAATTGAGATTCTCTGTTTGGCAATTTTGGGGAAACCCCGATCTAGCCGTTGTGCTGTCGGATTTTTGTAAAAATTATGGACTTAGTATAATTTTAGCCTTATAAGCATTAATCAAGAAAAGACAAAACTAAGGATATGATCCTTTAAGAAGGAAGGTGAGCCTCAAAGACAAGATAAGAGGATGTGATCCTTCAAGATGGAAGGTGATCCTTAAGCTTAGGGTATGATCCTTCAAAAGGGAAGGTGACCCACACTAAACTCCTTTTCCCGCCAAGGTACAGGGAATTAATGTGGTGATGACCACGATATGAGCTCATTACCATTCAAGTTTAGAAGGTGAATTTATGATAAAGTTAACCTTAATGAAAGAAAGGGACTTAGGTCCAAACCAAGAAGGGAATAGGAAAAAAAAAAAAAAAAAGAAGAAAATGTCAAGATGTTCATGCATGATGCATTTATTTACATTTTCTCTTGTGCAAATGCTAATGTAATTGTCATAATGAGAATGTATGTTGAAAAGTGAACCCACTTTGAATAATTATGTTTTTTGAAAACCTAATAATTAAACCATATGTATGCTCGATGATTTTTTTTGACAAAACCGAAGTGGTTGGGACAATAACGAAAACACTCTTGTGTTGAGTTAGAGTCCTACTAAGAAATATCATTTCTCACTTTTATTTTTTTATATTGTCACCAGACTCTTATGGCACACCCTGTGGAGTGGATCATGGATCCACTTCAACACGCATCGTCTTATGATGCGGGCACTAACACAATCGTGGCTACGACCACCACGGTTGTCCGCATTTACTTCAATCTTGCTAGTATGCATGAGGTGGTAGAGCTCGACATTCTACTGGCCCCAGCGATCATTCCGAAGACACTGCCTACACCACCACTGGCACCATGGGACTTGCCGCTATCACCACTATCCAACTTTGAGATAGAGCCGATGTCCCCTAGGCTGCCATCGGTCGAGATTTAACCCCATCTAGTGATCCTGGTCATCGACTTGAGCTCCATCGCCACTCCTAGGATCGTAGTTGCCTTTCCTCCTATCCACCCAAGCGTCACCCCGACTTATAAGGAGGACCTGTTCAAGGAGCGGTCTTCTGCAGTCAGCTGTACTTCACATGAGGCTGAGTCCAGTCATCATGCTCGCCATATTGAGGTGCTTAGTAGGTACCCCTACATTATTCGAACACCTTTCATACCCTAAGGGTGAGGAACTAGGGGACGTAGGCGCTCTAGATCATAACTTTTGTATGACCAAGGGGCGTGTTGTAGAAGGTAGATGCTAGGGTTATGTTTGGCATTAAGTGAGTAATTTGTTGTAGTTCTGCCTCATCATGTATTTTATATTGTGTCGAACCTTGTTATGTTAGTTTGTACTTAATATATAGGCCATGGCATAGCCATGAGTCATTTTCTATGTAATCCTTGACATTATGGATCTAATTATGTGGAATGAAAGTATTAAGCCTTGTTACATATTAATGTTCTATATTTTGTTTCTATGCTTTATTTATTTACAATATGATTCTTATGCGCAATGCTTATATGACGTCTTTTTCACACTCAAGGCTTAAGTTTTAAAACGCAATAAGCAATGACACTTTTTTAAAAAAAAAAAAAAAAGATATAACCTATTTTCCACATAGTATATTTTCCAAAAGAGTTTAAGTTTTCCTCAAGTATAAGTAACGGCTAATAATCGGACATAATACGACTTAAGTGTAGTATGGAATTATTAGGGTGTTACATGTTGAGATTTCCCTATATAGCAAGAGGCACAAATAGAATCTAAAACTGAAAAGGAAAAATTACAATTATTTAAGATCCTGGACAAAATATTAGATGAGGGACATCCAAGCCTCAATTGCCATAGGTTGAAGTTGGACTCCTCTTTGGTAGAAGTCAAGTGAGTTGATGGTGTAGTGATCGTGTTGGTAACATGAAGAGTAGGTCCAAAGCAATAAAGCCCACTTCTACTAGCTCCTTGAAGAAGTGTCTCCTTGGAAGCCTGTGATTTAACTAAACAAGGGTTAGGGTGAAATTCAAAAAAGACATCATTATCTCGAGAGAATTATGAGACACTAATTAGGTTCTTACTGATCGTACATGGTTGTAGCAAACATGTTGTTGATGGAAATATTTGTGTTCAGCTTTGAAGAATAAGGCATAAAACTTGAAGTCGAACCAAAAAACTATCGATCATACCTATGCCAACAATCAATGGTTAAGTAGTCATATTTGCCACATACTTGGCAAGTAGGTCATTCTGAAAATCTTCCACCTGAGAAACAACTTCCACCTTGACCATAGGCACCATATTTGCCTCCATGTCTACCAAATCCGTCTTTGCTTCTTTGGAAGTAGTTTTGACCTCTTCTACTAGATTATGCATTGTTACCAAATCTTGAGGAAATTTGTTGATAACCTTTTTGTAAATGAGATTGAGCCACATTAGCCTGGACAACCCCTTTTAGCTTTTGAAACTTTTCTATTTGCTCTTCTTGAACCATTAGGAGCACTTCTAATTGACCAACAAAAATGGGTTTCTCTTGAGAAGTAATAAAGTGATAAATGAATTATATTATTCTCTTAATCTTACTAGAATTGCTTTATGGAACATGATCATGATAAGATAATAGAGCTCCAATTGATATTAAGGAATCAATAACTTTTTAAATTTCTAACAGGTAAGTGCTTACTGATCCTTTTTTTCTGGTATTACTCAACTTGTTCTTTAATTAGCGAATCTTTGGTTGAATCTGACATGCAAAGAAAACTCCTAATCTTCTCCAAATCTAGTGAGAGAAGTCATATTCAACCATTTTGGTTGTAAAGGATGTGCTCATAGAGGATAGCAACCACGATTTCAAGAGGGAATCTTATTTCTTCCACTATTGATATGCTGCACTCACCACACTATTTTCTTGATCTTCTGCAAAGGCAAATTTCCATGGAATATCATCACTAGTGATAAACTTCATCAATTCATGTCCTTTGATAGTTGCTTCAACTTGTTGTTTCCTTGGGAGGTAGTTTTCCTCATCAAGCTTCGTCATAGCTACTAGATTCGAAAAATTCTGAATCAGAACCTGTGAAGAAGAAAATTGTTGTGTAGTTTGAGAAGATGAGTCAAAGGAAGCCATGGTAGCACTGTGCTTTGACACGATAAAGGTATCAAGGCCACGAGCTAAGAAATAGAGAGAAGAGTAAAAGAAGAGGATTAAGGAAGAAGTGAAAGACGAGAATGATGATTAAATGATTAAAGAGGAGTACATCACAAGTATATATACATACACTAACTAACTTGTACTAAGTTACTATTTAATTAATTACTAGTTTAGATATTTTTATTCATGTTACAACATTTTGCCTATTCTAAGAGTTAACTTGATTAATTGAGAGAATACATCACCATAGGTAGCCTAAGCATAAAATAATTGACAACTATTATTAATTATAATTTAGGTACATAATACACAAGGAGTTTAGACACATGTTTAACTGACATAAATTAACTTCTAATTGCCTCCCAATTTTATGTAACCTCAATCTTCACGGTCACTATGATGCTCAATCTGCTAGTGTTCTAGAAACACCAAGGAAAATAGAGGTGAGAACCATACTCTCAGTAGAGGGAGTGTTCCCAGGGTATGCCATAGCTACCCAAAATCTTTTCAGAACAACACGTATGTAGTTCAATATGCATTTATATCAGATAATCATCAATAATGGCATTCATGAATAGAGTTAACCTTTATCGCTTCGCATGTTCATTTATAAATATGCATGTGTACCTTTCTTAATGACATTAGCAACAATTACACATAATTCACTGTGGCCACATAAGTCATAAATAATACCATTGAATCTGTGTTACAATTTTGCCTTTGCTCTGATATCAATTCTGGGCATTACATACACCATCCCTAGCATGGCAAATGGCAATAAAAGGTACTTACCGAAGTATTTATATTTTATATTCCTTAGGTAACTATTTATATTCATTATTTACCTATAGGTTCCTTATCATCATATATGGATCTAAATGAGCTCTTCTTATTAGGACATCCCCTAGTCAAATTGTGATCCTCTTACTGATTCACTCTTAACGGGGGCTAAAACATCACAGGTAATGTCTCACTAATCCACTCCAAAGTGAGGCCAAGACATTATCGACCCTACCAATAATCGTCGTACTAATCCACTCTAGGGTGAGGCCAAAATGTCACTAAGTGAATGTCCCACCGATCCATTCTGAGATAGGGCCAAGACACTCACTTATTTCATCTCATCATTTCCTTATGAATGTCTCACTGATCTACTTTGATGTGGGGCCAAGATACTCATAAATTCCCATTTCATTATTTCTTCGAATGATGGTAATACATGTCACAAAATCCACATCGAGGCATTTTAGCATGCAGTTGACATGCAAGTTCTCAAAGAGGCAATTTAGCAGTCAAATGGCATGCAATATAATTGTTCCAAGAGTCATTTCATCAAGCAGTTAGCATACAACTTTCAAAGAGATATTTTATCAATCAATTAGCACTCAGATATAAAATTTTAACAACCATTCTTCATTATTCTAATATAATTAAAAGTATATAAAATTCTTTCAAGAATCCATCATAATTGAAATGTGCATTAAGTAACAAAGTCAATGTTTGTTTGTTTGTTTTATTTAAATTAGTAAGAATTGAACATAGAAGTAATATGTCAATTCCTAAAAGTGATTCTAAACAAAACATTCTTTAAGTCATAAAGATGATAAAATCACATGGAAATTACAAGTAAAACTCAAAACATCATCATAGCAATATAAGAATATAAGATAGGCAAGATTTGAGTTAGAAATCCCTACCTGGAATGTCTTGGGCGAATTTGAGGATGGAGGAAGGAGGACTTCTTGTGTGCTTTGAGACCATTTCCAAGCTTGAATTGATATTTCTAACAAATAGGAATTTTTTAGGAATATTTTGTAAAGTAGAATTGTGAAGTAGAAACTTAATTTTTTCCTTTTTTCTTTATTTTCTCTCTCTAGGTTTCATGGAGCTCCTCCTTGTTACTTCTTCAAGTGAGAGTGGTGACTTCTATTTATAGTGGTAGGAGGCTTGAGAGTGAAGCTTGTTACTATTTCCATTTGGTTGGATTCTAACCAAGTTTGCTTAAAGTGATGGGTTTAGTTAGAAATAATCATAATATGATACATAGTTTTGGTACCTTGTTTTCTAATCTAGTTAACTAAAAACTATGTGTAGCTATAGGTTTTTATGTAAACAAAGGGGTTAAGGTCATGGTTTTATATTACTCGACCAATGGTCTTGGCTCCTTGATTTTGGCACTTGGTTTTTTAATCCAACTTGCCAAAAACCATCAAAGCCTCACAGTTTAGTGAGTTTACGATGGCAATTGCCACCGCTAAGCCAAAAAGGTTTAGTTCATTTTGCCGCCACTAATTGTGAACATAGTTTAGTGAGTTTGTGGCAGCAATTGCTGCTGCTAATTGTCAAAAAGGTTTAGTGCATTTGTTGTTGCTAATTATCAGCACAATATGTGAGCTGCTGCTAATTCTCAAAAAGCTGTAGTGATTTTGAGGTAGCAATTGCCATTGCTAATTTTCAAAACCCATTAGTGATTTTGCAACAGCAATTGCCGTTGCTAATTATCACACAGCTCTAGTGAGTTTGCTTGTCAAAAAGGTTTATTGCATTTGTAGTGGCAATTGTCGCTATTAATTATCAACACTATTTGTGTGTTGGCGGTGGCAATTGTCATCGCTAATTTTCCAAATGGTTTAGCGAGTATTGCAGCGGCTAATTATTATGTGAACTTCAAAAAAATATTGTTTACTAATTTGTGGCGACAATTGCCACTACTAATTGAAAAAATGTTTAAGACGACCATTGCCACCGCTAATCTAGAAAACCATTTGTGGTGGCTTTTGTTGCCATTAATTATATCAAACAATTTTTAAAAAATGAAAATTAGAAAAAAAAAAGGATCTTGTAGTTTGCCATAAAAAAAAAACTTTTCTCCTTCTTCTCTTCTCCTTCTGCTATCCTTTTCTCCTCCTCCTCCTACACCCTCTCTCATCCTCCTCCATCCACCACCTTCCTCCTCCTCCTCTTCTCTTTCCCTCTCTTGTTCCTTCTCTCTCTCTCTCTTTCTCTCTCTCTCTCTTGCACCTTCTCTCTTCCTTCTGCACTTTCCTAACCACTTCTAAGCACTGTTGCGGCCGCCGTCCTAGCTAGCCACCGCCGCCACCAAGTTTATTTTTTAAAAAAATTATTTTACTGATTTTAATTTTTCCATATTATATATTACTAATTTATTGTTATTGATATTATTAATGATTGTTGTATATTTCTTTGTTAAAGATTTAATGGACAAATTTGAAGAAATAAAGGTAGTGGAAGACTCATTCGAGGGGGTACATGAATTTTTTGAAAATTCAGTAGAAATTGTTGAAGATTTAATAGAAAATCTTGAAAAGTCAGAGGAAGTTGTTCAAGACTCATTAGAGAAAGTTGAAGACTTAGTGGAAGTTGTTGAAAACTCAATGGAAGTTGTTAAAGATTCAATGGATGAAAATAAACCCCCAATGGCTATGAGATAAACCAAATGTAGTTAGAACTATATTGAAAATATGGCTTCCAAAATTTTATTAAGATATCTATCTTGTTTATTTGTATGAACTTGAAATATTTGGATTGGATTTGCTTTGTTATATAATATTTGTATGAATTTGAAGATTTAATTTTTTTTCTCAAATTGGTCATTTCAGGCGGCCATTTCCACTGTTAACTAATGTGGTCGCCGATAATTAGAGGGAAAATGTTGCCGCTAATTAGAGAGGGAGAATGGCACCACTATTTAGAGAGGGGAAATGCTGTTGCTAATTAAAGGAAAAGGCCACCTCACAATAAGGGGAAATGTTTGCCACAAATTGGGGGGAGGGGGGAAAGGCCATCGCTAAAATTAGAGGGGGATCTGGCCGTTGTAATTTGTTAGTAGCCCATGAATATACGTCAAATTTGCCGAACGCGGATTTGTTTGCTGTAAACGGCTAATTTTCTTGTAGTGAAAATAAGGATCTTAGGTAGTTGTTTCATACAACCAATGGTAGTTAGCCTATGGTTTTCATAGAAAATGATAAGATGATATCATCTTAATTATGTCATTTTTCTAGAATTTTATCATGTCAAAATGATTTTTATTTCTTTTTTTTTTTTTATTTGGGCCTATATGATGCCATTTGTATAGTGATGGCCCAATTTAATTTTTCTCATGAGAGTTCTAATTTTAACTATGTTGGACTTTTATGGTCAAAGTTGGTGTTATTCTAGTAACTAGCTTGTTGCCCTTTTTATCTATTTTTCTTGAAATTCTAGGTAATTTGAGTGAGAAATTTTTAATTTTTTAACGTTAAATTTTGTATGTCCTATACTTATTATACATCTAATTATAATTTTTTTAGTACTTTTGAATTATTTTACCTTAAAATTCCTAAAATATCTTTGTAATTTAATTTTCTATCTGTATATTATTTTGGTCATTGGTTTTAGCCAAAAAGTGGACTCATAGTCTGTTGTTACTAAGGAGTTAACTAGTAGAGACTCAGCTTCCAGTAGCCTAATTGTGTTAGATTTAAAGTTTATGCTCTTAAGAAGCTTTTCTGTCTTAATATTGTTATTATAATTTTTGTTAACTAATTACTTTTCAGGGTGTTACAACCATCATCCTTTATCCCTTACATTTTATCAAATCACAAACTTCCCTTTTTCTTTCTTTCATTTTTCCTTTATGAATGGGCTCCGCAGACTACCCCACCAATTTATATTGGTGGAAAGCTTATGCCTTAATTAATAAGTTAATAACGTATGGTGCATTACCCATCTGCCTTGAGGTATTTTTATTTTTTCAATACGTTTATAAACTAGTCTTTATTCTTTTTAGATAAAGTACACACTTAATGTTTATCATTTAAATAAATATTACTTCTGATGAATATAAATCTTATTTTTTACTTAGTATAACATATTTTAAGTTTGTCTTTATTAATTTATTATCTTAATTCAAAAATTAATGTCTAAATTTTAATTATCTGATTAATTCTTAATTAATTATTATAGCAATATTAATTTAGAAAAATCAATTAAAATATTTAAATAAAATAAAGGAATTAAAATTGTTCTACAAAGTATTTTATAGAAAAAGAGAAACGTTACAAAGAAATTATTCAAATTTTCATAACTAAGAGCAAAATAAACATTAAGCTTCCAAACGTGGATAATAGATATTTTTGGACATTAAGTTTAGCTCCCATAATTTTTTAGGAATTTTTAAATTCATACTACATAGATATTATATAAACATTGTATGTTTTAGATTAGTATAAACAAATATCGCTTTATACATGTATCAAGATGAGATTGTATATTTATATAGGAGAGGTGTTATATTTGATATACAAATTATGTGTCACTACTTTGTAAGGGAAAAATTAATGAAAGTGATTGTGATTTACTACTTAATTATTACTTTTTTATATTTAATAGTTTTTTATATATTTATAATAAAAATAATAATTAATAAACATTATAAAATTCATTTTAAACATTATAAAATTCATTTTAAATATTGTATATTTCTAGTTATCATATCAACTCCCAACTTTCTTCAAATTCACCGAAAGTTAATAATTATATATTAATTTTGATGTGATGATATAGTAAAATATTTTTACACTACTAATTTATCATAATTCATTGTATATGTATGATTAGGATAGTTATTATAAAAGTCAAATATTTATAGTGATTTGATAATATATGATTGAATGATTAAATAAAAAATATTTACATTTATATAAAAATTAATTCCAATAATTAATCTATTGCTAAAATATAAATTAAGAAAAAGTGGTCAATCAAATAATTTAAGTGGTTATATATTATTCACTAAACTATTATCGACAGTTAAAGTTATCCTCTTTATAGCGAATGACATGCTAGTATATTCTTTCTTCGGGTAGATCCACTTCACAAAATTTCAAAAAAAAAAAAAAAAAAAAAAGCAACTAAAAAATAAATATATTGCGTTGAAAGATCAGTTCCACGCCAACCACATGCACAATTGGCTTTTAGCCTTTTGTAGTTTTGTGCCTTTGTCGTTCTCTCTAGTGGTTCCCATCTTCTTGGCCTTTTTATTCGTATTATATGCGTTCTTTCCACACCCTTTGCTTTAACACAGCTCTACATAAAACTGAGGAGGAGTTTCTGATTGAAAGGAAAAGAACTATTCATCCTTCCGTTTGCAGTTTGCAAATAATCTTGGCTCCTTGCTACTTTGTTAGCCATGGCATCCGATTGCAACAAGGGCTTCGCAGACAGTTACATGCTGTTGAAACACGAAGATGCGCATTTCTTTGATCTCCTTCATGTCTTGACTTCCCGAAACATGGCACGAAGAAAGTTTGTGGAAAGCCACGCAGAGGGTGAGTTGGAAGAGAGCTTCAGCCACCGATGGCTTGTATTTATCTCTATCTTGGCCCAGAAGCTCATGCAGCTTGTGTCCAAGCCATTAGCATTCTTTGGGACTTGCGTTGAGCTTTTGATAAACTTAATTGCCCTCAACGGCGGTATATTCAGGATAATACTTAACTTTCTAAGGGGTTAGTTCTTCTCCCTTTTAATTTGCATCAATTTTGTCTCTACTACTGAAGTTTTCACTTTGCACTTGCTAGTGTATATTAGCTAGCTTGCTCTTAGAAACTAATACTGTTTTACAATTGAAGATCGATCTAGCTGCTTATTCTTCTCTGATACATCCTCACCGTCTCGATTATTGAGATTTCCCTTTGAAAACATACACACGCTGACTACTTATTAATATTAATTAATCTTTTTTTTCGATAGATATTAATATTAATTATTCTTTCGTGAGTATTAATAAGTAAAATGTCAAGTATTTGATTGATTTTGAGGAATGTTATTTGCACAACTACAAGTAGACATCCTTTAGATATATTAGAGAGAAAGATATGAACTTTGAGGTAGTGATAGATATTGTGCGAGGAAAGCTAAAAGTTTGTGTGTTTCACTCCGTACCCAAAAGTAGACATCTTCTAGCTATCTACCCTTTATGTCTAGATACATTGTCAAAATGACAATTATTAATAGATGGAAGGAATAGCAAATGTAAGATACTTTTATCTCTTAAATCACCAATATTTACTGATGTGGTAAATTAAGAATGGATTAAAATAAAAATTTTCTTATTTTAAGAATGCCTAAGAATTTCTATATCTTCTAGACATACAAGAGAGCAAAAAAAATATAAACTTATAGGTAATGTTAGATGTTGAGAGAAAAAGTTAAAAGTTTATTTCTTTCTCTGTCTTATATATCTAGAAAATGTTTATTTTTAGATGTACAAATATCATTTTTCTTTGATTTTTATCCTTAAAACATATAAGTCGAGATTAATTGAAATTCATTAATCTTTGGAATTAATAATGTTGTTATAAGCACATGATTCCTTTTTTTTGTTTTTTAAATATATGATTCGTTTATAATTTTTTCCAAAATCACACATTATACTCTTAAACATTTTTTTTTTCCATTTAAGTAATTACTCAAATAATTTAAGACTAAAGTTAATAGTTAAGTAAAATTTTCATTAAAGGAGTAATTTTCAAATTTGAATCGCTAATATTGTAAATTAATAAAAAAATCACTAATATTGTAAATAGAGCTCGTAATTGACTCCGCTATGAACCCTTTTTCGGAAAGCTGTATAACAAAGTCTTTACATACATGCATCAATTATATGGCAATCCAAAACTGATAGTCAAATCAATTCGTTTTAAAATATGTGATATTTAAATTAATTATACAAAAAAGTTGCTAGACATTTTTTATTTTTAATGCCATAGAAAAAATTACTTTTTGAGTATATTATAATGGCTCAAATAATTTTACATAAAAATATTAATTAAATTATGCTCTCTGTCAAATAATTAGCACCATTAAGATATAAATTAATTCCTAAATTATGGTTAAAATTTTCCTATACATCTACGTGTGCATTTGTCTTGCGAAATTTGTTTTATAAAATGTAGGTTAAATATGCTAGTGAAATTGTCCATGCATTCTCAAGTGTTTTGATAATAGTTAAAAGTTTTGATCAGTTTTATTTATAATTTGATACTTCAGTTTTGTGAGATATAACTATTTCTCAAGTTTATTATATTTTTAGTAAAATAGTTGTTGTGTTAAATTGTATTAAGGTATAAAATTATTTATATATTTTTATTCAATATTTTTAAATTTTTGAAAGAAATGATTTATAAAATGATATCAGAATTTTTGTATATAACTAAATAATTTAGAGTTTGATTTTGATTTATTTTTTAAAATAAAAGTTAAATTTTATAGCATAAAGTAGAGTACATATGTGCATTGTCCACACTTTAAACTTAAAGGGTGAGTGTACTTAAAATTCTCTCAAAATTTACATCATTCATGCTTCAAAAGAATTTGATATGTGATTCATTAAAATTTTGCCTTCGAATTAGATTAAAGTGGTTTTGTGATAATGTGAGGCTCGAGTTAATTAAAGTTTATTAAATTGCTAGCAAATGAGAGGTGTTGAGTAGTAATTAAAAACAAGAAAATTTAAGACAGGCATTTGTTGTCCTGACTATCAAGAAATACTTAGATAGTTCTATAATATCACATAATTAGATCAATTGAAAAATAATATTTTAAATAAAAATATAAATTAATAATAAATCTTATTCAAAATATCATTTTTTTATTAATTATAAATATAACTAGATGATGGTACAGGACCGTCCAAATATTTCTCTTAACCATCGACAAGTCATATCGCACTCATAAGAATCACAAGGGGAGAGACGTAGTGGATAACAAAAGCTTGGTGCATGCTTTAGATCATTTTGACTAAAATAATAATTATTGTCATTGAATTATTAAATGTGGGGCAGCCTAGCTTTGGAAAGTACTAATAGCTTTCAACGTGTCTCCGTCGCCATTTCTCTGTAACTGTTTGCTGAATGTCTTAGGCTTCCTCTGCTACATACCATTTTTTCATGGATCACTTTTATTTGTACCAAGTTTTTCGGTAATTAATTGGACACTTAGGAAATCTTCCATTGATAATGGGGAATTTCACTTACAATAATAGTAGATCTATATTTGAGAAATCATTATAATATCTTAATAATCGATAATCTTAATTATCTTATTAATAAATTTAAGAAAAAATTTTATATTCATTATTGATTATTTTATCACGTCTACTAACAAAATAATTAAAATTTATAATTGTTAATACATATTTTCCTATGTGTATAAATGATTTCGAGAAAATGGATAAAAACATTTTCTTTTTAAAGTGAGATTTTATTTAGAATTTAATCATGAAAATATTTCAATTTTTAAAGTAACTTTTTGTTTGGGCTATTTTCGGCTATTAGGTTAGTGTGCTAGGTGTGCCAGAATTTGAAATTGGCTAGCCAAAATCCTCGATTCCAAGAATTAAATGATTACTCAATCTGGTCCTTTGATATAGATTCTCACGTTACTCAAAGAAAGCACTTGACTAAGATTAATCCAAGAACAAAATCTAAAACCAAGAGTAAAACATCAATATATTACAATTAGCAGAATTTGTGTTAACTCTTCAACCAATTACATTAAGAAAAATCCTCTTAAGCTCTAATGAGGATGGAAAGCTTAAGAGGTAGGTTTACTATCTATTTATTCAAATAACTATTAGCTATTTACCCGCTACAGTAATGGCTAATTGGTTGGCAAGTATAAAATCTAGCTAGTAGGTATTCTTTTGTTCTACTTTTACCTTTTTCAAGCTTCTATCACCTACTACTTTGCCTTAAGCAAGCCTTTTTCCACACTGACCATGTCTTCTACCTCCTCTAACTCTACAAACCCCAATATTTTCCATAATCGTTAACCTTGGGCAAATGAATCCTTTACCTCCTCTGCTTCTTCATCCTCTTCCATTGAGTTGTCGCTAGAGAAAACAATGGCCTCCTTGTCCAAAGTTTGTAACCTTTGTTCCCTTAGAATCTCTGACGAAGAGAACCAAACATTAATTCTCGACCCAACTCTTCACTCTTTAGATCATGGGATGGTTGAGACTAACACCTTCATTTTCCCATCTGGGTATGAATTGCCATTGGCCGCCCCATGGTTTCATATCCAAAAGTGTCCTTCCGAGCTCTCAGCTTGGCCAAGTCCTTCTGACCCATATGTTTAATGGCTCGACAAAGTGGCCAACAAAGAGGGAGAATAGTGGAAACAACTGGGGATCTATGACATGATTCTCCTCTCTAAGAAGGAAATTTCACCAAATTTCAAGTTGCTGTTATGGCTTCCTTAGCTTCTGGAATACATCAGCAAATGCTTTTTGCTTGCTAATCGCCATGATGAGCCCTACGCTGCTTAACATGGCAGCCATTGTCGGCTTGCCCGTGGACAGAGATGAAGTGCTATTCCTCCACAATATCCTTAACACCGACTTGGGTTTCCAAGTCAACAAAAAGAACAATGCCTATTCCACCTACGTCAATGCCTTCAATAGGGGAAGTGGCCCTGTAGGTGACTAATATAATCACTGCCTTAATCTCTCTAGAACAAGCATAAGTGGAAGCCTTGGCTGTTGAGCCAATTGCTAGTTTGCTCAAGTTTGTCCCTATTCTGCAAGAGACTTCAAGAACCAAGGAGGAAGAGCAGCTTAGAGATATGCAGCCTGAGGAGACTAGCAGCTTTGTAGAAGGCACAGTAGTTGAGAGCCAATTTGATGATTCTCCAGAAACTCAGCCTTAGTAGCTTAGGTTTTTTACTTTCCTCAACTATTTTGTACTTTTCTTAGCTACTCGACTGGCTTGTAGCTGACACCTTGATCATCTTTAAGATTAATGGCTTCCCTCATCATTGGGTAGTATTTCTTTAAATACCTACCATTTATACTCCTTGCTAATTCTTTTTCTTCTAGAGTAGCTAGCTTATAAGCACCTCTATAAATAACTTAAATAATAATAAAAGGTCCTTCCCAATTAGGTGACCAGTTGTTGAATTTGGTAGTCTAGTTCCAATAGGAAATATAACCTTCCAAACTAGATCTCTTTTGGCAAAGCGTTTTAGTCTAACCTTTTTATTATATAACTTTGATACTTTGGCTTTGTTAGCCTAGATGTTCTCCAAGGCCATCAACCTATCTTCGTCGGCTGATTCTAGCTCTTGGAACATAGCTTGGGTATACTCTTTTGGTTGTAGCCTATGTTATTTTCCTACCCTAAGTGAATTCGTGGCTGATTCCAAAGGTAATATGGTATCTTGTCCATATATCAGCCGATAAGGTGTCAAACCAATGGCATTGTTCTTAGAGTTCCTATAGGCCTACAAGACCTTAGATAAAACTTTATGCCACCTTCTGGTTTTATCTTCCATCATCTTCTAAATCATGTCGATTAGAACTTTATTAGAAACCCTTGCTTGTCCATTAGTTTGAGCATAATAGGGCGAAGAATGGACTAGCCGAAAACCAAATTGTTGGGCATAAGCTTTCATCTTTCCTCTATGAATATAGTACCCTGATCCGTAGTTATAGTTTTAGGGACTCCAAATTGATATATGATTTGAGTATTAATGAAACTAATTACACCGGCTTGGGTTACATTAATTAACGGCTGAGCTTCTACCTATTTGGTGAAATAGTCCGTGGCCACTATGATGAATCTATGACGTTTAGATGATGAAAGATGAATCTTGCCAATTAAGTTTATAGCCTAACCTTTAAATGGCTAAGGTTTCACAATTGCATGTAATTTTTTAACTGGCACTCTTTAGGGTAGTCCATGCACTTAGTAGGCCTCGCATCCTTTTACGTAAGCAATATGATCGACCGAGATGGTAAGACAATAATAACCATATCCATGGATTATTTGTACTTTCATGCATTTTTTGCATGATTCTCCGAGCTTTAATGTCATTTACACACTTTAGCAATAGCCTTTCTTGGCTCCTTTTAAACAATTCATCATCAATCAATACATACATCAAAGCCTTTTGCTTTAGCTTGTATTCAGCTTTAGAAGACAAGTTGCTCAAATACTGCATGAGTTTTTGCCTCCAATCTTTATTTTCCTCTAATTGTGCCTCGGTATTTCTATATTATTTATCTCATTCAATCTTAGCCGAAACTTATAGGCTTGTTAGGCTAGCTCATTGGCCACATCATTGTCACTTCGACGGACATGAGAAATTGTTACCTTGGCAAACTGATGTAGTAGAGAATGAGCCAGATCCAAGAACTCTATTAACATTGGATTATTGCATCTATACTCCTAATCAATTGCTTGAACACAAGTTGGGAGTCTCCCAAAATCTTGATTACATGCCAATGTTGCTGCTGGGGATGGGGGCATCGACGGGCCAACAGGATCTACAATGCATCACCGCAAAGATCTCACGACCAAGATTGAACCCTACGACTACTTACACCGCCGCGCTGCTGCAAGCTCCGACCCCATCACAACCACTGAGTTCTAGCCTCCACCATTGTCAACAAGCCCGCACCACTGCAACTAGCCACCGTTCCTAGTTGCATATCGACCGTCACTAATCTTTAATTTCGTTTTATCCCTAATCTTTAATTTCTCAAATTCAATTTCAAGAAAATGCTTAAAAACCACCCAAGGCGGTAACTATCAATTTCAAACCCTAATCTTCAAATGACCTAAGGTAGTGAGGGATGCACCCAATGACATGCAAAGCGAGAAAGAGGGACACACCTGAAACAGAATGAAAATGGCGGCATAGGGTGGTTTGATGGTTCACCTCGCGTTGCCTCTCAGTTCTCAATCCATCGAGATGCTGTCATTTCAGCGGAAGAATGAAAATGGAGAATGAAAAATGGAAGTGTAGAATAATGCTTGGAGTTTTTTTTTTGGGTAAGATTGATTAATGAGTAGGGCTTTTTTGATTTTGTTTGAGAAATGTATTCTTGTTTTTGATTTGGTTTTTGCTTGAGTATAGGTTTTTTTTTTTGTTTTTGTTTTCTTTTAAATTTTTATTCCTGCTAAATTTTTGTACAAGCTCAGAACATTAAAATTATAATAGGAGATTTATAGACATCATTTTTAAAATGTAGCCCAAATTAAAAGTATTAGGCACAATTGAAAAGTGTGGCTTATTCACTATGGAAGTGTATCCTTTTTGCTTTAAATAAGCCACGTTCACAAAGCGCGGTCTTTTTACTCTAGGACCACACTTTTCAAATGTTACATTATAAGTGTTGCTGAAAGGTGTAATCAAAGCCCATGGACAAAGAAGCGTGGTCTTTGATAGTTATAGACCACACTTTCCAAATGTGGCCTAAAATAGCATGGCCATAGACCATATTTGTTGTAATGTAACAGTCAATTGTCCTTTTCTTCCCCAACTGATGGAGAGTTACTTGATAAGGAAGCAATCGTGCTAAACACAGGTTGGGCCACAACATCCTACATTAGCTGTGAACCTACACCTCTCAGAGGGGTATAAGGTGTCGCCAATGTGGTCACCTGTGGACGTGCAGCTTTCTCGTTATTCTATTTTGATGGTTGTGGACTTGGCATAGTTGTCTTTCCTGATCTTAAGATCATATGCCAAGTATGATCTAATCCAAGTTTAGGAAATTTTGTTTGATCTATTGGGTGAGTTGTACTGGGCATGCCAAAAATATGCTTGGGTTATTTTCGGCTATTAGGTTAGTGTGCTAAGCATGCCAAATTTTGAAATCGGCTAGCCAAATCCCTCAATTCCAAGAGTCAAATGATTACTCTAAAGAGGGAAATTTGCTCCTTGGATATAGGTTCCTAAGTTACTCAAATAAAGTATTTGGTTAAGATTAATCCGAGAACAAAATCCAAAGCCAAGAGTAGAACACAAATATATTGTAATTGGAAGAATTTGTATTAACTCTTCAACCAATTACAATAAGAAAAACCCTCTTAAGCTCGAATGAGGATGGAAAGCTTAATGGGATGAACTGGTACAAGAGGATACGACTTGAAACTAATAGGCTAAAAAGACTTAAAATGCTGGAAGTAAAATATATAAAGCTTAAAAGGGAATGTAAAGGTATAAGTAAAGTAAAGTTAGACAAAGTAATTAAAATGATGGAGTTTTGGATTGGCGCGCGAATCCCTGGCAATGGCCGAGTCTTGCTCTATTTATAAGCAAAACCTCTTCCATAACTACCTTTTGATAACTACCATGGATGTGTGCTTGTACCCTTGGATGGCTTGTTCTTTAAGGCCATGTTATGGAGAAGCCGACATGTGTCTACATAATCTGTATTTGCATCCTAAGCACTGGATGTAGAAACCTTCCTCCAATAATCTTCTTAAGCTCTTTCAAATCCACCATCCTGTAATCCATATTTGTTTCTCGCTCTAGTGAACTAGTCATTTCAACTTGTATTCAGCTGATTAGTGCTTGTTCTATGCCCTTGGTGACGATATTCTTTGGCCATGCCAACTTATGGCCCGGCTAATATTAGGGGCAGAGTTGAAATCACTCTCAGATAAGTTTTGTCCCCGGTTGAGGGCACTTAATAATCTTTTGATGCCAACACTTTTTATATACAAAGATTACAAGATTTGAATGAAAATATTTTTTTAACCTTAGACGGGGCGTGGGAAATACACAAGATTAACAAGGAAAGGATTGAAAGCTTACTCTCGTTTTATGTTGCTTGAAAAGATTATAAGAATGTGTAAAGAAAGAGAAAAATGAAAACCACGATAACATAAGGTTAAGCAATTGTTTTCATATCCTTATTAATCTTAAATTTCCTCTCAGTTAAAAACATGCCATTTTCATTTTCGTTTACATGCTCATTATTCTTAGAACACATATCATGAAAACACAGTTTTTTAAAAATAAAGATAAAACAATTAAACACTTGTCTCCAGTTATTATTATTATTATTTGTTTGGGAAAACAACATATTTTTCTATTTTTTAATAATATCTTTCAGTATTTTCCAGAAGCTATAAATTTGTCTTGGAGAACATAAGCGCTTTCTAAACTGTTGCATATATGAAAAAGGGGACTAGTTAAACTTTCACCATTTTTTGGGATATATATATATATATATATATATATACTGTTATGTGTTCATTTAAAAAAAAAAAACTTATTTGATTTGATCTACTAATTATTATCATTCATGAAAATTTCCATATTTATGACACTTTTTAACATACAGTATTTTGTAGCTAAGGGAGCAATCACCACTATGCCAATACTCCATTCAAATATCACTAAGAAGATGGTTACGCACTTGAAGAGGACTAATTTTTACATTTTATATGGAATTTAATTATTCTAAACAGGTAAGCTGGTCTTACCTGATCCTACGTCAGCAAACTATTTGTCATGTATTGGGAATTTGGATGTGCGAGCAAAGTTGGATGGCATCAATCGTGAAGATAGCAAGTATTATGTTGCACTTTCCATGATGGCCTCAAAAGCATCGTATGAGAACGCAGCTTATATTAAGACTACTGTCGAAGATCATTGGAAGGTATCAAAGTTAAAGATTAATGTTATATATATCCCCTCTTAAATTTTTTCGTATAATATTCTTACTACTTGATAAAGAAAGTATTAATTACAAGAAAAGATCGATAGATACATCAAATATTTCATAAACTAAAATAAATTATCTCATATAAAAATTTCACATGACTTAGTCATGAATAAATTTTTTCCATTAATTAAATTCTTCCATGAGCCTTATGCATACTCCCTTTTTTTAGCAATGTTAAAAATATCATATATCCAAATCATTTTAAATTTTCATAAGAGATTATCCACTTTTCTCGTGAACATAAAAAATACCTTTTCTTTTTCATTTAGTAGTTGGGAGGAATAAAATTTTTGGAAAGTTAAAATCATTTGTCTCTTGACCCTTTTTAATCTTATCCTCAGTTTAATCAAGTTCTTTTGATGTTCCTAATTAATCTTTGTTGTGATTTGTGTTTTCATATAGATGGAATTTGTGGGGTTTTATGACTGCTGGAATGGTAAGAACTAAAAAGCATAGACCCTAATTACAAAATTAGCTGCTATAAAAGATTCATTAACAGAATGATCCTTTGGTTGATTTTTTTTCTTTTACATATTTGACATGCACTTAGCAGAATATCAAGAAAAGGCCTCAACTCAAGTCTTGATTGTTTTGGACAAACACGAGGACCGTGATACTTATGTTGTGGCCTTTAGAGGAACAGAACCTTTTAATGCTGATGATTGGTGCACTGACCTTGACATCTCGTGGTATGGGATTCCTGGCGTTGGAAAAATGCATGGTGGCTTTATGAAAGCCTTAGGGCTGCAGAAGAATGTGGGATGGCCAAAGGAAATTGAACGAGATGAGAGGCTTCCACCATTAGCCTACTATGTTGTTAGGGACATTCTAAGAAAAGGACTGAGTGAAAATGACAAAGCAAAGTTCATAGTGACAGGTCATAGTTTGGGTGGGGCACTCGCAATCCTCTTTGGGACGATCTTGTTTTTGCATGATGAGACATTATTATTGGAGAGGCTGGAAGGGATCTACACATTTGGGCAACCAAGAGTTGGAGATGAAGCATATGCAAGGTACATGAAACAAAAACTGAAGGATTATTCTGTTAGGTTTTACAGGTTTGTTTACTGCAACGACATAGTTCCAAGGTTGCCCTACGATGACAAGGAAATGATGTTCAAGCACTTCGGGATATGCCTTTTCTTTAACTGGCGTTATGAACTCAAGGTAAGATAATTAATAACTAGAACACGCAAATATAATAGTTATAACATTTATTTAAGGCATATAAGAGAAAAGAAAATAAGTTCTCCAATACCTTAAATAATAAAATTGTTGTATTCTACAGGATTACCTACCTGGTTAGCATTCTTGTGGCTAGATGAGCGTTGAAGTAATGTTAATATAAAAGCTAAAGCTCAATAGTAAAAGAGATACATCAACAAAAATTTACTGTGCATAGAAATTATTTGATTTAATATTATAGAAATGGATTTTTTTTTTAAAAAAAGTCTGAACACAAATGCGAGTTTCAAAGTTTGATATTATATTTTGAGAAATGATAGTTTTACTTAAGTGTGTAATCTTATATCTTTTAGCTAGTAAAAAATTATGCCAATTTGGAGACGTACTTTTCATTTCGCAAGATTGTGTATAGATTTATATTGTATCAAATCCCGGTTATGTAATATAAAAAAGAAGATTTTTAGTTGAATAAAATTACTTACATATATAGAATATATCATAGTCGTACGTAATCACAACCATGATTTCCTTTCAAATTAACAAAAAAAAGTTCAAACCACCAAAAAACAAATAATAATAATAATAAGTTTAACCTCAGTAAAATTCATGTATAAATATGCTTATATTTTTTATTATTAGCTCTTAAAAACTTAAATTGTTAAGTGATGGTTAATAAAAGCTTAAACTATATAAATGGATTGTTTCATTCATTTTTTTTTTTTGTTACAATATTCACTTACTCATTTTCGTTGAACAACTAAAACATTTTTGTACACTAAGAAAGAAAAAAAATTTATTTACAAATGTTGTTTTCTAAATAACGAGCTGACCCCGGTACAGTATAATTGAGATTTAATAACATCTAAAAAATTATTTAACTAACTTATAAAGAAGTGTTACTAAAATTATTTAGTAACATAACCTATATATAATATTTATAAAAATGTTACTAAAATTTTTTGATAAATTTTTTATACTTTTTTTAATATTTATTTAAATATTATAATTTTAATAAATGTTGTTAAAAATTAAATATTTAGTAGTGCTCAATACAGAAGATTTCCAAATAAAAAACAAAACATATTATAAGTCAATACTTTGAATGCAGGTGCTTGAAGAAGAACCGAATAAGAACTACTTCTCGCTCTGGTGTGTCATACCCATGACTGTGAATGCCATTTTGGAACTAATAAGGAGCTTCACTATTGCGTACCAAAATGGACCTCACTACAAAGAAGGATGGCTTCTCTTTGCTTTCAGGATTATTGGCATAGTAATTCCTGGGTTACCTGCTCACGGTCCCCAAGATTATGTTAATTCCACTCTTTTGGGACCAATTGAAAAACACTTCAAAGTAGAGTGATATGTGTTTGCTATCTGAAGAGTAATTTCAACACTGGTTTGGTGCGTTGATATCACTTAATGATGCCATTGCGAGGCTGTTAAGTATTCATGTGTATGGCCTCTTTTATGAGACATGAATTCCAAGTGGAGACTGGATAATAATTCAAACTTCTAGTCGTTTTACCCTTGTTTTTTTTTTTGTTTTTTTTTTTTTCTCATAATGCTTTTTGCACTTCTTACTAAGACACAAAAATTGCCTCCATGGAAGGGACCTTTTCGGTTTCGTGTCAGTTTAGTTTATTGTTTGACAAATATAAAAATATCTAAAAGTATATTTATTTTTTGCCTGAAGATAAAGGAAACACCTTTCTTTTACTTTGGACCTGAACAATAACTATTTGATTATACTTTTATAGAATTAATTTTAAAATAAGGTTATTTATATTTAATAGTTCTCCTAAATTAATTCTAATAGAAAGTAAAAGATTTTTCACTTCTTTCAAGATTAATTTTAGATATAAGAATTGATTTCCATCTCTTAAAAACTAAACAATATCAAAAATTGACAAAATCAATTTTAGGGGGTCAAAATCAATTCTAAATCCCCCAAATACTAATCCAAACATGCTAAAATCAGTCATGGTGCTTGTCAAAGTGATGTTATCTCTCCTCTAGTACCAAAGAAAAAAAGTGTTTTTTTTTCATAATTTATTGAAAACTCAACCAACATAAAAAAGGGTAATGGGGAGCAAAAGCAGTTACAATGTCCATAAAACAAGAAAGTAAACCAATGGCAAGATTTAAAAAAAAGGGTGAATTCTATGGTGTACCAATTTAATTATGGTGTCTGGTACACCATTTAACTTTTGATGGTGCACCATGGATAAGCACCTAAGATTGGTGGTGGAATTACTTGCAAGCTATATTCCCGTGTATGTCATTTTTGTAAAATGTCATGTGTTTAAAGTTTTTTTTTTTGCTCGTGTGAGCAGAACTCTCTAACATAGCAAGTGAGGAACATTTGTTGATCTCTAACCAATCATGAGTGCCTATTAAAGCAGTTGTTTGTGATGTCCAGTCTCGATTAAGCTTGTATTTCTTGCTCTATTTCATTTACGCCGGTTGAGAGATACCAATATAGACTATGTGCTTTCAGTCGACATTTATCTTTTGAACTTGATTTATGGATGCGTTACATTTTGGATTATCTGGCGTAAAAGAGAACTTTCTAAGATTGGTTTGTTTGGGGATTAGGTTGAAAGGGTTGTTGTCATTAGCATTGATAGTGGTCTTTTATAGTATGGATCAGACAGCAGTTTGCATTAATACGGCGTGAGGAATGTTAGTTATTTCTTACCTGAAGAGTTGAATTGATTGGTAAAGAACAAGGCTAAGTAAAAGAAAGAAATATATAAAAAAAAAATCAATAGGGGGACAAAATCACATACACCAATTCTTGCATAATCAATCTGATAAAGTAGCCCAAATGCACAACTACGTGTTGAGCTGTTCATGGTTGAAGGCTACCCTTTTTGGCAAAAAAATGATCACTAGTTTTACTAAGTTTATGATTTAAGATTAGTTTGTGGTTGTATTTAATCAATATTTATATGTTCTTATTCTCTAATAGTAGGTTTTGCATAATTTATATTGTTGATGTTGTAATTGGCTATAAGGAGAAGAGTAGCAAGATAGTGACTGTGAAACGACTAAACAGTTGGAAGCAACTTCTTCATCCTAGTTATCTAATATTGTTCCTAAGGTAAAATAGCTGGGTAAGGTTCTTGTAGTTTGATTTGTCCTTGTACTAAGTAAATAAATTTTGTCTTTTTCGTGAAGGGATCGAAAGAATTGTTGATTAGTCGCGAAGGTGCAAATGATGAGGCCAATGTAGAGGAGAAGTTCCTTGATAGTGTGGATAGCATCCGGAGAGTTGACTTTTGTTTGCTAAGTTTAGAAGACTTTTGTAACACCCTTGATGTAATTTCAAGTTGTTTTGTGTTAATCGTGTTTGATCGATGTGTTTAATTCATTTATGATGGAATTTAGTTGGTATGTGATGATCTTTGGTGTTGGATATCTTTTGGAATCAAGAAACCATGTTTTGGGATGTTGTAATCAATTACCGTGTGGCTGGTAATCGATTACGGGGCTCTCTGTATGTCTACGGGTTAAAAATTTTCGCGTCGTAATCGATTACCAGATATGGTAATCGGTTACTAGTTCTGGGTTCGTGGTAATCGATTACCATGACTTGGTAATCGATTACCAGCCAGTTGTTCATAGTAATCGATTACCAGTTCTTCATGATAATCGATTATCACAGGCCAATATATATACGAAAATGCGTCCTATGCCCTCATTTTTTGATTTTTCTTCTCTCTCTAACCCGAAATTCTCTCCCTTCTCTCTAGAATTCTATCTTCCACCATACCTTACGTCCATCAACTCCATTGCATCATTTCCAACTAGATCAACGACAATAGCATAAGATTCATTCCATTAAACACGCTAACCCATATTAATCATTTCTCCTTCTTCATTCTTGCTTGGGTGGATTTGAAGTGGGGAGCTCACTTCCACTCTTCTTCTCCTCATTCCAGTTCTAGAGGTAATTTCTATATAGTAATCTTTCCTTTTCCAAGTAATTCCAATTCCTTTGATCTTTAGACAAATTTTTGGAACCCTAGGATTTTAAGATTAAAGAACTTATGGTACGGAGAATGTTAGTGATCCAAAAATTGATGCCAGTGTCCTGTTGTGATGTTAGATATTCCCAAGGAAACTTCTCTCCAACCTTGTAGATTCGAAGATTTAAGATTTTCTTATGACTAGTGATCTGTTAGTAGATAGAATGCTTTTGAATTAATCCTGTTTTAAATTTATAATTGTTTATTTACTTTAAGAAACACTACTCATGAGTCAATGGCGAATGAATTTCGAATGTGTTATGAGAATTATGATTTATGAATATGAAAGAATAGGATCGTCTGTAACAGGATATGTTTGCTAACGGTAGTAGACGTTAGCCTTGGTGCACCTTGGACTATGATATTACATGGCCACCCAAGGTGGTGGTGTGTTGATATTTCACGGCCATGCATATAGTGTGGTGAGTGCCTGTACTTCACGGCCTCTCCAAAAGGGGGATGCGTGCCTGATTTCAGGATTTACACGAAGGAATGGCCACCTAAGTGTGAATCCTGCCTGTTTATCTTGTTAGATATTTCCACTATTTTCTTCATCTGAATGAAATTATTTTATGTATATATATACATTGACTCATGAGGTTCAAAAGTATCCTGTCTCTCATTGAGTTTCTCAAACACACCCCATGGTTATTGTATTTTTTTTCAGATATAGGTTCAGATTTGGGAGCCGATCCTTCAGTTCAGCATCATTAGATCCTCATCGGTGTGAGCCCTATATAGTAAGGGCCTTGAGTTATATTCCGTTTGTTGTAATCCTAGTTGTAGCTCCATAGTACTATGGGTAGGGTCTGACCCTTGTTGGTGTGTTAAGTATATGTTTTGAAATTGTTTAGACTATGTTGGATTTGATTATACATTAGACTTGGATATGTAAATGTGATTTAAATGGTTGATCCTGATTTTATACATACATACATACATATATATATATATATATATATATGCTTGGATGAATGTGATTGATTATGAATTGTGCTGTGTGCTGAAGGATGCATTCTGAGAATGCCTGGATCCCCTATGGAAGTGTGTGTTTGTTGAATTGCAGGATAAGTACTCTTGTTTGGGAAAAATCCTAAATATAGAGGAAACTCCGCCCAAATTTTGTGAAATCTTGTGGTGTAAAGCCTGCTAGGGAGAGTGCTCTCTAAACGCCGGTCACAGCCTTGTTTGGGTTGTGAAAAAGTGGTATCAGAGCTTAGGTTTCCCTGTACACTATGGAGCAAGTGTCCTTTAGTGGGATCACGATTGTGCAAATGGAAGCCGGCCCATTTTCACAAAACGTGATGCTACCAGAGGCCTTTAGGACTATCATTTTGGTGTCTATTCTTTAAGTTTTGTACACTTCAAGTGTTTTCTCATTTTGACTGTCAATTTGATCTTAATCTTGATAAACTCTTCCCTTTGGTGAAATGCCACCTAGAACTCGCACCCGTGTTGCAAGGGCAGAAGCTCATGAGGCATCTGACGCTGAATCTGACTAGGCCCCCTCTCATCCTAGGAGAGGGAGAGGTCGTGGTTGAAGAGGAGGCCATGGAAGACCAGCCAGGTAACCGGAAGATCCTACTCTTGATAAAGAGCCAATCAATTTGGCAACTGAAATGAGAGGGGTTCACCAGACTCTTAATACTCTGGTGGAACTCTTAGCTCATCAAAGGAGGAATGAACTTCAACCTCATATGGAACCAACTCCACCTGTCCGTGAGCCTCGTCATTAGCGAGAAGTGACCGAAGTGTCAATTGAATCCTTCCTCAGATTGAATCCACCAAGTTTCTCCGAAAATCCTCTGACAGATGACCTTTAACAATTTCTTGACCACACCAACAAGGTCCTCAAAGTCCTTAGATGCCCGAGTGAGAGAGCAGTGGAGCTGGTAGCTTATAATCTGAATGGGACTGCAGAACAGTGGTATGCCACACTCATGGAAGGCAGGGATGCCTCTGGTTTATCTCACCTCACTTGAAAAGAATTTACTGATATTTTCATGATGAGATTCCTCTCGGTCAACAAAAGAGAAAAGTATGCTGTTGATTTTGAAAGATTAAGGCAAACTCCAGGGATGTCTATAGCAGAAGATAAAGAACAATTTACCAAATTGTCCTGCTATGCCTATTACCTGGTATCTGATGATACAATGAGAGCTAGGAGGTTTGTTCGAGGATTGCTTGACCCTCTATTCTCCGACCTACTTCCTATGGTTGGGAGAATGTCTTATGCTGAAATTGTGGATGCTACTTATGGTCTCGAGATTGGAAGGGAAGAGTGGAGAGCAGCCAAGGAGGCAGGCAAGAATTAGAAAATGAAAGGGAATTTTTCTAGAGGATCTAGTTCTGGGGAAGCTCAGAATTTCTAGGGCCAGCGTCAGGCACCCTCAGGAGGGGCTACTTCTTTAGGGCCTATTCTTATAAGTGTGTTGGGCTCAGGGTCCCAAGTTGGCAGTGCATCTTAGCTTGGCATGCAAGGAATGGGGTAGTTAGCTTACTCTAGGCCTCCATGTTAGTCTTGTGGGAATTACCACCCGGGACAGTGTTATAGAGCCACTGGAGCTTGTTTAGGATGTGGCCAGATAGGACATCTCAAAAAGGAGTGTCCCTAATCAAAGGGGGCTTTTGATCTAAGCTTTGTACATCCTGCTGTGCCAGCGCCGTCTTACTTAGTCCTATCTCCAGGAGCTTCTCATGGACCATCTGGAAGGCATTCAAGTAGGGGAGTAGGTGGTAGAGGTCCAAGTGGTAGAGGGGCAGGTAGAGGCTAATCCAGAGTCTTCGCCTTGACAAGGCAAGATGCCCAGGCTTCGAATGCAGTAGTGGCAGGTACTTTGCATGTTAATTCTTTTGAAGCATATGTATTGTTTGATCCAGGCTCCACGCACTCCTATGTATCCCCATACTTTGCTTCTCGTTTCAATCAGCAACCGGTATTGTTGGATCACCCTTTTTGGGTTGGAACCCCCATAGGAAAATCCTTAATGGTTCAGTTAATATTTTCCTCCTGTATGGTTAGTATCAAAGGAGTGGATACTCTACCCAACTTGTTATTATTGGAGATGATGGACTTCATGTCATCTTAGGTATGGACTGGTTGTCCTCATGCCATGCCTTGATGGATTTCCATTCTAAGGCAGTGAAGTTTGAGATAGTCGATGGTTCATCTTTTATATTTTGGGGAGATAGCAGCTCAACCCTCACTAACCTAATTTTTTCTATGTCGGCGATGCGATTGATGGATAAAGGGAATGAAGGCTATCTTGTGGTGGTTTATGATGTAGAAATAGCAATGCCTAGTCTTGACCAAGTTTATGTGGTAAGAGAATTTCCAAATGTGTTTCTTGAGGAACTGCCAGGAATGCCTCCAGATAGGGAGATTGAATTTTGTATTGATTTGACTTCGGATGTCCGGCCCATTTCTATTCCTCCTTATCGTATGGCTCCAGCAAAACTTCAGGAGTTGAAAGTTCAGTTGCAAGACATGCTGGAAAAGGGCTTTATTTGTCCTAGCACGTCCCCATGGGGTGCTCCTATGCTTTTCTTGAAGAAGAAGGATGGCTCCATCCGGTTATGTGTGGACTATAGACAACTCAATCGGTTGACAACTCATAATAAATATCCTTTATCCAGGATTGATGACTTGTTTGATTAGCTTCAAGGGGCATCGTGCTTTTCTAAAATTGATCTTCGATCCAGATACCATCAGTTGAGAATTCAGGAGGAAGATATTTCTAAGACTGCCTTTCGAACCCGTTATAGACATTACGAATTCTTAGTAATGTCTTTTGGATTAACCAATGCCCCAGCTGCTTTCATGGACTTGATGAACAAAGTGTTCAAACCCTTCCTGGATCACTTTGTGATCATCTTTATTGATGATATCTTGGTTTACTCAAGGATTGAGGAAGAACATGAATGCCATTTGCGGATCGTTCTACAAACTCTAAGGGATCACCAACTCTATGCTAAATTCTCTAAATGTGAGTTTTGGTTAGATCAAGTGACCTTTTTGGGTCATGTGGTATCAAAGGAAGGAATTATGGTGGATCCTAGGAAGATTGAAGCTATTCAAAGGTGGCCACGACCGACAACGTGACCGAAATTTGGAGTTTCTTAGGATTGGTAGGCTATTATCGAAGATTTGTGAAAAACTTATCCAAGATCTCTGCTTCTTTGACTAAGCTCACTTAAAAAAGTGTGCCTTTTCAATGGTCTGATGATTGTGAAGAGAGCTTCCAAAGGCTTAAAACTTGTCTTACTATGGCCCTTGTGCTGGTTTTGCCCTCAGGATCTGAAGGGCATTCGGTCTATTGCGATGCTTCCTGAGTAGGACTCGGATGTGTTCTTATGCAACATAGATGGGTCATTGCTTATGCTTCAAGACAATTGAAGAAACATGAGCAGAACTACCCCACCCACAATCTAGAGATGGTAGCTATACTGTTTGCACTAAAGATTTGGAGACATTATCTTTATGGAAAATCGTGTAAGATCTACACTGATCATAAGAGCCTGAAGTATATTTTCCAACAAAGGGATTTGAACTTGAGGCAACGTAGGTGGATGGAATTGCTTAAGGACTACGATTGCACTATTTTATATCATCTAGGCAAGGCAAACATAGTGGCCAATGCATTGAGCAGAAAATCCACGGGTAGTCTTGCACATATAACACTGGTGAGAAGGCCCATAGTGGAAGAGATCCACAAGTTAGAAGCTGAGGGTATTCATTTTGAACTTGGAGGTTCTGGTCCACTTTTGGCCCATGTCCGTGCGCGATCTTCCTTAATTGAGCAAATCAAAACTACCCAATATAAGTATACTCAATTATGTAACTTATGGAATGAAGTTTGCAACGGGAAGAAGCCTGAATTCTCCCTTGATCAAGCAGGAGCTCTGAGATATGGAAACCACTTGTGTGTGCCAAATGTAGGCAATCTGAGGAGGACTTTTCTAGAGGAAGCCCACAATTCCGGATAGACGATTCATCTGGGTTCCACAAAAATGTATCAAGATTTGAAACAATTATTTTGGTGGGAAGGTATGAAGAGGGATATAGGGGACTTTGTATCACGATATTTAGTATGTTAGCAAGTCAAAGCTAAACATCAAAGACCTGCCAGATTGTTGCAACAGGTTGAAATACCTGAGTGGAAATGGGAGAGAATTACCATGGATTTCATGACCGGATTGCCTCGAAGCTTTAGGGATTTTGATTCTATTTGGGTGATAGTAGACAGAGTAACCAAATCGGCTCATTTCCTCCCAGTCAAGACTACTTATAAAGCTTCCCATTATGCCAAACTCTATGTTGGTGAGATTGTTTGACTTCACGGAGTCCCAACGTCCATTATCTCGGACCATGGATCTCAATTCACTTATCATTTTTGGAAAACATTCCAAAAAGCCTTAGGAACCCGACTAGATTTAAGTATGACGTTCCACCCTCAAACAGATGGGCAATCTGAAAGAACAATCCAAATTTTTGAAGATATGTTGAGGTCCTACATTTTGGACTTTGGTGGAAATTGGGATAGTTACATGCCCCTAGTTAAATTCTCTTACAACAATAGTTATCAAGCTAGTATCTAGATGGCACCATTTGAAGCCTTGTATGGAAGATGCTATAGGTCTCCTATTGGATGGTTTAAGGTGGGTGAGGCTAAAATTTTGGGGCTAGACTTAGTACAAGACTCCTTAGAAAAGATTCATTTGATTAGAGATCGGTTGTTGGCAGTAGAGTAGGCAGAAGGCTTATGCTGATCATCGTAGGCGAGACCTAGAATTCTCCATAAGTGACCTGGTGTTCCTTCATGTATCCCCTATGAAGGGTGTGATGAGTTTTGGAAGGAAGGGCAAGCTCAGCCCTCGCTACAATGGCCCTTTTGAAATTTTGGATAGAATTGGCCCAGTGGCATACCATTTGGCCTTACCACCTGGCTTAGCCATGATTCATCCAGTAGTTCACGTGTCCATGCTATAGAAGTACCTCCTTGACCCTTCTCATGTACTCACTCTGCATACCATCCAGTTAGAGGAAGATTTAACTTATGAAGAACAGCCTGTAGCTATAATTGATCGTCAAGTGAGGAAATTGCGCTCAAGGGAGGTGACCTTCGTCAAGGTACTCTGGAAGAACCATTCAGGAGAAGAGGCAACTTAGGAGACTGAAGAAGCCATGCAGACCAAATATCCCTGCCTATTCGATTGAGGTGATTAATATTTTTTTCATAATTCGGGGACGAATTCTTTTTGGGGGGAGTATGTAACAACCTTGGTGTAATTTCAAGTTTTTCTGTGTTAATCATATTTGATTGATGTGTTTAATCTATTTATGATGGAATTTAGTTGGTATGTGATGACCTTGGGTGTTGGATGTCTTTTGGAATCAAGGAACCATGTTTTGGAATGTTGTAATCGATTACCGTGTGGCTAGTAATTGATTACGGGGCTCTCTGTATGTCCACAGGTTAAAAATTTTTGCGTCGTAATCGATTACCCGATATGATAATTGATTACTAGTTCTGGGTTCGTGGTAATCGATTACCATGACTTGATAATCGATTACCAGCCAATTGTTCATAGTAATCGATAACCAGAATGGTAATCGATTATTAGTTCTTCGTGGTAATCGATTATCAGTCCATGGTAATCGATTACCACAGGCCAATATATATACGAAAACAAGTCCCGCGCCCTCATTTTTCGATTTTTCTTCTCTCTCTAACCCCAAATTCTCTCCCTTCTCTCTAGAATTCTATCTTCCACCATACCTTACATCCATCAACTCCATTCCATCATTTCCAACTAAATCAACAACAACAACACAAGATCTATTCCATTAAACACACTAACCCATACTAATCATTTCTCCTTCTTCATTCTTGCTTGGGTGGATTTGAAGTGGGGAGTTCACTTCCACTTTTCTTCTCCTCATTCCAATTTTAGAGGTAATTTCTATATAGTAATCTTTCCTTTTCCAAGTAATTCCAATTCCTTTGATCTTTAGACAAATTTCTGGAACCCTAGGATTTTAAGATTAGAGAACTTATGGTATGGAGAATGTTAGTGATCCAAAAATTGATGCCAGTGTCCTGTTGTGATGTTAGATATTCCCAAGGAAACTTCTCTCCAACCTTGTGGATCTGAAGACTTAAGATTTTCTTATGACCGATGATCTATGAGTAGATAGAATGCTTTTGAATTAATCCTGTTTTAAATTTATAATTGTTTATTTACTTTAAGAAACGCTACTCATGAGTCAATGGCGAATGAATTTCAAATGTGTTATGAGAATTATGATTGATGAATATGAAAGAATAGGAAAGTTTGTAATAGGATCTGTTTGCTAACGGCAATAGACGTTAGCCTTGGTGCACCTGGACCATGATATTACATAGCCACCCAAGGTGGTGGTGCGTGCCGGATATTTCACGACCTCTCCAAAAGGGGGGTGCGTGCCTGATTTCGGGATTCACACGAAGGAACGACCACCTAAATGTGAATCCTATCTGTTTATCCTATTAGATATTTCCAATATTTTCTTTATCTGAATGAAATTGTTTTATGCATATATGTACATTGACTCATGAGGTTCAAAAGTATCCTGTCTCTCATTGAGTTTCTCAAACTCACCTTGTGGTTATTGTATTCTTTTCAGATATAAGTTCAGATTTGGGAGCCGATCCTTCAGCTTAGCATCATTAGATCCTTATCGGGGTGAGCCCTATATAGTAAGGGCCTTAAGTTATCTTTTGTTTGTTGTAATCCTAGTTGTAGCTCCATAGTACTACGGGCAGGGTCCAACCTTGGCTGGTGTGTTAAGTATATGTTTAGAAATTGTTTAGACTATGTTGGATTTGATTATAAATTGGACTTGGATATGTAAATGTGATTTGAATGGTTGATCCTGATTATATATATATATATATATTCATGCTTGGATGAATGTGATTGATTATGAATTGTGCTGTGTGCTGAGGGGTGCATTCTGAGAATGCCTGGATCCCCTATGGAAGTGTGTGTTTGTTGAATTGTAGGTTAAGTACTCTTATTTGGGAAAAATCCTAAATATAGAGGAAAATCTACCCAAATTTTGTGAAATCTTGTGGTGTAAGGCTTGTTGGGGAGCATGCTCTCTAAACACCGGTCGCGGCCTTGTTTGGGTTGTAACATCCACCATTTTTCGCCTAATTATTCGGTTTTATCAAATAATTGAGAATAATTAAAATTCGATTAAGCAATTAATTAGATTCAATTGATTCGTAATTACTTGAGTATAGATATGAGAGAATTAAGTTAGAGTATAGGAGATTTCATAAAAATTTTATTGAAAACCGATTTACCGATTTAAAGGAAATCGGTAACATTACGGTATTTTAAACTGTCGGAACTGAACCAATAAAATTACAAGCTCTAAACCCTATTTTGAGTAGCTGATAGCTCAGCCACTTACCACCCAAAAGTGGCACAACAATGGCCACACTTCATGGAGAAGCTTGGCTGAATTTCAGCCAAGCATTATGGACCAATCAAATTGCAAGAAGAAAGCCACCTACACACCACCATGTGATCAAATTTTTCTGCTGCTTTATCACATATTCTGACCCACATCCAATGCCACTTTCTCTCTTCTCCTTCAGCTCTCTTTCTCTCTTCCTCACACACCCAAAAACTCAAGCCAATTCCAGCCTTATTCATCCAAGCTTCAAAAATCTAGCACAATCATTTGGAACAAAGGTAGGAGTTTTGATTCTTACTTCAGTTCTATGGCCTTGGCTGGCTGATTTTGAATTATTTCCAGCTTCTTTGATGATTTAAATGAATGTTTATGATGATATGCGATTGGTTTTGGGCTGTTTGTTTGATTAAAACCGAAGTGGAAGCAAGAAAGCATGAAAATAGAGAGAGCTGATGGGTTAGAGAACCAAAGCTCCTCAGCAGTCCGTACGGCGGAGTGTACCGCTCCGCCTACAGCTGATTAAATTGTCTGGAACCATTTTTATATAAAAATAGACATTAGGGCTTTCCATAGATATATCATATAAGGCTTTTGGATTAGAATTGAGAGAGTTATGAACTTTTGAATTTCGACCTAGGGTTTTGACTCTGGCTCTGGGCAGATTAGGTTGTTTAGGGTAGAACTCGACCTATACTACTTGAAAATGGGTGAAACCAACTTTTTTAGAAATATTACACATAGGATAATGTCCCATAAAAATTTCAGAATTAGATAAGGTCCCAGTTGCTCCCAGTGCCCCACGCAATTCGTCCTATGTCCACACCAGGCTAGAATAGGGCAGTGTAGGAAGGTCTGAATTCGGGGCTTGTAACTCGAGTCCTCCTAAGCCAAATTGAGTGAAACTTTTTCTAAATGAAACTTTGTTCTGTTAGCTTTAATATGAGACCAATTTCATATGATTTGAGTCAGTTTTCGATTTTTAGTGGATTTTTACTTTTAGTTGCCTGATTCTGGCTAGCCAATGGGCAGGCCGAGATAAAATCTAGATATCTTGAGTTGTAGATACCAAAATTAGATGGGACCAAAGAGGTTAGAAAATAGACACATAAAACTTTAACATACTCAAATTTGAGGTCCAAATGAGTTAAATAGAAATTATGGCTTGAATTATAAAAATCGGGTTGGTTGGATATGCTGAGGCAAGAATTCTGCCTTAATGAATTTGATGTTGATTTGAGTTTAATGTTGGAATATAAATATGATGTTGTGTTCTTTGTGATAAATTGATGTACTAGTTGGTTGGCACTATTCATGGGGAAGCAGACACGTTCCATTATGCTGCCAAAATTTCGGTAGAACCCATGTACAAGTGATGAGTTACATGTTAATGCATATGCCTTTTTCAAGAGAGCTATGAAAGTTATGATAAGAAATATGTTATTATGAAAGTTTCATACTACTTGGGCCAGCCCCGGATAAGAAGTTAAGGGGAATAGATCGGTGGGAAGGTCGGGGAAAGTAAACCTAGCATTCCTGTATAGGAACGAGCTCGATCCTGAAAAGCAGACTATTACCCAGGAGTCTAAATGGCCAAGAACTCCTAGGGAACCAAGAAATGGAAAATGATGAAAAGTAATAGAAAAGCTTATGAAGAAAGAATCAAGAATGAGCATGCATGATTACATGAATGCATGATTATATGAAATGGTTATGTTAAGATATGTCCAGTTATTTACCATGTTTATTTACTGCCATTTGTTCATTTATACTGTTTATTATCCTGTGAATCATTATCAATAATCTGTTCTATTTCTTACACCAATTAAAGTAAAACTTAACCTTACCTCGGACTAGACTTTTCCTTAAACTCATTAAAATGGATAGCCTAGTTCTCACTCATGCTTTTCCAATTAAATAAAAACCGAGGCAACTGGGAATGAATGTGATGTCAGATGAATGTCATACATAGGCCTTACTGAGAATTTCTTGAACTTCTCACCCCGTGTTTTATTTCCGCATCATTCTTAGACGCTGGCGCAGGGCTCGACGGCCACTCTTTTCCTTGAGATCCCAGAACTGCAGCTTCTCTATGACTCCAAGATGGACTCGTTGGATACAATCTGTTCCTGCTATTTCTGCCTTTGCTTTGCAGCAATAGGAATCTTGCTGTCCTTTTATTTCATCTGCTGTTAATATATATATGTATAAACTGAAGCCTTGGCTTCCAAACTACATATGTACGTATACAGTTGATAATATATCACTCATTCGTATCTTTTCTGTTATGTTATATTAGACTTTATTACGTTTTATAAGGCAATTCATGCCTATTAAATAACAACACGCCGTTTCAACTGTTTTGTGATACTAATCACAAAAAATTAAGCAGAATGTTAACACGGTAACACAGACTACCTAATTTAATGCTATGACTTAAGCATAACATCAAATTAGTAGGGTGTTAGATGGGTCATGACAACTTTGTAAGATATTGATTTGATGATTTGGACATTGTATATGGTTGTTATAATTTATATGGAAAGGAAATGGGTTTGCCATTCACAAGCATAAGGTTGGATGAAGTATTGTGGACAATACCATCCTTTGACAAATATTTGGGTATTGTAGACATGGTCATCGATAGTCAAAGCATTTGGAGAAGGTTGATAAGAAGAAAGAGCCTAAACCATTGACTAGTTGCAGTTGTCTAGCCCAAATTCGTGTGCTTATTGATAGGAGGAGTGGACGGTGGTATGTGTCAGAGTTTGATGATGAGCACAATCATGCATTATTGAGTCTGATGTTCTGTGGACTTTTGAGGCCTCACATTACAGTGATGGATGGTCAAGTAGTGAAGATGAATAGCATGAGAAATGCCTATATTAGTACACCGAAGGTTTATGGGTACTTTGCTAATCAAAGTGGTGGATATAAAATGGTTGGCTTTTAAAGAAAGGAGATGTATGATAAAATTAATAAGGAATGACAAATAGGTGATGAAGATACAAAGGGGGCATTGGCATACCTAGAAAAGCTATTAAATGTAGATCCAATGATGTATTGGAGGTATAAAGCTACTGATGACGGAGTTTTGCATCACTTGTTTTCGGCTGATGGAATAAGTCAACTTGAATAGGAAGTATTTGGAGACATTTTGGCATTTGATGCCACCTATGGCAAAAATAAATACAAATGTCTTTTGGTTGTGTATTCAGGTGTGAATCATCACCTACAAATGATTATTTTTGCAAGTGCCATCATTTTGGGATGAAACTGAAGGGGCCTATGTTTGGCATTGGAGAAATTTATGGAAGCAATGAATGGAAAATGTCCAAAGTTTGTGATTATTGATGGAGATTTTTCAATGAGAAAAGCAATCAGTAAAATGTTTTTAAAGGCACATCATTGGTTGTGCGGGTGGCACTTACTAAGGAATGCAACAACCCATATTTCAAAGCCAAAATTCATGCAAGAGTTTAAGAAGTGCATATTAAGGGATTATGAGGTTAATGAATTTGAGAAGCGTAACATACTCCAAACATATACCCCATGCTTGAGCCATGGTTCTACATCTAGAGGCTATTATGAGTATTGCAAAAGACTTTAAAATAAGAAAATATAATATATAGCCCTTAAAATTCTCAATCCCTATATATATAATTTGTAAGAACTTGCTTAACAGGAAACACAGAACATGTATTGTTCTGTATCATCACTACAAATACCGGCCTTGATGCTCAAGTAAGTGCTTCTGCTATGTAGTAGTCCCGCAACCTTACTGTAGTTTTGGAGTCTAATCTATATACTGGAATGTTTAGGAAAACATACAAATAGGTAGTGAGAACCAAAGGTCCTCAGTAGGAATACTCAATCCACAAATAACATAGGGTGTTATCATAAACATCCTAGCTACTTCGGTTTGTTATGAAAAAGGTGGACTTATATGTGATAACTCTTTGGTAAGTGCACCAAATCATTTAAGTAGTAACCACGGGAAGTGGATATCGTCCCACAAGGATTGACGCTATCAAACAACACTTTACCAACAAAACTTCTATTTAGATTATAGCAAATAAATTTTAGATTGAAGACAACTCTCAACAAATAAAAGAGATAATAAAAATAGACTATGAACGAGCAAATAATATAAACTAATGTCATACATAACAACTTAAATAGAGAAAATTTCAAAGTTCTAAAATACTAGAGGAGTGGGGTGGTTTGATTTTTCTTTAATATACTATGAATCCATAAATCACATGAGTTGGAAATACTAGATTAATGAAAGGATTTAAGTAATTGATACTAATTCCTTAATTAATCAACTCTCCTCTTCCTATAGAACATATTAATTCCTTAACTATGCTTCAACAAGAAAAGGGGTTAGGCATGCAATTCCATCCACAATTCACACAAAATTCAAGATAAATTCCTAAACCTTGAAGATTATGAGGGTTATCTCTATCGCTAGTTCTTACACAACTTTCCCAAATCATATAAGAACCCTAAATCAATTTATGAACAAAATTGATAAAAATTAGCAATAAAACAAGAGATAAACCATTACTCTAAAAATTCTAACATCAGAAATTCAAAAATTCAAACCAATTACAACCATCTCAGACTAAACCCCTAACCCCTAGCTATGGAGTTTAGCAACTTATAACAAAATAGAAAACAATTGAAAAGATAAGAAGAGATTCCGTAGATGGCACATCACACCCCCAGACCTAAGATGTTGCTTGTCCCCAAGCCAAAGAAAAATCAAAAAGAAAAGTTCTCCAACAAGAATTATGTGTCATACATACTCTCAGAAAAGCTCCTCAACACCACAGTTCAAAAATAAGCACAAGGAATAAATAAAATCATACAATCACTACATGTATTCCTTATAACCCAACCCAAAAGGCATAAAACCATGGATCAGTTCTAGATCAAATAATTCGGATTGGATTATGCAGATACTCAAGAAATATCTCAAACTCAATCCATATTTTTCATCCCTATCTCCACTAATGTAGAAGTAATGCACCAAGGTGATCAAAAGGGACTTTTAAAGCTTGTAATATCAAGCCAAAGTTGAAGGTTAAGAAATAAAAGGAAAGGAAAAATAAAAAACCAGGTTAGATATTTGAAATATGCATCGCAAGTTACAATGGACTCTAAAGTATTGCCACCACTCTCACATTTTTTTTTTGCACCGAACTATCTTCTTCTTTCTTTTTTTTTTATTTTTAAAAATAATATACAATGCACAACCATAAGCATTTTCTCTTTTTCTTCTCTTCCCCCCCTTTTTTTTTGAAGAATCCATAAAAGAAATAAAATCATCAAAGATAAAAAATGTGGCAGACACTTTTGAAATGCATAACCTCAAACACCTAACAAATGTTATTGAAGATACGAAATTTTTTTTTCTATCAGCTTAAAGAGGTAAGGTTGATATGAGTTAAACAAAAGAAAAGGCCTTTAATCAATTTTTTTTTTCCAGCTTCAAAAAGGGACCTAGGGATATACATTATTGGGTTAGCTTGAAAGGCTCAAACGGTCCAAAGAATGCCCTACTCATTTCACCAAGATACACTACCATAGGATTTTGCCTCAACAGGAAATCAAACATGTCCTAAGATAAGAGTCAATTCAGGTATATTGCATAAGCTTTCTCTAGAAAATTAACCGAGTTCATTCCTAAGAAAATGCACATCCTAGATTAAAGCACTAATAGGAATGATGACTGAGAGCCTGATCCATTATAATCATTGTGCTTATGCTACTCCAAGTTCATTAAAATGCATGTAATCATTGAGCACTCAACACAATTCTTAAAAGAAACTTTAAGAGACTCACTATTTTTTTTTTTTTTTGCGAGTATTCTACTGACATGAGGAAAACTAAAACACAAAAGACATCTAGAACTTAACAAAAAAAAATTGAAAAGTCATAAACTAATAACAATGAAATAAAACAAAATAAAGAAAAATAAAAGAAAGTAATAGAACTCCCCTGATTTTCTTGTAGTGAAACATCACCTATTGTTGAGCATCATCATCATTATCCAAAGGCAGTGGAAAGGAAGAAAAATGGTTCACATTAACTTTGACAATCTAATCACAAGCCCAAATCTTCTGCTCCATTCATTAATGGCGCATATTGTGAGTTGACATGAAATAAGTGTAAGGAAAATGTTCTAATGCATGCTAACAATTAAGAAAATCTTTTTGTGGCCGACATTATATACATCCCCTTACAAACGCTTTGAACTCAGGGAGGCACTCAAGCCGACACAAGAAACACTAAATTATCACACCCATGAAAACAAAAAAAAAATAAAATTTGGGTTGCCTCCTAAGAATCGCTAACTTAAGGCCTTCAGCTTGACCTGTGAAATTTATTCTAGTCAAAAGTATCATAAATGTATGTTTTCCTTACAAATAGCAGAGTTATCAAATATTTACCAAAGATATGCACAAGAGTAACATACAAGAGATGAGGAATATAAATCAGTTCTTTGTGCATCATGTTAGGAAAACTGAAAACTATCGGTTTGCACACTTGCAATTCATGTTGAGAGATAGAGAAACTAAGCATGATTGAATTGTCCTCATCTAGATTTTTTCTATCTCCTAACACATATGCCTCACATAATTCCTCATTGGTTGCAACTACCACTTCATTATCTTGACCATCATCCACTTTTGGCTCATAATACAGGCATAAACATGTAGGATGCATGCTACTTGAACAAACACAACATAAATTCAATGATGACATCCAGTTCTCAGACTCATAAAAAGGACAGAAATTTGTTTGATGCATGACACTTGAACATATGTCATAACAAGAAAAAATGATTGGGCATGCATTTGTTAGATGTGTAGAACTTCCACATATATCACAATGATAGCCATCCATCTAAGAACAAGTAAACAGTGACAAGAAATTTTAATTTTTTTTTTAAAAAAAATCTATACAAATTAGACAAATAAAAGAAGAATTTAAAATAGAAAAAATCTAAAATAGAAATTTATCAGCTATTAATGTTGTTGATAAAACACTCAATCCCTGGCAACGGCGCCAAAAACTTGATAACTTTTTAGCAAGTGCATCAAATCATTTAAGTAGTAGTTACCACAGGAAGTGGATATCATCCCACAAGGATTGAAGCTATCAAATAACACTTCACTAACAAAACTTCTATTTAGATTATAGCAAATTAATTTTGGATTGAAGACATCTCTCAACAAATAAAAGAGATAATAAAAATAGACTATGAATGAGCAAATAATATAAACTAATGTTATACGTAACAACTTAAATGGAGAAAATTTCAAAGTTCTAAAACGCTAAAGGATTGGGGTGGTCTGATTTTTCTTTAAAATTCTATGAATCCATAAATCACATGAGTTGGAAATACTAGACTAATGAAAGGATTTAAGTAGTTGATACTAATTCCTTAATTAATCAACTCTTCTCTTCCTATAGAACATGTTAATTCCTTAACTATGCTTCAACAAGAAAGGGGGTTAAGCATGCAATTCAATCCACAATTCACACAAAATTCAAGATAAATTCCTAAACTTTGAAGATTACAAGGGTTATCTCTATAGCTAGTTCTTACACAATTTTCCCAAATCATATAAGAACCCTAAATCAATTTATGAACAAAATTCATAAAAATTAGCAATAAAACAAGAGATAAACCATTAATCTAAAAATTCCAACATCAGAAATTCAAAAATTCAAACCAATTACAACCATCTCAGACTAAACCCCTAACCCCTAGCTATGGAGTTTAGAAACTCATAACAAAATAGAAAATAATTGAAAAGATAAGAAGAAAATCCATGTCAAGAACCCAAGAATTGGAGTGAAAGAGCCTTCAATCTCCCCTCCTCTTGTTGTCTTCCACTTTTTCTCCAGAGCCCCCTGTTCTTCTGTGTTTTTTTAACTCCAAAAGTCTCGTTTCATTCTCATTAAAACGCATTTGTGGGTGCAGATTTTCCGCCACCGCCTAGAGCAGCAACTCTATTTTGATCGCCTAGGCTGTGGATTTGGAGCACCCAGGCGCTCCCTGCAGTGTGACAAACACAAATTTTTATTTATCTAAGCTACCTAATAACATGTAAATATAATTAAAACTCAAATTAAAATTAAAATAAACCCAAAATAAATTATTAAACATGCAAAACTCAAAATAAAACAAAATCCTAATAAACAAAACACCATCAAAGGTTGAAAATATGTTGATTTTTGACAACTTTTCACATGCACAATTGCACAAATAGATGGCACATCAATATACATAGGCACTAGCTCAATTTTAAATTTGAAAAGATATTTCTCGAAGCAGGATTACTTTTAACAATCACTTAGCATATTTTATAACAAACATAGTGACAGTGACAATACAATATAATGACATGATAGTACAATGAGGTGCTTAAATATGCATATGCATATGCAAATACTCATACTTGACATTTTGCAAGTGCACTTGACTTTAATATCACTTTCTCTCTTTAACTTGCATCTTGCTTTCCTGTACTTGGTCCTATGGAAGTGAATGGTCTCTCTCACCTCTGGGTAATATTCTGCTTCTCACGTTTGAGCTCGTACCTATACATGAGTGATGGATTTACTTTTCCTAACCCTCACATAAGTCTATTTCCCTTGAATATGGCTAGGGGTTAGCTCAAGTGCTAGACAATACCACACTAGGCCACTATGAGGTAGAGGCTCGATATATCCCTTTGTAAGTTCTTATTATCTTTTCCTTTTCATACATGATCATGCATGTGGATGCTTTGTGCATTTATGCGTATGTGTCATATTATATCTCAATCATACTTGCATGCATGACTTTCATGGACATAACTTACACACACACACACACACACACACACACACACACACACACACACACACATATATATATATATATATATATATATATATATATATATATATATATTCATGGCTGCACATGCTTCTGCCGAAAATTTGGCAGCATAATAGCTAAAACATAGAAGCATCCTAATATATAAACAGTCAGTCAGTCCCAAGAAATCATATTCATCATGAATAATATATCAATATAACATTATATTAGTGCAAATTTGCATTAATCTTAGGTCTTTGAATCTTTCATGGCTTACGAGACCCCTAAGTCAAGATTTTCTTAAGTTATTCCATTTTTCTCAAATTTGTCCTATTCTTCTAAATTACCATAAAATTTCATTTTAATTCATTTTAATCTAGAAATTTAATATGTCGTAGATCTCTTTATTTGTTTTTAAATCTCTTTAGTGTCACTAAATTTTGATGTCTATAACCTAAGTTATTAAAGTTTTACCCAAAGCTACTCTGTTTTAGGACAAGCTCGCACACTTAACTTTAGAAAATCACTAAAAATCCAGCCTGTATCATTTTTATCTAAAATTTGTATCAAAATGTAGATATTAAAACCATCTTTCAATTATCACAAGTTTCACTACAATTGGGTAAGTTATGAGCTCCTCAATTAGACTACCCTATTTCAATCCAAACAGAGCATGGGTCAATTTTAATGAATTATTGGGGAAAATATACTTATGATTTATCTCTAAAATTTTTATCACATAATCTTCTATATATTAGCTTTCTAATAAAATTAGTTTTACTCAATTTGAAGTTATATAGGGCGAGTTATGCCCTTCATGTAACACCTTACCAGACAAAATACTATGCTTAAGTCATAATATATTATCTGATAAGTTATTATGTGTGGTGAACTAAGAGTTAACTATTTATTTCAATCAATTTCTATTTGGCAATGAAATATACACTAAACAGTCCTTGTATCGGAAGTAAAGTAACACAAATAAAAATATGAAAGAAACTGAACTTACTAAAACTGCATCATGTATATATATACATACGTATATATTTGTTTTCAAAGTTGTCAAAAGATATGTAAGATAGTACAGGATAGTAAAAAAATGAGGCTATTAACACAAAATAAATTGGTCTGTCTATATGAACAACCCCACAATTGGTCCCCACGGGACATTTCATGTACAACTACTATCTCTTACCCATATGCTCACGACCCAAACTGCCAAAAGAGGGTCATCTTGTACACCTACTACTGCTATGATAGGTACTCAAACTAGATGGATTCCGAAGAAAGGAATCCATTTGCCATGCCGGCATCTGCTGGGGTGTAATCCACACTCGGAGCAGAGGATGAAGATGATGAAATCAGCCTCAGATGGATCCTCCTCAGACATCAAGGTCGAGGGTATCTGCTAAGGTGGTGAGGCTGGCGGAGCCATGGGAGCTACTGTTGCTGCCAACGCTATTGCCGTAGCATATGGAGGTGGGAAGGGATGAGCCATATGGAGAGGGATGGCCATGTAAGGGATGGCAGCGTCAAAAAGCGGGTGCATAAGTGGTACAGCAAAATCTCTCTGGAAGAAGAAATATAGGTGAAACTGATATCTACCGGATATGTATACGGAGTCTATGAACGGACCAAGATGGATGTGGAGCTCAAGAAACTCAATGAATAGGATGCCGGTAGCCGCGTTCTCCATGATCTGAGAATGACGTGGGAGTATATAGTAAGGTGAGAAATAGAGATTTCTCAGTAGAAATTCCTATATATATATATCGCCACTATTCCCAAGTGTTTCGGATTTTAATTAAAAGAAAACGTTACATCAATAGGATATTTTACTTAATTAATTATAAAAATCATAGCTCGAAACACAACTTGGTTTTACTTAAGAAGATAAAGGAAAATAAGACAGAAAAATAAGCAACAAGATATATATTTTGACATAAATAAGTGGCAGCTCTAAAGTAAACAAAAGTACATATATAGTAGATAATAGTGCAATTAACTTAAAACATGGTAACGGAAACTGTGGATATGCAGAAATGATAATGCACTTGACTTTAACTCATATTTTTCTATACTTGGTCCCCTGGGAGTATATTGGCCATAAAACTCCTGGGTAATAATCCGTTTTTCAGGATCGAGCTCGTTCCTATACAGGGTTGCCAGGTTTGCTTTCCTTGACTTCCTGTAACATCCCCATTTCTACCTAAGCTAATTAGCTCGGTGTTCCTAGCTAATTAGAGGGATTAGCGATTAATTGAGAACTAATCGATTAATCCCGAGAGCAAGAGCTTAGTAAATTAAGTCTAGCCAACAATTTAATCATAATGTCCTAAGCGTTTTAATAAAACCTTAATCGTCTAATCCTTAATTACTCGAAGGTGCCAAAACAAAAGTAAGACAACCTAACCTTACTAATTAAGTTGATAATGATTAAGACACTTAAGACAACTCTTGAAAAATTAAACCCCAAATTAAGCATATGCTTAACCGTAATGTAAGACATCATAAAAAGTGTAATTGACAAGAGTTAACTCATGGTAATTAAGCCAATTAAGTTAAATTACATTTAAACAATTCTAATAACATTTAGAGATAAAAGTGCTTCCATGCATATGCCCTAAAAGGACATACCAAGGAGGAGCAACATCTCACCCTTCATTCAATCTCTTTAATCCTACACCATTAGATCAAAAGCCAAGACTAGGATTCTTGTCATCCACCATTAGATCTTGACACTTGGATGAGTCTTAGACAAGCAACCAAATCCTAAGAGGGGTACTCCCCTTTAACCCTTAGAGAAAAATACAAATTGGACATTAGGATGCCTCCAAGACTCAAAGGAAAAAAACAACTCACCCTTTTGCCCCAAGGTTTTTCCACTCTCTTGCTTGTTGTAAGAAGCAAAGTCACATCATCTCTTCCCCCCTCAAACTCGCCACCTTCAGCCCATCCTTTCTCCTCATTTTCATTCTTTCACTCCTCTCCCAAAGACACACACACACACACAAAGCTCTCTCCTCAATTCCAAAGTTCTCCTCCTTCTCTCTAAACTCTCCAACTTCTCTCTAGAATCCTTCCACTTCTCTCATCCTTTCCTCTCCTCATCCCACTCACAAGCTCTTCAAGAGCCACCATTTCTTGTTCTTGGAGAATCAAAGACAATCACATACCAAGCCTCTTTCAAGATCCAAGAGGAGGAATACCACCACCATCACCTTCTTCCATCACAAATTCCTTCAAAGAAAGCTTCTTGGTAGTGGCTCTAAACTCTTTTTCTCTCTTGTTTTTCAAGCTTTAGAACTCCTATGCTCTCCATAGCTAGGTGATTTTAAAGATTGATTATGGGCATCATAGCCATCCTTGTCATAAAATGAGATGTTGTTGCTTGTATGGTTGTTTGTTGAAAACATGTTTTCGGTTTGGTGTGATGCATGGTTGAACTCAATATTTTTGAACTCCAACATGTTAGTTTTTCACTAATCTTTCATGGTATATGAGTGTTTTATAACTTGAGAATGTTTTCTTGAAAGTGAGGTTGAGTATTTTGGAGAAAACATGAGAAAAATCAAAACGTAAAATCTGGATTTTCTAGCAGTCTGTAAACCAAACGGTATAAATTTTTCCAGAAAACTCAGATATTATTGGAACAAATTTTATATGAAAATATACTTAGAGAGCTTTCCATACATATAAAATACATAAGATTCGGAGTTAAAATGAGTGAGATATGATTTTTCAAAGTGGACTGTTCTCGGATTGGTTTCTGTCTGGGCAGTCTACACTAAAATGTGTATAACTCGAGCTACAAAAATGATTTTTGAGTGAGACCAAGTTTAAATGAAAGCTAAGACATAGAGGAACAAACCCATAAAACAGTTTTCTCAGATTCCTTCTGACCAATTATAATGAGAAGTAACAATCCACTGTACCGGGAATGAACTTAGAAACTGAACAGTCAGAATAAAATATGCATAACTGGAGTTAGACAATGAATTTTTGAGTGGGACTTATTTTGTTAAAAACTAGACTCAGAACTCTATAAGCATATAAAATTTCGCATTAAAATGATAAAATACCAAATTATGGTGAATTTTTAAAGTTACTGCCTAGGGTAAAAGTAAAACTGTCAAAACTTAACCTTAAGTAAGACTATGCATAAATGACTTAAAAAGATAAAAGGCCTTAGCCTAAAGTAATGAAACTTCATAATTTACTTAATGAAGACTAGATAGAATAAAATACTAAGCTCACCTAATCCTTAACAAGAGAAACGAATAAAACGAAAGCCAACGTAAAAGCTTGCACCTAATTTACTAAGCTAAGCTCATAAGACTTTGCTTGAGTATATGCCTATGTTTATGTTGCAAGCATGATGTTATGATGATGATGTGATTATGATGCCATGACAATGATAAAATGATGATGATGATATGATATGATGATATGATACTGGTATTCTGCTTGGCAAAATTTTGGGAAGCTTCGGTATAGCCGTTATGCTGCCGAAATTTTGTAGAAATTGTGGACTTAGAAATATTTTGCATCATAAGTTTAATAAGAAAAGATTCAATTAAGTGTGTGATCCTTCAAAAGGGAAGGTGACCTAATCTAAGTTCCCCTCACCCACGACTCACATGAGGCATGGCATGACCCAGCTAGTGTGAGTATAGGGGATAGGGCTTACATGAGGCATGGCATGACCCAGCTAGTGTAAGTACCGAAATTTTATGGTGGCGACGGCCACGGTATGAGCTCATTACCACTTATGTTTAGTGGGTGGAAAGAAAGGACTTAAGATAAGTCAAGTTAAGGAAAGAAAGGGACTTCGGTCCAACCCAAGTAAAGAGTATAACTCTCAACATGTTTATGTATATTATGAATAGTCATATAAGCTTTCATGTATGCCATGATGTTGTTAATACAACGAGGATAAGTACTAAAAATGGGATCCACTTCGGATAGTAACGTTTTCGAAAATCAAATAATTGAACCTATTGTATGCCCACAGTTTTCATTTAAAAATCGAAGTGGCTGGGACGATGACGATGACACCAGCGTGTCAGGGTCGAGTCCTACTGAGAAATCTCATTTCTCATCCTAGTTGTTTTTCCGTCTCATCACCAGATACTCATGGAGCATCACGTGGCATGGAGCATGGAGCCTCCCCACCATGAGTGGGCCTATGATGAGGACGCCCATGCTATCGTGGCCACGACCACCATGATAGTTCGCACATACTTCTATCCGGGTCGAGTTTTTGAGCAGGAGGAGCCAGAGATCCCGCCACCCGTGGACGTATCATCGTCACGCCTTGGACAGCCGCTAGGTCCTTGGGATTTCCCGCCCGAGCCATTGCCTGAGATCGAGATGGAGCCTATGTCTCCAGGTCTACCCGTAGCCGAGCCTGTGCCGCTGCCAGAGGTTCCCGTGGTCGATGTGAGTTCGACAGCCACCCCTAGGTCGCAGCAGCTTCGCCGCCACTCCCCGAGTATCAGCCTGTCGCATCTGAGGAGGATCCCTTCGAGGCACGTTCTTCGGTGGGCAGCTACACTCCTGGCCGTCGTATCCGTCGTATCGAGGTGATTAGCAGGCACCCCCGCATCATTCATACTCCTCGCGTTCCCCGAGGCCGAGCAGCGTGGGGGACTAGGCATTCGAGGACCTGAGTCCGTTCGATGGAAGGGGCAGAGAAGCTAGTATATGTCTACGTGGGCTTATTTCAATATTGCTCCTTATCTGTTGTATTTCATTTGCATTTAGACCTTATCAGACTTGTACTTTTAATATTTTGGGGCCATGGCATGACCATGAGTTCCCTTTTATGTATTTGTTGAATATTATGCGGATAATTATATTATGTGGTTGATGTTGAAATTTGAATGTATGATATTATGATTTATCTCTTATTCCTTCCATTTATATCGAAATCTCTGCGATACGCCCGTTTACTGTTATCTTCTCGCGCAAGGCTTTACTTTCCAAAAGCGACGACAGATTTCAAAAAAAAAAATTTTACTGTATTTTCCGCGTAATTTAATTTCAAGTGAAGTTTAGTTTTCCACGAGCATAAGTAACAACTAATAAAACACCGTAATACGACTTAAGCGTAATATGGATTTATTAGGGTGTTACACTTCCCTAATAATCTATTCCCCTTAAATTCGTTCAAGGGCTGGCCTAAGTCATATGGAAATCCTTCATCATTCTTATAAGGGTAGCATTACTTGTCTCATGCTTTAATGCATGCATAAGGTGTAAATTCATGTTAATCGCAATCTTTGCCGAAATTTCGGCAGTATAACATATTATGTTCGCTTCCCATGAATAGTGCCAGGAAATTAGGAAACTTTAATCAAACAGCAAACTCAATATATAACATTATAGTCATAGCAAGAATATAACAATATCAATAGGTGCAAACTTTAAAACCTTATGTCTTAATTTATCTTGCAAGCTTTTAACTTCTATTCCCGAGTTCGACTTTCGAGTTTGAAGTTGTGCCTGAGTTTCAATTTTACCTTAGTTCTGACTTCCTGGGTTATGTTCGATCTCCTAGATTGTATAATTTCTGACTTCCGGGGTTATGTTCCTAGATTGATTCTGGATTGATCCCGATCTCCAACCTTAGTGTACACCTGGTCTTCCAAGACTTTCATGAGGGTGTTTCCTAATTACTGAGTTCTGACATTAACTATACCCGATCTAATTTACTATTCGCTAAGTTTCCGAATTCATTATTAAGTATATCCGACCTAGCTCTCTACCTTTCCGAGTTCAACCCTAAGTATACCCTTACGAGCTTAACCTTAAGTATACCCTTCCGAGTTCAACCCTAAGTATACCTGATCTAGCTCTGTGTTTGCTAAGTTTCGAGTTCATCTCAAGTATACCCGATCTAACTCTATGTTTGCTAAGTTCCAAGTACACTCCAAATATACCCGATCTAGCTCTATGTTTAGCTAGAATTACACTCTTATAAAAGAAAATTCACCAAAAATGGAAATCTGGGTGAAATCATACGAAATTTATATCAATGTAAAGCTAACAAAGCAAGATTTCAAACGAAAAATTTGCATATCATTTGACTAAGTATAACTCGAGATATAAGCTCTGAAACTTGACCCTACTGGACTACCCTATCCCGGCCTAAGTTGCACTTAAGGTAAATTCATTGATGCATTGGGGATAGGTGGCGATGAATCTGAATCTGAAATTTTTATGGGATGTCCCTCATACGTTAGCTTCCAAACAAATTTAGATTCACTCAATTTGGAGTTGTGTAGGGTGAGTTACACTTTTCTCAACTTATACTGCCCGGATGAAGGTCTTGATTTCTAGGTCAAACTTCAAAAATTCGTAACTACCTCTATACTGATCCAATGACCTTATATTATATATGTATGAAAACCCTTGGATGTCTAGTTTCATATAAAAATAGATTTATGAAATTTAAACAATTATAGGCAGTGTCGTACACTCTGCCGTACGGACTGTCGAGGAAAATCCTAGCAACTTCTTGGGTTTCTCTTTTCCTCAAGTTCTTTCATACCAACCCCAATTCTAATCACAACACACATATAAATTTAATCATATACCATCATCATCAATCCAGATCACATAAATATCATAAGGATAACAAGATCCCCACACAGCTCAATTCAATACAAACAAGAAGAGAGGTTGGATTCCTACCTTTCTTATGTGTGATTCTTGTTAGATGTGTGGTTGGAGTTGAAAAAATCTTATTGTGGCTTCAAAGTTTGTGGGAGGGGAGAATGATATGAGTTAAGATGAGAAGAGACAGTGGAGAAAAGAGTGGAGAGGGGTCAGTATAGATAAGGACCGAAATTACAAGGGTAGAAAAGGTAAAGAGAGAAAACTTCCAAAGCAAGTTGAATGTGATTGGTGGATTTGTGTTGGCCAATTCAACTTAGTTTTGTGGCTGCTTCCTTGGCCGAAGATGGCACCACCTATGGAGATGTTGTGGCTAAATCCTAGCCATTCAACCTAGGGCATTCATAGCATAAGTTCTATTGATCTGGTTTCGTTAGTTTAAAATACCGAAATCTTACCGATTTCTCTTAAATCGGTAAACTGGTTTTAGAAAATTTCTGTGAGGTTTCCTATATTCCTAATCTTACCCATCAAGTCTAATCACTCCTAAATCACACTTAATTGGTTTTAAGTAAATGCTTAATCTAATTTCGAATAAATCCACTTATTTGATAAAAACCGAACAACTCGACTATTAACGATAAAATTTTCTTTCGGACGTTACACTTCACCTCGCACTTTGGTCAAGGTAAAGAGTGAAATCCAATAGTCAAATTCTAAAAATCATAACTAATTCATTTTAAATCTAATAGTCTTATAATTTATATCCCTGGATTGCTCTTGAAGTCTACTTTCATTAAAAATAGTTTCACTCAAGTTTAAGTTATGTAGGTTGAGATATGAGTTCTGCTGTATGGATATCGCTCTAGGATTTCATCCAACAATTTTCAATTTTAGTTCTATCTTGTTTTTTTGATTTAATCTTTAACCCAAACCATGTTTTCTCATTTCAAATCACTAGAAAAGAACCACGACATCATCATACAAGCACACACCATGGATAGTACATAGAAGAACATAACAAAGCTAAGGATTTGAGTTACCTATCTCAAAATTCTTGAAACTATGGAAGCAAGAAAGACCAAAGCAACTCCTAACCTTCCTTTTTCCTCCATAGCAATAGCTCCTATGAAGGTGGAAAGACTCCATTTGAAGTTTAATCATCAAATTGATGGAGGGATATTGTAGAGAAGAAGGTGAGAACTAATTTTTATAATAGGAGCAAAAGGATTTGAGGCTAAAAAGGCCTTCATCTTTGAGCTTGAAACTTTACTCATGGAGGCAGCGAAAGAAAGAAAAAATATGAGGAAGGAGATGTGGAGGTGGTGGCAAAACTTGAAAGATAAAAAGCGAAGAAGCTTAAGGGCGATAGCAGTGGGGTGTAGTTGATGCCAAAGGGCGGTAGAAATGCTTGCTTGTGAGCTTTAGCAGGAGAGTGTTGGAAGGGTTGACCTAGCAGCTTTTTGAACATCAACTCCCACCATAAGGCAAATTCTGGTGTAGCTGAAGGAGCTATCCTAAACTTCTTAGAACAGAAGTTGTTGATCCTCTCATTACTACTCAACTCCTAATCGACCAACTGATTAGCAAAGAGATTGGCCCGTTTGTTAAACTTGGGGAATGACTCATAGGGAAGGGGGATTCCTCATACCAAGCCAAACTGTTGAGCAAAATTGTTGAGCTAAACTGTGAGGATTGTAAGGCTCATAAGAGGTATGATTATACCTTGACCTCAGCTTCACCCTATTGAGGATATATAGCACGAGTCGTTAATATGTTGCTCCATTGTTGAGTCACTTAGGAAAGCTCTGAGTCACTGGCTGAGAAAAACCTTTGCTAGATCCATGCTGGCCCACATTCTTGGTCCTTGTATGGGCAGAACTATGTGAATGTCTGGACACTTACCTTGAAAAGGATGTTGGCCACTTCATATGCATAAAGAGATAAGAAAGGGAACCTCGTGTAGAAATTGTCGTATACGGCTGGCTAAATTATGTATGTTAGGGTAGCTTTGGCAAAGAATTCTAGGAAGTATTGTTGAATCCAGAGTTACAGAAACCAAAATGACCCAAATAGAAATTTGATTAATTCCTCATTCTTTATCTGGGAGATGATGATGAATAGGCCCTTATAAAGCGGGGATAGAATGAGGGCTTTGATGCTAAGGATTGAGAATAGCAAGCACATAGGGTATGAACTCCCCTACCATAACTACAGAACTAGCACTCGTAGAAATGATAGATCCAAAAGAGAATGAATGCTTTGTGTTCAATCTTGCCTATGGGGCCACTTCTCCTATTGAAGGTGTTGATAAAGGTTAGGCTCCGGCAAGTATATTAGGTCGTACAAGTAATAAAGTGATAAGAAAAGTATCGTTCGTACAATGGTAGATCAAATACCGAAAAGTTTACAGGAATGACTATTTGGACAGAAGAAATTCACAGATGTAGAAAATTTAAAATAAAAAATGAATTAATTAATTAAACAAGAAAAATAATAATGAAAAAGGATGCTAATAGGGTGGACAAATGCAATGGGATGGATGCTAGGGCTAATTAATTTCACCTATTATAGATGAATTTACTATGAGTTTTTGTTAATCTATTCCTATCCTAATCGACTCATGGTCAATTCCCCTTAATTTATTCCCAGTCTCTCTCGAAGTTAAGTAATACTCTTTATCCTAAACTGAATGCTTAATCTCTTAGCACAAACTAATCTAGGTAAAGATTGAAGCTCTATGGATTCCTATGATGACTGTATGAACCATGTTTATCTATCTCTAGTTTTCACTTAGCTCACGGTGTTTTTGTTAGGAGGCTTTATTCACAAACCCTCTCTTGAATTATTATAAATTCCTAGATCGATTAATTAGTGATCAAGCAATCAAAAGCATTAAGCATAAATAGAAGCACTAAGTAATTAAGATAGAAACAAGATTAACATTAATTCATAGGTAAAATTTTCATATAAAAAAGGTCCATTAATGCCCTAGCAGAAGAAAATTAGTTCATGACTAGAGGAAAAAAAAACAACAAAAGAGTATGATGATGGAAGGACAAAAGAACAAAAAGCCTTGAAGAATGTAAGCTAGAGATAAGAAATTCGGGAAATTATAGATCTCTCTATGATCAGGTTAAGCTCTAGAATTCTTGAATCTTCGCGTTCAATCTCTTTGGTAGAAGTCTTTTATCTCGAAAAGTGTGTGGTTCTGTCTAGAGATTTGTTTTTGATCTGAAATGTTTCTTTTTATAATATGTGGATCCTTTTTTTTTTCCCCAAAATGCAGCACGAGCCATTTAATTCTGCAATTCAAGGTTGCTCTATAGCACAACACTCAAAATTGGCAGGCTCTACACAAAATAGGAGCGTGGTATAAAGCGCTAGGTTGCACTATAGCGCAGCATAACACACAAGTGGGAAATTGGTGAAATGGTAGTGCACTATGATGCGCAAGGTTGTGCTATAGAGCAATACCATATTTTAGTCATCTTTCTTCTGCGTCAGGTGCTATAGCGCAATAGCGCAAGGTATTAAATCTAAATTCTCCCTTTGGCCGTTTCCAACTTCTTCGAGGCCTACTTACAGCTAAAAACAATCAAATAAATTCAAGATAAGTATCCAAAATATAAGGAAATAATAGAAAATCAAAATATCATCTAATCTAAACTATTTAACTAAAATAAAATAAAACATTAAGCAAACAAAATAACTACGTCCTAAATTAAATAAAAACTAACTAAAAATATAACTCACAAAAGGAAGTTATCACAAACCCTAACTTAAGAATTTGCTTGTCCCTGAGCAAGACTCAAAACAAAGACTAAAAACAAGAAACAAAGGACTCAAACAAAAAACTTAAAACAAAAGGACTCACTAAACAAAACAGTCAATATAGGAATTGTTGCCTATGAAATTCCTCATCACTGCTCCACAACTTAAATAAAAACTAACTAAAAATGTAACTCACAAAGGGAAGTTATCACAAACCCTAACTTAAGAACTTGCTTGTCCCTGAGCAAGACTCAAAACAAAGACTAAAAACGAGAAACAAAGGGCTCAAACAAAACACTTAAAACAAAAGGACTCACTAAATAAAACAGTCAAGATAGGAGTTGTTGCCTATGAAATTCCTCATCACTGCTCCACAACTTAACTAAAAAATTACCAGGAATCCAAATCTAAGTATCAAGACCATCTAATTGTGCAATCACATTGTCAAAAGAATAGATCAAGGGTATGTGTATATAACGGAAAAGCAATGAAGAATTAACTCACCCTATGCTTATGCCATGTTTAAGAAAAGACAAAAACATCATAATATCCACAATCCTTTCTCTCTATTTCTACATGAATGTCACTTAGCCAAAGATTAGAAAGACTTTTTCTCAGCCTGTAACAATAGGCCAAGGTAAAGGGTATGATAGAATAGTCATTTAGGCTCAATTAATTCCCTCAACTTAAGGAATCCTCACCCCTAACTCATTCTCCTTAGAGTACCCCAACTTAGTTGTTTGGCAACCATCATGCTTTTCTTGTTAAACCTTGGCATTTTAATTTCCTTGTATTGCCATCTTTTTTTTTTTCTTTTTCTTTCTTTACTCTTTGTTCATCCTTGCTTTTTTTTCTTTCTTTTATTTTTCTTCTTCTCCCTTTTTTTTTTTTTCAAATATTCACCCACTCCATTTTCGGATTTAGAAAGCATGATGTTATGGTAGTAAATGTATTACTCTATTCGAATGAGTTTAGAAGCTAAGGTAACCTATGGGATCAAAGGGGGAAAAGAAAGGAAAGCCATTAGGCTCATAATGTGGATCAATCCAAGAATAGGTTTCAAGGCTCAAATGGGGTGATGAATGATCATTGACAAAGGGTGGGCAATGAGGCTCAATTATGGCTACCGAACATGGCCTAAATCACTTCTAAGGCTAAGATTCACTCACATATATTTCAAGAAAGATTCACGTTAATAAGAATGCATGTCTTAACCTAAATAAAGCATAAAAGCATAAAGATTATCTGTCCTAAGTGACTAACTCTTATCAAAATGCAAGAAAATGATCCTTCTTAATTCAATAGTGAAAGAACAAGAAGATTTTCAAGACTCAAATCAAGATCCAAAATTAGTTAGAAGTTAACAAACAGAGCATTTTTTATATCATAGGCATAAGCGTCACAACCATTTGACTAACAAAAGATGCTAAAAACTAAAAATCCTTTTTGATTTTTTTTTTACTATAATAAAAGTAAGAAGAGAAAAGAAAAACTAGAAAAGAAAACTAACAAAAGACAAAGAAAATAAAAGAACCAGGAGCAAAAAGCAAGTACGATCATGGACTTTCCCAACCCCCAACTTAAAAAGTGTGCATTGTCCCCAATGCACTAAAAAAATCAAAAAGGGAAAGGGAAAAGAAAAGAACTCCCCAAATCTAGTCTTCCTCTGAAGCCTCAGAATTCTCTACTTCTTAATCGTCAAACTCCTCCTACGCATATGTCTCCTCATTAGTGAGGCACTCAAGCTCTGAACCCACTGGAAGTTGATGTGGAATATATCGAAAGAGTTCTAATGATAGTTGCTGCCTCATAAGTGTCTCCAAACCTTGGATACCTCTATAGATAGAGGAATATTGCCTGCTAGCTCAATTTTAGAGAGTGGCCCTTGTGCTCTTCATGTCTAGGCACAACTTATCAATATGGGCTTAAAGCTGAGGCCATGGAGCACTGCGATGTATTAGTGCCTCTAGCCTATGGTTGTGGTGGTGGTGGTGATCGTGATGGTGTATCTGCCTCCCTCTCTGCCTGTCGAGTCCTCCTAGTCTTTCGAGTCGCTCTGTTTAGTGTCATAGAGAGGCTCACATCGAAAATCTTAGGCCTCTATCCGTCATGCGCTCTGCGAGATCTACAACCACACTTGCCTACAGGGCTAATGCAGTGATCAGGGAGGGATAAGGCAAGGAGTAGTTGTTGCTCGGTATGGTCATGATCTAGTTCTTGATCAACTATCGTAAGTTTACCTCCTTCTGAGCAATGAGGTAATACAGGAGAAAGAACTTCTCCTTAATGATGGAATGGGTGTGCCTGCTAGGCATAAAGCAAGATAACATGATCTGGACCCACACTCAGGCTGCTGGGTTTGGATACTTGTTCACCAGATGCTTCGGCTCGATAAATGTGTCACAGTAAGTCCGCTCACGATTTGGTCCAGCTATGGTGTGGAGTATCTCATCCCAATCCACATTTTGCCCTCTCAATCTGGAGAAGTCATCCTGTTGGATGTTAGGAGTACATAGGAAGGCATTGCTGCTGGAAGGATAGACATCTACCTACTAGCCTCTCACCTAGACATGGCCTTCAGGGTGCACTACAACATTTTAGGTCTAAGACAACACTTATTAAGCGTTGCATAAAAATATGAAAATCGTTGCCTTTGATCAAAGGCCACGCTTTCGCACCTAAGGAAACGCTTTCTAGGGGGTGGCCTAAAAACCATTACTTTTTCTCTAAGGCAACGCTTTTGGGAGGAAAAGACAACATTATTTGTCGCAACACTTGTCAAGCGTTGACTATTCTTGACAAAAGACAATGCTTGTTGCCCACCTCTATGACAACGATATCCGAACGTTGCCTATTCATTTAATATAAGTAAAAGCATTCAAGCGTTTCCTTTTCTCATAATAAAAGCAATATCGGATAAGTGTTGCCTTTTCTTTCAATGTAACTAACACCTTATAAGCATTGTCATTTTTCATACTAAGAATGACATGTTATAAGCATTGCCTAATCTCTGAATATATGTAACATTAATCAAGGGTTGCTTTTTCTCCTAAAAGCAGTAACCTATGATAAACGTTGGCTTTTCTTTCAACAATCTTGCTCTTATAAAAATTGTCACCTTTTCTAAATTACACTTTCTAAGAATAAATCAACCTTATTTATATTCAAATTTAAATTTTTTTATTTTTAATTTTATATTTACTTAACTTCATAAATAAAATAAAATAATTACTATTAATCAATCAAGTAAAAAGGTCATCTCAAATATATAATGATTAATATGCTTAGTTCCAAATACATATTATCAAGCATTAATTCAGACCAAAATGTACATAAGTAAACAAAATACATCTAATATGAACTTAAACAATATAATGTAGTCATGAAGTTTATCAAGTTAAACAAAATACATATAATTATATCAATTGCAAGTTTTGTCCTACATATTCCTTCTCCTAGCCCTTCTGAGTTGCACTTGCAATATTTGCTCAATCTGCAATATATAATATATACAGTGATGAGATAAATGTAAACATAGTTAAAGTAAGCAAATTGTGTATATACTTTTAGGAATTTACATGATTGTTAAAAATAACTATGCAATAACATATTAGAATTTCCTTTTTTTCTAGTAGATTTATTGATAATAAGGCTTGGGACTTTCAAAGGAGTAGCTAGCTTACAAAGTCTCAAAACAGAAGCAATACAAAAAAAAAAAAAAATAGCATAGATGATAAAAAATGTTGCAAATTTAAAAACATATGCTAAAGAGAATTTAAAATTAATTCTTGGGACTCGGTATAAAATTAGGTACAATTTCTAGATTAACAAACAAATATTTAATTGTTTTATTTAGAGCACAATATTATAAACAATACTGAAGTAGATAAACTCTTTATTTTCTCATAAATTGAGGAACATTGATTAACTTTATATTACTCTTTTAACTTTATATTACTCTTTACATGATCAATTTTTTGTAAGAGTTAAACTTGAAATAATGCCATAATTAAATTTGACATGAAAACATTCTAGTATATACCATATGCACTTTTACATATGATAGCATGTAGTCCCTGGACAAAGAAACCAAACACACTGAATGCAAATTAGTCAGTTGAAGTTATTTTTCCTTTTATGTAGGCTCAAGCAAGTAGAGTAATTTTGGTATTCTCAGCTTTGCCCAGATATTTCAAATGCAATTTAGGATAAAATCAAGTAGAGGTTTCTGGTTTAAATTTTTGGTGCTAATTTAGAATAATTCAAGTTTCTAGTTGAAGTTTCTGGTGCTAATTTGTTAGTAAGATCCTAAATAGAAGCATTCATGAAATCCAGTAAAGGTTTTGACTATAGCATAGAATTAGAGAAAAGCACAAAGCTCACATATTTCCTGCCAAACTTAACATAAGGCTATGCATAGTGACAACTTGATAGGTATTATGTATGGATAATGAATTAAACTAACTTAACCAGGCAGATAATGAACAAAATAAAAGTGTAGTGGTAGAAACATTACCCAAAAAGTGTGCTTGTACAAAAACAAGAGCTCCTCCATAATTTGCATAGAAGCTAACTATAAAAGATTAACAAACATAGTAGCTAATAAGTAGCATCCATAACTTGCATACAAAAAAGCAAGAAGAAAACTATTGTCAATAAAGTATACATTTTCCCTATAAATTGAACAAGAGAAATAAATTAATTATCAAGTAAACATAACACATAAATCAGAAACATTAAGAACAGGATAGTAACTATAGTTTAACTTAAGCCAATTTAGTTTAAGGTTCCATTCCAATAATATTTTGGCAAATTATCAAAGAAATTTCAAAAGTTTAATTTATAAACTGAATTAGCTTGTTTCATGCGCTAGAGTTTGTAATTAAGGTGCATGCACCTATAAACAATAATAGATAATGAATGTGAAAGGCAAAGCACAATTTATTATTGAAGGGCATGAAACAAAAGCCTCCAATCAAGACAATTGGAACCGCAATATATAGTAAAAACACAAAGGTCTAGGAAAGCAAATGAGAACACCTGGCATTGCTAATTTAAATCTATATTAAATAAACAAATACATTAAGATGTAGGAAAAAATAATCTCAGATGAGAATTTGCTCAACTGTCCGTCAGATTATGTACACACTAGGAAGAAAAAGAGAAGCCTCGCTGGAGATCCAAGTTTTTTTGTTTCGTTTATACTAGCATGGTTTCCTATGCTATGCACAGGTCTGCAATATTGATTTGATTTCATCAAAATAAATAAATAAATAAGTACAATTAGACCTAATATAATTAAGAATAAGGAAAAAAAATTCTAAAACTAATATTATTTAAGATATAAATGGTCCATCCATATACAATAATAATAAAAAAGAATAACTATATTGACTGGATGACTCAATTAACATCTAGAACTGAAAAAGAATAATTATATTAAGTTAAATAGTATAAACTGTAAAAAAAAAAAAAAATTAATGCTTACCAAAAAGATACATGAGAATTTTAAAAATATATATAACTTATTACAAACTCAAAACAACAAGGAATCAATTGAAAATAAGATAGATCAAAAGTAAAAAGAATATCAATATTCAGAACACTGCCATATTCAATCAATCAAATCTGAGTAAATAATAACTCAACTAATAACACTATAGGTATAACTTTAACAACCAAAGGAAAGACCTCTATCCACACAATATGGAGCAAAGAAAAAAAAAATTAGAAGAAAGAAACAGAAGAAACCCAAATTTAAAATTCAAAGAAAGAGTAAATTTAAAAAAAAAAATTCAAAGAATGAAAATGAAAATGAACTCTATTAATCTATTAATGAGTAATAATACAATATCTCTACTCTATTAATTTATATTTGCACAAAAAAAAAAAGTTAACTCAACAAAATGAAAATGAAAGCTAAAATTTAATTTTCTCATGGCAAAACACAAGAAAACATACTTTAATTAATTGAAAAAGAGTCCAACACCATCAAATTTCATTTACAAGAGAACAAAATATACCAATCTAAAGCTAATACATCAATAGACATCGAAGTTCTCTTCTTATACTACGTAATGTAAATCGAAAAAAAAAAACCCAAAAACAAAAAAAGGAAAGCAAGAAAACATGAGAATCCCTTTCCAAGCTTCTAAATTTCCTTCTTAACCTAACAACATTGATGCCAATATCTTTGAGATTTGCAAATGCCAACATGGACAAGACCTCATCATCCATCTCATCAATTTCAAACACAAAAGCACTGTAACATCCCGATTTCCGAGTTCGGCTTTGCCCTCAGGATTGATCCATCCCGATTTCCGACTTCATCTTTGAAACACAGATAAGAGGATTATTCCCGAGTTCCGAGTTAGTCTTGTTGAATTCTCGACTTCATGTCTTGTAAGACTTCCGACTTCGTCTAGATTATTTTCCATGACTTCCGAGTTTAACCTTGAAGTCTGAACACATGAACGTAATTCTATGAGATCCGACTTCATGTCTCAAGGAAAATATACACGGTTTCCGATATCATCAAATGTAAGATACCGACTTCCGAGTTTAAGTACTTGAGTTTGGAAATGTGACTCGAATTCCCGAATTCCGACCTCATACTTCATGCTTCAAAATAGTGTGCGTGGTTTCCGACTTCACAAGTTATAGTTTAACATAATGGTACAATACCGAACTCCGAGTTTAATGTTACGAGTTTCGGCCTTAGAGTTGAACTCAATGGACATGAGTTCAAATCTTTGGGTTGATTTCAGTCATACACTAGATCCGACCTCCGATTTGATATCCAGCATTGACATTCCCAAGTTCAAATAGGGAGTTCCGAGATTATATGATTGTCAGCTGCATGGCTTCCGACCTACGACCTTGATTCAAGATTTCCTCAAGTCACAAACAAGCTGGTACGAGTTCCGACATTAGGCTTCAGCTCCAAGCTCAAGTGAAAACGACACGAGTTCCGACCTCAAGTGTAATAAGGACGAGTTCTGACTTGAAATAGAGTAAATGCGAGTTCCAATTTCAAACAGTATGGCGGTAAGTTCCACTAAAAGGGAGACGTAGCTAAATTTTGTCCACAAGAAAATCCAGCCAATCGAAGCCCTCCAAGTTAACTATCACCTCAAGCTTATAAACTCATCTCTTTCTCTCCTTCAGCCCCATTTCTACGCTACTTTCCCCCTTGTTCAGCTCTCTTCTCTCTTCTCCAACTCCATTACTCCTTCAAGCTTAGTAAGGCTCTAACACTCCAAGTTTCAGCACCTAGCTCAAATCATACTCCAAAGAGGTAGGATTCTACTTCTCCTCTTAAATTCCTTGCCCTATGATTGCATGAGATTGAACTCTTCTTTGTGTATGTGATGAATTATTGGATGTATTATGATGGGTTATGATTAAATTCATAGTAGATTTTGGATTAGAATTATGATTAGAAGGAGAAAATTAGAAGAAATGGATGGGTTGGGATGCTGCCTGAGTGAGAATTCCACGGCAGTCCGTAGGATAGAGTGTACGGCGCCGCCTACAATCGGTCAAATCTGATGAAACCATTTTTAGGTGAAAGTAGACATTCGGGGCTTTCCATAGATATATCATATAAGGTTATTGGATTAATATTGAGAGAGATACGAATTTTTGAAGTTTGACCTAGGGTTAAGAACTTTCATCCGAGTAGGGTGACATGAGGAGGGTATAACTCACCCTATACAACTCCGAATTGAGTAAAACTAAGTTTGTTAGAAAGCTTACACACAGAGGAATACCCCAATATAAGATTTCGAGTTTGTTATGGTTCCAATTGTTCCCAGTGATTCGAGGAAGTTGTCCTATGTCTAATTTAGACCAAAACAGGGTAGTTCAGGAAGGTCAACTTTTAGGACTTATATCTCGAGGTGTACTTAAGCAAATGGAGTGAAACTTGTAGCAAATGAATGGTTGTCCTGTTAGTTTTGATATGAGACCAATTTCGTAAGATTTGAGCTTAGTTTCGATTTTTAGTGAATTTATATTCCCAGGAGTGTAATTCGGGCTAGTGACTGAACAAGCTGAAGAAAAAGTTGAATATCTTGATTTATATAAATCAGAATGACATGGGACCAAAGAGGTTAGAAAGTAGACATATAGAGCTATGACATATCCAAATTTCAGATTTAAATGAGTTGAATAGAGATAAAGGTGGATTATACAAGATTCGGGCAGAACTGAATAGAATTGGCAGAATGGCCAAAATGATAATTTTACAAGTGTTAGTGGAACACATAAAGTTTGAGTTGAGGATTGCCAGCTTGACATTGATATATATGTGTTAAGTTGATTATGTTGCTATGACTGATTTGTCCGTGAAAGCTAGCACTATTCATGGGGAAACGGACCTGATCCGTTATACTGCCGGATTTACGGCAGAAGTCTAAGAAGTTATGAATGTTTAAATGTAAGGATGAATCGAAATATAAATGGGTATATAGAAACCCTATATTCAAGAATGACATAATTATGTTATGAGGTATGTGAGGGTAAGTGATGTAGCATATGTATAACTATGCTTGAATATGTTTGAGAATGAAAGAATGTGAATATATTGAATGTGAATCCCTTCACTTGGAGGCAGTTATTTGAAATCCCTCCCTGTGAAGGCAGTTAAATGATAAAGATATGAAATCCCTTCACTTGGAGGCAGTTGCACTTGAATCCCTCCTTGTGAAGGCAGCTAAGACAATGAGATCCCTCTACCTTGGAGGCACGTGGTCAGATGAGATCCCTCTATGTTGAAGGCACGTGGTCAGATGAGATCCCTCTATGTTGAAGGCACGTGGTCAGATAAGATCCCTCAATTTTGAGGCACGTGACCAGAAGAGATCCCTTCAACTAGAGGCACGTGACCAGAAGAGATCCCTTCAATTAGAGGCACGTGACCAGAATGAGATCCCTCCAAGACTAGAGGCACGTGAGTCCCCTTGTGGGTGAGTCGGTGTGACAACGGTCACGGGTGAAGCTGACGAGCTCACTCGGGCCAAAGCTACCCAAGGGCAGTAAATGCACCCTAAGGACGGCGATACGTAACGCCTAGATGTGCCAAGTAAAAGATTAAAGTATATGCAAACACCCCAATCACATAAGGCCTAGCACCGACCCAGCTAGTGTATGTACCGGGGACAGAACTTGCATAAGGCATGGCATGACCCAGCTAGTGTAAGTACCGAATGAAAGAGAAGCAAATTTTATGTATATGTATGAATTCAAGTGCAAGTTAAGTTAGGTACAGATGTTATGTTTCCAGTAGATTAATGCTATGTGCGGTTTATATGTTGAAGTTATTATCCATAGTATTATTCATGAATTAATCTTGTGTACACTCCCCCAAAGGACCAGTATATGAGTAAAAATGAACTTTGCTTCGGACAAGACATTTTTCGAAATGTAAAATTAAACAGTTTGTGCTGCATGTTCATCTTTTTCAAAATAAACCGAAGCAAACTGGAGACGACTATGATGACATTATGTATGAAAATTAGAGAATCCTACTGAGAATTTTATAATTCTCACTCCTATTTCCATGTTGTCTCCAGATGATTTTAGAAGTTTCCAAAGACGGCTGAGATTCTTTGTCAGGCGAGGTCCACTCAGGTAACGATACTTGACTCCAGGGTATAGTACTATGACTTAAGCATAGTACTGTGCTTAGGAGGGTGTTACAAGCACACCTAAAACATAAGTCACAAAATAATTTCATAAAGTCTATAAATTTGATTCATTCTACTACTGTACTACATTTGTTGTACGCTATCTGCGGGGCAGATATTTTCTGTTTAAAGCTATTTGGATGATATTTTGGAAGGATTCAGTGATACTTTCTCACTAAAAACACTCAAAATAGGACAATGTAATTGAATTATGTTGATAGATCATATTTTCATTTCATTGATGAATGATCACTTACGCTCATAATTAGTCTCACTAAAGAAAATATTATGTCAATCTTTCTAGCAATATATCAAGCTCATGATTTCTTGAAAGATGCCATGCTAAGACATGGATATAGTTGAGGATGAAAAGGTCAACAAATTTTTGTTATAAATAAAAGATATACAAGTAGTGCAACTAGAAATGATTAAAGATGCTAAAATAAGATGGCAAACAATAACTCACTACTATGAGTCTCTGGTACATTGAATTCTCTATTACTGTATATTTCTTACTCTAATACTAGTTTCTCTCTTATAGAAGATGTTACAAAAGTACCAAATAGAGCTAGAATTGCCACTAATTTGACCACTTCAGCGGGTGACTTCCAATGCTAACAAGAGCTAATAATTAATCAGCTTTTTGTAATGAAGAAGACATCATTTTTGGTGCAAAGAATGAGTTGGTTGAGAGGGATGCTCATATTCTCTTGCTGAACTCGTCAAGAGCTAGATAACTTCAACAATGACCAGAAGCAACATAGACATTCAACTTGCTAATACATTCAGTGAAATCAATGTGAACTTCCTACTCAGGCTCAATGAAATCAATGTGAATTAAATTTAATGATTCTAAGACTCAGGCTCAACTGCTTAAGATAAGAACTTCCTACTCAAGAATTTCTGAGTGATAATACAAATCCAAGCTAATAAAAACTAAGGTCACAGCAAAGAACGCTACGATGATATCAGGGCCTACTAATGAAGAAAAGAACAAGATGCACATGCTTGGTTATGAAGATTAGCAAGTTGCTCAAGCATGAATTAAAATGTAAAGTGTGGCCGTGCAGAAGAAATTAAAGTAAGAAAGTTATTAAAGTATTCACAAACATAAAAATGTATTTGATGGGGCATTCCTAGACCAATATTTCATTGAAGTTGTGCCACAACACCAAACTCCAAAACACCAGTTCTAGTTAAGCTTTTCTAGTGCAACACAAGCTGACAAGGAATTATAAAGGACTAATAAAGGAAATTTATACTGATTTCGGTTTATTTCTGAGTGGATCCTAATTGTACAATTTGTAAGTCGAGTTAAAAATATAAATGTATTTGCTAAAGTGTGAGTATTCTTTGGAATTCAGTATTATATAAACTGTTTTAGCATTTCTTATATCTACAAATGTTTCATTAGTCACTGACATTCTATGCCGGGGGGGGGGGGCTACGTTCATGATTTTCTTTCTCATTTCATGTGTAGAAAGTAATAATACAAAATGCTGAAGATGTAATAGTAGCCAGCCAGCTGCTATCACAAGCTCTCGAAAATGTTTCGACTATATCGCTTAGAATAACATGGCTACATTTTTAATCATTCAATAAGCAATGCTGCCAAAGAAAGCTTTATCTGAATATCTGCAAGTACAACGCACAAAAATGAGGGCACATGAAGTGATCTTTATGCCAAAAGAAGGAGGCATTACCGTGATGCTCAACATCTTCCAAAGCTTCCTCCTTATGCAGTAAGTATAGCAACAGTAAGACAAATTAATGAATATGCCATCAAATCATTACATGCTTTGGCAGAAGCTGAAAAACCCACAAAATTGTACCAGCCCAACCTCAACAGTGTTATTAAGTGCTGCAAATGAACCGAGTTGAAAGTAAGAATAATATAAAATCAGAAATATTTGCAACTTAAAGCAACCTTAGCATTAATTTCAAAAATTAAATGAGAAGTCTTATTGTTAGTCAATAAACCCCCACATCCCAAAAATTAAAAAAGATAATATAAATATGTCTCTGTAACATAAAATTTCATATTTAAAAAAAATCAATTGAAATCTATGTTGCACGTATAATTATTCTATCTTAAAAATTAGGTGAAACTTCATTATTGGTAAAATTCAAAATATATCACCTTGCTTTAGTCTTCTTTCTATAAGAAAGTCTAGGCATGGCTTATTCCAAACCTTCGGTTAAGTTGATGAAGTCAAGATTTCTGATTTTAACACTCTAGCCTTCCACAAATTCACATGAAGAAAGAGAATTTTCATAGGTGCAAAATCTAAAGTTTCACCTCAGCACAAGCAAAGCCTATGAATGGATTGCCTACAAATTAGATAGAAGAGTGTATTCCTATTCAAAGAACTGTCTTCTCCAAAGCAGATTCTAGTTCCATGAAACCCCATCCTTAAACCTACACATTGAAATAAAGGAATCTCTCTGAGAGGATAAAGAAGAAGACTTAACAGTGTTATAAGATGGTTAACATGAACCAAAGAGCAATTTTTGTTTTATTTTTAAAAAATCTACATACTACATTTTTATTAGAAATGCATCTAAGCCTTGAAATAAATTGGACCTCAATACAACAACGTCCAACCTACAGCACACAAGTGGAATATAAGAAACAAACTAGGAAGAGATCAAACCAGAATATGAAGCCTCTGTAACTTGAAAAGGAAGAGAACAAAACACACAGTGAAAGGCAATGAAAAATAGAATCTGCAAAAGACATTTACAAAGGAAAAAACAAAATCCATCCCATCATTCACATTCTAGCAATCAAATTAACCCAAAAAGAGAAACAAAATTGTCAATGAAATAGAACCAAAACCAAGACAAATATTAAATTAAACCAACTAAAAGCTAATGCTCATCGAAAAAATGAAATGCAAGGTTCAACTACCACCAAATCTAAGCCCAATGCCTAGCATGCAATGGAAGCCACTCTAAGACCCATGAACACTTCAGCTCCAAACAATCAACAGAACCAAAAAATTTCGATTCAGACCAATAAGCTTTCCACATGATATTAATTAACAACACCATATCCATTTGAATATAATTCTTTGAAAATGATTATATAGAATATGAATAAGCAAAATCAAAATCTATTTTCATGACTTTTTGGGAATGGGGATGAAGGATAATACCTGGATGAAATGGGGGGCGAGGGTCTCCAGTAATGACACAAATCTTCAATAAGTTTGAGTGGGCATCATCAGAGTTAGATTTGAGTGGCCTTTTCTTTGTTGTTGGAGGGACTGAAGTAGAAGAAGGCAAAACATTCAAATTTCTAGAGGAAACCAAACCAAAACAGGGGAAAAGGCACTCACCAAATGGTTGGCCGCCTTGGAGGGTGGAGACCACCTAGCCACCACGAAGAGGCAATATGATGGGTGGCAAAGAGCACGCGATAGACGGTGGTGGCAGCAGTAGAGAACTTTGTGAGGACGGCGGTAGAGAGTGTGCACGACGGATAGCGACGGTGGCAAACAGCTCGCGACGGACAGCAGTGATGGGAGCTTGGACAAGGAAGGGGTGAACAATGACAATGAGATGAAAATAAACTTGGAAGAAACATCTTGGGGTTAGAAATTAGGGGTGAGAACTGAATTGGGTGTTTTTGGTGGTTTAATTAGCGGGGGAAAGAGTAAAAATTTTAGTGGAAAAATTAATAAATTGGTGCCTAATAACCTTTGGCTACGTTTATGAGGGGTGGGTGAATAGAATTTAAAAGGCAGCACTAAACAAGTGTAAACTATTGTTAAAATATAAACGTTACTTATGTGTAGATGATAGAGCAACACTTTATAAGCATGCTCTTTGTTCTTAAAGAGTACATTTTTCAGGCGTGGCCTAAAAAGCCATTGCCAAAACACATCTTAAAAGGGAACTAGGGAAAAGCGTTGCCTATAAACATCAAAGGCACCATTTTTCACATGTTGCTTAAAATAAGTGTTGCCTTAGCCAAAAAATGTTGTAGTGGTGGTTGGCTCTGCGAACCACCATCAAGTTAGCATAGAATTTTCTGACCAAGTTGACACAACCCAATGGTGGCTTATCTAACAGGCTATGCCACTGTCTCCTTTCTAGCTCCTCTTCATATGCTCTGAATGTATTAGAGCCCAACTGAATGCCTTTCTTAATCACTAACTCTGTTTTGTAGACGAAGGAGGCGAAAGGGTGCTAGCAGTTCTCATCGATAAATTGATGTCTGTCAAAATCTACAACAGCATGAGAGAGCTGGGAGGAAAATGAGGTTCCAGTAATCTTAGTTCTCTTCTTGGATGTCATGGTCTTGAAAACACAAATAAAATAACCAAATATCAAAAGTATAACCCAGTCAATAGCCAATAAATCATAAAAGAATAGTCCAAGATAATGATCCCCAACTTACTTACTGGCATAGTCGAAAATAATCACAAGTCTATAGTCCAAATACTAACAATCCATAAAACACAATACAGCACATGCAAGGACTCTAAACAAAACCAATGAGAAATCAACTACTAAGCATACTCACATGTGGTCAGTGGAAAGCAAAGCATCCACCCATAACTTAAAACTCAACTATCCTTAATCAAATATGCATAAACACCCAACTAATACATCTCACAAACCCAAATCAAAGCCAAGCACTTAATGCATATAGCAAGCAATAATCACAATTAGCTCAAGTAAATGCTTCTAAGGAAGTGAAAAACATACTTTGTTCATGGCAAACTCAAGACACAATTCAAACGTAGCCAAATAAGTATCAATGCAAACTCAAAATAAAAAATGAGAGTGTAAAAGTGTGCAAACCAAGTGAGGATGACTCTCAACAACCCAAAAGAAGCAAACTTCTTCCAAGAATAGTGGGCATTTAGTCTCCTACCCAAGAAGCCCCAAATCTACGAGTGAGGGTTCAAATATGAGAGAACCCATGGCTATAGTGTGTGTGGTGGTGAGAATGTGAGATGTAAAAGGTGGTTTTGAGGTAGGAAAGTGATTTGGGTAGTAGAAATTGAGTGGAAGCAAGAGGGTTTGAGTGTAGGTGTGTAAAGGGGTGAGAAGAAGAAGAGAAATGTGAGTTTGAGTTATGTTTTGTGCTGCAGTGCTTGTATTTTATTCACGCAGATATGGCTTGCACTGTAGGGTAAAGCAGCGCACTATAGCTCAGCCAAAAATTCCGCTCTAATGTGCAAATATAGCACAAGCAAATTTTCTAAACTACTTTGTTCCATGACAGTCTATAGCACAAAGCAGTACATTATTGTTGCTGATGTAGATTCTACACTTTATCTATTGCATGCCCATTGTGACTTCTTTCTCCACTTATGCACTTCCTAAATGCTCTAATAAACCTACAAAGCAAAACAAACAAAATTAAATAAATTAAAATAATTCAAAACAAAATTTCTACCTCAATCAAAAACTAAAAATACTATAAATAAGAAAAATTAAAAGAAATCAAAGAAAAGCTAGAAAAAATTGGGTTGTCTCCCAACAAGCACTTTGGTTTAATGTCTCTAAGTTGGACATGGCTTTATCCATCAATGAAGATCAAATAGAGTAGTTGAAGTCTTTAGTTTGTCATAGCTCCCATCAACATATGGTTTCAACCTTTGGCCATTGACTTTGAAAGTGCCTTTTGTAGCATATGTGACCTCAATAGCTCTATAAGGGGATATCTTAGTGACTTCAAAGGGTCTTGATCACCTTGACCTCAGCTTCCTAGGGAATAGCTTCAATTTAGAATTGAAGAGCAAGACTTTCTAACCTATGTAGAAGTCTCTTCTCAAAATATTCCTATCATACCACTTCTTTGTTTTCTCCTTGCAAAGCTTGGCATTCTCATAGGCTTCTTGTTTGAATTCATCCAACTCATTAAGTTATAGTAGTCTTCTTTCATCTGCCTCCTTGAGATCAAAGTTGAGCAATTTGGTTGCCCAATCGACTTTGTGCTTTAGCTCTACAGGCAGATGACATGCCTTCCCAAAGACTAATTTATATGGGGACATCCTAATGGGGGTTTTGAAAGCTGTCCTATAAGTCTAGAGAGCATCAACCAATTTAACTGACTAATCCTTCCTTGAGGAATTTATAGTTTTCTCAAGGATCCTTTTTAGCTCTTTGTTGGATACTTCCCCTTAGCTACTTGTCGAAGGGTGGGAAGGAGTAGCAACGTTATGGGTCATACTATACTTTGCAAGAAGGGCATGAAATTGGCGATTGTAGAAGTGTGTACCTCCATCACTTATTATCGCCTTTGGGGTGCCAAATCTTGAGAAAATATTCTTCTTTAGAAAGTTTGTGAGAACTCGGGCATCGTTAGTAGGAGAAGCCATGGCCTCTACCTATTTGGACACATAATTAACCACCACCAGGATGTATTTGATGCCAAAGGAAGTAGGAAAGGGGCCCATGAAGTCTATGCCCCAAATATCAAATAGTTTAACCATCAAAATGTTATTCAGTGGCATCTTATGGTTCGTAGAGATATTCCCAGTCCTCTAGCACTCATTGCACCTTCTCACATAGTCATTGACATCTCTGAAAATGGTGGGCTAGTAAAACCTACACTGTAGGACCTTAGTAGTTGTTTGGGTGGCTCAAAAGTGGCCCCCAACTTGTGATGTATGATAGTGATAGAGAATGCTGACCACTTCTTCTTAAGGGACACATCTTCTAATAATCTTATCTGAGTAGTGTTTGCAAAGAAATGGCTCCTCCCAAAAATAGTACATGAGGTCAGAAAAGAACTTCTTCTTCTGGGAGTGTGAGAGGCTCTCAGGCAGAATTCTCTTCACCAAATAATTGGCATAGTTGTTTGCGAACCATGGTACTATCTGTGGTACCCATAGTTGCTTATTAAGGAAGGTCTCTCTAATTTCTCCCCCATCATGCAAAGTGGGAACGGCCAGTCTAGAAAGATGGTCTAATACCAAATTCTTTGCTCCCTTTTTATCTCTAATCTCTAGATCAAACTCTTAAAGCAGTACAATCCATTTAAGGAGCCTAGGCTTGGCATCCTTCTTGTCCAACAAGAACTTGAAGCCTGCATGGTCTAAGTAAATAATCACCTTAGCACTTGTCAAATAAGAATGAAACTTGTCAAAAGGAAATACAACATCAAAAAGTTCTTTTTCAGTGGTAGCATAATTAAGTTGTGCTTCATTTAAAGTTCTACTGGCATAATAAATAACATGCAATGTCTTATCTTTTCTCTATCCTAAAACAGCCCTTATGGCATAATCACTAGCGTTACACATGAGCTCAAATGGTAAGTCTCAATTAGCTATAAAAAGAATGGGAATTGAAACTAATTTACTTTTCAAAATTTCAAATGTAACATCCCTATATAATGTAATAGGAAATAATAAAAATAAACTTTTATTATTCACAATCTTACCCCTGAACTTTTTAAAAAATGATCTTTAGGTCATTATATATTATTTACAGCCTTGCCCCTGAATATTTTAGAAAATGACATTTAGGTCCCTATATCAACAGGATTAGTAAAATAAGGTTTTAAACGAAGCAGAATCACGTAGCAAAAACGTAGAAACCTAAACCTTGGCCGATTGAGCCACGGAGGTATCCATATGTGAAATGACATGGGATGCCCCTAGACTTATCCATAATTACGAAAATACCATTAGCCATGAAAAACAGAAAACAGAATGGCCATCAATTTGTAAAACGTTTAATTTACACCATTAATTGATTTATTCGATTTTAATGCATAAGTGAGTTAAATAAAAGTTAATTAAGGATTAATTAGATATTGATTAGACGCTAATTAGAGAGTTAGAATTAGAAATAATTAGAATAGAAACATATAAGACTACACAAATTTCTTCAAAACCGTTTTACGGATTTGAAGGAAATCGGTAAGATTACGGTATTTTAAATTGCCGGAATCGAACCAATAGAATTGCAAGCTTAAAACCCTAGCATCTAAGACTGACTACTCAGCCACATTATCACATAAAAGTGGCACAATAATGGCCACAAAGACAAGGAGGGCTGGCTGAATTTCAGCCTCTTGTCTTCAACCAATCAAAATCTAAAGAAGCCAACCACCTCTTACACCTTTAATCAGATTTTTCTCTCCTTTTCTCACCCAAATCAGACCACATCCAACGCCACTTTTCCTCCCTCATTCAGCTCTCTTTCTCTCTTCTTTACACTCACAACTTCAGCTAACATCAAGCCAATCCAAGCCTTGCTCATCCAAGCCTTCAAAATCCAGCAAAATCACTTAGAACAAAGGTAGGAGTTTAATGTTTGCCTCAAATCTGTGGACTTGCCTGGCTGGGCTTGAGTTATTTTCAACCTCTTTGATGTGTTAAATGAATGTTTATGATGATATGTGATTGGTTTTGGGATGTTTGTTGGATTAAAACCGAAGTGGAAGCAAGAACGAATGAAAATAGAAAGAGCTGATGGGTTAGAGAACCAAAAACCCTCGGCAGTCCGTACGGCGGAGTGCACGGATCCTCCTACAGCCGATTAAATTGGGTGGAACCATTTTTATATAAAACTAGACATCTAGGGCTTTCCATAAATATATCATATAAGGCTTTTGGATTAGTATTGAGAGAGATATGAATTTTTGAATTTCAACCTAGGTTTTTGACTTTGATTCTAGGCAGATTGGGTTGTTCAGGATAGAACTTGCCCTATACTACTTGGAAATGAATGAAACTAACTTTGTTAGAAAGCTTACACATAGGAGAATGTCCCATAAAAATTTCAGGGTTAGATAAGGTCCCAGTTGCTCCCAGTGATCCAAGAAAGTTGCCCTATGTCCAAACCAGGCCAGAATAGAGCAGTTTAGGAAGGTCAGAATTCGGGGCTTATAACTCGAGCCCTACTAAGTCAAATGGAATGAAACTTTTTGTAAATGAAACTTTGTTCTTTTAGCTTTAATATGAGACCAATTTCGTGTAATTTGAGTCAGTTTTTGATTAGGTTCAATCCCTACATGATTGACATTATTGTGATATGTTTGCTGCTCTATGTTGAACTTTTGCCTGATTGGTTTTACTGGCACTATTCATGGGGAAGCGGACTTGATCCGTTATGCTGCTGAATTTTTGGCAGAACTGTAAGAAGGTTATAGGCATCTATATGTTATGAATATGTATGTGGAAATCACGTATGCAAGAATATGTGAAAGTAAATGATGAACCATAAGTATGAATGCACTCAGCATGACTATGCATGATTATGTATGAGAATGAAAGCGTATGAATACATTGAATGTGGGTCCCTTTACCTGGAGGCAGTTATGAGAACCCTCCTTGTGAAGGCAGTTAAATAAGATAAGATATGAATCCTTTACCTGGAGGCAGTTGCACTTTGAATCCCTCCTTGTGAAAGCAGCTACCCTCTATCTTGGAGGCACGTGGTCAGAAGAGATCCCTCAATTAGACGCACGTGACCAAAATGAGATCCCTCCAGGACCAGAGGCACGTGGGTCCCCTTGTGGGTGAGTCGGTGTGACGACGGTCACAAGTTGAGCTGACAAGCTCACTCCAAGGCTAGGCTACCCAAGGGTAGTAAAGGCTAAAGACTAAAGACTAAAGACTAAAGATTAAAGCATATGCAAGCACCCCGCTCACATGAGGCATGGCATCGACCCAGCTAGTGTGAGTATAGGGGCTAGGACTTACATGAGGTATGGCATGACCCAACTAGTGTAAGTACCAAATGAAGGTCCCATATTCCTAAGGAACGTGACATGGCGATCACGCTCTAATGGGGTACGACACGGCGATTATACTCTAGGATATGGCATGTAAAGATTTTATGATGAGAAGGAAGCAAAAGAAAGAAAAGCAAACTTTATATATATGCATGAATTTAAGTACAAGTAAAGTTATGTGTAGATGTTATGTCCCCAGTATATTGATGCTATTGTATTTTATTATGTTTCAGTTACTATTCCTGATATAATTCATGAAATTTGTTTCATATGGGCTCTCCCAAATTGTCCAATGTATGAATAAAATGAACTTTGCTTCGGATAGTATGTTTTTGAACTATAAAATTTAAACAGCTTGTATAACATGTTCACCTTTTTCAAAATAAACCGAAGCAAACTGGAGATGACAACGATGACGTTATGTATGATAATTAGAGAATCCTACTGAGAATTTATAATTCTCACTTCTATTTCTGTGTTATCTCCAGATGGTTCAAGAAGTTCCAGAGACGGCTGAAGTTGCTGTCAGATAAGGTCCGATTAATTGACAGTAACAACTCCTAGATAAGGTATTATGACTTAAGTATAGTACCGTACTCGGGAGGGTGTTACATCAAAGGTGTGCAAAAATTCATCATCAAAATTAAAAGGAACTTCTCTAGCTAACAGATTACTCAAACGTTTAGCAATTTTAGAGCAATCCCGAATAAATCTCCTATGCAAACCAACATGTCCTAAGAAACTTCTAACTCCTTTATATTGGTTAGTGGAGGTAGCTTCTCAATGACTTCAATTTTGGCTTTGTCCACTTCAACTCCTTTGGCTAAAATGCAATGTCTAAGAACTATGCCTTCCTGTGCCATAAAATGACACTTTTCCCAATTCAAAACAATGTTAGTTTTCTGACACCATTTCAAAACTAAAGATAAATTATATAAATAGTTATCAAAAGATGAACCAAAAATAGAAAAGTCATCCATAAAAACTTCAATGAACTTCTCCAACATATTATGAAAAATAGCTAGCATGCATCTCTGGAAGGTAGCTGGTGCATTACACAACCCAAATGGCATCCTCATGTAAGCAATGTCCCATATGAAAAGGTGAATGTAATCCTCTCCTTATCCTTTGGGGCAATATGTATCTGGTTATACCTAGAGTAGCCATCCAAAATGCAATAGTAAGTATGGCCTGCTATCCTTTCTAACATCTGGTCCATGAAGGGTAGTGGGAAGTGGTCTTTGCGGGTGGCATCATTGAGTTTCTGATAATCAATACACATCCTCCACCCTATGACCGTACGAGTCAAAATGAGCTCATTATTCTCATTCTTCACTACTGTAATCCCTCTTTTCTTGGGTACCACTTGAACTGGGCTCACCCACGCATTGTCTAAAATGGGACATATAATCCCTACATCCAGAAGTTTCACCACTTCCTTCTTCATAACTTCTTTCATGGTTTGGTTCAGTCTGCTCTATGGTTGGACCAGTGGTTTAAAGTCATCTTTGATAAAGATCTTATACATGTAAAAGGTGGGCTGATGTCCTTCAAGTTTGAAATCTACCACCCAATAACTGTTTTATAATCTCTGAGCACTCTAAGTAGTTTCTCTTCTCTTACACTACTTAGTGAGGCACTAATGATTACAGGATATGTGTCACCCTTACCAAGGAATGCATATCTTAAATGGATAGGTAACTGCTTGAGTTTTAACTTGGGTGGCTCCTCACTAATTGGCTATAGTTACCTGTCCTATGTCATAATGTCAAAAAGAGGTTGAGAAACTACAGGCTGAGCTTCCGAAAGCTCATGGCACAACTGTAGGTTGCTATCCTCTAATTCTTTTGCCATCTTAGAGTTCACCAAGTGTGCTTCTAAAGGAATGGCGGTGGAAATAGCTCCAAAAAAAGAAGTTGCCATCTCTTCAATCGCATCCACTGTGAGGCAGGAATCAGCTTCTATGGGAAACTTAGCTGCATCAAAAACATTGAAAGTAATTTTCTCATCTTGTACTTGCAACTCTAGCTTATCCTCTTAGACATCTATTAGAGCTCTCTTTGTAGATAAGAAAGGCTTCCCAAGAATGATGAGAACTTCTTTGTCTTTTTCCATGTCAAGAGCCACAAAATCCACTGGGAATATGAGCTTGTCCACCTTCACCAACACACCTTCAATAACGCTTCTTGGGTGCTTGATGGATCTGTTAGCCAGCTATAATGACATTATGGTAAGCTTGACTTCCCCAACTCGAACCTTTTTGAAAATAAACAAAGGCATTAAATTAATATTGGCACCAAGATCACAAAGAGTTTTATTAAAATAAATATCATCAATAATACATGGAATAGTAAACTCCTTGGATCCTTAAGCTTAGGAGGCAACTTATTCTGCAAGATGGCACTGCACTCTTCAGTAAGTAGGATAGTCTTACCTTCTTTGATTTTCCTTTTCTGTGAGAGGATCTCCTTCATAAACTTGGCATAGCTAGGCATCTAAGTTAAAGCCTCCACAAAAGGTATATTAATTTACAGCTTCTTGAATGCTTCTAGAAATTTTGCAAATTGTTTGTCTTGCTACTTTTTCTTTAGTTGCTTCACCCTCTATGGATAAAGAATGGGAGAGTCATAGATAAGTGGTGCCACATACTCTAGAGTCTTCTCTTCTTTTCTCACACCCTTACTATGTTTCATAGGCATTTCATACTTCTTTCCCTTAGTAGTGTGCACTTTAGTCTCAGTAGATGGTTCTTCTTCCATTTCCGGTTCCTCAGGTTCTCCTAGTTCTTTCCCACTTCTTAAGGTAATTGGCTTGACATGCTCTCTTAGGGTTCTTCATTGTATTGCTAAACAAGGTACCCTAAGGTCTTTTTGTTAGCTATTAGGATATCTATCCTAACTAAGTCTCAATATTCCTGATAGAAGCCTTCTGGTTCTTGAACTGAGCATCATACTGCTTGAATTGTGCCTCAATTCTGTTTACAAAATTAAAATGGGTCTACATGAATTGTTAGAACATATCCTCTAGGTTAGACTTCTTCTCTTTAACAGGTGGGTTATATGAGTGCTTAAGAGCACCTTGATTCCCATGATATTGACCGGAATGACCATGATCTCTATATCTAGGAACATAACTATTGGGATGGAAATTGTGCTTCTGACCATTCATGTAATTGGCTTCTTCATCAAAAGTAGGTTCTATAGCATGCTCTCCATTAGGATGATTTGTAACATCCATCGAAATTTTTTTATCATTTTTTGCCTATTTGTTCGGTTTTTATTGAATAATTGAGATTTATTAAAATTCGACTAAATAATTATTTAGGATCAATTGATTAGCAGTTAATTGAGTTTAGGTATAAGTTAATTAGGTTAGAAGTATAGAAAATTTCATAAAAGTTTTCAAACTAATTTACCGATTTAAAAGAAATCGGTAAGGTTACGGTATTTTAAACTGCTGGAACCGAATTAACCAAATTATGCACCTATGACTCTAAAATGAGTGGCTAAATTTTAGCCACTCTCACCATGATTTGGGCATCCAGCTGCTGCCTCAAAAGAGGTGGAGTTTGGCTTCATTTTAGCCACCCATTTCTCATCCAATCAAATGCTAACTCAAGCTTTATGGAAAGAATAAAAAACTTCCCTTTCGACTCTTCTTTGGACGTCCCCCATTCTGCCCCTTTTCTCCATTCATTTTTCTTTTAAAGCATTCCTTCTTCTCTTTATCTCAAGCTCCATAAACTCTTGAATCCCAAAACACAAATTGGCTAGGCTAACTACTTCAAAATCAAGGTAGGATTCACTCCCTCTATTTGGTTTCCTGTTGATTGGTGGCTGTTGGAGACTCATCCATATTCATGTATTTGATGTCATATTGAGTCTATGTATATGTTTATAGTTAGATTTTTGGATGTTTAGTGGATTTTGGCATATTGAATGATTAAAGAATCAGAGAGGGAAGCAACCAGAGTGAGTCAGCCAAGAGAAATCTCTCGGCAGTCTGTACGACGGAGTGTACGACTCTGCCTACCGTCATTTAAATTTGACAAAACTATTTTTACATGAAACTACACATCTAGGGATTTCCATGCATATATCATATAAGGCCATTGGATTAGTATTCAGAAAGATATGAATTTTTGAACTTCGACCTAGGTTTCTGAGTTTGAATCTGGGCAGGTTAGGTTATTCAAGGAAAAACTCATCCTATACTACTTGGAATTGAATGAAACTAACTTTTTTAGAAAGCTCACACATAGAGAATATTCTATTAAAATTTTAGAGTTAGATAAGGTCCCGTTTGCTCCCAATGATTCAAGAAATTTGCCCTATGTTCAAATCGAGCCAAAACAGGGCAGTTCAGGAAGGTCAAGTTTTGGGGCATATAACTCGAGCTCTACTAAGTAAAATGAAATGCAACTTATAGCAAATGAAAGATTGTCCTGTTAACTTTAAAATGAGACCAATTTTGTATGATTTGAACTAGTTTTCGATTTTTAGTGGATTTTTACTTTTAAGTGTGTAATTCTGGCTAGCTATAGGGTAGGCCGAGATAAAACTTAAATAAATTGAGTTATATTTATCAAAATTAGATGGGACCAAAGAGGTTAAAAAATAGACACATAACACTTCAACTTATCCAAAATTCAGGTCTAGATGAATTAAAATGAATTCATGGCCTAAGTTACAAAAACTAGGTAGAATCACAAGGAAGTGGTAGAAAACTAATTCAAGATCAAAGTTATGAAATTTTGTTTGATTATTAGAGTATCTATACCTTGCATTGAGTTTTATGCATGAATAACTATCTAGTTGACTGGCACTATTCATGGGAAAGTAAACATGTTCTGTTATGCTGCCAAATTTTTGACAGAATCGTATGAAGTTATAATAGCTTGTGTTAGGAAGATCTAAGTTATGAATATGAAATTCTAGATGCAAGGATATATGAAAGTAAATGATGAAGCATATGTATAAGTGCATTCAGCATGTCTATGCATGATTATGTAGGAGAATGAAAGGATATGAACATATTAAATGTAAATCCCTTCACCTGGAGGCAGTTATGAGATCCCTCCTTGTGAAGATAGTTAAATAAGATAAGATGTAGGTCCCTTCACTTAGAGGCAGTTGCACATTGAATCCCTCCTTGTGAAGGCAGTATAAAACTATGAGATCCCTTTACCTTGGAAGCACGTGGTCAAATGAGATCCCTCTACATTGAAGGCACATAGTCAGATGAGATCCCTCTATTCTTGAGGCACGTGACCAGAAAAGATCCCTTCACTTTATAGGCACGAGACCAAAATGAGATCCCTCCAAGACTAGAGGCACATGAATCCCCTTGTAGGTCAGTTCTATGTGACGACGGTCACGAGTTGAGCTCATTTCTAGATCAAACTACCCAAGGGCAGTAAAAAATAAAGATTAAAGCATATGCAAGCATCCCATTCACATAAGGCATGGCATCGACCCAGCTAGTGTGAGTATAGGGGATAAGGCTTACATGAGGCATGACATGACTCAGCTAGTGTGAGTACCAAGAATTTATGGTGGCATATAAATATTCATGATAAAGGATATGATGAAGGTTCCATATCCCTAAGGAGTATGACACGGTGATCATGTAACAACCTCTATCATATAAGCCATGATTGAGTCATGGAGTTATATTAAAAGGTTGTCACTGTGCTAAGAAAATCTTTAAAATATGAAAAATATAATACATGACCCTTTAACTACTCACTTTATTATTGACTAATAATTTTTGATACATAGAGAATAAAATAACTACACTTTTAAACAAATTGTAACTGACATAGTACACAGCGTTTACATCTGACTAGTTGTTATCTAGCTCCAATAGTTTCTTGGTCTGGTTTATGCTCGATCCTTACTCAATGAAAGGCTCAGTACTCCACCTCGCATTTGATTTCCAACTTGGGTACTAGAATATTTATGGAAAAGAAAACACACAAGCAGGCAGTGAGAACCTAAGGTTCTCAGTAGGTAAACTCAAACCAATCTTACAGCGTCATCATAAACATTCCAGCTGCTTTGGTTTATTATGAAAATATGAGCACATATAAACAAATAGTGGTTCAATTTTAAGTTGAAAACACCTTACTCGAAGCGGGATATATTTTAACAGCCACTTGCCATTTCATATGACAGACATAGAAATACGAATAGTATAATATGCTTCAACAAGAATCATAAAAGTATTATGACTTAATGGGATAATTAAAGATGCACATAAAGATCCTTGTACTTGTCTATATGCAAGTGCACTTGACTTAATTCGTATCTTTCTTTAACTGGCAACTTGATCTTGCTCTTTTCTATACTTGGTTCCCCGGAGGTGAATGGCCTTTCTCACCCCTGGATAATAGCCTGCTTTTCAAGTCCGAGCTTATACCTATACATGAGTGACGGGTTTACTTTCCCCGACCCTCACATCGGTCTACTCCCCTTAAATTTGGTGAGGGCTGGCCCAAGTCTTAGACAGTACCGCTCTGGCCTACGCTAGCTGGGTTTATGCCATGCCTCACGTGGTAGCTTTGTACGTCCTGCTTGCAAGTTCTTATTATTTTTTCCTTTCCATATCTTATCATGCATGCGGATACTTTGTGCATTCATGGATATGTCTCATACCTTATTTATCATATCATATTCTAATTATGCTTGCATACATGATGTACATGAACATGACATATAAATGTAAATATATTCAAAGCATAATCACCCATAACATAAGTTCTCGTAAATTCCTGCCGAAAATTCGGCAGCATAACGGATCGAGCCCGCTTTTTCATGAATAGTGCCAGACAAATAGTACAATCTTTCAAACTTGCAATTCAATATGGGTCGGCAAATATATACATATATTCATAGCATCATTCATTAATTTCGATTTAAGCATCAATAGAGTTTTAGGTTTATTCTCTCCTGTTCTACCTGAGTATGGTATACTACACCCTTATTTCAATTCAACTCATTTAAATCTAATTTTTGGATGTGTCATAACCTTATGTATCTAGTTTCCAACCCTTTTTGTCCCATCTCATTTTGATTTGTATAACTCAAGATATAAGTATTTTTCCTCAGGCTGTCCTGTTCCTAGCCAGAATTGTGCTCTTATAAATGAAAATTCACTAAAAATAGAAATCTAGATGAAATATTCAAAATTTATATCAAATGAAAACTAACATAACAAGCTTTTAAATGAATTAAGTTTCATATCATTTACATGAGTATAATTTGAGCTATGAGTCCTGAAACTTGACCCTACTGGACTATACTATCTCAGCCTAATTTAAACTTAAGTCAATTTCATTGATGTGCTGGGAACAGATGGCAATGAATCTAGTTCTGAAATTTTTTATGGGATGTTCTCTACATGTTAGCTTTCAAACAACCTTGGGTTCACTCAATTTGGAGTTGTGTAGGGTGCGTTATACCCTTCTCAACTCATACTGCCCGGATAAGAATCCAGATTTCTAGGTTAAACTTCAAAAATTCATAACTAATTCTATACTAATCCAATGGCCTTATATTTTATATGTATGGAAAGCTTTGAATGTCTAGTTTGATATAAAAATATATTCATCCACTTTCTACAACTGTAGGAGGATCCGTACACCCTGCTAGTACGGATGCCGTAGGGTTTTCTCACAAAACAGATTCTGCTTAGCTCCTTTTTGAGTTTTTGATAAATTCCTCAACTTAAACCAGGTTTCCTCACCTCAAAACACTAGAAGAACATCAAAGCACCATCATACGAGTATGGTATAAGAGGAGCATAGCAGCCACATTGTCACATGATACATAAAACAACTAAGGATTTGATCTACCTACCTTGAAATCCTTGAAACTATGGGGGCAAGGAGGCCAAGAACCAACTCCTAGCCTTCTTCCTTTATCATGGCAGCAGCTCATATGAATGTGGGGAGGCTCTATTTGATGCTTAATCATGAAATTGTTAGAGGGGTTTTGTAGAGAAGAAGGTTAGGATCAATTTTCATAAAAAGAGCAAGAGGATTTGAGGTCAAGAGGGCTTCCAATCTTGAGCTTAAAGTTCTTGATCATGGAGGTAAAGAAAGAAAGGAAGAAGAAGGAGAAAGGATGGAAGGAGGCTAAAGCATGGTGGAAGGCGCAAAAATAAAAGGAGATGGGTGAGATTTTTCTAAGCTTTATGACATAGATAAGGGTGGCTTTAGATATTTGGCTTTAGTGGTCTTGATTTGGCCAAATCTCCCCATCATATGGCTGCCATATGGCACCGTCTATGGTGGTGGAGGTGGCTGAATTTCAGCCCTTTAACCTAAGGTTATCAATGTAAAATTCTACTGATTCGGCTCTAGCAGTTTAGAACACCGAATATTTACCGATTTCCTCCAAACTGGTAAAACATTATTTAATAGTTTTGTAAGATATCTACATGTTCATTTTAATTTATCCTAAGCCTAATATCTCTAACTAATATCTAATTAACTCTTAATTAATATTTAATTAACTTCTAATTGCCCTTACATAACTATTGAAACCGAATAAGTGAACTAACTGCATAAATTAGATATTTTTGTAAATTCGGAGCCTTTTTGTTTCCTATTTTCTATAACTAATGGCATTTTCATATTTTTAGCAAGTTCAGGGGCATTCCATGTCATTTAACACCAGACTGCCTCCATGGCCCAATCGGCAGAGACTTGAACTTTTACGGTTTCGCCATGAGATTCTGCTCCGCTTAAAACCCCATTCTGCTAATTTTATAGATATGGGGACATAAAAATCATTTTATAAAAAGTTCTAGGGATGGAAATAATTCTTTAGGGTCAAAATATAATTTCTAAAAATCTTGGGCATTTCTATAATTAACAAAAGTTTATAGGGGCACTTTTGTTATTTCTTAATTTTTAACATATGGTAGTGTGATATTTTCAACGGCAATGTTACACTACCCTGTAATTCCAAGTGTGAGGATCGTCATGGCATAGCACTGCTTGAGAAATTCTCACACTGCCTAAGAGAAATAATTCAAAGTTTCCATTATGTTCTATTTACTAAAGGGGGATGTTACAGATCACACCCCGATGGAGTGTGACATGGCAATCACACCCCGATGGAGTATGACCCGGCGATTGTACTCTAGGATATGTGTAACAAGTAAAGAAAGATAAAGGAAAAATATGTGTATTTTGCATAAAATCGAAGTACAAGTAAAGGTGTGTACATATTTTATGTTTTCAGTATATTGGCGCTATTATAAATTAATATGTTTTAGTTATTATTCATAGTATAATTCATGAATTGATTTTATATTGGCTCGCCCAAATTACAAGTGTATGAATAAAATGAACTTTGCTTAGGACAATAGATTTTCAAACTATAAAACTGAATAGTCTAGTTAACATGCTCACATATTTTCATAATAAACCAAAGCAATTGGAGATGATAACGATGACATTATGTATGACAGTGAATGAATTCTACTGAGAATTTATAATTCTCACTCCTACGTTTATTTCCATGTTATCTCCAGATAGTTCAGAAGTTCCGAAGAAGGTCCTCCAAGACAAAGTTGACTAGTAAGATTGAAGGCAGCCAAAGGCTGCTACCAGACAAGGTCCGATTAGGTGACAGTAACAACTATTAGGTGAGGTATTATGACTTAAGCATAGTACTATACTTAGGAGGGTGTTACATGATTCCCTTAGTAAAAGTCACATCGCAAGACCGATGCTGGTGAAGTAATATTGAGCATGTCTAATTGATTCTGAATGGATCCATTCTGGACTGAGAAGGCTTGCATCTTGGCTAATAGGATAATGATACTATCAATTTATAGAACTCCCCTCTTTTGAGTCCTCTCACTAGGCCTCCGGTAATTGCTGCTAGCCAAAACTTCAAATAGCTCCCAACACTGCTCAAGTGTCTTATTGTGTAGAGAACCACTAGTTGTGGCATCAACCATGATATGAGTGGACATCAAGAGACCATTGTGGAATGTCTGAATTTGCATCTAGAATGGAATGCTATGATATGAGCACTTAGCTAACAGCTCCTTGTATCTTTCCTAAGACTCATAAAAAGATTCACCTTCTGCTTGAGTGAAAAAAGTAATGTTATTTCTTATCTTACAAACTTGGCAAGGGGAAAGTATTTTTCCAGGAATTTTCTAGCAACCATCTCCTAGGTAGTGAGTGTTCCCTGAGGTAGAGACTTCAACTAGGCTTTGGCCTTATCCCTCAATGAGAAGTGAAACAATCTTATCCGACTAGCATCATCCATTGCACCATTAATTTTTATGGTGTCACAAATCTCCAGAAAATTGTTGAGATGCTTATTAAGGTCTTTATTAGGCAATTCAGCAAATTGGCAATTCTATTGTACAAACTGAATGAGCGACGTCTTCAGCTCAAATTTGTTTGCTTGGATGGTTAGTCTCACGATATTGGATGAACACCCTTTGAGAGTAGGTGCCAAGTATTCCTTGATAGCTCTATCATTTTGCTCATTTTTCTCAGCCATAATAGCTTTAAAGACTCTTTCAATTGCTCTTCGTTTTCTTTACAGTTGATCCAAGAAGTGCTCAATCTTTGGATCAAAGAGTAAGTCTTCTGTGGATTGGTTCTTTTGCATAAATTGTTAAACAGAACACAAAAATAGGTGATGGAAGGACTAAAACAAAATAAAACAAAAGCTAAATAAAAATAAATAACAAAAATGAAATAAAATAAAAGTAAAATAATGTATAAAAAGAAACAAGACAAAGCAAAAATAAAATAAAAAAATCTAATCCAGTATCCCGTTAACTAAAAAATGATATTGATAATATCCCTGGCAATGGTGCAAAAATCTTGATGTGACTCTAGCAAGTACACTGGGTCGTACAAGTAATAAAGTGATAAGAAAAGTATCGTTCCGATGAGGATAGATCAAATATCAATAAGTTTAAGGGAATAACTGTAACATCCCCATATAACGTTATAGGAAATAATGAAAATATCGTTGGGCAAACTTTTATTATTCATAACTTTGCCCCTGAACTTTTAAAAAATGACCTTTAGGTCCTTAAATATTATTTACAGCTTTGCCCCTGAATATTTTAGAAAATAACATTTAGGTCCCTATATCCACAGGATTAGCAGAATAAGGTTTTAAACGAAGCAGAATCGCGTAGCAAAAACGTAGAAACTTAAACCTCGACCGATTGAGCCACGGAGGTATCCATATGTGAAATGACATGGGACGTCCCTAGACTTATCCATAATTATGACAATGCCATTAGCCATTAACAACAAAAACCAGAAAGGCCCTCAACTTGCAAAATGTTTAATTTACACTATTAATCGATTTATTCGATTTTATTGAATCCTTAAGATTAATTAGAAATTAATTAAAGGTTGATTAAGAGTTAATTAGATGTTATATTAGAGAGATTAAAATTAGAAATAATTAGAATAGAAACATATAAAACTTCACAAATTTCTTCAAAATCGTTTTACCGATTTGAAGGAAATCGGTAAGATTACGGTATTTTAAACTATCGGAACTGAACCAATAGAATTTCAACTCATTACCCCTACTTTAAGTGGCTGAGAACTCAACCACTTAACCCCTAAAAGTGGTGCAAACAAGGCCACAAGAAAGGAGGAGGCTTGGCTGAATTTCAGCCATACAAGAATCCACCAATCACATGTCAAAGAAGCCACCTATATATACCCCTTCAATCAGATTTTTCTGCCCCTTCTTCACCCATCGAACTGCACCTCTTCTCCTCTCCTTTCAGCCCTCTTCTTCTATTCTTCACTCACACAACTCCAGCCAACCATCAAGCCTAATCAAGTCTTGCTCATCCAAGCTTCAAAAATCAAGCAAAATCACTTATAACAAAGGTAGAGTTTTAATTCTTGCATCAATTCTGTGGTCTTGGCTAGCTCAGATTGGATTATTTTCACAATCTTTGATGTGTTAAATGGATGATTATGATGATATATAGCTGGTTTTTGGCTGTTTATTTGGTTAAAACCGAATTGGAAGCAAGAAAGAATGAAAATAGGAAGAGCTGATGGGTTGGAGAAATAGGAAGAGCTGATGGGGTGGAGAACCAAAAACCCTAGGCACTCTGTACGGCGGAGTGTACGGCTCCGCCTGCAGCTGATTAAATTTGATGAAACCATTTTTATATGAAACTAGACATCTAGGGATTTCCATACATATATCATATAAGGTTTTTGGATTAGTATTGAGAGAGATATGAATTTTTGAATTTCAACCTAGAGTTTTGACTCTGGTTCTGGGCAGACTAGGTTGTTTAGGGTAGAACTTGCCCTATACTACTTGAAAATGAGTGAAAATAACTTTGTTAGAAAGCTTACACATAGGATAATATCCCTTAAAAATTTCAGAATTAGATACGGTTCCGTTTGCTCCCAATGATCCAAGAAAATTGCCCTATGTCCAAACCAGGCCAGAATAGGGCTGTTCAGGAGGCCAGATTTCGGGGCCTATAACTCGAGCCCTACTAGGTCAAATTGAACGCAACCTTTTGCAAATGAAATATTGTTCTGTTAGCTTTAATATACGACCAATTTCGCATGATTTGGATTAGGTTTCTATTTTTAGTGAATTTTTACTTTTAAGTGTGTAATTCTGGCTAGCCACAGGGCAGGCCAAGATAAAACTTAAACAACTTGAGTTATCCGAATCAAAATTAGATAAGACCAAGGAGATTAGAAAATAGACACATAACACTTTAACATATCCAAAATTGAGGTCCAAATGAGTTAAATTGAATTTATGTCTTAATTTCTAAAAATCAGGCAGAACCAAAGAGAAGTGGCAGAAAACTAATTCAAGATCAAGGTTATGAAACTTTATTTGATTGTTGGAGCATCTATACCTTGCATTGATTATTTTTCTTTTTTTTATATGAATGACTGTCTGGTGGACTGGCACTATTCATGGGGAAGCAGACACGTTCCGTTATGCTGCCGAAATTCTGGCAGAAATATGTGCATTATATGAATGTGATAAACATTTATGTTATGTTCATAAGAGTCATATATGTAAGAATGATTTAAGTATGACATGAAGTATATTAACAAAATTATGGTAGTTTCTGTTATGAATATTCATGATATGAATATGAAATTCTATACGCAAGGATATATGAAAGTAAATGATGAAGCATATACAAGCATCCCACTTACATGAGGCATGGTGTCGACCCAACTAATGTGAGCATAGGGGATAGGGCTTACATGAGGTATGGCATGACCCAACTAGTATAAGTACCGAAGAGGATATGATGAAGGTCCCATTTTCCTGAGGATCGTGACATGGCGATCACGCTCTGATAAGGTATGACATGACGATCATACTCTGGAATGTGGCATGATGATTCCACACCCTAAGGAATGTGACATGGCGATCACATCCCGATGGAGTATGACATAGCGATCATACTCTAGGACATGGCAGGATAGACCTATCCCTGAGGAGTATGACATGGCGATCGTACTCTGGGATATGTGTAACAAGTAAAGAAAGATTAAGGAAAATATGTATATTCTGCATAAAATCCGAATATAAGTAAAGGTGTGTATAGATTTTATGTTTTCAGTATATCGGTGTTATTATAAGTTAACATGTTCCAGTTATTATTCATAGCCTAATTCATGAATTGATCTTGTATTGACTTGCCTAAATTATAAGTGTATGAATAAAATGAACTTTGCTTCGGAAAGTATGTTTTCGAACTGTGAAATTAAACAGCTTGTATAACATGTTCACCTTTTTCATAATAAACCGAAGCAACTGGAGATGACAACGATGACATTATGTATGACAGTGACAGAAACCTACTGAGAATTCATAATTCTCACTCCTTTATTTATTTCTATGTTATCTCCAGAAGTTCCAAAGAAAGCCCTTCGAGGCGGAGTTGACTAGTAAGATTGAAGGTAGCAGAAGGTTACTGTCAGACAAGGTTCGATTAAGAGCCAGTAACAACTCCTAGAGGGGGTATTATGACTTAAGCATAGTACTGTACTTGGGAGGGTGTTACATTAATGGTATCAGAGCAGTTCGATCCTCCCCGGACCTAAGGATTCGGACTGACTACGTTTCCAGTGCACTCTAGAATCTTTAGAAAATGTCATGCGACAAATCTTATCTGCTTAGATAAGATATAGGGAACTAGATATGCATGACCGCCTAACTGTGAATGTTATTAGTTGCTGTCACACTTAGCTTACTATTGAGCCTAATCAACTCAATACTTTGTTGTGTGTGATTAGGAACTAATGGCTTCCAAGGGGCATGGTGGGCCATAAACTGCACCCACTTCAGAAGACCCTGCTAATCTCATGGACACTCTACGAGAAATGGCATCTGCCATGCGTGAACAAGCTGCTGCAGCACGCCAAATGATGGACCAATTGAGAAGACAACCTCGGGCCGGTCATGGTGGAAACCTGAATAACTTAGGACTAAACTTGAAATATCTCAAGTTCGCAGAATTCCGAAAGGCAAACCCGCCCAATTTTAGGGGAGTTTTTCATCCTGATAAGTCTGACGAGTGGATTAAGACTATGGAGAAGGTCTTTTCCGTTCTGGACTGCACTGACCATCAGAAAGTGGCCTTCGCCACTTATATGCTCGAAGCAGACGCAGAATTTTGGTGGGGTAGTGTGAAATGGCTATTAGAAGAGTCCCAGACAGAGATCACCTGGACTGTATTCAAGGATGCTTTTTACCAAAAAATACCTCCCTCCATCAGTTCAGAATGCCAAGGAGTTGGAATTTATGCAACTCTGCCAAGAAAACAACAGCATGTCAGAGTACATCGCTAAGTTTGAGGAACTATGCAAGTTTTCCACAATCTATCAGCGGAATCCAGATAAGGCGTGGAAGTGCATCAAATTTGAAGGTGGATTGAGGGAAGATATCCTTGCAGCAATAGGTCCTATGGAGATAAGGGATTTTCCTATATTGGTAAACAAGTGCAGACTTGTGGAAAACTATAACAAGAAATTGGAGATTTCCTAGTCCGATACTTATGGGAAGAGGCTTGCACTTGAAAATCAAGAACTCGAACATGCCTCATCACCAAAGAAGCAATTTCACCTTAGTGAATATGAGGGCAAGCTGTTGCAAGAATCAGTGGTCAAACAACGATGTCCGAAGTATGGGAAGAATCATGGAAATAAGCCTTGCCTGGTTAAGTAGCATGTGTGTTTTAGATGTGGCAAGTCAGGACATATGATTCGAGAATACCCTGAAAACCAACCACCGCCTTCTAAACCGCAACATTCAGGAAGAGTTTTCACTATAAATATGGAGAAGGTGACACCCCGAAGGAGCCATGGCGAGCATTAGGGATAAACCAGAATAAGGAATTGGCTAATTCAGCTCTAGTCAACCTTATTTTGCTAAGTGGTTATACATCTACTGTGTGCTTATATGTGAAACCTTATTTAAACAGTTATAATTGTAACAAGTTAGTTTGTTAATTGAATTTTGAGGACAAAATTCATTTTAAGGAGGGTAGTATGTAACATCCCCATATAACGTTATAGGAAATAATGAAAATATCGTTGGGCAAACTTTTCTTATTTATAACTTTGCCCCTGAACTTTTAAAAATAACCTTTAGGTCCTTATATATTATTTACAGCCTTACCCCTGAACATTTTAGAAAATGACATTTAGGTCCCTATATCCGTATTAGCAGAATAAGGTTTTAAACGAAGCAGAATCGCGTAGCGAAAACGTAGAAACTTAAACCTCGGCCGATTGAGCCACGGAGGTATCCATATGTGAAATGACATGGGACGTCCCTAGACTTATCCATAATTACGAAAATGCTATTAGCCATTAACAACAAAAACCAGAAAGGCCCTCAACTTGCAAAACGTTTAATTTATACTGTTAATTGATTTATTCGATTTTATTGAATCCTTAAGATTAATTAGAAATTAATTAAAGGTTGATTAAGAGTTAATTAGATGTTAGATTAGAGAGATTAGAATTAGAAATAATTAGAATAGAAACATATAAAACTTCACAAATTTCTTCAAAATCGTTTTACCGATTTGAAGGAAATCGGTAAGATTACGGTATTTTAAACTGTCGAAACCGAACCAATAGAATTTCAACTCATTAACCCTACTTTAAGTGGCTGAGAACTCAGCCACTTAACCCCTAAAAGTGGCACAAACAAGGCCACAAGAAAGGAGGAGGCTTGGCTGAATTTCAGCCATACAAGAGTCCACCAATCACATGTTAAAGAAGCCACCTATATACACCCCTTCAATCAGATTTTTCTACCCTTTCTTCACCCATCGGACTGCACCTCTTCTCCCCTCTTTTCAGCCCTCTTCTTCTCTTCTTCACTCACATAACTCCAGCCAACCATGAAGCCTAATCAAGTCTTGCTCATCCAAGCTTCAAAAATCAAGCAAAATCACTTATAACAAAGGTAGAGGTTTAATTCTTGCATCAATTCTGTGGTCTTGGCTAGCTCAGATTGGATTATTTTCACAATTTTTGATGTATTAAATGGATGATTATGATGATATATAGCTGGTTTTTGGCTGTTTATTTGGTTAAAATCGAATTGGAAACAAGAAAGAATGAAAATTGGAAGAGCTGATGGGTTGGAGAACCAAAAACTCTCGGCACTCCGTACGGCAGAGTGTACAGCTCTGTCTATAGCCAATAAAATTTGCTGAAACTATTTTTATATGAAACTAGACATCTAGGGCTTTCCATACATATATCATATAAGGCTTTTGTATTAGTATTGAGAGAGAGATGAATTTTTGAATTTCAACCTAGGGTTTTGACTCTGGTTCTGGATAGACTAGGTTGTTCAGGGTAGAACTCACCCTATACTACTTGAAAATGACTAAAACTAACTTTTTTAAAAAGCTTACACATAGGAGAATATCTCATAAAAATTTTAGAATTAGATACAGCCCTGTTTGCTCCCAGTGATCCAAGAAAGTTGTCCTATGTCCAAATCGGGCTAGAATAGGGCTGTTCAGGAGGGCCAGATTTCGGGGCCCATAACTTGAGCCCTACTAGGTCAACTTGAGTGGAACCTTTTGCAAATGAAAGATTGTCCTGTTAGCTTTAATATAAGGCCAATTTCATATGATTTGGATCAGGTTTCTATTTTTAGTGAATTTTTAATTTTAAGTGTGTGAAGATAAAACTTAAGCAACTTGAGTTATCCAAATCAAAATTAGATAGGACCAAAGAGGTTAGAAAATAGACACATAACACTTTAACATATCCAAAATTGAGGTCCAAATGAGTTAAATTGAATTTAAGGCTTAATTTCTAAAAATCGGGCAGAACCAAAGAGAAGTGGCAGAAAACTAATTCAAGACCAAGGTTATGAAACTTTATTTGATTGTTGGAGCATCTATACCTTGCATTGATTTTTTTCTTTTTTTTGTATGAATGACTGCCTGGTGGACTGGCACTATTCATGGGGAAGCGGACACGTTCCGTTATGCTGCCGAAATTCCAGCAGAAATATGTGCATTATATGAATGTGATAAACATTTATGTGTTATGTTCATAAGAGTCATATATGTAAGGATGATTTAAGTATGACATGAAGTATATTAACGAAATTATGATAGTTTATGTTATGAATATTCATGATATGAATATGAAATTCTATACGCAAGGATATATGAAAGTAAATGATGAAGCATATGCAAGCATCCCACTTACATGAGGCATGGCGTCGACCCAGCTAGTGTGAGTATAGGAGATAGGGCTTATATGAGGCATGGCATGACCCAGCTAGTGTAGGTACCGAAGAGGATATGATGAAGGTCCCATATTCCTAAGGATCATGACATGGCGATCACGCTCTGATGGGGTATGACATGACGATCATACTCTGGAATGTGGCATGATGATTCCACACCCTAAGGAATGTGACATGGCGATCACATCTCGATAGAGTATGATATGGCGATCATACTCTAGGACATGGCAGGATAGACCTATCCCTAAGGAGTGTGACATGGCGATTACGCCCCGATGGAGTATGACATGGCGATCTTACTCTGGGATATGTGTAACAAGTAAAGAAAGATTAAAGAAAATATGTGTATTCTGCATAAAATCCGAATATAAGTAAAGTTGTGTATAGATTTTATGTTTTCAGTATATCGGTGTTATTATAAGTTAACATGTTCCAATTATTATTCATAGCCTAATTCATGAATTGATCTTGTATTGACTTGCCTAAATTACAAGTGTATGAATAAAATGAACTTTGCTTCAGAAAGTATGTTTTCGAACTATGAAATTAAACAGCTTGTATAACATGTTCACCTTTTTCATAATAAACTGAAGCAATTGGAGATGACAACGATGACATTATGTATGATAGTGACAGAAACCTACTGAGAATTCATAATTCTCACTCCTTTATTTATTTCCGTGTTATCTCCAGATAGCTCAGAAGTTCCAAAGAAAGCCCTTCGAGGTGGAGTTGACTAGTAAGATTGATGGTGGCCGAAGGTTGCTGCCAGACAAGGTCCGATTAAGAGCCAGTAACAACTCCTAGAGGGGGTATTATGACTTAAGCATAGTACCGTACTTGGGAGGGTGTTACAATAACTATTTGGACGGAAAGAATTCACGAATGTAAAAAGTTTAAAATTGAAAATAAATAAATTAAACAAGGAAAATAATAATGTAAAAGGATGCTAATGAGGTGGACAAATGCAATGGAATGGACACTAGCGCTAATTAATTTCACCTATTATAGACGCATTTACTATGGGTTTCCGTTAATCTGTTCCTCTCCTAATTGACTCATAGTTGGTTCCCCTTAATTTATTCCCAACCTCTCTCAAAATCAAGCAATATTTTTAATCCTAAACTAAATGTTCAATCTCCTAGCACAAACTAATCTAGGTAAAAGTTGAAGCTTTATGGGTTCTTATGATGACCGCATGAATTGTATTTGTCTATCTCTAATTTTTGCTCAGCTAAGGGTGTTTATATTAGGAGATTTTATTCATAAACCATCTTTTGAGTTATTGTGAATCCCTAGATCAATTAATTGGTGATCAAGCAATCAAAAGCATTAAGCATAAATAGAAACACTAGGCAATTAAGATACAAACAAAATTAACATTAATTCATGAGTCAAATTGTCATATAAAAAGGATCCATTAATATTCTAACAAAAGAAAATTAATTTATTACTAGAGAAAAGAAAAAATAAAAGAGTATTATGATCAAAAGACAAAAGAACAAAAAGCCATGAAGAATGTAAGCTAAAGACAAGAAATTTGGGAAATTATGGATCTCTCCTTGTTGAGGTTTAGCTCTGGAATTTTGTATCTTCACCTTCAATCTCTCTGGTAGAAGTCTTTTTGTCTTGGAAAGTGTATGGTTTTGTCCAGGGATCTATTTCTGATCTGAAATGTTGCCTTTTATGGTGTATGGATCCTTTTTTTTTTTTAAATACAATACGAGTCATTTAATTCTACAGTTCGGGGTTGCGCTATAGTGCAACACTCAAAATTGAGAGGCTTAGTATAAAATAGGAGTGTGCTATAGTGCACTAGGTTGCATTATAGCGCAACACAAAAGTGGGGAATTGGTGAAACGGTATAGCACCACACCAAATTTTAGCCATCTTTCTTCTGCATCCGTGTGCTAAAGCGCTCTACCTCGCGCTATAGTGCAAGGTGTTGAATCTAAATTCTCCCATTAGCCGTTTCCAACTTTATCCAAGCGCACTTGCACCTAAAAACAATCAAATAAATCCAAGATAAGTATCCAAAATATAAGAAAATAACAGAAAATCAAAATATCACATAATCTAAACTATTTAATTAAAATAAAACCAAACATTAGCTAAACAAAACAACTATGTTCTAAATTAAAAAAACAAACTAACTAAAAAATATAACTCACAAAAAGGAGTTATCAGGTTCAATAGGGGTTGTTCTTCTTATTAACTTGGACACCCAAGTCATTGCCAAGAATGTCATGGACGAAAGACATTTCATCCCCCATCTACTGGCAAGCCATTGATAGCTGCCACATTGAGTAGTGTGGGGCTCATCATGCCAAATGGCAAATAGAAGGCATTTGCTGATGTATTCCAGAAGTTGAGGAAGTTGTACAATAGCCCAAAGTTTAAAGGGATCTCCTTCTTGGAGAGAAGGACCATGTCATAAATCTCTATCTTCTTCTATTCTTCTCCTTTCTCATTGGCTACCCTGTCAAGCCATTGAATGTATGAGCTGAAGGACTTAGCCAAGTAGTGAGCTTGGAATGACATTTATGAATGTGGAACCATGGGGTAGCCAAGGGCAGTTCATACTTAGATGGGAAAATAAAGGAATCAACTTCGGCCGAATCATGGCCCAAGTCATGAAAGGTGGGGTTCAGAATGAATCATCGGTTTTCATCGTTGAAAACTTTGAGGGTAAAGAGGTGAGCGATTTTAGAAGAAGAAACCATTTCTTTTTCCCGAGAAAGCTCAATGGAGTATGACGAAGAAGATAAGGAAGAAGAAGATTCACGCAACATAGATTTGTGAGAGAGGTTAGGGTTTGCTAAATCAAAGGAAGCTGAAGACATGTCGAGTATAAAAGAGGTTAACTTGAGGAGAATCAAAAACTGGTAGAAGTGTACAAGGCGAAAGTAAAAATGAGAGATGCCAATCGGCTGGATTTTATACTTGCCATTTGGATAGCCATATAGCAATTACTGTAGTTTATTTATAGCAGGTATGTAGTTAACGACTATTTTAAAATAGGCAGGTGGTTAAAATTGAGCCGTTGCATTAGACTAATCTTCGCAAAAACAATTGGCTATCCTAATGCTTGGGGCAATATGTTAGCACCTAAAAAATTGATGAGTGCCCTTAGCCGAGGATAAATCTTAGTTGAGAATGATTTTGATTCTGCCCCTAGCAATAGTGGAGCCATAAGCTAACATGGTCGAGGAAATCATTAGCTAGGCCATAATGCAAGCGCGGATCCGCCCAAAACAAGTTCAGATAATTGGTTAGCTAGGGCAAGAAATAAATCTAAAGTAAAAGACGGTAGGTTTAAAAGAGCCGAAGAAGATTCTTGGATAAAAGCTTCTAGGTCCAGTGCTTGGAATGTAAACACAGATCAAATTGAAGCCACATGGCAGCACCCCCATGGCATGGTTTTGTGGAGCATCCATCCAAAGGCTTAAAGAACCAACTTCTGCAGTTATCAAATGGCATTTTTGGAAGAGGTCTTGCCTATAAATAGAGCAAGACTTAGCCATTGCAAAGAAGTCGAACCTCAAATCAAGAACTCCAGCATTTTATTTTACTTTACTTTTACTTGTACCTTTACCTTTCATTTTAACTTTTCATGCGCTTTAGTTTCAGCCCTGTAAGTCTCTTTAGCCTTTTAGTTTCAAATTATATCCTCTTGTGCCATTTCATCCCATTAAGCTTTCCATAAGGATTCCCCATTGGAGCATAAGTTCCTCATTGTAATTGGTTGAAAGTTTAATAAAAATTTTGCCAATTGCGCTATACCTGCATTCTAGTCTTGGTTTTGGTTATTCTCTCAGTTGATCTGAGTTAAGTGTTTTTTTTGAGTGACTTGAGAACCCATATTTAAGGAGTAGATTTCCCTCCTTGGAGTAATCATTTGACTTTTAGAATCAAGGGTTTTGGTTAGCCAATTTTAAAGTCTGATACACCTAGTACACTAACTCAATAGCAGAAAATAGCCCAAATAAATGTAAATGCGAATTTTTATTTTTGACTATATTTATTTATCACAACACAAATGTTTATGCATGAGACACTTTCATTACACAATGAGTATTATGCACTTATGGCTCACCTTTTCAAAAGATAATTTCTATAATAGATTAAAAAAATTTACCCTATTTTCATCATAAAATATTTTAATAAATGAGTTTAGTTTCCAAAAAGCAAAAGTAACAATTAATAATTACTGTAATATGACTTAAGCATAGTATAGAGTTATTAGGTTATTATAGCCATCATTTCAAACAAAGCAAAAGAACAAACTAAACAAACCAAAAATAAGACACTAATAAATTATCTTTCTTTTCCTATTGTGTAACTAATCTAAAAGAGTATGATGTCTAAGTGTAGAGATTTCTTGATTTAGTAGTGTCATATAGTCTGGCATTATTACTCCTGTAATAGGCAAATAGTATCAATCCACAAATAATGACAAAAATATCAAATTCCTAAGCTATCGAAAAAATATCAAGTGCCAAAGATAATTGGCTAAACCAAGAGAAGAAAGATGTATATCAATCAAGTTAACCATACAATGGAAGAGTAATTTTAGTACATCTATCAAACATTAAACACATATCCATTTCAAAAGCATGAAAAAAAATAAGTAAACCAAGAAGTTGAGTAGAAACAATTCCATTTTAAAAGCTTGAAAGAAAATAAGTCATAGACCAAAAAAATTGATAAAGAAGAAACATGATTGCCTTTTACGCGGACAATTATTTTCATATCATTCTACTTTAAAGTCAAACTTGAAATATATTAACAAAATTCCTCAAAGGTTGAAATCTAACCCAATATGCACCTGGCATAAACAATGAATCCAATTAAAAATGTATTAACTTTTAAAAGAAATGATAGAAAAAGATATGCTACAGACCTATGTTGGACAATGAAAAGAACTCACAAAGAGTAAGCAAGAAGAAAGTAAACAAAGCACAATAAGAAAACACAAATTTTAACATGGTTTAGTTACTTCAACCTTTGTCCACAACCCCAAAAACAATAATTCCATTAACAAAAATTTCAACTTACAATTTTTGCACAGCTAAAAGTTGCAAAACTTTTTACTAAACTCGCCACCCAATAATCCAATTACATCCTTTATTTAGTGTGTATGGACTTTCTCTCTTGGTAGTATGTAACAACCAAAAACTAAGTCTCTAATTATAGGAGAAGTCATTTCCCTCTTCTTCAAACCTATCGATGTAGGACTTGGCTCACACACAACAAATCCTTCCTTGAGCCAAGTTCCCAAATATCTTAACATTTTCTGACTTCATCTTTACTTTAGTATCTTTATGCATTTCCCACATGGAGTGACCTTCTAAATAGCAAATATTCTTCTTACCTTTTCTACTTTGTAGAATCAAGTGGCCTCCCATATACACTATGCATGTCTTTCCAATTCCCATATATTTGTACTAATGTGATGTCATATCTCCTAATGAGATAATGTTGACATCGGCAATAAGCACATACCTCACATTAGGAATATTTCTAACTTTGCCATTGTGGAGCTTCAGGTGAACTTTTTCCATGTCTTCAATTTTCATCTTCAATTTCTTTCACACATTAATATAACCAAAATATCCATCTTTCCACAAAATAGTAAACATGGCTTGATCCTTTCACACATGCACATTCGCTACAAAATCTAGCACTCATCTAGAATGATTTTCAAAAGAATCATTATCAACACTCTACATGATATAGATCACCATCATCCGAAAATTTAGCTACGTGAACTTTTCTTTTAAGCTACTTTAGACTCTTCAGGTCTTCTCTCAACATTGCATTTAAGACTAGATGTGCCCTTCCTTTTCATAGTAATGGCACATCACCTCATTGAAGTCTCTTTCTATAAACTTTCTTTGTTGTCCATCTCTCCATCCAAAACTATTCTTTAACTTTGAGAACTCTCCACAGTTGGTATTCTTCCACCATCATTGGTATGATCATCTCTGCATATTCTTTGCTTTTCTTGTAGGATTGTAAAATAAAATCCAATATCAGCCTCACAAAGTTGATCGTTCTTCTAGTCATGAGGCAAAACACTAGGATTTGATTTACCTCAATCATTACATCTATGTTTCCGCTCCTTGGCAATATGGTGTACTAAATAATAGAACATACAACCCTAACAGAAAGTAGTAAATGAGAGGTCCGAATATTTTATTCTCATATTCCTTTTTCCTGTGAAAGTTTCTGCACCTTTTTCCTCGGTGGCACCAAGCTCTTCCCATCAATTTTCTCAACCACGACACAAGATACCATCATTAGGGGTGTTGGTTATTTCAGCAATGTCAAAAGGTAAAACCCAGAGTTTGAAACTTCCAATAATGCTCCTGATTGAAATATTGTCTTCATTAGAGGCGATGAAAGTGCTGTAAAAAGTAGGAACCACCCTAGTATAGATGTCCTTTGAAATCCTCAGGAAATCATTGTACCCTTGAAACTAAAAAATGTTGAAAACTTCAGGAAGAGAAGTAAAATTCGCCAAATAGAAACTTTTCTCTCTGGCAATGGGTCTTTTGAAGAAATTGTTTTGGAAGTTTGCTTGCATTTCTTCATCTTGAAAATGTAGAGAATACTTTGATAGCCCTTGTCAGCCATTTGAGAAAACAAAAGTTGAAGCTTGAAAGAAATAGGGAGTGTGTATAGGTTGATATTGGAGGCAAAGGTAGAAAGGTGTTTGAAAGTTTGAAACTTTGAAAGGAGATGAATAGTATAAGGGGCTTTAGTAACTTGAGAGAAAAAAGGTTTATAGAGTAAGTAAATAAGTTCAATGATAAAAGGAAATAATCAAGGTTAATGGAAATATGAAGGATTTGAGGTTAATGTGAAAGTTTATATTATGACCTTCCCACCTCGTTAAGACGTGGCAATGTGGCATAGTGGGAAGTTACAAAACCAACCCATGTTCTAAAAAGTCACTTTACTCTTCACATTTATCTTTCTGATTACAAGCTTGAGCCAACTTTCTAAGAGAAATCTTCTTTCTAAACTCAAAACCTAAAGGACCTTTTTGATTTGCTTTTTTTGAGTCAACATTGAACACACCTTTGTGAACGTATTTTGTGTACCATTCTGAAATAATCTTTCTAAGCTATTTCTATAGACTGTTATGAGCTTAGCTTTCTAAACAACTCTTGAGATTTTTTCTTCAGAAGGAAGCACACTTGACTATTGCAATCTCAACTTTAAGCTCTTTTAGAGGCTCAGAGGGATAAGATCCATTTGTTATGAATTCATGCTCAAAAACTAATTATATTTAGAAGGTTCTTGATATAATAGAAATGATCTTCATCTAGAAGTTTTGTAAATATATAAGCTAATTGATCTTTTGTATTTACAAAACTTAGCTCAATATCTCTTTTTTGAACATGATCTCTTGTAAAATGATCCTTATTATCTGTATTCTTTGACCTAGAATGCTAAATGGGATTTTTGGTGTGGTTAATAGCACTAGTGTTATCACATAAAATAGGAATTTTGATATATCTCAAGTTAAAATCTTTAAGCTGATACTTAATCCACAAAATCTGAGCACAACAATTTACTACATATACATATTCAGCTTCAACAATTGAGAGAGCAATTGAATTTTGCTTCTTACTTGAATTTTGCTTCTTACTTGACCATGTTATCAATGATTTTCCAAGAAAGTAATAGCAGCCACTTGTGCTCTTTCTTTCCACTCTCTCTCCATCAAAATTAGCATCATAGTAACCTATAACATCATAGAAAATAGCTTTCTCGTATCAGAGACCAAGACTAATAGTACCTACTAAATATCTCAAAAATCTCTTGACAGCATTTAAATGTGATTACTTTGGGTTAGATTGAAATTTAGTATCAATACCTACACTTAATTGTATGTCAGGTTTACTAGCTATGAAATAACGTAATGAGTCAATCATACTTCGATAAAAAGTTTATCAAAATCTCTATCTCCATCTTCATCAGCTTCTAGAACTTGAGAATGATGCATAGGAGTGCTGATGCTCTTAGTTTTGTCCATATCAATTTTTTTTTAGCAGATCCTTGACATATTTTTCTTAATAAATAAGGATCCTATCTTTCCGTTGCTTTATTTGCAAACCAAAAAAGTATTTAAGCTCTTCCATCATGCTCATCTCAAATTTTCCATGCATAAGCTCAAAAAAACTCTTGTATAGATTTTGATTAGTAGCACAAAAAATGATATCATCTACATAAATCTAAATAATAAAGAAATCATCTTTTTCATACATGATAAACAATATTGTACAACATTTCATCTTTTAAAGCCATTTTTAAGCAGCAAAAAGCTAAATCTTTCATACCAAGCTCTTGGAGCTTATTTACACTTCTTCAGAAATAAAGCCATTTAAAAAACTAGATTTAGCATCCATTTGATAGAGAACAAAACCTTTTTATGCTGTAAAAGCAAGTAGCATTCTTATAGTTTCTAGTCTTGCAATAGGAGCAAAAGTCACATCATAGTTAATTGCTTCTTGCTGGTTATATTCTTGAGCCACCAGCTTTGCCTTATTTCTAACTATCTTTCCACTTCTATCTAGCTTGTTTCTAAACACCCATTTTGTGCAAATGACAAAATGTCCTTTGGGCAATGGAATCAAAGTCTAAACTTTGATTTTTTCAAACTGATTGAGCTCTTCTTGCATGGCTTCTATCTAACTTTAATGTAGTGAAACCTTCTCTAGAGTTTTGAATTATTGACATCAATTCCCCTTCCTAACACCTTGAGGGTTGACTTCCATGAGGCTTGGGCATGGCATAGCGTTGGATTCCCTTGAATTCTCATTCCTTGCCTTAAGCCTTCCATTGTAAGTACATTTCCTGGAATTGGCCTCAATCTTCCCCAAACTCGCACACCAATCCATTCCTAACACCACCTCTGATCCTTCAAGCTCAATAAGGAAAAAGTTCTGAGTAATAACCACATCTTGCACTACTAGCTTCAGCCCATAGCATACTCCCTACCCCTTCTCCAACTGAGCATTGCCAACTTTAATGGTGAAGGTTGAAATGCTCTTCACTTCAAATTGAATTCCCTTAGAACTTCCTCCTACCCTGTGGAAAACTCCCATCCCACCATCCCTCCATGCCAAATTTCATTCCTCCAATTCTAATGCCTTGTCCATTAGAGCTGACAGAGATCAAAATTGGCTCACCTTGAGTTTGGCTTGGAGTTCCGGTTTCAATCCATGGAGGAAGATCCCCATCACTATTTCGTGGCTGAGATCCCTCCTTGCATTGGCCACTGCTTCAAACTCCTTACTATATTGCCAGACACTCGTTTTTTGCTTCACGAACAGCAAGGGCTCCATCGGATTCCTCGCCACTCCGGGCTGGAACCTCCGCACCAAATCCTCCTTAAATTCTTGCCACGTTGGGCACAAAACCTGGGTCTTCCACCATTCAAACCAAATCAGGGCCTCCCCTTCCATAGCCATCAATGCCAGGTCCAACTTGTCCTCATCGTCTACCCCTGTAATGCGAAAATACCGTTCGACCCTTACGATCCAACCATACGCATCTTCCTTCGCAAAGACTGGAAGCTCTAGTTTGCTTCCCATCATCGATCGTCGAAGTCTGCGCTCATCTTCCCCTCGGTCATCAAGAGATTCCGACCTCGAGCGGTCACCTCGGTTCCTCTTGCGAGCGATTTGGCCATTCGTACCCCGACCTCCAAGCTCTGAGCTGTGGTCGCGATTCCGGGATCCATGCTCATCTCGCCCTCGGTCATCAGGAGATTCCGGTCTCGGGCGTTCACCTCGGTTCCTCTTGCGAGGGGTTCTGCCATTCGTGCCCTGACCTCCGCGCTCTGAGTTGTGGTCGCGGCTCTGGGGTTCGCGGTCCTCCTCCTCTGCATGATCTACCCTCGTCGCTTGGAGCAATTCCCCAATCTGCTGGGACAGAGACTCCAACTGCTTGTTGAGAGCCTCCTGCCGCTGACTTTCGGTCACATTCCTCTTCATCACTATAATGCTCAGGAACCTGCGCTCCAGCTCCTTTAACCTTGCCTCTATAATAGCGCGCGATGAAACCGAGCCCGGGCGGATCGAAACGTGGCTCTGATACCAGTTGTTAGAACTGGTATCAGTGAAGAAAGAAAATGCCGAAAATACTTTGTATATTGATATGAGATTGAGATCCCAAGATGGAATCCAGTCCAAACGAGTAAACAAATATGGTATTGAAATTGAAAATGCAGAAAATAGTGTATGAACACTGCTTAGTACAGGAACCCTTCACCCTTCAATTCTTTACTCAACAAATGATCCCCCCTCATCAGCACCGTACGCCTCATACATATAGCGACTCATTCCCCCCCTAATCAAATCTTCTAGAGTCTGGTTTACTCTTTCCTACTCAGCAAATAACAAACTCCACTACTAACTAACCGCACTTTTGTCACGTCTCCCTCTTTGCTATAGCTATCTTAGGTCCAATGCCCTTTTTGCTTGCATATACAGTATATTTTGGCGCACGGAGCCTGCTCTTGGGTTGGGCTCAGTATATGATTGTGACATGCTCACTAAAATAATTGGGGGTCTTTTCTTCTTTGGTAATGTACTCTTATTATAATGAATCTAGGATTGATGCTGAGGAAATGGATGCATTAGTCTAACACCATTTCATTTTGTTTCCCTTTTTTTTTTTTTCCTTGCAGTCATTTTGAGAAATATGGTGAAATAACAGATTTATACACGCTAAAGGTGCTTGCCTCCCTTTGATGTTGTTTGTAGTTATAAAGTTGCACAGCAGATTTGTGCTTATGTATTTGACATGTTTTTTTAAGTATAGATAGTTTCTTGTTTATTTCCAACAGGATCAAGGATCAAAACGGCATCGTGGAATTGGTTTTATCACTTTTGCAAGTACAGGTTGGGCCATCTATATTTGCATTGGCTGTATGCTATAATTGTCTGCATATTTAAGCATATGGATTTTTCATATCTCAATTATGCTTGAATTTAAATTTATTTAATTTTGATAGTTAACTAGGATCTTGGTTACAACTGGCAGCATTATGAGAGTACTTCCTCAGACGGATGTATTCCTGTTTTCTCTTTCTTAATAAATAAATGAGGAGTAGATCACGGGTGCTTCACTTATATCTTGTCAGTTGATCTTTCACATGAATAGTTGGTTCCAGGAATCACAACTTTACAGCAACTTTTTTCATTGGGCTTGAAATCTTATTTTACTATTTAATTGATTCCATTCTCATAGACACATGCATGTGTTTAGGATGGAATGGAGATAGAACTTTATTTGTATGCGACCTAGTGTTTGCTTTAAAAATTGTAAATATAAGATTCTAAGTTTAATGATTCTTTGTATTGATGATAAGAACTGGTAATTTCTCTCTGTATTTGGCATATTTTGCATATAACTTCTTCGTCTGTCCATTTCAGGCTATAGATTTGTCTTATATTGATGAATTATGATTATATTGGGAGCGCTTCTTGAGCTACCTAATTAATGTAACTGCGTTTGGCTTTCATGATGACACGACTGTGAAGTTGTTTTCTTATTCTTTGTAGTCTAACTTTTGCAATGTAGTGGAAAGTATGTATGATGTATCAATTGCTTTAAGGAGGATATTCTGTGTCGCAGATTCTGTAGAGAATTTGATGACAGAAACCCATGAATTGGCAGGTTCTACTGTGGTGGTTGATCGAGCACACCCAAGGCAAGATTATTTAGAGCTCATTCCTTTACATTTTGTGAAAATTCCTAGTACACGTATTCTCATGGTCATTATTTTTTTGCACGTTCTACTGAAGTTAGCATCTATTAGCAGCAAGAATACACTAATAATAAAAGCAATGCTTCATGCATAATGCATACAAGCACCTTTACAACAACAACCAACAACAAAAGCCTCTTCCCTCTAGATGGGATTGTCTACATGAATCAAATGACACCTTTGTATTATGTCATAAACCAAGTTTCTGGGAGGGCCATTTAGATCTAATGCATAAATAGTTTATTTAAGCACTTATGCGAAAGTAACTTCCGAAAATTAACTTATGGATAAGTTATTTTGTGTTTGGATATATAGTGATAAAAATACTTGTTTAGACTGTTTTAAAAGTGCTTCTTGAGAAGCTAGATATTTTAACTCCTCAAAAAGCACTAAAAAGGATTTTTTGAGAAGTAATAAGTTGTATAGCCAAACACGACAAAATATTAAAAATGTGACATTTAACTTCCAAAAAGTTGAAAACAGTCATAAGTAGTATTATCCAAACAAGCCCTTATTGAGCTCTTGTTAGTGTGATCACTTCTTACTGGGGCTTTTGTTGGTCTTCTTCCCACTTGTCCAAACTCCAAACCATCTTAGGCAAAATTCTATCTTCTCTTCCTCAATAGGTGATACACTTACTTCCTCTCTAATAAATTCATTTATGGTATTATCTCTGGGACACTTAACCTTATGCCCTTGTTGTTACTTTACTGTCCAACAGTCAGAACCATAAAGCATTACTAGTCTTATGTTTGTGCTGTAAAATTTTCTTTTGAGCTCAACAATCACTTATCCATCACTAATAACACTTAAAGCATTTCTTCTTTTCATCTTTCCAGCTTGAATCCTATGATTTACATCTCCTGCTATTTCTTTGACACTTTGTATGATAGATTTGAGATAATTGAACTGTGTGAAACTGTGAATAATGGCATTGTATGATCTCCTCTAATTTTCACTTCCAAGGTAGTGTTGGTGTGCATCTTGCAGAACTTGTAATTCATATGCTCCAATTTACTTCATGGGTAATCATGCGATTCAAAAGCTTCTCTTCACAACGCTAGGTTACCATCTATTCCCTCTGTGGACTTTCCCACCAGAACTATATCATTTACTAAAAAGCAACGTTGAGGCATTGACTCCATGTTCAGTAAGTATGTAAAAAAGCAAAGTTAAAAGATAAAGGCTGAAAGTTGACCTTTGGTGTAATCCTATAGTTACAAGGAAATCCTCTGAACCCACCATGTCTTCGCACACATCATGCATATCCTTGATTGCTTGAATATAAGCAATGAGAATTCCTTTCTTCTCCCAAACTTTCCACAAAACTTCTCTTGGCAACCCATCAACGGCCTTTGCAAGTCAATAAAAACCATGTGTAGTTCTTCCTGTTCCCTTGGGTACCCTTCCATCAAACTTCACAAAAGGTATATTTGTTCCCATGCCTGACTTCCTTGACAAAAAATTGAATTTGTTCTCTGAAATACAAGTCTCTTGTTTTAATCTTCGTTCAATTATTCTTTCCCATAATTGCACAGTGTGAACTTAATCCTCTGTAGTTAGCACAATTCTATACATGAGTTACAACAGAAATTTTTTAAGTAGATTTTTAGGTTGTGTGAAACTCTGGAGTACCTAGTGTAAGAATGCGATGCCATACTAGTTGTTATTGTTATTCTAATAAAAGTAAGCTGTATGGTGGAAAATAATAATATTTTAGAAATTTATTCTTGTTCTTGTGACAATGAACTATAAGGCCAATGTCAGCATTCAAAAAGATAAAAATACACAGCCAGATGATTCAAAATAATAGGCAGATAAATACTAAATAAAAAGAAGGACGGAGAAAAAAAAAGATTATGGATAGATAGATGAAGTTTCTAGACATGAAGGGGAAAAGGACAAGGAATTTAAAGGGAAAATTAAGAAGAGATTATGTGGAGGATTTAGATATAAATACATTTGATATGTTCTTTTTCATATGATTTTTGTAGATGAGATGTTATGCCATTTTGACAGGAAGATGACTACAAGCCAGTTGGCAGAATGCCACAGGGAGGATATAGTGTATACAATGCATATGCTTCTGCAACTACTAGATATGCGGCACCTGGTGCTCCTTTATATGGCTATCCTGGCTCAATTTATGGAAGTAAGCATGGAAGCATCAACATTGAATTAAAATAATTAATGTTGCGGTATACTGACTACTTTATTCTGTAAAATAGGAGGACAACCTGCTAATGGAATGGGCAAAAAGATTTTTGTTGGTCACCTTCCCCAGGGGGCAACCACTGAATATCTCCGCCAGTATTTTGGAAGATTTGGCCGTATATTGGATGCCTATATTCCCAGGGTAAGGTATGTTAAATAAAATGAATACATTGGTGTTGAAAACTGACTAACTTTACTCACCTGTCTATTTTTGATTTAGGATTCGAAGAGATCTGGTCATAGAGGTTTTAGTTTTGTTACTTTTGCTGAAGATGGTGTGGCGGATCGTGTATCTAGAAGGCCTCATGAGATCTGTGGTCATCAGGTACTTTAATTTGGATTTACTCCTACATGCATTACTTCCCTACGTTCATCAATATTAAGCCTCTGTTTGCTTATTTTGTTTGGATTGATGTTGAAATTCAACGTCAGATGTGGTGGTGGAAGTGGATTTATTTAGGAGACAAACCCTGTCCCCTTCCCCCTCCTCTTTAAAAAGCCCGTTCCTGGTGTAAGCATGATATTGTTGGGATAACACAATGAGACCAGCAGCTCAACTAGTTGGCACGTTCAATTAGTATAGGGAATATCGTAGAAGTGGATTTGAGGTTGTTACTGCCGGTGTAGATCTATGTGACATTGCATCAGTGTGCAGTAATTACTTTTCATCACAGTAGACCTCTGGAATAGACCTATGTGATTCATGAAAGTGCAGATTCCTTGTGACATAACATCAGGTTGTGAATGTCAAGATGAACTCCAGTAGTGATTCTATTTATTAATTATTAATTATACATATATACATCTAGTTGCACCCATTCATTGTTCTGTAACATGAGTTACCTTGTATTCCCTCTATCATACACATAAATACAAATAAATATATATCAGATTGATGTATGATTTGATTTATTAGCAACTTGCACCTGCAGGTAGCAATAGATTCAGCCACACCTCTTGATGATGCTGGGCCCAGTGCGAATTTTATGTTGAATAGCATTGATTCTTTCAGGGCATTTGGTGGTCCCATGCGAACTTATGGGAGGCTGTATGGCGGCCTGGACTTTGATGACGTAAGTAGAGTATTGACATATTTTTGATATATAACTAATACATATAAGAAATGACAAACTAGATAATTCGTCAGTAATTTGTCCATTTCATTATATTTTGGAATCCAGGCCCTATGTGTAGGTTCCTGTCTTGGTCATTGTGCAAGTGCAGTACCTGCTGTATGAAATGCTTAACTTTTGTGTCATTGTGTAAACAAATTTGATAATCCATGGTTCTGCAAGTGTTCCATGCATGTTACAGTATGGGCACTAAAATATTGGAGTATTGAATCTAGCTGCAAACTTTTTGCTCTTGGTTTCACATTATTTTCTTTTGCAGTGGGGTTATGGAATTACCAGTGGGAGACCATCAAGAGCTGATTGGAGGTATAGACCATACTAGGCACGGTTTTGTTGGTGGCATTGCCTTCCAAAAGTTACCGTGGGTGCCGGCAGCTGTTGTGTAGGTCTATGGTCTTAAGTTGTTATCAGCATTATGGATTAGATTTTACTGAATCTATTGTAAACCAGATAAATACTTGTTTTTCCTGAACGTTTGCTTTTGTAACCAGTTGTAGTGCTGATATGAAAATATATAGGCCTTCGTTATAATATTTATTGGCTTTTTTTAATAAATATATTCTAGTACTGCAGTGGCAAATTTCGTCGAAACATGAACTCCTTAACATGTAATATAGATCGATAATGCAGAAAAACTCAGTATTCTTCTGCTCAACATCCTATACTTTGCAAAGAAGACTGGTTTAGCCATTCAGCTGTCACGGAAGCGGCGTTTTCACCTGCTTAATTATGTCCCAATCTGTACAGGTATTGTGGTTAGTGATTACAAAATGAAAACATGTTTATAACATTATTGAGATTCTGAAAGTCAATCTTATCTTCGGATTTGGAAAATCCTTGAGGGGTTCACAAGGGCGATACTGAGTTGGGGTTTTCACAAAGATGGGTATTTCTTGCCTCTTTTTCCCTAGAATATCAAATTAAGGAAAGTATATGTTTTTTAAAACATGTTATTTCCAGAGAAAACTCGCTGACGGTGGCCAAGATATTGAACAACCCCCCCCCCCCTCCACCGGCTCCATGGAAGGAGTACGTTGTCTAAACACCTGTTGTTGGACGTGTATAGTGCGTCTCAATCACCAGATGAGTACTCGTGCGTTTCCAGCAATATCCTTATCCATATGGAAAACAAAAACAGAAAAATACTTAGAGGAAAAAGGAAAAAAAGAAAAGCGGAAAGTTCATCCACATAACGACTGTGCTTTATATACAGGTAACATAGCTCGGGACAAATAATCTTATGATCGTGTAAGGCTTTCTAACGCAAGCCAAATACATCAAATGGCATTAAGACAATGCAGTAGATTCCTATAGAAACTGGTCAAAATCCTAATCACTTCAGGGCTTGTTCATGGAATTGATCACTGAGCATGGCTGCCGAAGCAGCTGATTGGAGACCATATCTGAGCATATTTGCGGAGTGAAAATACTTGGCGAGTCTTGGAAACCCGATGATCCTGTTGTTCGGGTATCGAGCCTCTCATACTTTCAGCTTTCATCTGTGCCTTTCTGAGCTTGTTTAGAATCTTATCCATTGACGATGATCTCTTCTTTTCCAATTTCATCTGCCTCAAAAATTATCTTGATAAGGAAAATTATTAAAATTGCCCCTGCTTTCCTCATAGGTATACTCGCTAGTTTCTACATATATTTTCTGAGCTTTACACTGGAGGATAGCAATTCTACTTAAAAAAAGGTGAGTTCTCCTTTAATAATTTAATATATCATGCTTTTTATCATGGTAGTATGACTATGAATTTGTACTAGACTCGAGCCATGCATATGAGAAAGTAAGATATACAAATTGTGATGAATTAAAAAAAAGAGAAAAAAAAAAACCTCAAGTGTGCGCATTGCAGCTTCGGCCTTTGCTTTCTGCAAATTCTCCCACGCAATGATTTTGGCTTCCTCTCTCCGTAATCTGCACCAGAACAGAATACACAGATAAAAGCATGAAAACAATAATGACATTATATTTCTCATGCTCTCAGAATGAATATTGGAGAGATTTAAATATCTTGCTAACAATGATCCGAGGAACTGAAACGCACGGCAGAAGATTTTTGTATTCAATTTGCACTTGCAGCCTCCAAAATCATTCTAGAGCAGGATTATTTCGTTCAACCCCTATCCCGAGGAACTAAAGGAACAGTAACATAGTTGGTAAAAGCATATTATTTGCACAACATACTTGGAAATGTCTGAGATTGACTCTTCAATGTCCCAACTTGAAGATTGGGTCTCTGTACTATTTTCTCTGAATTGTTTCCTATGCAGCGAGCCTGTTTTGGTCAATCTGTTTGCTTGCCGCTTGGACCCTCTGATAACAGTAGCTTGACTATCAATCTGCACATCTCTGACCTCTAGTTTAGGAGAATGGCAATCCTGTTGATCCATGACCGAAGTGGCACAACATTCTGGAGATGAATGTGCATCATTCTCGGTCTCTGAATGGCTCATTTGGGTACCTTTATCACATCTTGAGAACATCATGGTGTCCTTATTTTTCGTTCCATCAATATTCTCATCTGTAAATTGAAATAATAGAATCGTTTTAAACATGTAGATTCTCAGTTGCCAACATATAATAGTGTATTATGTAATCTAGACTCTGTTAAAAGATTTGATGACCTCATCCCAGTGATTTAAAACTCCTAGAGACCCCAAGACCAATGTTCATTTTTCCCCCCTCGAAATCACATATATCCTCCTATTGGAAGCAATCCTGTTAGGGCATTCGAGATCCTATAGAGTATGACTCTCCTAACACCAGTTACTCAACACCCAAGATCAAAGTTATACATTGCCAAACTATATCAAAGGAATGATTAAACAACGAATACACATAACAAATTCTTTCTTTTATTAATGAATTTGTCTTGTTGGTCGATCGTGATCTGAATATAACACAGTGCACATAAATTGTCCCCTGAAGAATAGTCACACACATTGGCTATCACGTGTCAGAACAGTTTCTACTTATGCTAATCAATTGATTACATATAAAGCATCTCATAATGCAACATGCAATGTGATTTTAGTGAGAATGCCTGTAAACCTGTAACCAATATTATATTACCTTGAGAGATAGGAGATGATTGGTCACATGGCTGTTCTGAACACATGTGTGCAGTGGATATTGATGCGTCCGCTACACCATTCTTGTGGAGCACAGGACTAGAAGAATATTGTATTCCATTGTCACCAGTTTCATAACCGAAAACAGTGTCATGTGGATCATAATGGTGAACAGAAACTGCAACCGGTGCCAACACTCCTGTTGAAAAGGGTGAACCTACCATTAAGTTTCTCACAACCAAGCCCTGGCGAAGTGGAACTGTAGGTGAATAATTTGAGTAGTAGTAAGCCACTGGAGGAGGCACAATTGGGCCACTTATTGACTTGGGTCGGCGCTGAAGTTGTGCATGTGCACTTCTGCTGTCAGCATAGGCTGAAACTGGGCTGCAAATCCACCTTTCAGCTTCATCCCATTTTGAGGGCATTTTTCTTCCACCACTGAATGGTGTCAAGCCAGACATAGTGTGCCTTCTGATGCTGCTGCTTGCAGGCTTTGGTACTCTCTCTGAGCTCCATCCCTTTTGGCTCCCTAGGCCTTTGTCCCTATAGTTTGGTGCCCCTGGACTTGGGAAAGAACCCAGGTTCTGGGAGGAAGAAGAGCTCTTCTTCATGGCACTCAAGTGAGTTAGGGAGTTCTATTTGGTTGCCAAGCCCCAAGAGAAAGAGGAATTATCCAACGAAAATGGAAAGCTGAAGAAGCTTTGGCTTATCTATTCTTCCGGATTATGAAAAGAGCAAATAAGTAAAAGGAAAATAAAAAAAAAAATAATGGAAAGAGAAAATAAAAAAAAAAGTATATATATTTTTTTGTTGATGGATTAAAAAAAAAGTGAAAATAAAAAAATATAATTATATATAAAAGATAATTTTATTAATTTATTTTACATAATTAAAAAAATTAAAGAAATAAAATGAATAATTCAAATTATATATCTCTTCTTTTTCATTTTTTCACCAATAAAAGATAAAAAAAAATTTTATGTGAAACTCATATTTTTTTCTTTTTTTTTTCTGGTTTTCTTTCTTATTTAAATAAAAAAATTCCTATTTTTTTTTTTTCTTTCCACCTATTGTCGTGCTATCCAACAAAGGAGACATGAGGTTGACGCCTCAGTGTACTTAAATCTGATCAGATTCTTTGCACCGAAAAAGTAACAATGCTAGATTTTGACCAGTCATGCCTCATGACTCATAGCATTTGGTAATGTTAATGAGTGGTGTTATTTGTACCACTTTAAAGTGGGACACCCATCAACACCCACTCACAAAGTGAGTAAAAAAATATTATAAAAGAAAGTGAAAAAGTAAAAAAACAAAAGGGGAGAAGAGAGAGATAGGAAGAAGATGTCAACTATGTAAGAGAAGGTGGGTGTACAAAAAAACATTTCTCAATGTTAATAGGGGCAATGGGGGCTAGGAAACCGGTTAGTCATGCTTTTAAATATGTGACCACAATTGTTTAAAGCTGAAAATAGAAAACTAGAAAGTCATCAACTACTACTTTTTAATGGTAAGCAAAATAGATAATCGGTTTTAAGTAACGTTTAGTGCACCGAGCGACATGCCAAGAATGTGGACACCTTATATTGTTGTGAGACATATCACATTAGTCCAATCCAATTGAATGCAACCATTTTCTTAGGACAAGAACCATTCATTGAAGTTGGAATAATGAGTGGGACGAAGGCGGTTTTGCAGGGAACAGGATGTGGACAAGCTGAGACATTGTGCAGAGTTCCAAGAGAGCCATCCTCACACTAGTCATGTTGTATGTAAACTCCAAATGCCACTCACGTGCAGTGGGCCACTGGCCAGAGGAGGCTCTTAAATGTTCATAGAATAAGAAAATTTTTGTTCTATACGATTTATATTTAAATACATCAGTTTTGTAGATTATTATAATCTACACTATTTTTATATTTTTAATATAATAGATGATATGTTAATTAATAGTACATAATAAAATTTTTCTCTTATTTTAAAAGTATTTAAGAATTTTTTCATTGGCCAAGATATGGTTAACTTTCACATAATGATACAAAAAGGAAAAAAAAAAAAATAGTAATGATGGTGAGTTCTGCTTTGTGAGGTGTATCAAACACATTGTGAAGTTAATGATCAGATGTAAATGTGTATTTGTGCAACTACCTCATGCTCCTCACATCTGACCGTTAACCCCATAAGATGTTTGATGCACCTCAGCAGAATTCACCTAGTAATCATATATCTTTCTAAAATATTCTCCTAACAATTATCCTAAACATTACTAAATATGGAAAATAATGAATATTTTACAAATACATTTACTATCTTAAAGACATAAAAAAATTCAATACTTCCCTTATGTAGAAATTAGGAGGGTGATTAGAAAAATATTTTAGAGATACAATTTTAAAAATATTAATAATTAATTATTGTTATTATATGAATTCCACTCCTATTGAAAAGGCCACAAAACCTTATTTTAAAAGCCCCTCTCTCAATTTTTAAATTTTAAGTTAATGTAACTTTAAAACATAAATAAATAAAAAAATACTCCTCATCTAAATCAAATAAAAATATAAAAAATTAAAATTTTAAGAATCAATAATCAAATTTTAGATTTTAGTTTAAATTTGAAAAAATTTAACCTTTTAAAACCTTCTAGCTTAAAAATAGGTAGTTTAATGTCTCTAAACAATTAATTAAAATTCAATCTTTATTTCATTGATATCTAATGAATAATTATTGGGTCTTTTAGTTTCAAAAAAATGCATATTTTGTATAGCCTTACATATAACTCCTTACTATAGTCTTAAAAAATTTTCTAGACCTGAAATAACAAATGATCACAAATCTCATTCAAAGACTCAAAGGGCTTTTCTCAAATATAATTTGACTCAAACAACTCAAAATATGAGCAGAAAGAATTGCTCAAACTCAAACAAAAATTATAGATTATGTTAGTAACCTTTTATGTAGAACTAGGGTATTAAACATTCTGAGAATGCCTTTGGATATTGAGAATGGATTATATGTTACGATTGTTAATCAACAGATTGTATATAAACTTGGATGTACAATTTTTAGGGAAAACTCTATGAAATATTCTGTAAGAATCTGTAACAAGCCCAATAGGCCCAAATTACATTTTAAAGGTAGAACAAGGGTATTAAGCCCAAGAAGGGAGCATGGAAGAGGATTATGGTAAATGTTGTAATATCCCCACTTTAGTAAATCGAACGTAATGGAAACTTTGAATTAATTACCTTAGACAGTGTGAGAATTTCTCAGCAAAGACTATGCTTGTGACGATCCTCACACTTGGAATTATAAGGTAGTGTAACACTGCCGTTGAAAATATGGCACTGCCATATGTTAAGCATTAGAAAATGACAAAAGTGCTCCTATCAACTTTTATTAATTTCACTCTTACCCAAGAGTTTTAGAAATTGTACTTTAACCCCAAGTGAATATTTCCACAATAACCCTAGAACTTTTCATAAAATAACATTTACGTCCCCACATCGGTAGAATTAGCATAATAGGATTTCAAGCGGAGCAAAATTACATGGCGAAACTGTAGAAGTTTAAATCTCTGCCGATTGGGCCATGGAGGCAGTCTGGTGTGAAATGACGTGGGGTGCCCCTGAACTTGCTAAAAATTACAAGAATGCCATTAGTTACAGAAAATAAGAAACCGAAAGGCTCCGGATTTACGAAAATGTCTAATTTACTCCGTTAATTCATTTATTCGGTTTCAATAGTTATGTAAGGGCAATTAGAGGTTAATTAAATATTTATCAAGAGTTAATTAGATATTAGTTAGAGAGATTAGAATTAAGATAAATTAAATTGAACATGTAGATATCTTAAACTATTAAGTAACGTTTGACCGGTTTGGAGGAAATTGATAAATATTCGCCTAGTTGTTCGGTTTTATTAACTACTTAAGATTAATTAGCATTTGACTAAATTTTTACTTAGAGCCAATTAAGTATCATTTAGAGAAATTAGATATGAGAGAAGTAGATTGAAAGTATAGGAAACTTTATAGGATTTTTCCAAAACCGATTTACCGATTTAAAGGCAATCGGTAAGATTTGGTACTTTGAACTGTTGGAACCGAACTAATAAAAATTATACTGTGAGAGCCCTAGGATGGATGACCAAGATTCAGCCAACACACCCTATAAGTGGCGCCATAATCAGCCTTCAAGAAGGTAGCCAAATCAGATTGGAGAAGGGAAACACATTCACCAATCACATGCAATCTTGCTCCAAAAGTTTTCAATTATTTCCTTCCAACTCCCTTGATTATTTTCGGATTTATAACCTGTTGAACTCTCATTATTTCTCTCCTATCTCAACTCATCTTCACTCCATCTACTCTTCAAGCTTCATCAAGATTTCTTCAATCTAAGGCACCAATCTAGCACAACAACACCTAGAAGAGATAGGAATTCCAATTTCTTTCTTGTTTTCTTTGAATTGGGCTGATTGGGACTCCACTTTCTTCCCAATTTCTTGCAAGATTCTGATATTATCTTGAGTGATGATGATGAATTAAGGTTGGTTTAGGGTGTATATGTGAGTTTGAATTGAAGATTGGATGGATTAATTAAAGGAAAACATGAATCCAAGAAGAATTCAAGAAGCTGTTAGGGTTTTTCCCTCAACGGTCCGTACGGCGGAGTGTACGGCACCGCCTACAGCCGATTAAATTTGATGAAACTATTTTTATATGAAACTAGACATTCAGGGATTTCCATACATATAAAGTATAAGGCCATTGGATTAGTATAGAATTAGTTATGAATTTTTGAAGTTTGACCTAGAAATCTGGATTCTCATCTGGGCAGTATGAGTTGAAAAGGGTATAACTCACCCTACACAACTCCAAATTGAGTGAAACTAATGCTGTTTGAAAGCTAACATGTAAGAAACATCCCATAAAAATTTCAGAGTCAGATTTGTTGCCATTTGTTCCCAGCACATCAATGAAGTTGACTTAAGTTCAAACTGGGCTGGAATAGGGTAGTCCAGTAGGGTCAAGTTTCGGGGCTTATATCTCAAAATATACTTATGTAAATGAGATGAAACTTATTTCATTAGAAAGGTTGTCCTATTAGCTTTAATTTGATATAAATTTCGTATAATTTCACCTAGTTTTCTATTTTTAGTGAATTTTTACTTCTAAGAGTGCAATTCTGGTTAGTTGTAGGGCAGACAGAAGTAAACTTTGAATAACTTGAGCTACATAAATCAAAATGAGATGTGACTAAAAGGGTTGGGAACTAGACACATAGACCTATATCATATTAAAAATTTAGGTCCAAATGAATTGAATAGAAATTATGGTGAATTTTACAAAATTGGGCAGAATTGAGTAGAATAAGCAAAAAAAAAAACTTTTGTTATGTATTTATGTTGACATGTTATATGATTGATATTATTGTTAGAGAACTTGATACCCTATGTCGGTTTTGCTGCTTGATTGATCCTTCTGGTAGTCTGGCACTATTCATAGGGAAGCGGACTCGATCCGTTATGCTGCCGAAATTCCAGCAGAAATATGTGAATTATATGAATGTTATACATTTATGTGTTATGCTCATGAGATTCATATATGCAAGAATGATTTAAGTATAATATGAAGTATATGAATGATTGCATGTAGCATAGGCATGTATAATTATGTCCAAAGAAGAATAAGATTTATGAGAATTTACAAGAAAGACGTACCAAGCTACCACGTGAGGCATAGCATAGACCCAGCTAGCGTGGGCCAGAGCGGTATTATCTAAGACTTGGGCCAGCCCTCGACCAGATTTAAGGGGAATAGACCGGTGTGAGGGTCGGGGAAAGTAAACCCGTCACTCATGTATAGGTACGAGCTCAGACCTGAAAAGCAGGCTATTACCCAGGGGTGAGAGAGGCCATTCACCTCTAGGGGACCAAGTACAGAATCGCAAGGTTAAGTTGCAAGTTAAAGAAGAGATAAATTAAGTCAAGTGCACTTGCATACATTCAAGTATATTCATTTATATGTGCATCTTCAATTATCTAGTTAAGTCATAATGCTATTATGATCCTTGTTGAAGCATATTATACTATCCGTATTTCTATGCCTGTCATATGATATGGCAAGTGGTTGTTAAAATATAACCTGCTTCGAGAAAGGTGTTTTCAACTTAAAATTGAACCACTATTTATTTATATGTGTTCATATTTTTATAATAAATCGAAGCGGCTAGAATATTTATGATGGCATTGTGTGAGTAATAATTTGAGTTTACCTACTGAGAATCTTAGGTTCTCACTACCTATTTGTATGTTTCTCTTTTTCGTAAATATTCTAGCACCCAAGTTGGAAATCAAGTGCAGGCAGAGTACAGGGCCATTCATTGAGCAAGAATCGGGCTTAAGCCAGACCAAGAGACTATTGAAGCTAGCTAACGACTAGTCGGATGTAAACGTTGTGTACTATGTCAATTATAGTTTTTTTTTTTAAAGTGTAGTTATTTTATTATCTACGTATCAGAGATTATTAGTCAGCAATAAAATGAGTAGTTCAAGGGCCATGTATTATATTCTCCATATTTTAAAGATTTTTCTTAGCACAGTGACAACCTTTTAATATAACTCCATGACTCGAGCATGGCTTATATGATAGAGGTTGTTACAAATGTGGTATGATTGCTCCCCTTTTCTTACCTTTGGACCCTCTCTTTTTCTTCGATACTAACACATTCTGGTTTTCCCTTCTTCCCATCTCAGAATTCTTATCTTCATTCTTCAATCATAGGTTGACACTTACTCTTGGTTGGGCTAGTCACTGATACTAGAGTTTGTCCCTTCCAGTGCGTAATATTATAGATATTACCATACTATACATATATTATTCCATTGGTTTTGGCAATGGTCTGCTGTTGCACTATTTTGGTATTGATTTCTAAAATTGAAGTTTCATTCCTTGCATTGTACATTGGTGCTCTCACTAGCTTACATGGTTAAAGAATTCATCTAAGAAGATCTCGAGATTCTCAATAACATGCACACTCAACTCAAACACGTGTCAGTTTCTTGAGCACCAACATGCTTAATTCATGGCTCAATAGCATCGTAAACATGACATTGACATGGCCAGCTTTGATTTATAGATTGACACTTGGCCAACCTCACCAAATCCACAACCATTGCGAGGGAAACACCACCACTAATCTATGACAACACTTCAACTGGTAAGAAGGACTCAAATGTATAGGATGACCAATTTGTTCAATTTCAACCTCTCATGGAAAAGAAGCATAAAATATCAAAAATGTTAGAACTAAATGATCAACATATACAAATCAGGCAGTAAAGGAGGTTTAGATTGAAGTTGCACCAATAAATTTGAAGACACACATTTCTACTTAGATCAATCTACCTCCAATCTCAATTTGAAGTTTGCAAAGACAATGAGGGAGATGCCAAATCATCACCGACCACTGGACTCAATTCTAGGTTTTCACCCACTACTATTAGAGCCACTAGGTTGGCTCAAAATATTTGTCTTTGATGCTTTTAATATAGCATGGAAGTTGTCGAAGAATGCTCATTAAGTTTTTGGTATTTTGCAATTGTGGAGAATAAGAGCTATTCTAGATGGTTATGCCTCCAATTTGATGGAAACAAAGCATGTAGATGGATCTCTGTTTGATGGTATGCATGAGTTGGGTTAGTGCTTAGCAATTTAAGCCCATCACTATTATACCCACCAAGATTCAAATTGGTTAGTTTTGATTTTGGGCTGCAAAATGTTGTGTTGATATATGGTAGAGACGAGGAATTTGGCATCAAGGCAGATGTGACTCTAGACTATATGTTGGGCTTTTCTAGAGATGTACCAAAGAAGGATGTGGCCCATGCTGAAATTTCTTTGAAATTCAAAAGAAAGAAAAAGAGTGGCAATGATATGAAAAAAAAGAATAAGGATAAAGCAAAGTTTAAAAGAAAAGCTAGGATAAGTAATACCAATGAGTCTTTAAGAAAAGAAAATACAAATCAAACTTTTGTGGTCACCAATCCCATGGGTATAAGTGATAAGGCTAATGTCAACCATGCAGAGGAAGCTAAACGCAGGTGGGATCTTGGTAAAAGTTTGGGCTTGTATGCTAGTAATGACAATGATGTTATTATTGCATTGACAATTCTACATATGGGAAATGAGGATGGAACAAAGCAACCTCACGCTAAAGATAAGAAACGTAGGAAGTGATGTAGCAATTCACATAATCCCTTGATGTATTTGAATGCCTTAGGTTTTAGCTTCATATCTTTGTTTTTTTCTTGTGTCCCAATGTGATGTATTTATTTCTATGAGTCATTTTCTATAATTGCTCCACCTTTGGGGTGTAGAGCTTTATCTTAATTATATAAAAGAAATCATACAAAAAAGGTGATGAGGCGAATTTTTTTACATTTGATTCAGGCAGAGAGGTTTATCACTCGATGTTACTTCATGATGCTGGACTTCTTCCAAGTATTTTAGATGTCATATCTAGCCTGGGTCCAACTAAGGATGTTGCTATTACTAGTTACATAAATATAGATAGGCTTTCTTTATTGATTCATTTGGTATTGGAAAGTTATCCTTGAGCTGCATTCAGATATTACATGCCATATATCTTGTAAACATTGCATTTTCACTATGCAAATTTTAGCTTGTTTTTCTAATTTTTTCTATCAAAATCATCAAAATGAGCCAAACACTAAAGCTTGGGCAAATATTCTTAAACTATTTGAAGATACTAAGTTGAATTTTGGAACTTCTGGGCCAACGTTTGATATTGTCCCATGTAGAGTAATCCAATTGGTTACAATGGTTGGTAGCCAAAAGCAGAACCAATGGCAGATTAATCTTAAACTATTATTCATGATAATGAAAGTTTAGCCTTCAAGAAAAGGAGACATCAAACTTGGTTTTCCAATTACAATCCCTAGGTTAGATTCTTAACTTGAGCTCAGAATCCATGGAAAGTCATGGTGAACATTTTGATTTTGTGAAGAGAAACACTATCTTGGTTAGCATTAACAAGTATTAGTCCATCATTAGCAAGAGTTTTAGCCTTTTCTTGGATCAATTAGAGACTTCAAATTTCATTATCAATGAATTGTATGTTCATTCAAATGAGGATTCTCCATCTGAAAATCTAGTTACCAATGAGTGTGAGGGAGAGGTGTTAATGAAGATTCTTCACAATTCTTTAGAAAGGGTGCACAAAGAGGTTAGTAGGCTCACAAAACTCATTGTTAGCAATTTATATAGTAACAAGGAAATGTTCCTTACAGGATTTATTAGTAATGCAAGTGATTCCTTGGATAAGTTCGAGTGTCAAAGTGTTATAGAATCTAAACTTTTGAAATGAGTAGTTGATTTTGGTATCCAAGTCATAGTCGATAAAAATAATGGGAGTATTATTATCACTGATACAAGCAGTGGTATAATTTGGCAAAAACTTGTTGATTGTCTAGAAAATATTGTAAAGATTGGAACTACAAAACTTTTGAAGACTTTAAGAGACAGCAAGAATATGGGTGGTGACAACATGGGTGTAAAAATTTCCTACAAAGTACTGAGAATTGCCTCTAACAGTCTGAGTTCACTTAATAAAATTAGGGATGAGAGCTTTGGTTCTATATATAAGGGAATTAATAAGTACAATAAAGTGAGTGATGGGCAAGGTTTGCTTAACATTCATATGCCTGCTTTTTCTGATTCCATTATTAAAAGGGTCTCTATAATAATGTTTCACACTCCAGTTGGAATAGGGTTGTGGCTTTGAAATCTGGTTTTGTAGATTTGATTAGAGTTTTGTAGGGTTGATGAAGGACATGGGAATGATTCACCTATTGTTTAGGATGAGGTGAATCTATTTGACTATAATGTTCTTGAATGTGTGAATAAGTTTCTTGCAGTTGCAACATTTTAGGCCAATATGACATGCATTAATCATGTAATATGGATAATGGGGATATATTTCAAATACCAATATGCACATACATGGTTTTGGCAAATGGATAACTTTATTAACTATGTTAATCAATAAGGCCATATTTATGTCCTATATCTAACCCTACTGACATATCATGTAAATGCCTATTGGATGGGATATTTTACAGGTAGGCCAAGTTTCAAAGGTTATGTTAGATTGATGCATGGCCACTACTTGGAGGTAAGGCCATTGGGAGTATTTGTAAAATTGCCACTGATAATACATAGAGACATGAAATCTATCTGGGAGAGATGTGTTTACAAGTTTGGAAATGGAACATTCGCTATTTTACTTACATTAGTGTATAGTCCCCTTACATTAATCATATCTATGGAGCATGGAAATAGAAGCAGCAAATTAGCAAACCTATGGTAGGAATTGCTGCTACCATAGCAATGTGTATCGTCTTGGTAAAGACTTTCAAATTGATGATGTTGCATTATCCCATTTTAGATCCTGAGAACAAGGTCCATTTTAATGAAGGCGATACTATAATGAGACCAATAGGCCCAAATAGTACTTCGAAGGCAAACCAAGGGTATTAAGTCAAAGAAGTGAGCATGGACGAGAATTATGGCAAATATGGTATGATTCCTCCCCATTTCTTCTTCTTTGATACTTTCGCATTCTAGTTTCCCTTTCTTCCTATCTTCAAATTCTTATCTTCATTCTTCAATCATCAGTTAACATGTACTCTTGGTATAGCTAGTCACTAATATTGAAGTTTTCTCCTTCCATTATGCAATATTATATGTCTCACCATACTATACATATATTATTCTATTGGTTATGGCATTGGCCTGTTGCTACTGTGTTTTGTTGCTGATTTATGAAATTGAAGTTTAATTCCTTACATTACACATGTTACAGGTTACAAAACTCTATTATTGTTTATGTCACGACCCAGCCTCCCCTAGCAAGTCTTATTTAGGTTCTTATAGAAAATCGAGTAGAGTTTCTCCTAAAAATCAAATGTCCCAAAAATTTACATAGTTTCTTGGTAATAGTTCAAAATATAGAATACAAGCACAGTATCAATAGGGCATTCTCAAAAAGGACCACAGGAGCAAAACATAATAGTATCATATTAACAAAATGCATATGGGAAGTTGGATGCTGTCTGTAGCTAATGGAACATAGCAGAATTTATACATTTCATAATGACCAAAATACATAAAATTTAATCATGATAGTAGAAAGGTCTACATAGATGTGTGTTGGACTCACCAAAATAGTCTAGTCTTTAAGAAGCTAAGGGACCTAAACTCAGATTAGCAGAGGAGTCTAACACATGTAAATTAACAGAGCGAGTCAAACGGATCTAGTGAGAAATAATATATCTATAGGAATAAGACAAGCTCAAGCACAAGTTTTTCTCAAATTGCATTTGTCAAAGTGCAAATTCCAAGTTTAAGAAGCAATGAATAAAGTAATAATACAATACAATTCAAATATAGTATACAAATACCTATCTAGTAGAACAAAATATCAAAGAGAGAGCTATCCAATCTTGAATCATTGTTAGACCATAATCATAATCATAGTCAGATCCAATTCTAGGCATTACAAATCGTCTACCCCAAACATGACATTAATGGATCAGGATATGTTGGCTAAACATGTTGGGTTAGCAACATTCCTACTAGCTGGAATTTGAACTATGGTGCCTCAAGACTAACATTTATTGCCATTAGCTAGAATTTCTATTAAAAATTCCTACCATAGAAATGTTTTCATCATAATTTGAAGTATCAGTCTAGATCATCATAGTATCAAAATATCTCTTTAATATCAATTTTTAGATTGTTCAATCTCAACTCATAAACGTATTGGAGTTCTAAAAAAAACCAAATACCATAATCAAGGTAAATAGAGTTCATATTTCAAAAGTTCTTACGCAGTATGTAATCCTTGAGATACCATTTCTCCCATTCAATCAGCTCAAAGTATCCAAGCATTACTTGTCAAAGAGCAAAGTTCATAGTAACAAAGATTCTCGATCAATATAAAACCTGTGAATTAATAAGCCTTTCATCTAATATGCTTAGAGTATCAAATGGAAAGTTCCAAGATGCTTGTCCTAAATACATATAGCTATACAAAATATACATAGCATTCTTGTCTTTCAAGATTCAAACAATATACTCAAAGTCATGGTAAATCAAACTTTTAACATTTAACTTAAGAAAACATACATAATATATAAATATTTAGAAATATAGGCAATTAAACAAGTCATAGATATATTATCAATTCACAATACAAGGCCAAAAAGAAGGTGGTCCAAGCTTATTGTGCCATGGAGTCAATTAGACAATACTCCAACGTATCTAATGTTAGCTTCATAGTCCTTCAGAAGCCATCGATTGTTGCTTTGATTGAAAGCTTCATGAACTTATTGTTCAAAGAGATGACACGAGAATGGGGGGTTGAATCATGTCTTTACTAAAAATTTCTTAAACTTGAAAGCCTTTAGAAAACAACTTTCTCAAGTGCTAGACTTGGAATGTGGAAGCAGTTATTAGATAGAAAAATATTTTGCTTTGTTAAAGAATGCTTTAGTGATTTAAAAGTTGCACAGATTTAAGAATGAAATAAATATTGCAAGTGAAAAAGGGAAAGATAAAAGGATCACACAAAGAGATTTATCTTGGTTCGGTGTAACATCCTCAATTTCATGCTATGCTAAATTACCTCAGTAACCTTGAGTAATTAGGCACTTAATGAGAAATTATGAGATTAAGGCTTAATTAAGAGGTTACTCGGATGAGAAAAGTCAAGAGAATGCTTAATCGAGATTAGATAATCTCTAATTAAGTAAGTCAGAGCCCCTATAGCTTAATTAAGCATTAATCGCCCTTAATTAGCCTAATCGAGTTTAATTAAGTTTAATCGCAAGATTAATTTTTGTTAATCATGTCTTATGTGTTAATCATTAATCCTTGCTTAATCATCTTAATTAAGTTGTATGAGCACTTAATCACATGATTAAATTCAAATTTAGTCAACTAGACAATAAAGTAAAGAGTGATGTCATAAGAGCACAATGCATGAGACAAAACTACTTTATGTAAGAGTTTGACCATGTTTTGTCTCCTTATCATCCGATTTTGTCCCCTTAATCACTAATTAACACAAGATAACACAAAGTGAAGTAAAAATATCTCATTCTCCTTCCTTTATGTGGACGCCATTTTCACACACACACACACACTCATATTTTCATTTTCATTCATCCTATTCTCTCTCATCAAACCAACTCCTCCTACTTCTCTCTAAAACTCTCTTCATCTTCTTCATCTTCTTCATCTTCTTCTTCCTTTCTCCACTACCACCACCTAAACCACTCACTTAGCCCTTCAAAGACCTGATCTTTGGGTCTTTGGAGACAAGATCTAAATACTACAAGACTCATTTTCAAGAGAACTCAAGAGTTCTCTCCTTGCTCATTCAAAACCGCCACCATCATCATCAAGAGGAGTCATCATCTTCTTCTTCCACTTCTCTTGTTTTTGCGCCATCTTCAAGAAAGGTAGTGATCTTCTTCTTTTTCATTTTGTTTGCTCAAGAAAGCTTGGAGCTTGGTTCTTTCATGACCAAGATCTCTAAGTGGAAACTTGAGAAAATCCTTCATACTCTTCAAGAGCAAAAGTTTCCCTTTTTGAAAAAATATGTTCTTGAATGTTCTTGATGTTCTTCAAGTGTTCTTAAGTTTCTACTTTTAGTAAAATAAAATATGTTCTTGATGTTCTTTAAGTGTTCTTAAGTTTCTACTTTTGGCAAAATATGTTCTTGAATGTTCTTGATGGTATCTTGCTTAAAGTTGTTCCTTTTCTTATGATGAGTTGATGATTAGAAAAGCTTCATCTTTTTATGTTTCCATGATTTGATAAGACTTTGAACATTCTAAAAGCTTAAAACTTTAAAATGTTTGCTTCTTGACACACAAAAAGTGGCACAAGTTTTAGTGCCATCATAAAGTCGTCTCTTGTTTTGTTTTGAAGACAAGAATACATGTGAAAGTCCAAGCTTTTTGTTATAATAAGCCTTTTAAGTAGAGGAATGATATTTTTCACTAGTGTCTTAAAAATCACACCTTAAAGAAAAGACCTTTCATAAAGTTTCAAACTTTAATTAAGAGTGAGATCTTTAAGTCATAAAAGTGTTGTTTTGTAACATTTAATTCATAAAGTTTAAATCTTGAACCAAAACAATGCAAAAAGGTGTTGACTTTTGTAAAGATCAAGACTTTTTAGTTAAAAAGCTAGTGACTTGTATCATTATTTCATAAAGATCTAATCTTTAAGATAAAAGCTTGAAGCTTTGTAACTTGATTAAGTTAAATCACCCTTGGCGTTTAGTGAACATAGTGTTGTTGGGTTCATGATGTGGTTATGCATTGTTATGACCCAAGGATTAGAGGGATCTCGAGCTCCTTAGGAACAGAAGTATGATTAGGGCCTCTGAGCATACCATGAACCTAGGAATCACTAAGTGTACTATCTCAAGGAAAGGAAACAATCACATAACTTAATTAATTTGAATAAGTGTTCCACAAGACATGAACTAAAGTAAAGAATAATTTCATACGAGAATTAAATAACTAAAAGACCATGTACCCACATCTTAACTATGTGATTCTCTCATGGGTAACTATGGGAAATCATATGATGATTCATAATATTCTTCACAAAGAATAATGCAACTATACACCCCTTCAGGGTACGAAGGTGTGATGCCATTCGGTATGATGAATGATGAGTTTGATTGAACTTTGTCTCATGATTGAATGATGAGTATGATGATATGATATAGATATGATGAGCTGTTGGTTAAAAGTTGATGATTGGCATTTTGGGGAAATTTTGGTTTAGCCGTTATGCTGTCAGATTTTCGTCAAAATTGTGGACTTAGTCATATTATTGCATGTGTCTAGTCAAGAAATATTATGCATGTAAAGTATAATGATAAGAAAAGAAACCATGGGATATGACCCCTCGATCACTTCCGGGAAGTGAAAGACGGTGATCCACAAGGAACCTCTATAAGGGGGCAAGGGTGATATGGAGGACCCTCCAACTTAGAGGTAACTAATATTGTCTTAGTTTGATTTGGTTAGTACTGCGTGACGACGGTCACAGAATGAGCTCATGTCCAAAAGCAGTCTATTTCAAAGGAAAGTAAAGAATGTTAAGCACGTACTAAAAAAATACAAGTAAAGCCAAAGTATAAGCATGGTTAAGTTTATGATGATGCATGTCTTTGCATGTAATTACATTGTCCATTTGCGTCATGAATGTTCCTTCTATGTTTCAGTATATATGTTAGTTATGATGATTTAGTTATGATGTAAGTTTAAAAGCAACCTGCTTCGAAGTTTAAGTTTTCAAAACCATTAAAATTGAACTTATATCTGTCCACTGCTTTTACAATTAACCCGAAGTGGCTGGGACGATAACGATGACACTGTGTTTTGAGTCGCGATCCTATTGAGAAATTTAGTATTTCTCACTCCTACATTTCCATGTCGTCTTCAGAGGATGCCGACGTCAAGCATGGTGGTGATTTTCATTGAGTTTTTGGTGATGCATTGGCACTTCGACCTGGTGCTGAATGCATCTGTGTTGACTACTCAAGCAGTGATACGGGTCTACATGTCCCATAGCCGCTAGTTCCGTGCACCAGTGATGAGCTTGTTTTTCCACCCTCATGAGCCGTTCGTGGACATAACTATGGATGATGTTCACCCGCCTTTGCATCCTCCGAGGTACCCCACTGATGGAGATTCCGATTCGGGCACTCATCTGACGCCGATAATTTTGTTGGCTTCCGATCCTTCGAAGCCGTCTTATCCTAGCTATCACATGGAAACGGACCTGTCTGAGCCTTCGTACCCGTCTGTGATCCGTTTGTCATCCGATTCTTCTTCTTCTTCTGCAGCCCCTGGTCACACACCACCCCCGGTTCGCGGTCGTGGGTTCATTTGCACCCATGCCGTGCCTTGTGGCCATGGCCGTGCTTGAGGTAGGGGACGTGGTGATGTTACTCCCGGTGGATTCGGGAATAGTTTCCTCCCTCCAGATGAGTGAGGTGTTGATCTGTATATAGAGCTGAGCATGAGGATAGCCCCTTTTTGGTTATAGCGAGGGTTATCATTTTCATTTGGCATGTATGGGCAGATCAGGATTTCTTATGTATTTCCTCTTATCATGTATTTTGTTAGGGTACTCTGTAGGGATGATAGTAGGTATTTAATCCATTATTATCTTTGTGTGTGACTTCTGCTATCACTACTATTATATTAACTATGGAATGGCTATGGAATGAATATTATCTTTATCTAGATTATGGTTATTCTCATTGCTTCTATTTATGTTAAATGTGATGTATGAATGATATAGCGATGTTTGTATTGCACGTTCACGATGCGCTCATGGCTCTTGGCTTTCAAAACAGCTTACTCGTTATTATTCAAAAAAAAAAAAAATTTACCCCTATTTTCGTTAAAAGTAATTTCTAAAAGATAATGTTAGTTCCGCTAGCAAAAGTAACAACTAATGATTCCACAAAATGACATAAGCGTAGAATGGAACTATTAGAGTGCTACATTTTGGTATCAGAGCAGTTCGTCCTTGAAGAGCCTGGGGATGGATTGACTATGCTTCTAAGCATACGTGTTAATTAAGTCATGCTTTGATTTTCGTCTGTATGATGAGACGTAGGAATTAGATGTGCATGATCGTCTGTTTTGAATGTGGTTAGTTGCTGGTTCACTCAACATAAATGTTGAGCCTGATCAACTCAATGTCTTCTGTCTTGTGTACCAGGAACTAATGGCTTCAGGAAGACGTGGTAGGCCTCGTAACGAGCTGGAAGGTCCCGAGGAAGTCATGGGGACGCTTTGTGAAATGGCTGCTACCATGAAGGAGCAAGCTGTTGCTGCCCATCACATGATGGAGCGAATGGAGCAAAGGGATGAAGAGAATCCCGAAGGGCATAATGGAGGAGCCGAGGTAGACTTTGAGTACCTCAAGTTTGCTGAGTTCAGGAAGGCGAATTCGTCAAGCTTTAGAGGGACATACAACCCCGATCGAGTTGATGAGTGGATCAAAGCCATTGAGAAGATTTTCATGGTGTTGGCTTGCACCGAGGAGCAGAAGGTAGCCTTTGCTACCTATATGTTGGAAGCTGATGCCGAGTTCTGGTGGGTAGGCATAAAGAAGTTATTGGAAGGAGCCCAAACCTACATCACTTGGGAGATTTTCAAGACACACTTTTACGAGAAGTATTTTCCCGCATCCGTGAGGAATGTGAAGGAGCTGGAGTTCATGAGTCTGCGACAAGGGACCATGAATATTGCCGAGTATACTGCTAGGTTCGAGGAGCGATGCAAGTTCTCGACAATTTATCAAGGGAACCTGGATGAGCGCTGGAAATATGTGAAGTGTGAAGGAGGATTGCGTGAGGAGATATTGGCATCATAGGACCAATGGAGATCCGTGATTATGCTACACTCATCAACAAGTGCTATTTGGTGGAGGATTGTAATCGCAAGCTATCAGTGGCAAGGTCCGAAGCCTACAAGAAGAAGTTGGCACCGCAAAGGCAGAAGTTCAAGCCCCAACCCCTGAGAAAACTATTTCAAGGTGGAGGTTTCAAAGGAAAACAACCTCAGAAGCCTACTAGGAATCCACCCAAGCCGAAGATTGGTCAAGCTTGCCCTAAGTATGGCAAACATCATGGAGGATGTCCTTGTTTAGCTGGCCAGAATGCTTGTTTCCGATGCAGAAAGCCTGGGCATATGGTAAGAGACTGCACTGTCAAGCTGTGTCCCCTGCTAACAAGCCCCAACACCAAGGAAGGGTCTTTGTCCTTAATGCTGAGCAGGCCACTCATTCCGACGATTTGATCCAAGGTAAGTGCGAGGTCAATGGTAGGACCTTAACTGTGCTGTATGATTCTGGAGCTACACATTCCTTTATTTCTCATGATTGTGCAGATAGATTAGGATTGTCTATGTCTGAATTGCCCTATATGTTAATTGTTTCTACTCTTGCTGGGAAACCAGTTAAGACTTGTCATAGTTGCTTGAGTTGTCAATTCCAAATTGATGGTAGGTCTTTTGTAGCGAATTTGATTTGTTTGCCTTTGTTTGGTTTGGATTTGATTCTAGGCATGGATTGGCTTTTGGCTAACCAAGCTATGATAAATTGCTCTGAAAAATCTGTTGTTCTTCCCCTTGTACCTGTTAAGCTCGTGGAGCCTATTAGTTTGTTTTTGAACTCTGTTAAGGTAGGAAGTAGTGAGTTTGGTGATCAGGGATATGTTCTCCTTATGGCAAGTGAAGTGGAACTCGAGCAGATATTGGATGAGATGCCCGTAGTTAGGGAATACGCGGATGTATTTCCTGACGACATACCCGAGTTTCCCCCGGAAAGGGAAATCGAGTTTTCTATAGAGTTGGTGCCGGGTACTAGGCCAATCTCTATAGCACCCTATAGGATGTCCCCAGTGGAGTTGTCGGAGTTGAAGGGACAATTGGAAGAATTGTTGGAGACGAAGTTCGTAAGACCTAGTGCCTCACCTTGGGGAGTCCTGGTGTTATTGATAAGCAATATTTTGATACATTGATTAATCCTCATATTTAGTTCATTGAACCTCTTTTGTGCTTAATTGAATAATCTTGGACATATTTTATAAGTTTGGACTCTAATTGGGCTTAAGTGTATTTTCAGCATTATTACAGATTTATACTATTTTTGTATTATGGCTGTATCTTGAGTTGTAGATATCTAAAAATCACAAATTTTATATTTTAGGAAAGCTGAGAGAAAGATCTACAACTTTGATGAAGAAGTCAAAAACTAATTCAGATGTTTATTAGGACGAATTGGGCCACGAAGTCAGAACAGGGCTGTCACGCTAGAACCTGATCAGTGTGCACTAATTGGGCCATAACGTGAGTTGTAGACATTGGATTGAGGTGAAACTGGTGCCATTTGAAAGCTAAGACATAAAGCTTCAATTCATATGAAGAGTACTCTCCCAAATAATGACATCTTGATAGACTTATTGGCTGTTGAATTTGACTGACGCGGATAGAGATACAATCTAGACATGCTATAAAGATTGGGCCATAACTCTCTCATTTTAAGTCCAAATTAAGCAAATTGGGTGTCCACTTAAAGCTTAGAGGCAGAGGATTAAGTTGGGCTCAAGGGTATTTTTGAATTTTGACATTTGAGGTCTGATGAGAAGAGAGAAAACCGAGACGCGAAGGAAGACTCTCATTGCCAACATTTTTCATTTTTTTTTGTTTCTTCTCTTCTCCTCTTCTTTTCTTTTTCTTTTCCTTTCATTTTGTAAGATACTAGTTCAAGGAGACTCCAAGGGTATTATGGTTGTAATCTTGAAACCCTATACTTGAATTTCAATCATGTTTGCTTTCTTGATTCTTTGCCCTCTTTTATTTGTAAACTTGCATTGAATGATATTGATATGTGGGTTTATGAATGAGGAACTAGTTGGATGATTGCTAATTGGTCAATTGATATGAACTTGATTAGTTAAAGAATTAGGAATTGGGTTTGGGTTCAAACCTAGGCTAATACATTTGGGGCTAGAAATCAACATAGGTTAATTAGAGTTGAGGTCTCAATTATCTAATCAATTATGTGTTGGTTAAATTCCTAGAGTTCTCTAGGTAGACTTGTGGGGTTGTTAGTAGAGGTCTCTCTAATAGCTCAAATTAGCCGCACTCCATGTGTTTGATATATTGTGCGTTAATGATTGATTCACCTTATGCCAAAGGAACTCTTTGAACTAGTGTTTTTATTCTCATCTAATTTTCTTTTATAGCTTATTTACTGCATGTTTGCACATACCCCTTTGTTACTTAACTAGATAACAACAACATCCTTGGGAGACAACCTTGGTTGCACTATACTTCAAATTTAGTACAATTAAGTATTTTAAAATTGTAATTTGGAGCAGGTTGCGACACTTGCTGCCAGTTATTTGTGAAAAAGAAGGATGGCAGTATGAGGCTGTGTGTGGATTATAAACAATTAAACAAACTGATTGTTAAGAACAAGTATCCGTTGCCTAGGATAGATGACCTCATGAACCAACTGCGAGGTGCAGCTGTGTTCTCTAAGATTGATCTGAGATTTGGATATCATCAGATAAGGGTGAAGGAGGAGGATATACCCAAAATGGCTTTTAGGACAAGGTATGGGCATTATGAGTTTGCAGTGATGTCGTTTGGATTGACTAATACCCCTGCTGTTTTTATGGATTATATGAACAGGATCTTTAGACCCTATTTGGACAAGTTTGTAGTTGTTTTCATAGATGATATTCTCATCTATTCGAGAACAAAGGAGGAACACGAAGAACATCTGAGGGTTTTGTTAAGGATCTTGAGGGAAAAGGAGCTTTATGCCAAGTTATCTAAGTGTGAATTCTGGATGGAGGAAGTAAAGTTCTTAGGGCATGTAGTGTTACAAGGGGGTATTGCTATAGACCCAAGTAAGGTTGAGGCTATGATGAATTGGGAGAGACCAACCTCAGTGACTGAGATAAGGAGTTTCTTGAGTTTAGCCAGTTGCTACCGCAGGTTTATAAAAGGATTTTCCCAGATATCTTTACCCTTAGCCAAGTTGACAAGGAAGGTGTCCCGTTTGTGTGGACAATGGACTGTGAGAAAAGCTTTCAAGAGCTTAAAGGTAAGTTAACCTCAACCCCAGTATTTGTTTTGCTGGACCCTAGTGGATCGTTTGAGGTTTACTATGATGCCTCTGGGAGAGGTTTAGGTTGTGTCTTGATGCAGAATAGGAACGTGGTGGCTTATGCCTCTAGGCAGTTGAAGCCTTACGAACTGAAATACCCAACCCATGACTTGGAACAAGCGGCAGTAGTGTTTGCCCTGAAGATATGGAGGCATTATCTGTATGGTGTGAGGTTCGAGATGTTCTCTAATCATAAGAGATTGAAGTATCTCTTTGATCAAAAGGAGTTATATATGAGGCAAAGGAGATGGATGGAGTTTCTAAAGGATTATGATTTTGGGTTAAACTATCATCCTGGAAAAGCCAATGTGGTGGCTGATGCATTAAGTCGGAAATCCTTGCATGCGTCATGGATGATGGTCAAGGAGGATGAGCTAGTAAGGAGCTTCAGAGACCTTAACCTTGAAGTTATGTTGACCCCCCATGGTTTAAGATTGAATTAGCTTAGGGTGACTAGCAATTTTCAAGAGTCAAATTGCTCAAGCCCAAGGCGAGGAAGAGGAATTCCTGGAAAGCCTAACGTTGGTGAAAGAAGGGAAGTTGAAGGGTTTTGCTCAAAGTGTAGATAGGCTATGGAAATTTGAAGGAAGAATCTATGTACCTGCAAGTGGTGACCTCCGACGAAGGATTTTGAAGGAGGCTCATAAGAGCCATTTCACCATACACCCCGGTGTGACAAAGATTTATCAAGACATTAAGAAGATGTTCTGGTGGCCAAGATTGAAGAGGGACATTGCGGAGTTGGTAGGCAAGTGTTTAGTTTGCCAAAAAGTAAAGATTGAACACCAAAAGCCCTCTGGTATGTTGCAACCATTGAAGATCCTAGAATGGAAATGGGAAAGTGTCTCTATGGACTTCGTGATAGGTTTACCCAGAACGCAAGCTGGGTTCGATGTAATATGGGTAATTGTTGACAGATTAACCAAGTCTGCTCACTTTTTGGCCATTTGAGCTACTTATCCTTTGGAAAAGTTAGCCCAGCTGTATGTTCAAGAGATAGTAAGACTACATGGTGTACCTTCAACCATAATCTCAGATAGGGACCCGAGGTTTACCTCTAGATTCTGGGGAGCCTTGCAAAAGGTATTTGGGACAAAGCTTTGCCTAAGTACAGCTTATCATCCCCAGACAGATGGACAGTTAGAGAGGACTATCCAAACTTTGGAGGATATGTTGAGAGCTTGTGTGTTGGACAACCGAGGAAGTTGGGACAAATACTTATCTTTGATTGAGTTTGCCTATAACAATAGCCATCATGCAAGTATTGGTATGGCACCCTATGAAGCTTTGTATGGAAGGAAGTGCCAATATCCCCTATGTTGGTTTGAACCGGGTGAGCAAAGCCTATTAGGACCTGATCTGGTGAGGCAGACCATAGAGCAAGTCAGAAGGATTAAGGACAGAATCCTTATGGTCCAAAGCCGTCAAAAGAGTTATGCGGATAAGAGGAGAAAGCCTTTAGAGTTCCAAGAAGGAGAACATGTGCTCCTGAAAATCACTCCTACAACCGGCATAGGTAGAGCCATGAAGGTCAAAAAGTTAAGCCCCCGTTTCCTTGGCCCTTTTCAAATTTTAAAACGTGTCGGGTCAGTTGCTTCCCAAATGGCCTTACCTCCAAATTTGTCAAACCTTCATGATGTTTTCCATGTGTCTCAATTGAGAAAATACTATTCCGATCCTAGTCATCTACTTGAGCCTGAAAGTGTACAATTAAGAGAGGACCTAACTTTCAATCTATCACCATCTCAGATCGTGGATCGTGGGGCAAAACAGCTGAGGAATAAGATCGTACCCTTAGTCAAGGTGGCTTAGGGTAGAGGAAATATGGAAGAGTATATATGGGAGCTGGAGGCCGAAATGAAGAATAAGTCCGAATTTATTTACAGGTAACGAATTTTGAGGGCAAAATTCCTTTTAAAGGTAAGGAGAAATGTAACATCCTCAATTTCATGCCGTGCTAAATTACCTTAGTAACCCTGAGTAATTAGGCACTTAATAAGAAATTGTGAGATTAAGGCTTAATTAAGGGGTTACTCGGATGAGAAAAGTCAAGAGAATGCCTAATCGAGATTAGATAATCTCTAATTAAGTAAATCAGAGCCCCTATAGCTTAATTAAGCACTAATTGCCCTTAATTAGCCGAATCGAGTTTAATTAAGGTTAATTAAGCTTAATCACAAGATTAATTTTTGTTAATCGTGTTCTTGTGTGTTAATCACTAGTCCTTGTTTAATCATCTTAATTAAGTTGTTTGAGCACTTAATCACATGATTAAATTCAAATTTAGTCAACTAGATAATAAAGTAAAGAGTGATGTCATAAAAGCACAAAGCATGAGACAAGACTACTTTATGTAAGAGTTTGACCATGTTTTGTCTCCCTATCATCCCATTTATCCCCTTAATCACTAATTAACATAAGATAACACAAAGTGAAGCAAAAATATCTCATTCTCCTTCCTTTATGTGGACATCACTTTCACACACACACACACACACACACACACACACACACACACACATACACACTCACATTTTCATTTTCACTCATCCTATTCTTTCTCATCAAACTAAATCCTCCTACTTCTTTCTAAAACTCCCTTTATCTTCTTCATCTTCTTTTTCCTTTCTCCACCACCACCACCTAAACCACTCACTTAGCCCTTCAAAGACCTCATCTTTGGGTCTTTGGAGACAAGATCTAAACACTATAAGACTCATTTTCAAGAGAACTCAAGAGTTCTCTCCTTGCTCATTCAAAACCATGACCATCATCATCAAGAGAAGTCATCATCTTCTTCTTCCACTTTTCTTATTTTTGTGCCATCTTCAAGAAAGATGGTGATCTTCATCTTTTTCGTCTTGTTTGCTCAAGAAAGCTTGGAGCTTGGTTCATTCATGATCAAGATCTCTAAGTAGAAAGTTGAGAAAATCCTTTGTGGCAAGCAAAAGTTTCCCTTTTTGGCAAAATATGTTCTTGATGTTCTTCAAGTGTTCTTAAGTTACTACTTTTAGAAAAATGTGTTCTTGATGTTCTTCAAGTGTTCTTAAGTTTCTACTTTTAGAAAAATGTGTTCTTGATATTCTTTAAGTGTTCTTAAGTTTCTAGTTTTGGCAAAATATGTTTTTGAATGTTCTTGATAGTATCTTGCTTAAAGTTGTTCCTTTTCTTGTGATGAGTTGATGATTAGAAAGCTTCATCTTTTTATGTTTCCATGATTTGATAAGAGTTTGAACATTTTAAAAGCTTAATACTTTAAAAAGTTTGCTTCTTGACACACAAAAAGTGGCGCAAGTTTTAGTGCCATCATAAAGTCTTTTTTTGTTTTGTTTTGAAGACAAGAATACATGTGAAAGTCTAAGTTTTTTGATATAATAAGCCTTTTAAGTAGAGGAATGATATTTTGTCACTAATGTCTTAAAAATCACATCTTAAAGAAAAGACCTTTCATAAAGTTTCAAACTTTAATTAAGAGTGAGACCTTTAAGTCATAAAAGCGTTGTTTTGTAACATTTAATTCATAAAGTTTAAATCTTGAACCAAAACAATGCAAAAAGGTGTTAACTTTTGTAAAGATCAAGACTTTTTTGTTAAAAAGCCAGTGACTTGTACCATTATTTCATAAAGATCTAATCTTTAAGATAAAAGCTTGATGCTTTGTAACTTGATTAAGTTAAATCACCCTTGGCATTTAGTGAACATTGTAACATCCCAATTTCCGAGTTCCGAGTTCGCCTTCGGATTCCACATAATTTCCGACTTCGCGACCTGTCCGATTTCCGATTTCATCTTCTATCACCGATTTACGGTTTCGAGTTAAGGTACATTGGGCATAATCTCCGACCTCAAGTGGCATAATTTACTACTTCACGACTTCCGACTTAAACTTCAAGTTAGACAATATGAACGTGATTCGCCGGTATCCGACTTCATGTCTTAAAGCAAATTGACCCAACTTCCGATCTCATAACTTATATCCAAGTTTCAAACAAGATGTGCGCGAGTCCCGACCCAAGACTTCATAAAATGTGCACGGTTTCCGACTTTATAGTTTATAAAAGCGACCTCCGGGTTCAACATGAAGAGCTTCCTCCTTGGAGTTGAACTCAACTAGAACGGACATGAGTTCGAATCTTTAAGTTACACGAGTTCCGACATCCGATTTTACATCCAGCATTAACATTCTCGAGTTCAAATAGAGAGTTCCGAGATTTTATGGTTGTCAGCTGCATGACTTCCGACCTCCGACCTTGATTCCAAGTCTCAAAATAAACAAGATTTCCTCAAGTCACAAACAACATGGTACGAGTTCCGACATTCGGCTTCAACTCCAAGCAATGTAAAAGGTCACGAGTTCCGATTTCAGGTAGAATAAAAGCGTATCCCAGTTTTTGGGACGACGTGGAGATCAATTTTAACACAAAAGGGGGAGACATGGCTGAACCTTGCCCACAAAGTTTCATCCAATCAAAGCCACTCATTCTAACTACCACTTCGAAGCTTTGTCTATTTATATGTATCCTCCTCTTGCCTCTTCAGCTCATCATTCTTACGTTGCCTTCCCTTCCTCACTTCAGCTTCCTTTCCTCTCTCAATCTACTCCCTCAAACCTCCAAGCTTTGTCAAGGCTTCCTTCAGCTTAAATTCAAATTCAGCAAGATCACACTACAAAGAGGTAGGATTCTGCTTCTATTCTTGAATTTCTTGCACTATGGTTGCATGAGATTGTGTTCTTTCTTATGTATCTAATGAATTATTGGATGTATTATGATGAATCATGATTGAATAAATAGAAGATTTTGAGTTAGGGTTAGAATTAGAAGAAGAAAACTAAGAGAAATGAATGGATGAGGGTGCTATCTTAGTGGAGATTCCACGGCAGTTCATACGGCGGAGTGTACGACGCCTCCTACAATTGGTCAAATCCAATGAAACCATTTTTAGATGAAAGTAGACATTCAGGGCTTTCCATGGATATATCATATAAGGTTATTGGATTATTATTGAGAAAGATACGAATTTTTGAAGTTTGACCTAGGGTTTAGGACTTTCATCCGGGCAGGGTGACTTGAGGAGGGTATAACTCACCCTATACAACTCCAAATTAAGTGAAACCAGTTTTTTTAGAAAGCCTACACATAGGGGAACATCACAGTATGAAATTCCGAGTTTGTTATGGTCCCAATTGTTCCCAGTGATTCGAGGAATTTGTCCTATGTCTAATCCAGACCAAAACAGGATAGTTCAGGAAGGTCGACTTTCAAGACTTATAACTCGAGGTGTACTTAAGCAAATGGAGTGAAACTTATGGTAAATGAAAGGTTGTCCTGTTCGCTTTAATATGAGACCAATTTCGTAAGATTTGAGCTTATTTTCGATTTTTAGTGAATTTATATTCCCAGGAGTGTAATTCGGGCTAGTGACTGAACAGGCTGAGGTAAAAGTTGAATATCTTGATTTATATAAATCAGAATGACATGGGACGAAAGAGGTTAGAAAGTAGACATATAGAGCTATGACATATCCAAATTTCAGATTTAAATGAGTTGAATAGAGATAAAGGTGGATTATACAAGATTCGGGCAGAACCGAATAGAATTGGCAGGATGGCCAAAGTGATAATTTTACAAGTGCTAGTGAAACATATAAGGTTTGAGTTGAGGATTGCCAGTTTTGTATTGATCCATATATATGAATAGATTGATTATATTACTATGACTGAACTGTCTATGTGAACTGGCACTATTCATGGGGAGGCGGAGCTGATCCGTCATGCTGCCGGATTTACGGCAGAAGTCTAAGAAGCTATGAATGTTTAGATGTAAGGGTGAATTAAAGTTTAAATGGGTATATAGAAACCCTATATTCAAGAATGACATAATTATGTTATGAGGTATGTGAGGGTAAGTGATGTAGCATATGCATGAGTACCGGTAAATTGGTAAGGAGGCTACGGGCCTTTATATGTAATGAACATGTACGTGAAAATCATGTGTGCAATGATACATGAAAATAAATGAAGTATATATATGAGTACACTCAGTATGACTATGCTTGAATATGTATGAGAATGAAAGAATGTGAATATATTGAATGTGAGTCCCTTCACTTGGAGGCAGTTATTTGAAATCCCTCCCTGTGAAGGCAGTTAAATGATAAAGACATGGGTCCCTTCACCTGGAGGCAGTTGCACATGGGTCCCTCCTCGTGAAGGCAGCTAAAGACTTGGGTCCTTCTATGTTGGAGGCAGTTGCACATTGGGTCCCTCCAACCGAGAGGCAGTGGGTCCCCTTGTGGGTGAGTCGGTGTGACGACGGTCACGGGTGAAGCTGACGAGCTCACTCCAAGGCCAGACTACCCAAGGCGTAAAGCACCCTAGGGACGGCGATACGTAACGCCTAGGTGTGCCAAGTAAAAGACTAAAGACTAAAGATTAAAGTATATGCAAGCACCCCAATCACATGAGGCATGGCATCGACCCAGCTAGTGTGAGTACAGGGGACAGAACTTACATGAGGCATGGCATGACCCAGCTAGTGTAAGTACCGAATGAAGGTCCCATATTCCTAAGGAACGTGACATGGCGATCACGCTTTGATGGGGTATGACATGGCGATCATACTCTGGAATGTGGCATGTAAAGATTTTATGATGAAAAGGAAAATGAAGAAAGAAAAGCAAGTTTCATGTATAGGCATGAATTTAAGTATGAGTGATTTTATGTGTATATGTTATATTCCCAGCATATTGATGTTATATGTGTTTTAATATGCTACATGTTATTATTCATGGCGTTATATTTGAATGAATTTTATGGATTCTCCCAAATGCTGAGTGTATGATTAAAATGAACTTTGCTTCAAGTAATATATTTTTGAACTGTAAAATTAAACAATTTACGTAATATGCTCACCTTTTTCATAACAAACCGAAGCAAACTGGAGACGACCATGATGACACTATGTATGAAAATTAGAGAATCCTACTGAGAATTTTATAACTCTCACTCCTATTTCCATGTTGTCTCCAGATGATTTTAGAAGTTTCTAAAGACGGCTGAAGTTGCTGTCAGATGAGGTCCGCTCAGGTAATAGTAACAGCTCCAGGGTGTGGTACTATGACTTAAGCATAGTACTGTGCTTAGGAGGGTGTTACAAACATGGTGTTGTTGGGTTCATGATGTGGTTATGCGCTGTCATGACCCAAGGATTAGAGGGATCTCGAACTCCTTGGGAACAGAAGTATGATTAGGGCCTCTAAGCATACCATGAACCTAGGAATCACTAAGTGCACTATCTCAAGAAAAAAGAAACAATCACATAACTTAATTAATTTGAATAAGTGTTCCATAAGACATGAACTAAAGTAAAGAATAATTTCATACGAAAATTATGTAACTAAAAGACCATGTACACACATCTTAACCATGTGGTTCTCTCATGGGTAACTATGGGAAATCATATGATGATTCATAATATTCTTCACAAAGAATAATGCAACTATAAACCCCTTCAGGGTATGAAGGGGTGATGCTATGTGGCATGATAAATGATGAGTTTGATTGAACTTTGTCTCATGATTGAATGATGAGTATGATGATATGATATAGATATGATGAACTGTTGGTTAAAAGTTGATGATTGGCATTTTGGGGAAGCTCCAGTTTAGCTGTTATGCTGCCGGATTTCCGTCAAAATTATGGACTAAATCATATCATTGCATGTGTCTAGTCAAGAAGTATTATGCATGTAAAGTATAATGAGAAGAAAAGAAACCATGGGATATAACCCCTCGATCACTTCCGGGGAGTAAAAGACGGTGATCCATAAGGAACCTCTATGAGGGAGGCAAGGGTGACATGGAGGACCCTCCAACTTAGAGGTAACCAATATCGGCTTAGTCTAATTTGGTTAATACTGCGTGATGACGGTCACGGAATGAGCTCATGTCCAAAAGCAGTCTATTTCAAAGGAATGTAAAGAATGTTAAGCATGTGCTAAAAAAATGCAAGTAAAGCCAAAGTATAACCATGGTTAAGTTTATGATGATGCATATCTTTGCATGTAATTACATTGTCCATTTGCATCATGAATGTTCCTTCTATGTTTCAGTATATATGTTAGTTATGATGATGTAATTATGATGTAAGTTTAAAAGCAACTCGCTTCTGAGTTTAAGTTTTCAAAACCATTAAAATTAAACTTATATCTGTCCATTGCTTTTACAATTAACCCGAAGTGACTGGGACGATGACGATGACACTGTGTTTGTCTAGTCGCGATCTTACTGAGAAATTTAGTATTTCTCACTCCTATATTTCTGTGTCGTCTTCAGAGGATGCCGGCGTTGGGCACGGTGGTGATTTTCATTGAGTTTTCGGTGATGCATTGGCACTTCAACCCGGTGTTGAATGCATCTATGCTGACTGCTCAGGCAGCGATGCGGGTCTACATTTTCTACAACCGCCAGTTTCGTGCACTTGTGATGAGCCCGTTTTTCGGCCTTTATGAGTCGTTCGAGGACATCATTATGGATGACGTTGGCCCACTTTTCCATCCTCCGAGGTACACTACTGATGGAGATTCCAATTCAGACACTCGTCTGACGCCAATAGTTTCGTTGGATTCCGATCCTTTGGAGCCATCTTATCCGAGCTATCACGTGGAGATGGACCTGTCTGAGCCTTCCTACCCGTCTATGATCCATCTGTCATCCAATTCTTCTTCTTATTCTACAGCCCTTCGTCACACACCACCCCCAGTTCGCGGTCGTGGGTTCATTCGCACTCATGCCGTGCCTTGTGGTCGTGCTTGAGGTGGGAGACGTGGTGATGTTACTCCCGGTGGATTTGGGAACGATTTCCTCCCTCCAGATGAGTGAGGTGTTGATTTGTATGCAGAGCTGAGCATGAGGATAGCCCCTTTTTGGCTGTAGCGAGGGTTATCATTTTCATTTGGCATGTATGGGCAGATTGGGATTTCTTATGTATTTCCTCTTATCATGTATTTTGTTAGGGTACTCTATAGGGATGACAGTAGGTATCAGACCCATTATTATCTTTGTGTATGACTTCTGCTATCACTACTATTATATTAACTATGGAATGGCTATGTAATGAATATTATCTTTATCTAGATTGTGGTTATTCTCATTGCTTCTATTTATGTTAAATGTGATGTATGAATAATATAGCGATGTTTGTATTGCACGTTCACGATGTGCTCATGGCTCTTGGCTTTCAAAACAGCTTACTCGTTATTATTCAAAAAAAAAAAATTTACCCTTATTTTCGTTAAAAGTAATTTCTAAAAGGTAATGTTAGTTCTGCTAGCAAAAGTAACAACTAATGATTCCATAATATGACTTAAGCATAGAATGGAACTATTAGGGTGTTACATTCGGCCAAACCAATACCTATGTCCAGTCCCCAACTCCTCATTAATATTTTTATATCAAGAGTTTTCTTTTTCCAAGCCTATCTAGGCTTTACAACCGAGTAGTCTTTCTCTAGCCTTTCCAAACTTTACAACCAACTAGTTTTTGCCAAGCTTCTCCAAGCTAAACAAGTAGTATTTTTCTCTATGCTCACAGTGACCACTATTGGGTCTGATTACAAGAGATATTTGAGAGTTTTTGTGTTTACATTCACACTAAGCTTCTATACAGAACATAAATCAAAGAGGCACAGTGAGTGACTTCTCTATACTCTCAAAATGAGAATGTTATCTATTACACTAGGTTTTACAACAGAAGTTACAATAAGAAACTTTCTGGAAAATTAGAAGGTTAAGAAGGATAAAGAGATGAAACAGTTGCTAATTTTGAAAATTTGAAGTGTCTCTATCTTCTTCTACATGTTCCAGCTTTATATAGACTTGAGATATTACCATTGAGACTTGCAAACCTTGAGCCTTGTGCTACTATGATCCATCGATCTATGATTGGAAAGAGATGGTATATCTTTCTTCTTCAACAAGTTGAGATGACATAGAAGAGAGAAAATGGTCGTTAAAGTCTTTATCAACTTTTTAGACTTGTCAGTACTTTCATTGCAACTTGTCATATCATATTTGACTTTTTGAACTTCTCAATGAAGCGTATAGAAGAAGCTTTAGTGGTGAGATACTACATGAGAATTCACCTTTCTGGATAAAGCCATCTTTCTGAATGACGTGTGACCCTTCTTGTGGCATGCTTTTCCGTTTTGGTGCTTTATCACTATCCGTCTGAACTTTCTATTTTTTTCCTGAGTAAGTAAACATATAGGACATAAAGCGATAGATCCAATATAATCACATTCAAAAAGAGTATCACAGATTTTGATGCTTTGTTGCATATGATAACCATTTTAACTTTGAAGCATATCATTTTACTCACAAAAGAATGTGTCAAATAGATCATTTGTAGTTCAAGAAATTTGCTCAAAGCTTGATTTGATATTCATTAAAACCTTTAAAAACTTGAAACGTCTAAAGCAGAAAGACTATTTCAATTGGGTATTAGAGCTTACAATTGTTAGAAGAGATAACATGAGAAAGGGGTTGAATCGTGCTCTTTTCAAATTTAAAAATAACTTAAAAAGTTACAATTAAAAATCTATTTCAAGTCCTAGACTTGGATTGCAGAAGCATTGTGTTAGTGAATAAAAACTTATTTGTTTCAATTAAAAAAAGGGAATGAACAGATTAATGTAAAAATGCAGGTAGAGTAATTTATGTGATCAAGATAAAAGGCTAAATAGCTAAGGGAGAAACACACAAGAGATTTTTATATTGGTTCAACCAATCACTTGCCTACTTCTAGTCCCCAACTCTTTGTTGAGATTTTATAAAACCTGAGTATTCTTTGTCCAAGCTTTTCCAAACTTTTTACAACAGAGTTGTCTTTTCTCAAGCCTCTCTAAGCTTTACCTTGATTATTCTTTGTCTTAGCCTTTCCAAGCTCTACCTGACCACTATTGGGTCTGTGTACAAGTTTTAAGATTTGAAAACAATTTGTGAACACTCACACTAATTCTCCTAGTGTGTGTAACTTCTCTAAATTCTCAAAGAGAGAATCTTATCAAGTACAATGCGGAAGAGAAGATTTTCTATTGATCAGAAGTTATGATGAGTAACTTTCTAGAGGTTCAAAAGGTTGAGAAAGTTGACAATGAATCTCTTACAAGTGAAGAAGATATTCAATCATTCTAACTCTTCTTTCTTCGACTTCTGGCCTTTTATAGACTTTGAAATATATTCGTTGAAGCTTGCAAACCTTGACTTTTGTAGTTCTCTTTGGATTGTTGGCTTATGACTAGACAGAGAAGCAATAGTCTTCCTTTTTCTCATTCTTCAAAGCTTGTGCAGAAATAGAAAAGTAGCCATTTGTTGATATACCAACTGTGTAGACTTGTCAGCGCTTCTTCTGCATCTTGTCAAATCACTTTTGGACTTTTTAAATTTGTCTATGAAGTGCTTTGAGGAAGCTTTGAAGATATGACACTTCATGAGAAGTAAGTTTCTGGTGATATCCCTTCCGGATACGGTCATCCCTCTGGACAGAGTCATCTTTCTAAATTAGCAGAATTTAGCTTTCTAGGCTCATCTTTCCTTTCTGAAGTGTAGCTTCAACCTTCTAGAATTCTTCTTTTCTGTTTCTAATCAAAATAGCTCGAGAGACATAAAGCATATGCTCCATATAAAGCATATTCTAGTATAAAGCTATGGACAATGATGCTTTGATGACTTTTGAGCACTTAAGCTATTTGATTAAATTCTTTTTCACAGAAGAATTTGTTATTCGAATTAGCTTTTTCATGATCAAAAAGATTTGCTTGTATTCTGATTTAGTATTTGTCAAAACCTTAAAAATCAATTTGTTTCATAGCCTCGGAATAGCTTTGGAGAGGTATTGGAGCTAACAATCTCTCCTTTTGGATGATGGCAAATCAGCATTTAGGAAATGCTTTTTGTCATAAGAAAAAACCTTTTGAAATAGCATGATTTGTTGTTTGAAAAGAAACTTCTTTCTTAAAAGAGGGAAGAATTCAAAGATCACCATTTTATCATAATACATCATCAAGATGTATCAGAGCAATTTCAAATAAGAGTGTTTTGAATGTCATCAAGTGAAAGCATATGAATTCAAAGATTTATCATAGTACATCATCTAGATATATCAGAGCAAAAGTTAAGATAATTCAACTAGGATGCATATGGTCAGAGAATAACTAGCCAATTATCATCTCAAAACATCAAATAAATATTTAATGAGTATCAGAGCATTTCATTTGAATAGGTATCAGACCATCAAATATCAAGTCAGTTAAGATTGTTTAAACAAGAATCGAAGCATTCCATAATTCGAAGTATCAGAGCGCATTCAATAATTCAAGGTATCAGAGCATTTTAAATGTAACAGAATATTCAATTAGAGCAATTAAAATATGATAGAGAAATATTGAATTATGATCTAGAATACATTTGCAGCAATATAGTATTAAGAGAATTAGAAAATATTTCTGATAGATATAAATAGAGCTCTAAACATAGATATAGACAAGAATTGTTTCAAATATTGAATTCTAAGAATGTGTGTACATGCATGCACGCTCTCCCTAAGTGTATGCCCTTATGCTCCCTCTCAGCTTGACTTCTCCCCTTTTAACATCATAAAAAAAAATGATGTGGGATCATGGAAGGACCATCACTAATTGCCTTTTGCTGTCTAAATGATCTTTAGAATCTGCATGAGAAGGTTTTCCATTAAGTCTATTTGGCGATCCATTCTCTGCTGATAGGCTTGAAGTTCAGCTTGATTTGCTAAGATGGTGTGTTGATTGGCAAGGAGCAGATCCATTTGGATGTCAGCAACATTGGGAAACATTTCAGTAGATGAAGGTTCTTCATAAGGCAACTTTTTAGTGTGGTGAGAGTAATTGCCTAAGGATTGTTGGAGCTCAGATAAAATAGGAGCGGTTGTTCTGTCAAATCTTGGTATGGAGGTGAGTAGTAGCGAGGTCTGAGCTGTGATAGGAGTGGCAGGGGCTTCTTGAAATATAGAGGCAGTGGTTGGATAAGGCATTGGAGTGCTCAAAGAAACAAGCTGGGATTCAACAACATCCACTTCCGTTTCTAGTTTTGCAACCAGAACAAGAGTTCTTTTATGTTTTGATCTTTCTAGAGTAGACTCTATTGGTAGAGAAGGCTGTGCTAGTCTTCTTGATGGTTCTTTAGAAGGTAGAACCACTATTCTCATTTTAGAAGGTGGATCAACTTCTTCAATGATAATGAAGTCTTGTTCCACTTCCAAAAAGTTGATGAGCTCCTTGTTCTTCTGATAGAGCCACCAATTCCAATAGCTTTGTCCTTTTGCCTTTGCAGCCATGCTTCATTTCTCAGTCTATTCTGAGCAGCTTCTAACATAGCTCTCTTGACATAGGCTTTCTTTTTCTTCTATTTCCTGATTATCTCAAGGTCCTTATTTGTTTTCTAAGCTTTTGCTTCAAGTTGTTCTTTTGGAGGAGCTTGAGGAGGCTATTCCTTGATGATAATCCCTTTTGTTCTGGGGGGTTAGGGTGCAGATGTTGCAGGAGCAGCAGCATTCAGTGGCTATGCGGCAATGGCTGAGTCATCAGCTTTTGCATTGGAGGAGACATCTTCAAAAATATTGAAGAAATTGTTTTATCCTTAGAACTTGAACACTTCTGTAATCAGGGGGAAGGTTGAGAAGTTCTCCAACTCGAAACTTCTTCCAAAAGCAGTTGAACGTATGAAGAACTGCCTATGAAATCTGTCTGCATTTCATCGTCATAAAAAATATAAGGAACACTAAAGTCTTCTTTCTTAGTCATGATGAATAGATGAGATAGGCAACTAAATGTGAAGGAGAGAGTGTGTTTGGGTTAGGTGTATTGAAAATGGTATGAGGGTTTGAAGGTTTTGGAGTGGAGAGGATGAAGAATAGTGAAGGGTTTTTCTCTAAGACTTGTGAGATGAAAGGTTGATGTGATGGGTAATGGTTAATGAGGGAGACTATAATGCTTTCATTTTCTTGTCATGCTAAATTACCTCAGTAACCCTGAGTAATTAGGCACTTAATAAGAAATTATGAGATTAAGACTTAATTAGGTGATTAATGAAGTGTTTATGAGTCAACTCTGATGAGAAAAGTCAAGAGAAAGCTTAATGGAGATTAGATAATCTCTAATTAAGCAAGTTAGAGCCTTAATAGCTTAATTCAGTACTAATCACCCTTAATTAGTTTAATCGAGTTTAATTAAGGATAATTAAGCTTAATCGTAAGATTAATTTTCATTAATCATGTTCTTGTGTGTTAATCACTAATCCTTGCTTAATCATGTCAACTAAGTTGCAAGAGCACTTAATCACATGATTAAATTCAAATTTAGTCAACTAGACAATAAAGTAAAGAGTGATGTCACTAAAGCATAAAGCATTAGATAAGAGTGCTTTATGTAAGAGTAAGTACTTGATTTGTTCTCCCATCATCCAATATGTCTCCCTAAACCTTAATTAACACAAAATAACACAAAAATATCTCTCCATTGCCCATATGAGTTACGGCCACTCCTCCCCACATACACATCCATTTTTCATTTTGTGTCTTCCTCTTCTCTCTATGACTCTCAAATCCTCTCTCTTCTCTCTAAAATTCTCTTCTTCTTCTTCTTCTTCCTTTCTCCACTCCCACCATAACGAAAACTCTTACTTAGCCCTTCAAAGACTATAATCTTTTGGTCTTTTAAGACCAGATCTAAACACTACAAGCTTCATTTTCAAGAGAACTCAAGAGCTCTCTTCTCGTTCTTCCAAAACTGCCACCATTATCATCAAGGAGGAGCCTTCATCTTCTTCTTGCAAAAGACGCCATCTTCACCCCTAGGTAGTGATCTTCACTATTTTATTTTGTTTACTCAAGAAAGCATGAAGCTTGGTTCCTCTTATGACCAAGATCTTCAAGTGAAAGCTTGAGAAAATCTTTCATGCTCTTCATGAGCAAAAGTTTCTATTTTTGGTAAAATATGCTTATGTTCTTATTCATGAGTGTTCTTGAGTTTTTGAAAAGTTTCTTTCTTTAAGTGCTTTAAAGTTTCTATTTTTCTTTCTTGATGCATGAGATCTTGGTATTGGTTGAAAGTTGTTTATCTTCCTATGATGATGCTTGTGATTGGAAAAGTTGTCACCTTTATCATTTTCTCTTGATTTGACATGTTCTTGATGCATGAAATTTCAAAAAGTTTGTTTCTTGCAACCTTAAAAGTAGTGCAAGTTTTGTGCTCCCTTAAAGTTTCATTTTGTCTTGTCTTGAAGACAAGAATATATGTAAAAGTCTAAGCTTTTTGGAATATTAAGCCTTTTTGAGTTATACAAATGATATATTGTCACTTTATGTGTTGAAGATTGAGACTCTTGGATGCAAATCCTTTTATAAAGTTTTAAACTTTAATCAAGAAGGTAACTTTAAGTCATAAAGTTATAAGCTTGCACTTAAGTTTTGTAAAGGTGGAATCTTGAGATGAATATATTAGTAAAGTTTTAAGCTTTAGGCAAAAAAATTTCATTTTTGAGTCATAAAAGTGTTAACTTTTATAAAGATCAAGACTTTCTAACTTTAAAGCTAATGTTTTATATCATTAGTTCATAAAGTAGGAATCTTTTAGGCTTTAAGACAACTTTAAATCATAAAGTTAAGACCTTGATGGTCTTAGAATAATTAAAAGTGTTAACTTTCATAAAGAACAAGATTTTTTTGTTCAAAAGTTAGTATCTTGTATTATTATTTCATAAAGATTTAATCTTTAAGACAAGAGTATAATTTTAGAGGCACTTGCTTTCATAAAAAATAAAACTTTTTAATTACTTTATAAAGAATGATAACTTTTATAATATTTAAGGTAAGATCTTGTTATGTTAATAATAAAAGCTTGAAACTTTGCAACTTGGATAAATTAAAAAAATCACCCTTGGTGATATAGTACTGTTGGGTTCATGAGTGTGGTTATGTGTTATCATGACCCAAGGATTAGAGGGATCCCAAACTCCCTGGGATCAAAAGTATGATTAGGGCATCTAAGCATACCATGAATCGAAGAATCACTAAGTGCACTGTCTCAAGTAAAGGAAACAATCACCTAACTTAGTTTATTTCGACAAGTGTTCCATAAGACAGGTATCCAAGTAAAAAGTAAAGTCCTATAAGAACTAAGTAACTAAAAGACTTCACAAATTCATTTTAACTATGTGAATCTCTCATGGGTAACCACGGGAAATCATATGATGACTCATAAGATGTCTCACAAAGAATAATACAACTATGAACCCTTTTAGGGTATGAATGTATAATACCATTTGGTATAATGAATGACAAGTTTGATTGAGCTCTATCTCATAATTGAATGATTAGTGTGATGATATGATATGGACTGTTGGTTGAAAGTTTTATAATTGGCATTTTGGGGAAGCTCCGGTCTAGCCATCATGCTACTGAATTTTCGTCAAAATTATGAACTTAGTCATATCAGTGCATGTGTCTAATGAAAGAAGTATTATACACGTAAAGTATAATGATAAGAAAAGAAAGAATGAGATATGACCCTTCAGTCACTTCGGTAAGGGAAGTGAGAGATAGCGATCCACAAAGACTCAAGAAACCTTTATGGAGAAGGCAAGGGTGACATGGAGGACCCTCTAACTTAGAGGTAACCAATATCAACTTAGTCTGATTTGGTTAATACTGCGTGACGACGGTCACGGAATAAGCTCATGCCCAAAAGCAGTCTATTTCAAATGAAAAGTAAAGAATGTTAAGCACGTGCTAAAAATGAAAGTAGAGGCAAAGTAGAACCATGGTCAAGTTGATGAGTTGCATATTCATGCATGTTTTTATATTTCTCATACGCATTATGAATGTTTATCCCATGTGTTAGCATGTATGCCTATGTATGATGTTATCAATATGATGATAAACTTAAAAGCAATCCGCTTCAGGATTTATGTTTTCAGAAATCATTAAAATTGAACTTATATTTGTCCATTGTTTTTATAATTAAATCTGAAGTGGTTGGGATGAAGACGATGACACAATGTTTGTCTAGTCGCAATCGTACTGAAAAATTTAGTATTTCTCACTCTGATGTTTTCGTGTTATCTTTAGAGGATGTCGATGTTGGGCACGGTGGTGATCTTCATCGAGTTTCCAGTATGACGTTGGTGCTTCAATCCGGTGTTAATGCCTCGGTGATGTCTGCAAGCATAGCGATGAGGGTCTATATCTTCCACAATCGTTCGTTTCAGCTTCCAGTCATAAGCCCATTTTTCTGACCACATCAGCCATATGGAAAGGTTACCCTCGATGAGATCCATCCCTACTTCAGCCACCGAGATGCCCCATTGACAATGAGACTAACTCAGATAACTGTCTGACTCCGACCGTTTCATTGGATTCCAATCCTTTGGAGCTGTCCAATTCGAGCTATCACGTGGAGACTGAACCATCTGAGCCCTCTTACCCATCTGTGATACGCCTGACATCTAATTCATCTTTTTCTTCGATAGTTCCTCGTCACGTTCCACCCTCGATTCACGGTTGCAGGTTCATTCATACCCGTGCTATGCCTCATTAGGCATGGCCGTGCTCAAGGAGGAGGACATGGTGATATTGCTCCCAATGGTTTCAAGAATGGTTTCTTCCCACTTGATGAGTAATGTGGTGATTGCATGCAGAGCTGAGCACGAGGATAGCCTTTTCAGGCTATAGTTATAGGGCTATCACTTTATTGTATAGCATGCTTGGGTAATAGGGATTTCCTATATATTTTCCTTATGATGTATTTATTAGGTTTCTTTTGTAGGGCCGACAGTAGATATCGGACCCATTATATCACTATATATGACTTTTGGTATTATTATATTAACTATGAATGGCTATGGAATAAATGTTATATCTATTTAAGTTCTTATTATTCTTGTTGCCTCTATTTATTTTATTCGCATTGTATGTATGAGATGGTGATGTTTATATTATGCGTTCACGATGCGCTCATGACTTTCAATTTTAAAAGGGTTTATTCGTTATTATTCAAAAAAAACTTTACCCCTATTTTCATATAAAGGTAATGTTAGTTTCGTGAGCAAAAGTAACAATTAGTAATTCCATAATATGACTTAAGTATAGTGTGGAACTATTAGGGTGTTATAGAGACCGATGGTTAAAGTATATGAGCCGTTTTCAAATAAAACACTGTCCTTTTTAGAGTAGGCATGTCTTTTGGAATTTCCCGCTTTATTAAATAATGGTCATCATGTGATGAAGGGTGATTATCTAAGCGACGCACATAACAAAACTGTTTTATTTTCCTAGAAACCATAGTCTTTAAGTCTATAACCATCTTTCTGGAGGAATAAGAAGTCAAAGCCATAAGAAAGTTAATCCAACATTTTGAAGCTGTTTTTCTCCTTATTTTCATCTTCACCCTTATCTGAAGCAATCTTTCTGAATCATGAGAGAACACATTTTGAACAGACTCTTCAAGTTTCTCTTGATGTGACCTTTTTGAAGCAAACTTTATTGATAAAGAATAATTTTCCAGAAAGCAAAGCCCATTAAGATATGATAATCTCAACTTTTACTTTAGCTCAAGAGAGAGAGAGTATTCAAATGCAATGCATGTGAATGATCAAAAGTTGATCATGTTCAGCAGGTTCCTTATTGTGGAGAAACGATCTTCTACTAAGGGTTTTGTAAAAATGTCAGCAATCTAATTTTCAGTATTAATAAACCTTAGCTCAATATCTCCTTTGTGAACGTGATCTCTTATGAAATGATGCTTTATGTCAACGTGCTTAGATCTAGAATGCTGAATGAGATTCTTGGTGAGATTGATAGCACTTGTATTGTCATAGAGAATAGGAATTTTGGCATACCTCAAGTTGAAATCCTCTAATTGTTGCTTGATCCATAGAATCTGGGTACTACAATTTGCTGCAGATACATATTCAGCTTTTGCAATTGAAAGATTAATAGTGTTCTACTACTTGTTTGACCATGTTATCTATGATTTTCCAAGAAAGCAATAGCAACAACTAGTGCTTTTTCGTTCAACTCTATCTCTAGTTAAATTAGCATCACAGTAACCTGTAATATCACGAGAAGTACCTTTCTCGTACCATAGACTGAGATTAGTATTACTAACTAAATATCTCAAAATTCTTTTAACAACACTTATGTGTGAATGTTTTGGACTAGATTGAAATCGAGCATAGATTCCTACACTTAATTGTAACTCAAGTCTACTAGCAGTTAGATATAATAGTGATCCAATCATACCTCTGTAGAGAGTTTCAGAAACTTTCTCACCATCTTCATCAGCTTCTAGAATTTGAGATGGATGCATAGGAGTATTAATTCTCTTGGCCTTGTCCATATCAAACTTTTTGAGCAAATCTTTAGCATACTTTTCTTGATGAATCAGGATTCCATCTTTCTCTTATTTAATTTGCATTCTAAGGAAGAATTTTAGTTCTCTCATCATGCTTATCTCAAATTCTCCTTGTATAGGATAAGAAAAATTCTTGCACAAATTTTGATTAGTTACTCCAAAAATAATATCATCAACATAAATCTGAACAATTAGAAAATCATTTTTATCATGATGAATGAACAAAGTAGTGTCAGCTTTTCCTCTTACAAAACCATTTTTGATTAGAAAAGAGCTGAGTCTATCATACTAAGCTCTGAGACCTTATTGTAACCCATATAGAGCTTTTGAAAGTTTAAACACATGTTGAGGAAGGTTTTTATTTTCAAAGCTAGGAGGTTGATTAACATAAAATTCCTCAAATATGAAACTGTTTAAAAAAGCGAATTTCACATCCATTTGAAATAACTTAAACCCTTTGAAAGATGCATAAGCAAGTGAGATTTTGATGGATTCCAATCTTGCTACAGGAGCTAAAGTCTCATCATAATCTATGCCTTCTTGTTGATTATAACCTTGAGCCACTAATCTTGCTTTATTTCTAACAACTTTTCCATCCTCATCAAGCTTGTTTCTGAATACCCATTTAGTCCCAATGGCAGATTATCCTTTAGGCAGTGGGACCAGGGTCCAGACTTTGTTCTTCTCGAACTAAGATAACTCCTCTTTCATAGCTCCAATCCAGTATCGATCTATCAAGGCTTCTTCAATACTTTCTTGTTGAATCTCAGAGATAAGAGCGAGATTGGAATCATTTTTGAGTGAAGATCTCATTCTAACTCTTGAGAAGGTTCACCAATAATTTGGTTTTGAGAGACAGCTCTCAAGTCTCTTACTCCTGTGTACTTTCTACTCAAAGGAGTACCTTTTGGTTCTTTAGAAGTATTGTTAGAAACATGTTGATGAGGAGGAACTTTAGAAACATTGTCATCATAATCTCTAGTGGTCATCTGAAGGTTCTACTGAGCGTGGGAGTTTTCATTCAATGACATACTTTCCATTTCCACTTCTAGATTAGCAACCTTCTAACTTAGGTCATTTTTCTTTTCCATTAAGCTTATGTGGATAGTTTCTTGCATAGATTGAGACCTTTTGTTGAACACCCGATAAACTTTTGAAACAGAAGAATATCTTAGAAAAATTCTAGGATTAGATTTGGGATCAAACTTTAACAGCTTGTCCTTGGTATTTAGTATAAAATATTTGGATCCAAAAACATGAAAATAGGAAATGTTGGGTTTTCTTCCTTTCCATAATTCATAGGGAGTTTTGTTGAGAATGGGCCTTAAGAAAATATGATTTTGAATGTAGCAGGCAATGTTAACTACTTCTGCCCAAAAATCTTTTGATAAGCTGCTTTCAAGAAGGATAGTTTTGGCCATTTCCTGTAGTGATCTGTTCTTCTTTTCCACTACTTGATTTTGCTGAGGAGTTCTAGAAGATAAGAAATTATAAGAAATGATATTTTGTTCACAAAAGTTTTCGAAAGCATAATTTTTGAATTCTCCACCATGATATGATATGATGGAAGTGATGCAAAAACCTTTTCCATTTTGAATTCTTTTTGAAAAGGATTTGAAGACCTCAAAAGCATCATCTTTATGGATCAGGAATATAACCCATGTAAATCTTAAAAAATCATTTACAATGACTAAGCCATATCTCTTACCATCGAGACTAGCAGTTCTAGTTGGTCCAAAGAGATCAAGATATAAAAGCCCAAGTGGTCTAATAGTTGAAACTACATTTTTGCTGTGGAAAAAACTTTTGGTTTGTTTGCCTTTGAGACAGAATTCACATGAGGAATCATTTTCAAAATCAATTTCTGGCAAACCTATGACCAGTTCTTTCTGAGATATCTTAGAGATAAATTTCATATTACCATGACCAAACTTTTTGTGCCACAACCACTTTTCCTCCAAAAAGGAAGCTAAGCATTTTACATTCTGATCTAAGAGGTCATCTAGATACAACACATACGTATTGTTATGCCTCTTAGCAATAAGAATAATCTTATCATTTGTAAAATCCTTAATAACACATTGTGAGGATTCAAACACAACTTTATAGCCTTGGTTACAAAATTGACTAATGCTCAAGAGATTATGAGTTAAACCCTCAACTAACAGAATATCATTTATCATATTGGAATTGTTCTTACCAACATTACCTATACCAATGACTTTGTATTTGGTTCCGTCATCAAATTTGACTATTCCATCATCCTTAGGTCTGAGGTTTCTGAATCAGGATTTATTTCCAATCATGTGCCTGGAGCATCCACAATCTAGATACCACTTCTTTTCCTCTTGATGAATTGATTAAAGGCACACCTACATCAGAAGCAGTTTTAACGTTAGGTACTTATATCTTCTTAGGTCCTTTTAGGTTAACAAGTTTCTTGGCCTTTTTCACTATTTGTCATTTTGCCTTACTTTTGGAGAAGCATCTTACAGAAGTATGAACCTTTTTAAAATAGTAGATACAAGTGGGAATCAAACTTGAAAGATCTTTAGATGATTTTTCATCATCTTCCTTCTCATAGCCTAAATTAGTTTCATCAAGATAAGGTTTCTAACCACCAAGTATCAAGTCGACATTTGTAGAGCCATTCACCATTTTCTCAAGATCAGATTTGAGAAGTTTGACTAATTTTTGAAGCTCAGAAACATCAGAAGATATCTTATCTTGAGTTTTAGAAACTTTGCCTTTTAGGGCTGCTATTTCCTTCTGAAGAATAATATTTTCATTTTGCATTTCATTCTTTTCATGCACAACCTTCTCATTTTTAGTATTGAGTTTCTCAAACTCTAAAGATAGTTTTCGAAAATCTTTTCTCAAAGATGCATAATGAGAAGTAAGAGATTTGGAATCATCCAAGAGTTCATCATAAGCCTTTTGAAAATTTTCATAAGTAAGTTCAAGTTTAGACTCATGTACCTTAGCTTCTTCATCCGAGATGATATCAGCCATGAAACAAAGGTTTGCAACAATCTCTTTTTTCCTCTTGAGATTCATCATTTTCTTGCTTTCCATCTAGATCTTGCCAAGTAGCAATCATAGCCTTTTTCTTTGAAGTCTTTTTCTTTCCAACTTTCTTCAGTTTGGGACATTCTAATTTGATGTGCCCCGATTCCTTGTACTCGAAGCATATTACTTCATCTACTTTGAGTTTGCTCTTCTTGTCCCTTTTTGGAGCAAAGTTCTTCTTTTTCCTACTGAGTCATGCTTTTAAGATTCTTCTTGCCAAGTGAGCTATTTCATCATTTTCATCATCAGAATCAGGATCAGAGGAATTTTCATGTTTTTTGTCTGATTCTTCTGAGGCCTTCATGGCTTTGGAGGATCTAAGTCTCCTCTAAGTGGTCTTAAGGGCAATGGATTTTCCCTTCTTATTAGATTCCTCAGAGATTTCCTTTAGTTCGATCTCATGAGTCTTTAAGGACCTAATGAGAGCATCCAAGCTAAGTAAGTTCGGATCTTTAGCTTCTTGGATGGTAGCAACTTTGGGACCCCAGGCCTTTGAAAGACTCCTTAGGATCTTTCTTACCATTTCTGCACTCGAGTACCTTTTACCTAAAGCTTTCAGCTGATTTATGATATGCATAAATCTGGTTGTCATTTCATCAATATTCTCATGCTCTAGCATTTTGAACATTTCATATTTATGAACTAACATGTTGATTTTCGTTTCTTTAACTTGATCTGTTCCTTCATGAAGAACTTGAAGTCTATCCTAGATTTCTTTGGCAAAATCACAAGATATGATTTTGTCATATTCACTTTTGCTCAAGGCACATGTGAGCAAGTATTTTGCCTTGGCATTCATTTGAACTTTTATTTTGTGTTGATCAGTCCATTCATTTCTAGGAATAATTCTGACTATAATTGGTGGAGAATGTTCTGGATTAGCTACTACTTGTGGTGCTGGTTGTTCCACAGTGGATACATAGTCACTATTCTCTATTATTTCCCATACATCCAGACTTGTGGACTCAATGAAGAGTTTCATTCTATCATTCCAGTATGGATAGTCTTCACCATTGAAGTAAGGTGGACGATTTATGGAGTGATCCTCTGTTATGTGATGAATTTGTTGGGCTATTTGATTGGATCTTTAACCTCTATAACCGTTAGAAAGCTCAACCCTAGAGTTAGGCTCTGAAGCCAGTTGTTGGAAGAGATAAGATGAGAAGGGGGTTGAATCGTGCTCTCATCAAATTTAAAAATAACTTGCAAAGTTAAAATTGAAAATCTATCTCAAGTCCTAGACTTGGATTACGGAAGCATTGTGTTACTTAATAAAAACCTATTTGTTTAAATTAAAAAAAGGGAATGAATAGACTAATTTAAAAACTCAGATAGAGTAACTTATGTGATCAAGATAAAAGGCTAAATAGCTAAGGAAGAAATACATGAGATTTTTATATTGGTTCGGCCAACCACTTGCCTACTTTTAGTCCCCAACTCTTTGTTGAGATTTTATAAAACCTGAGTATTCTTTATCCGAGCTTCTCCAATCTTCTTACAACATAGTAGTCTTTTCTTAAGCCTCTCCAAGCTTTACCTCGAGTATTCTTTGTCCTAGCCTCTTCAAGCTCTACCTGCACACTACCGGGTCTATGTATATGTTTTGAGATTTGAAAATAATTTGTGAACACTCACAGTAACTCTCTTTACAGAGGATAAACAATATTTTCTCAATGTGTGTATCTTCTCTAAATTCTGAAAGAAAGAATCTTATCAAATACAAAGCAGAAGCGAAGATTTTCTATTGAGTAGAAGTTACGATGAGTAACTTTCTAGAGGTTCAAAAGGTTGAGAAAGTTGACAATGAAGCTCTTACAAGTGAAGAAGATATTCAGTCATTCTAACTTTTCTTTCTTCGACTTCCAGCCTTTTATAGACATTGAAATATATCCGTTGAAGCTTGTAGACCTTGACTTTTGTAGTTCTCTTTGGACTGCTAGTCTATTGCTAGACAGAGAAGCAATAGTCTTCCTTTTTCTTATTCTTTGCAGCTTGTGCAGAGATAGAAAAGTAGCTATTTGTTGATATACCAACTATGCAGACTTGTCAGCGCTTCTTCTGCATCTTGTCAAATCACTTTTTTAACTTTTTGAATTTGTCTATGAAGCGTGCTGAGGAAGCTTTGAAGGTATGACACTTCATGAAAAGTATGCTTCTTGTGATATCGCTTTTGGATAGGGTCATCCCTCTAGATAGAGTCATCTTTTTGAATTGGCAGAATTTAGCTTTCTAGGCTCATCTTTCCTTTCTGAAGTGTAGCTTCAACCTTCTAGAATTCTTTTTTGTTTCTAGTCAAAATAGCTCGAGAGACACAAAGCATATGTTCCATATAAAGCATAGTCTAGTATAAAGCTATGGACAACGATGCTTTGATGACTTTTAAGTGCTTAAGCCATTTGATTAAATTCTTTTTAATAGAAGAATTTGTTATTCGAATCAGCTTTTTCATGGTCAAAAAGATTTGTTTGTATTTTAATTTGGTATTCATCAAAATCTTAAAAATCAATTTAGTTCATAGCCTGGGAATAGCTTCTGAGAGGCATTGGAGCTAACAATAATCTCCCCTTTTTTTATGATGGCAAATCAATATTTAAGAAATGTTCTTATTACTAAAAGTTTCAAAAGAGTATGATTTATTGTTCGAAGTAAGTTACTTTTTGAAGAGAGTAGTGGTAATCATGATTTCCAGAAACTTCAGAAAAAATTTGAATTCTTTTTCAAGCTAGAGGGTTTTTGATAACTCCTCATAGTAAGTTATTTTCATTTTATTTTACTTAGATTTAGGCTGTAGTTACATGAACTTACTTGAATATTTTAGTTGTTTTTAGTTAAGTACTTTGATTTAGATTCTTTTCTAGTTTGTTTGTCATTTTCTCATATATTAGTTAGCTATTTATATTTTAATTGTGCTTCAATTAGGTACAAGCATTCAAGTGGAAAAAAGGATCTTAATTGGGGTCTTAAGGAGCCTAGAAGTGAGCAAAAGAGACAAATTTATAGAGTTGTTGTTTTCACAGCCATGCTTGAGTGCGTGACCTAAGCTTGAGCGTAGGTTAAATAGAGAAGTCCTAAACTCAGTAAAAGGAGCACGCTCGAGCGTATAACCTCAAGCTTGAGTGTGGACCACACTTAAGTGCGAGACCCCAAGCTCTAGCGTAGTCTCAAAACAAAGAGCACAAGCTTTTACTTCAGGGGAGCATGCTCGAGTGCAACATAGCATGCTCGAGCGTGAATGCGATAAATGAGGAAAGTCTGTTTTTCGATGTAATCTTGTGGAAGAAGATCTTAGGGCACTGTTTAAAGGATTTGGACGAGTTTTTGACACTTTTTGGACACTCTAAACACTGGAGGAAACCCTAGAGGAGAGGCTTAAAGATTCAAAGAGCTTTGTAGAGAGTTTTGTGAAGAGTTGGAGACATCCTTCACTCTCAACACATTGGAATCCTTGTTTTTCTTTATGATTACTCTTTCTTTTATTCTTTCTTCTACTTTTTCTGTTGTTTTTGATTCCATCATAAGCTAAACCCCATTCTAGGCTATTGATGGATCCAACTATGTGATGATGCTAGTCATGGATTGATTTTATTTATGTTGGTTATTAAGTGTTTATGATTGTTCTTAATGCTTTTGAGTGATTGGCCACCATTCAACTGATTTGTTGCAATAACTAGAGATAGGGTTTGTAAACAAAGCTTTTCATCATAAACACCATGAGTTGAGCAAAAACTATAGATAGATAAATGTGACTCATGTGGTCACCTTAGGAATCTATAAAGCTTCAACTTTTTTCTAAATTAATTTGTAACTAAGAGATTAGGCAATCAATGTAGGATAGAGAGAATTTCTTGACCTTGAGAAAGGCTTGGAATTTGTTTAGAGAATCCGACTATTGATCAATTAAGTAAAAATGAGATATTGGAGATCTATGGTAATTGAGTCTATAGTCAGTTGAAGTCAATTAGCCCGAGTGTCCATCCCATTGATTTAAGTCATCTTTAAGTGCAGTTTTGTTCTCTTGTTTATTTGATTTTTCTTTTCTTTTTTTTTTCTTACTTATTCCTTCTCTCTAGTCCAAATAGTCATTCCTGTTAGTTACTCGTTACTTGATCTATGCTCGTGGGAACGATATTTTTCTCATCACTTTATTACTTGTACGATTCGGTATATTTGCTGGAGCCATATCAAGTTTTTGGCGCCATTGTCGGGGATAGTATCAATATCACTTCTAATTAATAGGATATTAGATTGGACTTTTATTTTGTTTTATTTTAATTTTTCCTTATTTATTTTTTTATTTTGGTTATTTTGTGTCTTATTTGTTCTTCTTGATTTTAACAGTTTATGTGAAGAAGTAGATCATTTAGGGAATTACTTTTTGTCCCAGAGATTGAAAAGACTTTGCGGCAACTAAAGAGCGGAAGAAGAGCATTTGAAGATGCTCAGAATAGTAATGTAGCTAATGAGAATGAACAAAATCATAGGGTCATGAAAGACTATTTGACTCCTAATCTTGAAGGATGCTCATCTAGCATTGTAAGACCATCAATGCTAGCCAACAACTTTGAGCTGAAGACCTTTCTTATCATATTCTTGCAGCAGAACTGCCAATTTGAGACACTACCTAGTAAAGACCCCACATCAGTAACTTTCTAGTAGTTTGCGACAACATCAAGATAAATGGAGCCACTGAAGATGCTATTAAGTTGAGACTTTTTCCATTCTCATTAAGGGATAAGGCCCAGTCTTGGATCAAGTCATTATGTTAGGGATCTCTTTCTACATGGGACATAGTAGCCAAGAAGTTTTTGGAGAAATATTTTCCTCCAGCCAAGTCAACCAAATTAAGAAATAACATTACATCATTTATTTAGTTTGAAGGAGAGTCATTATATAAGGCTTGGGAGCATTATAAAGAGTTGTTGGCCAGATGTCCTCACCATGGCATCCCTCTTTGGATGCAAGTACATATTTTCTATAGTGGTCTGTTACTTACTACATAGATCATGGTAGATGTAGCAACAGGGGGTTTTCTCAACAATAAGATCCCTGAGCAGTCTATTAAGCTATTTGACGTCATGGCCAGTAATAACTATCAAAGATGAGAAAGCCTAGAAGCCGAGAAGAGTATTAGAGGTGGATGCTGACTCGAGTGCCAAGCTCGATCAAATTACAAAATAAATCGAATTACAAAAATTTTGCAGTAAAGAATGCAATCTAAGTCATCTCTTAGTGATAACAATGTTATGTGATCAGGAAATGAGGGGGTCAGGAATTACAAATGAAAGGAATAGAATATGAATCATGAAATTAAAATAAAATGGGAAGCATCCAATCGAAGAATCAATGGAAAACAATTAACACTTAATCATCAAATTCTAAAATTAATTCAGCAAATCAATTCAGTGATTAACAATAAATCCGAATGAAATCTCAATTCGAACTTAGCATTCACACAAAAACCTTCATGCATTTAATCAACACAAAATCAGTTAATGTTCAGAGACCTCTAGAACCTAATTGAGTTGTGTCAATTTCGGTTATCAATGCAATTAATTGTAGAACTCAAACCTGAAAATTCTAATTCACACTCTTTCAACAGTGGATTACATACATAAACTGAATAGTATGCAACCGAACATATTTCCAATCAATAATTTAGAATGAAAAACTTCAATTCAAAAATGAGGTAAGAAATAAGTGAAAGATTAGATGAAACCGAATTGGTTGTATGTTGAATCCAATTGAACCGGACTCTCAAAAGCATTATTGCTTCCTTGATCCTTGAATTAGATAGATGTTCAAGCCTCCATGAATGGAGGAAAACGAATTGCGAAGGTAGGGGGCGTGAAAGAAGAAAGAAAGAGGAAAACTGAAAATTGCTTATTCCAAAATCTATCTCATGAGTTACAAGGTTTTGGCCCCTTAATCAACTCAGCCATTCAGAATCAAAATGCCCAAAAAATATTAAATTGTGATTACTGCATTAATCCTCTCTCTCTCTCCTTCAAATCTGGACACTTTATTTGCTAAAATCCGAATTATAGAAAGAAAGTTACGCTAAAAACATGATATCAATATCACTAATTCCATAAGTAATGTTCTTCCACCATTTTGGCTATCAAAACTATCCCGTTTATATTTTTATTTTGAAAATGAATTGTAGCCTTGGATGTTAGCTTCAAAATGCCAATGGAACAGGCTCAATTGGATGTCTGTGGACCGAGATATGGCCCAAAAACCACACCCTGCTTAGAATTTATGACTGTACCGCTTCAGTTCACTTCGAAGCCCAAATTTAGCTCCTTAACACTAGAATTGGCCTCTAACCTCTTCATACAACTTGTAGATCTATCTCTCAGCTTTCCTATAAATCAAAGAACATAATAAAATGAGCTCTACAACTCAAGATATGACCCAAAAACCAAAATAGTGTCAGAATTTTCCTAATGCTGGAAAATTTAACTCAAACCCAAACACAATCCAAACAATACAAAATGGTCCAATTCAAAACAATTAGGCACAAAAGAGGATTAATGAGCTATGAATGAGGGAAAATAAGTATATAAAAATCCAATTGATTAGATGTTACAACTATTATCCTTACACAAATTCAAGCATTACCTATATAGAATACTACTATCCAGAAGCAATTGGGAATAATTGGCAATGCTCCTTCTGCCCAAGTCATGAGATGTGACTTCTATTAGGGCAACCATCCTAATGGAGAGTGTACTGCAAGTCTTTCCCTTAAAGAGCAAGTTAAATATATGGATGCTCAAAGACATAATTTCTACTCCAATACTTATATTCTGGGGTATAGAGACCACACCAATCTCGGTTGCTACTATGGGAACCAAGGTGCACTTAGACACCTATACAACCCACCAGCTCAAGAAAAGAAGCCCAACTTGGAAGACATGTTCCAGCAATTCATGTAGACCCACTCAAATTTTGTGGATAAGATTGAGGCAAAATTCAAACAATATGATGCTTAGTTCAAGAATCAGGAGAATTCCATCATCAACATAGAGAATTAGTTGGGAAAGATATCCTAATAGCTTACTGAGAGACCGTAGGTTCCTTTCCAAGCAACACTATTGCAAATCCTAGAGAGCAAGTCAAGGCAATCACCCTGAGTAGTGGAAAAGAGCTAATAGCACCAGAATAGTCTGAAGCCATATCACCCAATGAGAATGAGTCACAAAGACAAAACGGGAAAATGTAATTAGGCACTTAATGAGAAATTATGAGATTAAAGCTTAATTAAGAGATTAACGAAGTATTTATGAGTTAACTCCAAGAAGAAAAGTCAAGAGAATGCTTAATTAAGATTAGAGGATCTCTAATTAAGCAAATTAAACACTTAATAGCTTAATTAAGCACTAATCACACATAACTAGCTTAATTGAATTTAATTAAGGGTAATTAAAGGTAATTAAGCTTAATTGCAAGATTAAATTTTGTTAAGCATGATCCCATGAGTTAATCACTAATCCTTGTTTAGTCATGTTAATTAAGTTGCAAGAGCACTTAATCACATTAGTAAATTCAATTTAGTTAATTAGACAATAAAATAAAGTATGATGTCACTGAAACATAAAGCATTAGATAAGAGTGCTTTATGTAGGAATAAATACATGATTTGTTCCTCTATCATCCAATTTGTCCCCTTATCCTTAATTAACACAAAGTGAAGCAAAATATTCTCTTCCCATCCTCTTAGAAAGTGAAGCAAAACACCTTGTAAAGGTTGAACCTTGAGATGAAAATATTGAGTAAAGTTCTCAGCTTTCTTCAAGAATGTCACTTTTTAGTCCAAAATTGTTAATTTGCAACTTTTAATTTATAAAGTTTGTATCTTGAGTCAAAATAATGCATAAAGTGTTAAACTTCCTTCTAGGAAGATTCTTTTAAATTATGATACAACTTTAACTCATAAAGTTGAGACCTTGATAGTCTTAGAACAATTAAAATTATCAACTTTTATAAAGAATAAGATTTTTTAGTTCTAAAGCTAATATCTTGTATCTTTATTTCATGAAGATTAAATCTTTAAGACAAGAACACAATTATAGAGACACATACTTTCTTAAAGAATGAAACTTTATAATTACTTTATAAGGAATGACATCTTTTATAACATTAAAGGAGAAATCTTGTTATGTTAATTATAAAAGCTTGAAACTTTGCAACTTGAATAAGTTAAAAATCACCTGTTGACGATATTAGTGAACATGGTGTTATTGGGTTCACGAGTGTGATTATTGATAAGTAACATTTTGATACATTGATTAACTTTCATATTTAGTTTATTGGACCTCTTTTGTGCTTAATTGATCAATATTAGACACATTCTATGAGTTTGGGCTTTAATTGAGCTTAATTGTATTTTTTAGTATTATTACAAATTTATATTATTTATGTATTTTGAGAATATCTTGAATTTTTTATCTCTAAAAATTATAAATTTTATATTGTAGGAAAGCTGAGAGAAAGATCTACAACTTTGGTGAAGAAGTTAAAAACTAATTCAGATGTCTATTAGGATGAATTGGGCCACGAAATTAGAATAGGACTGTTGCACTGGAACTTGAGTAGTATGCACTAATTAGGCCATAACTTGAGTTGTAGACATTGGATTGAGGTGAAACTGGTGTCATTTGCAAGCTAAGATATAAAGCTTCAATTCATATGAAGATGACTCTCCAAAAAAATGATATCTTCATGGATTTATTGGCTGTTAAAATTGACTGACGTGAATAAATATACAACCTAGACATGCAATAAAGATTCGGCCATAACTTTCTCATTTCAAGTCCAAATTAAGTATATTTGGTCCCCACTTAAAGCTAAAAGGCAAAGGATTAATTTGGATTAATTTGGAGTCAAGGGTATTTTTGGATTTTCTCATTTGAGGTCTGATAAGAAGAGTGAAAATCAAGATGCGAATGAGACTCCTCTCCAACATTTTTCATTTTTCTTTCTTCTTTTCTCCTCTCCTTTTCTTTTCTTTTCTTTTCCTTTCATTTTATAAGATACTTGTTTTGGGTTCTATTTTGTAACCTTTATTACTATGGAGGAGCAGGACTTCAAGCTAGTTCAAGGAGACTCGAAAGGCATTATGGTTGTAATCTTGAAACCCTATGCTTGAATCTCAATCACATTTGTTTTCTTGATTATTTGCCCTCTTTTATTTGCAAACTTGCATTGAATGGTATTGATACATGGGTTTATGAATGAGGAATTATTTGGGTGATTACTAATTCTTCAGTTGGTAAGAACTTGATTAATTAAAGAATTAGGAATTGGGTTTGGGTTCAAACCTAGGCTAATACAATTGGGGATATAAATCAATATAGGTTAATTAGAGTTGAGTTCTCAATTATCTAATCATTTGTATGTTGGTTAAATGCTTATAGGTCTCTAGGTAGAATTATGGGGTTATTAGTAGTGGTCTCTCTAATAGCTCAAATTAGTCACACTCCATGTGTTTGATATATTGTGTGCTAGTGATTGTTCACCTTATGCCTAAGAAACTCTTTGACCTAGTGTTTATTTTTATTTCACCTACTTTTTTTTTATAGCTTATTTACTGCATGTTTACACAAAATCCCTTATTACTTAACTATATAGCAATAACATCCTTGTGAGACGACCTTGATTACACTATACTTCAAATTTAGTATAATTAAGTATTTTAAAATTATAATTTGGAGTGAGCTGCGACACTCGCTACCAGTTATACATTGTCATGACTCAAAAACTAGGGTATCTCGAAATCCTTGGGAATAGAAGTATGATTAAGGCCTCTAAGCATACTATGAACCTAGGAATCACTAAGTGCACTATCTCAAGGAAAGAAAATAATTACCTAACTTAGTTAACTTGAACAAGTGTTCTATAAGACATGCACTCAAGTAAAAAGTAATTTCCCATAAGGACTAAGTAACTAAAAGATTATATACACATTTATTTTAACTATGTGATTCTCTCATGGGTAACCATAGGAAATCATATGATGGCTCATAAGACTTTCCACAAAGAATAATGTAACACCTTATCAATTTAATATTATGCTTAAGTCTTACCATGAAATTGAGTAGATTGCGTTACCGTGTTAGTATTCCGCCTATAGCTGTATTCATTACATTATATTCTCTTTTTCCTTGATATATATATATATATATATATTTGATAAAATATACCTAAGAAATGGCGCGCTGTATATAATAAACGTGATCTGTATTGTAGAATATAACAAAATTTAATAAAAAACACAACAGAAAAGATAAAGGCAGGTAACATAACATTAGTTGTATGCATACATATATATGTTGGAAGCTAACATTTCAGTTTATATATAGGTTCCAAAAGAGCATACATAAATGGGTTCGGTGTACCAAAAAGACATAAGGCTCATGTTAGTCAAAAACGGTCCTATGGGGTCCTCAAAGGACATTTCAAACTAGCTGATATACATACGGCTAAGTCTATGACCCAATGTTGCATACTGCCAAAAGAGGGCCATGCTGTACAATATCACTTGCGGCTAGGACCTACTCAGTCAGGTAGCCATTGGCCATACCAGGCCCAGCTGGGGAGTAGTCAACACTAGGTCCCGAGGAGGAGGATGATGAGTCGGTAGCCTTAGAAGGATCACTCTGGGAATTGAGCAAAATGTCTAGAACCACCTGCGGAGGTGACCCTGGTGGAGGGTTAGGAGGAGCTGTAGGTGCTGCAGGTGCTAAAGGTGCTGGAGAGGGGTGTGCTACATGTAACAGGACCACAAAGTATGAAGCGGCAGGGTCAAAAGCAGGGTAAAATAAAGGAACAGCAAAATTCCTATTGCTAAAATGATAGAGGCGAAAATAACAGGAGCCAGCTATGTACAATGAGTCCAACTCGGGGTCATGGTGGAGCTGCAGGTCAGGGATCTCAATAAATAGGGTGGCAATTGAGTCCATCACCAGGGTTTGAGAATGATGTGGAAATACAAAGCGAGATGAGAATTTAAAGAAATTCTCAGTAGGATTCGAGTATGGTATTCAACTAACGTCACATTCATTCTTAGTTGCCTTAGTTTTTATTTAATTATAAAAATATGGGATCAAATTGAACTACCCATATTTAATAAGTTTACGAAAACATATGGTCTGAGGCAAGGTTCAATTTTACTTAAGACAGCTTAAGAGACAGAATAACTATTAAATAGTGATACATAGAATAATGAGTAGAATAAATGAACATAAAATAGTAAGTAAACATAACAGTTAAACTATAAATACCTTGTAATGACTATTCAATGTGATCATGCAAAACTCATTCTTAAACTTATCTTCATATACTTTTCCATTACTTGGTCCCGTGGAAGTTCTTGGCCATTTAGACTCTTGGGTAATAGTTTGCTTTTCAGGATCAAGCTTGTTCCTATATAGGAATGCTGGGTTTACTTTCCCTGACCTTTCCACTGATCTATTCCCCTTAACTTTAATCCGAGGCTGGCCCAAGGATTATAGAACTTTCATCATAACATAAGCTTTATGAATTTCTTGCAAATACACATGGATTTGAATATATATTATAACTCATGCATAGGCTTTATCGAAATTTTGGCAGCATAACGGAATGTGTCTGCTTCCCCATGAATAGTGCCAATACTCAAGAAACCAATTTTTTAGAGAAATCATAACATTTCATTCACAATTCAATCATCAATTTCATAGGAACAATTGTTGCATTTAAAACATAGTTGCTGTCTCAATGCATTTATTCAACCCGATTTTTGTAAACCAAGCCATAAATTTATTTAACTCATCTGGACCTAAATTTTGGATATGTTAAAGTGTTATGTGCCTATTTTCTAACCTCTTTGGTCCCATCTAATTTTGATAAATGTAACTCAAGTTATTTAAGTTTTATCTCGGCCTGCCCTGTAGCTAGCCAGAATTGCACACTTAAAAGTAAAAATTCATTAAAAATTGAAAATCAATTCAAATCATATAAAATTGGTATCATATTAAATTTAACAGGACAAGCTTTCATTTGTAACAAGTTCCCATTTCATTTTCTTTAGTAAAGCTTGAGTTACAAGCCTCAAAATTTGACCTTCCTAAACTGCCCAGTTTGGACATAGGACAACTTTCTCGAGCCATTAGGAAGAAATGGAACCGTATCTAACTATAAAATTTTTATGGTTATTCTGCTATGTGTAAAATTTCTATAAAAGTTAGTTTCATTCAATTCCAAGTCATATAAGGCAAGTTTTGAACAGAACAACCTGGTCTGCCTAGAATCAAACTCAAAAACCTATGTCAAACTTCCAAAATTCATATTTCTCTCAATACTAATCCAATAGCCTTATATATATATGTATGGAAAGCTCTGAATGTCTAGTTTCATACAAACATAGTTTTATCAAATTTACATAGCTGTAGGTGGAGCCGTACACTCTGCCCTATAGACTGTTGAAGGGTTTTACTCCTTCAGCCTCTCACATCTTTCTATTCTCATCCTTTTCTACTCCTTAATCAATTTGAAACACAAAACAACCATCAAACCAACCTATAATCATCATATACATCCAAACATCACATCAAGAAGTGAGAAACAAAAGCCCCAAATTAGTCAACTATACCCAAGAAGACAAGAACAAGGTTGAATCTCAACCTTTATTTTGATGTAACAACTAGCTAGTCTTGAGTTCTAGTGAAGGATATGGATGCAAGAGGCTTGATGAAGGCTGAAAGTGAAAGAAGGAGATGAAGAAGATGAAGAAAAGAAGAGAGCGACGCTGTTAGAGGGAGGTCGAATTCTGCTTGTGCAGAAAAGCGAAATAAGGCAGCAAAATATTTGGAGTAGTTAAGAAGGAAACACACCATTGGTTGAAGGATCTTGTGGCCCAATTTCAGCCAACCTTCCCCCATTCTTTGTGGCTGTCTTGCGCCACTTTTATGGGTTAAGTAGTTGAGTTTTCAGCCACTTGATGCAGGGTTATTAAGTATGAAATCCTATTGATTCGGTTCCAACAATTTAACACACCGAATCTTTACCGATTTCCTTTAAATCGCTAAATCGATTTTGAGAAAATTTCTATGAAATCTCCTATGCTTCCAACCTAATTACCTTATATCTAAACTCAATTAATTGCTAATTAATTGATACTAAATAAATATTTAGTCGAATTTTAATTAACTTCAATTATTCGATAAAAATCAAATAATTAGGCAAAAAACGATAAGAAAAATTTCGGTGAATGTTACAAATAACAGAACTATGAGCCCTCTTAGGATAAGAATGTATGATGCCATTAGGCATGATGTATGCCAAGTTTGATTGAGCATTGTCTCATGATTAGACGATTGATGTGATAATATGAGACGGATATAATGGATTGTTAGTGGAAAATTTCATGATTGGCATTTTCGGGAAGCTTCGATCTAGCCGTCATGCTGCCGGATATAATGAATTTACTCGAGTATTTTACTTGTTTTTAGTTAAGTACTTTGATTTAGGTTTTTTTCTAGTTTGTCTGTCATTTTCTCATATTTTAATTAGCTATTTATGTTTTAATTGTGTTTCAATTAGGTGCAAGCACTCAAGTGGGGAAGGGGAGTTTAGTTGGAGTCTTAAGGAGCCTAGAAGTAAACAAAAGAGACAAATTTGTAGAGTTGCTATTTTGATAGCCACGCTCAAGCACGCGACGCCAAGCTCGAGTGTGGGCAAACAGAGAAGTCCCAAATTCAGCAAAAGGAGCACGCTCGAGTACACAACCTCATGCTCGAGCATGGATCAAACTCAAGTGCATGACCCCAAGCTCGAGCGCAATCCCGAAGTAGAGAGCACAAGCTTTTGCTTCAGGGGCACGCTCGAGCATGGCTGCGATAAAATAGGAAAGTTTGTTTTTCAAAGTAGTCTTGTGGAAGAAGATCTTGGGACACTATTTAAAGGATTTGGACAACCTTTTTTACACCTTTTGGACACTCTAAACACTGGAGGAAACCCTAGAGGAGAGGTTCAAAGATTCAAGGAGCTTTGTGGAGAATTTTGTGAAGAGTTGGAAGCATCCTTCACCTTCAAGACATTGGAATCCTTATTTTTTTTTATGACTACTCTTTCTTTTGTTCTTTCTTCTACTTTTTTCTATTATTTATGATTCTATCATGATCTAAACCCTATTCTAGGCTATTGATGGATCCAACTATATGATGATGTTACTCATGGATTGATTTTATTTATGTTGATTATTAAGTGTTTATGATTGTTCCTATCACTTTCGAGTGATTAGCCACCACTCAACTGATTTGTTCATTTGCAATAACTAGAGATAAGGTTTATAAACAAAGCTTCTCATCATAAACACCATGAGTTAAGTGAAATCTAGAGATAGATAAACGCAACTTATGTGGTCATCTTAGGAATTCGTGAAGTTTCAACCTTTTTCTAAATTAGTTTGTAACTAAGAGATTAGGCAATCAATTTAGGATAACGAAAATTTCTTGACCTTGAGAAAGGCTTGGAACTAGTTTAAGGAATCTGACCATTAATCAATTAAGGTAAAAATGAGATAATTGAGATCTATGGTAATTGAGTCCATAGTTAGGTGAAGTCATTTAGCCCTAGTGTCCATCCCATTGGTCTAAGTCAACTTTAAGTGCAATTTTGTTCTCTTGTGTATTTGATTTTTTTTCTTATTTACTCATTCCTTCCCTCTAGTCCAAATAGTCATTCCTGTTAGTTACTCGGTATTTGATCTATCTTCATGGGAATGATACCTTTCTCATCACTTTATTACTTATTCGATCTGGTATACTAGTCGAAGTCGTATTAGTTTTGAATATATTCTTAATTCGAGTGCATAGGATTCTTATGACATAAAAAATTGTCACTTTAGCATAAGAGGGTATTTAAACATACCAAAACCAAGATTTGGATAGTTCAAGTAAGATGTAGATAATTAGAGCAATTACATAGAAAGTAGCAACATAAAGAACATATCCATCCAGATTTTATGATCTTGTAATAGTGTAAACTTAGTGTAACTAAGTAAATATGATTTCAATCAGTTGAAAGAAAAGAGATCAACCAGGATCTCAAGGCATTCAATGACTCACATATCAGATCGTTTAATAGCTCACACATTGTATAGTTGCACTAGCTGAAAAGATTTGATCAAAGGATATTAAAGTATAATTGTTAGAAAGATAAATATGATTGAACTGTAATGCTATCCATAGTCATATGATAAAATGTTCAAAAATATATAAAAATAAAGAGAAAATGAAATGTTTCAAGATGAGATGCTAAAAAAAAAATATTTGAGTCCTAAGACTAATGTATGTATGCTCCCCCTCAACTTAGGCTTTTCTTGAAATATCTTTCCTTTTCCCTCTTTGACATCATCAAAAAAATGAAGATGTAGGATCATAGAAGAGCCATCACTGATTGTCTTTTACTTTCTAAATCATATTTAAAATCTACAATAGAATATTCTCCATCTTATTCATTCTTGTATCTGTCCTTTGCTGATGAGCTTGAAGTTCAACTTGGTTGGCCATGATATTATGTTGATTGGCCAGGAGTAGATCCATCTGGACTTTAGCAGCATTTGGAGAAACTTCAACATATAAAGAGTCTCCAGAAGGCAATTTTTCATTATGCTGATTGTGACTAGCTGAGGATTGTTGGGGCTTAATAACAACAAGAGTAGCTGTTCTGTCATATTTTGGTGTTGAGATCAGTAGGAGCAATGTCTGTGCAGTAACAGGAGTAGCAGGAACATCTTGACGGACTATGGCAGTGGGTGAATTTAGCATTGGAGTGTTCAAATTTTCAGCTTCAAATTCAGTAGCAACAACAACATTTTCTGATTCTGCTACCAGATCAAGTATCCTTTTGGGCTCTAACCTTTCTAGTGCAGTCTCAGCTGTTTGAACTAATGATCCTTCTTGATTCAAGGGAATCAATGGTAAGTTAATAGGTTGACTAGCTGGCTATTCTATTCTTTTTTTAGCTCCTTCAGAAGGTAACATAACCCTTCTCATCTCAAATGGTGGATTGACATCTTCAATGACCACATAATATTGGTTCACCTCCAGAGAAGTAGATGAGCTTCTTATACCTCTAGTTGAGGCACCAACTCCAATTACTTTATCCTTTTGCCTTTGCAGCCATGCCTTGGTTCTCATTCTATTTTCTATTACTTTTGGTAAAGCCTTTCTAACATAAGAAGGAGGGAGTTCTATAGAAGGTTGTGCACAGGCTTTCTTTATTGGCTTCTTCCCTTTTAGTTGGATTACAGGATCCTCATCTTTATCTAAAGCTTTTGCTTCAAGTTACTCCTATTGCTATTGAGGAGGTTGTTCCCTGATCATAATCCTTCTTTCTCTAGGTCTGGAGGGTCTTTGTGTAAATTTTGCAGGTGCAATAGTATTCATTAGTTGTGCAGTGATGGCAGATTCTTCATCTTGTGCACTAAAGGAGGATGATTCTTTAGCAATCTTCAGTAATCTTCTTTTACTAACTTTTTTCTCTTTAGAGATAGGGGAGAGACTTTTCTCATGCCTCTTTTTCTTTCTAAGTTCTTTAGAAGGTGTGGATTTAACCTTCTGGAGAAGAGCTTATCTTCTCTTCGGCTCCTTCTTTTCTTCTTTCTTATTGTTCTTTTTCTCTTCTTCTTCTTTCTTCTTTTCTCTGTCTATATCATGGCCTTGATGTTTTAAACCCATAGTAGAGAATGTTTTCTTGGTGGTGGCAAGGTATTTCTCATCCTTCCTACACCCATCAACAGGAAGTTGGGCTTTTGCGAACACACGTGTGAGGAGCATACTATAAGGCATAGCAGCATGACTCCTTCGTGCTTCATCAATGGGCAAGAGCATGTAGTCCAAAATCATCCTGACCAGATTTATCCTTCTTTTGCTCATAAGGCAAAACATGACCATTTGGTCCACTTTTGTCATAACATCAGTATTTCCTATTCTAGGAAGCACAATGTATTGGACAATAGAATATATAGCCCTAACAGTAGTAAGAAGATTTGAAGTACAAATATTTCTTGCATGCATTTCTCTTCTGCCAGTAAGTACTCCAAAAACTTTCTCTTCAGTGGGTCCAAGTTATTCCTACCATTTGGAACCATCTCTGTGTAACATCCTCAATTTCATCCCGTGCTAAATTACCTCAGTAACCCTGAGTAATTAGGCGCTTAATGAGAAATTGTGAGATTAAGGCTTAATTAAGGGGTTACATGGATGAGAAAAAGTCAAGAGAATGCTTAATCGAGATTAGATAATCTCTAATTAAGTAAGTCAGATCCCCTATAGCTTAATTAAGCACTAATCGCCCTTAATTAGCCTAATCAAGTTTAATTAAGGTTAATTAAGCTTAATCATAAGATTAATTTTTGATAATTATGTTCTTGTGTGTTAATTACTAACCCTTGGTTAATCATCTTAATTAAGTTGTATGAGTACTTAACTACATGATTAAATTCAAATTTACTCAACTAGACAATAAAGTAAAGAGTGATGTCATAAAAGCACAAAGCATGAGATAAGACTACTTTATGTAAGAGTTTGACCATGTTTTGTCTCCCTATCATCCCATTTGTCCCCTTAATCACTAATTAACACAAGATAACACAAAGTGAAGCAAAAATATCTCATTCTCCTTCCTTTATGTGGACGCCACGTTCACACACACACATACACACACACACACACTCACATTTTCATTTTCACTCATCGTATTCTCTCTCATCAAACCAAGTCCTCCTATTTCTCTCTAAAACTTTCTTCATCTTCTTTATCTTCTTCTTCTTTTCTCCACCACCACCACCTAAACCACTCACTTAGCCCTTCAAAGACCTCATCTTTGGGTCTTTGGAGACAAGATCTAAACACTACAAGACTCATTTTCAAGAGAACTCAAGAGTTCTCTCCTTGCTCATTCAAAACCCCCACCATCATCATCATCTTCTTCTTCCACTTCTCTTGTTTTTGCGCCATCTTCAAGAAAGGTAGTGATCTTCATCTTTTCATTTTGTTTGCTCAAGAAAGCTTGGAGCTTGGTTCTCTCATGACCAAGATCTCTAAGTGGAAACTTGAGAAAATCCTTTATCCTCTTCAAGAGCAAAAGTTTCTCTTTTTGGCAAAATATGTTCTTGAATGTTCTTGATGTTCTTCAAGTGTTCTTAAGTTTCTACTTTTAGTAAAATGTGTTCTTGATGTTCTTCAAGTGTTCTTAAGTTTCTACTTTTGGCAAAATATGTCCTTGAATGTTCTTGATGGTATCTTGCTTAAAGTTGTTCCTTTTCTTATGATGAGTTGATGATTAGAAAAGCTTCACCTTTTTATGTTTCCATGATTTGATAAGACTTTGAACATTCTAAAAGCTTAAAACTCTAAAAAGTTTGCTTCTTAACACACAAAAAGTAATGCAAGTTTTAGTGCCATCATAAAGTCTTCTTTTGTTTTGTTTTGAAGACAAGAATACATGTGAAAGTCTAAGCTTTTTAGTATAATAAGCCTTTTTAAGTTAGAGGAATGATATTTTGTCACTAATGTCTTAAAAATCACATCTTAAAGAAAAGACCTTTTATAAAGTTTCAAACTTTAATTAAGAGTGAGACCTTTAAGTCATAAAAGTGTTATTTTGTAACATTTAATTCATAAAATTTAAATCTTGAACCAAAACAATGCAAAAAGGTGTTAATTTTTGTAAAGATCAAGACTTTTTAGTTAAAAAGCTAGTGACTTGTACCATTATTTCATAAAGATCTAATCTTTAAGATAAAAGCTTGAAGCTTTGTAACTTGATTAAGTTAAATCACCCTTGGCATTTAGTGAACATGGTGTTGTTGAGTTCATGATGTGGTTATGCATTGTCATGACCTAAAGATTAGAGGGATCTCAAACTCCTTGGGAACAAAAGTGTGATTAGGGCCTCTGAGCATACCATGAACCTAGGAATCACTAAGTGCACTATTTCATGGAAAGGAAACAACCACATAACTTAATTAATTTGAATAAGTGTTCCATAAGACATAAACTAAAGTAAAGAATAATTTCATACGAGAATTAAGTAACTAAAAGGCCATGTACACACATCTTAACTCTGTGATTCTCTCATGGGTAACCATGGGAAATCATATGATGATTCATAATATTCTTCACAAGGAATAATGCAACTATAAACCCCTTCAGGGCATGAAGGTGTGATGCCATGCGGCATGATGAATGATGAGTTTGATTGAACTTTGTCTCATGATTGAATGATGAGTATGATGATATGATATAGATATGATGAACTGTTTGTTAAAAGTTGATGATTGGCATTTCGTGGAAGCTCCGGTTTAGCCGTTATGCTGTCGGATTTCTGTCAAAATTATGGACTTAGTCATATCATTGCATGTGTCCACTCAAGAAGTATTATGCTTGTAAAGTATAATGATAAGAAAAGAAACCATGGGATATGCCCCCTCGATCACTTCCAGGAAGTAAAAGGCGGTGATCCACAAGGAACCTTTATGGGGGAGGCAAGGGTGACATGGAGGACCTTCCAACTTAGAGGTAACCAATATCGACTTAGTCTGATTTGGTTAGTACTGCGTGACAACGGTCACGGAATGAGCTCGTGTCCAAAAGCAGTCTATTTTAAAGGAAAGTAAAGAATGTTAAGCATGTGCTAAAAAAATGCAAGTAAATCCAAAGTATAACCCTGGTTAAGTTTATGATGATGCATGTCTTTGCATGTAATTACATTGTCCATTTGCATCATGAATGTTCCTTCTATGTTTCAATACATATGTTAGTTTTGATGATGTAGTTATGATGTAAGTTTATAGCAACCCGCTTCGGAGTTTAAGTTTTCAAAACCATTAAAATTGAACTTATATCTGTCCATTGCTTTTACAATTAACCCGAAGTGGCTGGGACGATGACGATGACACTGTGTTTGTCTAGTCGCGATCCTACTAAGAAATTTAGTATTTCTCACTCCTACATTTTCATGTCGTCTTCAGAGGATGCCGGCGTCGAGCATAGTGGTGATTTTTATTGAGTTTCCAGTGATGCATTGGCACTTTGACCCGATGCTGAATGCATTTGTGCTGATTGCTCAGGCAGTAATGCAGGTCTACATTTTCCATAGCCGCCAGTTCCGTGCACCTGTGATGAGCCCATTTTTCTGCCCTCATGAGCTGTTCGAGGACATTACTATGGATGACGTTCACCCGCCTTTCCATCCTCCGAGGTACCCCGCAGATGGAGATTTCGATTCGGACACTCGTCTGACACTGACAGTTTCGTTGGATTCCGATCCTTCGAAGCCGTCTTATCCGAGCTATCATGTGGAGATGGATCTATCTGAGCTTTCCTACCCGTCTGTGATCCGTCTGTCATCCGATTCTTCTTCTTCTTCTGCAGCCCCTCGTCACACACCACCCCCGGTTCACAGTCATGGATTCATTCGCATCCGTGCCGTGCCATGCCTTGTGGGCGTGGCCGTGCTCAAGGTGGGGGACGTGGCGATGTTACTCCTGGTGGATTCGAGAACGGTTTCCTCCCTCCAAATGAGTGAGGTGTTGATTTGTATGCGGAGTTGAGCATAATGAGAGCCCTTTTTTGGTTGTAATCAGGGTTATCATTTTCATTTAGCATGTATGGGCAGATTGGGATTTCTTATGTATTTCCTTTTATCATGTATTTTGTCAGGGTACTCTGTAGGGATGACAGTAGGTATCGGACCCATTATTATCTTTGTGTATCACTTCTGCTATCACTACTATTGTATTAACTATGGAATGGCTATGGAATGAATGTTATCTTTATCTAGATTGTGGTTATTCTCATTGCTTCTATTTATGTTAAATGTGATGTATGAATGATATAGTGACATTTGTATTGCACGTTCATGATGCGCTCATGGCTCCTGGCTTTCAAAACAGCTTACTCTTATTATTAAAAAAAAATTTACCACTATTTTTGTTAAAAGTAATTTCTAAAAGGTAATGTTAGCTCCGCGAGCAAAAGTAACAACTAATCATTCCACAATATGACTTAAGCATAGAATGGAACTATTAGGGTGTTACATTTTGGTATTAGAGCAGTTCGTCCTTGAAGAGCCTGGGGATGGACTGACTATGCTTCTAAGCACACGTGTTAATTAAGTGATGCTTTGAGTCTCAACTGTATGATGAGATGTAGGAATTAGATATGCATAATCGTCTATTTAGAATGTGGTTAGTTGCTAGTTCACTCAACATAAATGTTGAGCCTGATCAACTCAATATCTTTTGTCTTGTATACCAGGAACTAATGGCTTCAGGAAGACGTGGTAGGCCTCGTAACGAGCCGGAAGGTCCTGAGGAAGTCATGGGGACGCCCCGTGAAATGGCTGCTGCCATGAGGGAGCAAGCTGCTATTGCCCATCGCATGATGGAACGAAAAGGACCAAAGGGATGAAGAGAATCCCGAAGGGCACAATGGAGGAGCCGAGGTAGACCTTGAGTACCTCAAGTTTGCTGAGTTCAGGAAGGCGAATCCGCCGAGCTTTAGAGGGACGTACAATCCCGATTGAGCTGATGAGTGGATCAAAGCTATTGAGAAGATTTTCACAGTGTTGGCCTACACCGAGGAGCAGAAGGTAGCCTTTACTACCTATATGTTGGAAGCTGATGCCGAGTTCTGGTGGGTAGGCACAAAGAAGTTATTGGAAGGAGCCCAAACCCACATCACTTGGGAGATTTTCAAGACGCACTTTTACGAGAAGTATTTTCCCGCATCCGTGAGGAATGCGAAGGAGCTGGAGTTCATAAGTCTATGATAAGGGACCATGAATATTGCCGAGTATATAGCTAGGTTCGAGGAGCTATGCAAGTTCTCGACAGTTTATCAAGGGAACCCGGATGAGCGCTAGAAATGTGTGAAGTTTGAAGGGGGATTGTGTGAAGAGATATTGGCATATGTAGGACCAATGGATATCCGTGACTATGCTATACTCATCAACAAGTGCCGTTTGGTGGAGAATTGCAACCGCAAGTTGTCGGTGGTAAGGTTTGAAGCCTACAAGAAGAAGTTGGCACCGTAAGGGCAGAAGTTCAAGCCCCAACCCCCGAGAAAACCATTTCAAGGTGGAGGTTTCAAAGGAAAGCAACCCCAAAAGCCTACTAGGAATCCACCCAAGCCAACGAATGGTCAAGCTTGCCTTAAGTGTGGCAAACATCATGGAGGACACCCTTGTTTGGCTGGCCAGAATGCTTATTTCCGATGCGGAAAGCCTGGACATATGGCAAGAGACTGCACTGTCAAGCTATTGTCCCCTACCAATAAGCCCCAACACCAAGGAAAGGTCTTTGCCCTTAATGCTTAGGAGGCCACTCAGTCCAACGATCTGATCCAAGGTAAGTGCGAGGTCAATAGTAGGACCTTAATTGTGCTGTATGATTCTGGAGCTACACACTCCTTTATATCTCATGATTGTGTAGATAGATTAGGATTGTCTATGTCTGAATTGCCCTATATGTTAATTGTTTCTACTCCTGCTGGGAAACTAGTTAAGACTTGTCATTGTTGCTTGAGTTGTCAATTCCAAATTAATGGTAGGTCTTTTGTAGCGAATTTGATTTGTTTGCCTTTGTCTGGTTTGGATTTGATTCTAGGCATGGATTGGCTTTTGGCTAACCATGCTATGATAAATTGCTCTGAAAAATCTGTTGTTCTTCCTCCTGTACCTGTTAAGCCCGTGGAGCCTATTAGTTTGTTTTTGAACTCTGTTAGGGTAGGAAGTAGTGAGTTTGGTGATCAGGGATATATTTTCCTTATGGCAACTGAAGTGGAACTGGAGCAGATATTGGATGAGATCCTCGTAGTTAGGGAATACTCGGATGTATTTCCTAACGACATACCCGAGTTTCCCCCAGAAAGGAAAATCGAGTTTTCTATAGAGTTGGTGCTGGGTACTGGGCCAATCTTTATAGCACCCTATAGGATGTCCCCAGTGGAGTTGTCGGAGTTGAAGGGACAATTGGAAGAATTATCGGAGAAGAAGTTCGTAAGACCTAGTGCCTCACCTTAGGGAGTCCCGGTGTTATTTGTGAAAAAAAAGGATGGCAGTATGAGGCTGTGTATGGACTATAGACAATTAAACAAAGTGACTGTTAAGAACAAGTTTCCCTTGCCTAGGATAGATGACCTCATGGACCAACTGTAACATCCCGGTTTCCGAGTTCGGCTTTGCCCTCAGGACTGATTCATTCCGATTTCCGACTTCGTCCTTGAAACACAGATAAGAGTATTATTCCAGAGTTCCGAGTTAGTTTTGCTGGATTCCCGACTTCATGCCTTGTACGACTTCCGACTTCGTATGGATTATTTCCAATGACTTCCGAGTTTAACCTTCAAGTTCGAACACATGAACATAATTCCATGAGATCCGGTTTCATGCCTCAAGGAAAATATTTCCGGATTCCGATGTCACCAACCATACAGTGTATAAATTCCGACTTCACATCCTGTCCGACTTCCGATTAAATCTTCAATTTTGATTATGAACGATTTCCGACTTCGAGGTATATACGGGCATAATTTCCGACCTACGACTTCAAGCGGCATACTTTACTACTTCACGACTTCCGACTTCATGTCTTAAAAGTATTGATACACGGTTTCCGAGTTTAAGAACTTGTGTTTGGAAATGTGATTTGAATTCCCGAGTTCCGACCTTAGTGTTGAACTCAATTGGGATGGACACGAGTTCTGATTTTAAATCCAGTATTGGCATTCCCGAGTTCAAATAGGAAGTTCCGAGATTATGTGATGGTGAACTTTCGACTTACGGCCTCCGATTTCCCCAAAGTCACAAACAAGCTGGTACGAGTTCCGATATTAGGCTTCAGCTCCCAGCTCAAGTAAAAACGACCCGAGTTCCGACTTAAAGTATAATAAGGATGAGTTCCGACTTCATATACATGAGGTTCACGAGTTACGACTTTATAGAGCCTACGAGTTCCGATTTCGTTTCCAGAATATGCTAGAAACTACCACACAAAGGGCAACGTGGAGAGCAAGGTTGGCTGAAACTTGGCCTTATGTTTATAGGCCAATCACAACCTTCCAAGTTAACCCCCACTCATGCCTATATAACACATCCTTCCTCCTTTGATTCAGACCATAATTCACGTTGCTTTCCTCTTCTCCTTCAGCTCTCTTTCTCTCTTGCTCACACATCCAAAGCTCAAGCTAAGTTCCAGCCTTGTTCATCCAAACTCCAAGTTTCAGCACTTAGCCAAATCTTGCTCCAAAGAGGTAGGATTCTGCTCTATTCTTGAATTCCTCACACTATGATTGCATGAGATTTGTGCTATTCTTTATGTGTTTGATGAACTATTGGATGTATTGGATGAATTTATGATTGAATTAATATAAGACTTTGAGTCAGAATTATGATTAGAAGGAGAAGATTAGAAGGAATGGAGAAGTGAGATGCTATCTTGGTGAGGGAGTCCACGGCAATCCGTACGACGGAGTGTACGGCGCTGCCTACGATCGGTCAAATCCGATGAAACTATTTTTAGATGAAAGTAGACATTCAGGGCTTTCCATAGATATATCATATAAGGTTATTGGATTAGTATTGAGGGAGATACGAATTTTTGAAGTTTGACCTAGGGTTTAGAATGTTCATCCGGGCAGGGTGACATGAGGAGGGTATAACTCACCCTATACAACTCCAAATCGAGTGAAACTAAGTTTGTTAGAAAGCTTACACACAGAGGAACACCCCAATATAAGATTCCGAGTTTGTTATGGTCCCAATTGTTCCCAGTGATTCGAGGAAGTTATCTTATGTCTAATTCAGACCAAAACAGGGTAGTTCAGGAAGGTCAAATTTCAGGACTTATATCTCGAGATGTACTTAAGAAAATGGAGTGAAACTTGTGGCAAATGAAAGCTTGTCCTGTTAGCTTTAATATGAGACTGATTTCGCATGATTTGAGTTTAGTTTCTATTTTAAGTGAATTTATACTTCCAGGAGTGTAACTCGGGCTAGTGACTGAGCGAGTTGAGGTAAGATTTGAATATCTTGAAGTATATAAATCAGAATGACATGGGACCAAAGAGGTTAGAAAGTAGACCTATAGAGCTATGACATATCCAAATTTCAGATCTAAATGAGTTGAATAGAAATAAAGGTGAATTATACAAGATTCGGGCAGAACCGAATAGAATTGGCAGAATGGCCAAAATGATAATTTTACAAGTGTTAGTAGAACATATAAGGTTTGAATTGAGGATTGCCAGCTTGACATTGTTATATGTGTGTTAAGTTGATTATGTTGCTTTGACTAATTTGTCCGTGAAATGCTGGCACTATTCATGGGGAAACGGACCTGATCCGTTATCTTTGATTTACTGGCTAAGTCTAAGAAGTCATGAATGTTTAAATGTAAGGATGGATTGAAATATAAAGGGGTATATAGAAACCCTATATTTAAGAATGACATAATTATGTTATGAGGTATATGAGAGTAAGTGATGTAGCATATGTATAACTATGCTTGAATATGTTTGAGAATGAAGGAATGTGAAAATATTGAATGTGAATCCCTTCACTTGGAGGCAGTTATTTGAAATCCCTCCCTGTGAAGGCAGTTAAATGATAAAGATATGAAATCCTTTCACTTGGAGGCAGTTGCACTTGAATCCCTCCTTGTGAAGGCAGTTAAGACAATGAGATCCCTCTACCTTGGAGGCACGTGGTCAGATGAGATCCCTCTATGTTGAAGACACGTGGTCAGATGAGATCCCTCAAATTTTGAGGCACGTGACCAGAATCGATCCCTTCAACTAGAGGCACGTGACCAGAATCGATTCCTCCAAGAATAGAGGCACGTGAATCCCCTTGCCGGTGAGTCGGTGTGACGATGGTCACGGGTGATGCTGACGAGATCACTCCAAGGCCAGGCTACCCAAGGGCAGTAAATGCACCCTAGGGACGATGATACGGCTAGGCGTGCCAAGTAAAAGACTAAAGACTAAAGATTTTATGACAAAAAGGAAGATGAAGAAAGAAAAGCAAGTTTCATGTATAGGCATGAATTTAAGTACGAGCAATTTTATGTGCAGAGGTTATATTCCTAGCATATTAATGTTATCTGTGTTTTAATATGCGACAGTTATTATTCATGGTGGTATAACTGAATGAGTTTTATGTGTTCTCCCAAATGCTGAGTATATGATTAAAATGAACTTTGCTTCGGATAAGACACTTTTCAAAATGTAAAATTAAACAGTTTGTGCAGCATGTTCATCCTTTTCAAAATAAACCGAAGCAAACTGGAGACGAACATGATGACACTATGCATGAAGATTAGAGAATCCTACTGAGAATTTTATAATTCTCACTCCTATTTCCATGTTGTCTCCAGATAATTTCAGAAGTTTCCGAAGACGGCTGAAGTTGCTGTCAGTTGAGGTCCGCTCAGGTAACAGTAACAGCTCCAGGGTATAGTACTATGACTTAAGCATAGTACTGTGCTTAGGAGGGTGTTACATTAATGGTATCAGAGCAGTTCTATCCTCTCCGGACCTGAGGATTTGGACTGACTACGTTTCCAGTGTACTCTGGAATCTTTAGGAAATGAGAGAATGTCATGCGACTAGTCTTATCTGCTTAGATGAGATATAGGATATGAAAATCCAATTAGAAACGCATGACCGCCTAACTGTGATTGTTATTAGTTGCTGTCACACTTAACTTATTGTTGAGCCTGATCAACTCAATGCTTTGTTGTGTGTGACTAGGAACTAATGGCTTCCAGGGGGCGCGGTAGGCCACGAACTGTAACCACTCCAGAAGATCCTGCTAATCTTATGGATACAATGCGTGAAATGGCTCACGCCATGCGGGAGCAAGCCGCTGCAGCTCATCAAATGATGGACCAGTTGGGTAGGCGACCCGAGGCCAGCCATGTAGGAAATCCACCTGGGCTAGGAGTAGACCTGGAATATCTCAAGTTTGCGGAATTCCGAAGAGCAAACCCACCCAGCTTTAGAGGAGCTTTCAACCCTGACAAGGCTGACGAATGGATTAAGGCGATGGAAAAGGTTTTCTCTGTTTTGGATTGTACAGATCGCCAGAAAGTAGCATTTGCCACTTATATGCTCGAAGCAGATGCAGAATTCTGGTGGAATGGTGTGAAGCGACTATTAGAAGGATCCCAGACGGAGATCACCTGGATTGTGTTCAAGGATGCTTTTTACCAAAAATACTTTCCTGCATCAGTCCGAAATGCTAAGGAACTGGAATTTATGCAACTCCGCCAGGGAAACAATAGCATATCAAAGTACATCGCCAAGTTTGAGGAGTTATGTAAGTTTTCCACGATCTATCAGCGAAATCCAGACGAGACGTGGAAGTGTGTCAAATTTGAAGGCAGATTGAGGGAAGATATCCTCGCCACAATATGCCCTATGGAAATCAGGGATTTTCCTACATTAGTAAACAAATGCAGACTTGTGGAGAACTGTAACAAGAAATTGGAGAATTCCCAGTCTGATACGTATGGAAAGAGGCTTGCACCTGAAAACCAGGAACTTGAATATGCCTCACCACCGAAGAAACTGCATCAATTCAATGGACGTGGGGATAAACAGTTTCAAGGGCCAAGCGCAGGGCAAACTTGCTTTAAGTGTGGAAAGTATCATGGAGGAAGGCCTTGTCTGGCCGGACGGAATGTATGTTTCAGGTGTGGCAAGCCAGGGCATATGATCAGAGAATGCCCTGAACACCAACCATCGACTCCTAAACCGCAGCGTTAAGGGAGAGTGTTCACTATAAACGCGGAGGAAGCAACATCCTAGAGGAGTCATCGCAAAGATTAGGGATAACCTAGGACAAGGGTCCTCTTTTTGTAAAATTTCGTTATGTTAGATTATATAACTAGGCCGACTGTAATTTTCTTTGACTATGTTTGTTCAACTTCAGTGTGCTTATGTGTGAAGTTTTTCTTCAAACTCATAGTTAGTTTTGTAAGCAAATTTTGAGGGCAAAATTTTTAAAAAGGAGGGTAGTAATGTAACATCCCGGTTTCCGAGTTCGGCTTTGCCCTCAAGACTGATTCATTCCGATTTCCGACTTCGTCCTTGAAACACAGATAAGAGTATTATTCCAGAGTTCCGAGTTAGTTTTGCTGGATTCCCGACTTCATGCCTTGTATGACTTCCGACTTCGTATGGATTATTTCCAACGACTTCCGAGTTTAACCTTCAAGTCCGAACACATGAACGTAATTCCATGAGATCCGGTTTCATGCCTCAAGGAAAATATTTCCGGATTCCGATGTCACCAACCATACAGTGTATAAATTCCGACTTCACATCCTGTCCGACTTCCGATTAAATCTTCAATTTTGATTATGAACGATTTCCGACTTCGAGGTATATACGGGCATAATTTCCGACCTACGACTTCAAGCGGCATACTTTACTACTTCACGACTTCCGACTTCATGTCGTAAAAGTATTGATACACGGTTTCCGAGTTTAAGAACTTGTGTTTGGAAATGTGATTTGAATTCCCGAGTTCCGACCTTAGTGTTGAACTCAATTGGGATGGACACGAGTTCCGATTTTAAATCCAGTATTGGCATTCCCGAGTTCAAATAGGAAGTTCCGAGATTATGTGATGGTGAACTTTCGACTTACGGCCTCCGATTTCCCCAAAGTCACAAACAAGCTGGTACGAGTTCCGATATTAGGCTTCAGCTCCCAGCTCAAGTAAAAACGACCCGAGTTCCAACCTAAAGTATAATAAGGATGAGTTCCGACTTCATATACATGAGGTTCACGAGTTACGACTTTATAGAGCCTACGAGTTCCGATTTCGTTTCGAATATGCTAGAAACTACCACACAAAGGGCAACGTGGAGAGCAAGGTTGGCTGAAACTTGGCCTTATGTTTATAAGCCAATCACAACTTTCCAAGTTAACCCCACTCATGCCTATATAACACATCCTTCCTCCTTTGATTCAGACCATAATTCACGTTGCTTTCCTCTTCTCCTTCAGCTCTCTTTCTCTCTTGCTCACACATCCAAAGCTCAAGCTAAGTTCCAGCCTTGTTCATCCAAACTCCAAGTTTCAGCACTTAGCCAAATCTTGCTCCAAAGAGGTAGGATTCTGCTCTATTCTTGAATTCCTCACACTATGATTGCATGAGATTTGTGCTATTCTTTATGTGTTTGATGAACTATTGGATGTATTGGATGAATTTATGATTGAATTAATATAAGACTTTGAGTCAGAATTATGATTAGAAGGAGAAGATTAGAAGGAATGGAGAAGTGAGATGCTATCTTGGTGAGGGAGTCCACGGCAATCCGTACGACGGAGTGTACGGCGCTGCCTACGATCGGTCAAATCCGATGAAACTATTTTTAGATGAAAGTAGACATTCAGGGCTTTCCATAGATATATCATATAAGGTTATTGGATTAGTATTGAGGGAGATACGAATTTTTGAAGTTTGACCTAGGGTTTAGAATGTTCATCCGGGCAGGGTGACATGAGGAGGGTATAACTCACCCTATACAACTCCAAATCGAGTGAAACTAAGTTTGTTAGAAAGCTTACACACAGAGGAACACCCCAATATAAGATTCCGAGTTTGTTATGGTCCCAATTGTTCCCAGTGATTCGAGGAAGTTATCTTATGTCTAATTCAGACCAAAACAGGGTAGTTCAGGAAGGTCAAATTTCAGGACTTATATCTCGAGATGTACTTAAGAAAATGGAGTGAAACTTGTGGCAAATGAAAGCTTGTCCTGTTAGCTTTAATATGAGACCGATTTTGCATGATTTGAGTTTAGTTTCTATTTTAAGTGAATTTATACTTCCAGGAGTGTAACTCAGGCTAGTGACTGAGCGAGTTGAGGTAAGATTTGAATATCTTGAAGTATATAAATCAGAATGACATGGGACCAAAGGGGTTAGAAAGTAGACCTATAGAGCTATGACATATCCAAATTTCAGATCTAAATGAGTTGAATAGAAATAAAGGTGAATTATACAAGATTCGGGCAGAACCGAATAGAATTGGCAGAATGGCCAAAATGATAATTTTACAAGTGTTAGTGGAACATATAAGGTTTGAATTGAGGATTGCCAGCTTGACATTGTTATATGTGTGTTAAGTTGATTATGTTGCTTTGACTAATTTGTCCGTGAAATGCTGGCACTATTCATGGGGAAACGGACCTGATCCGTTATGTTTGGATTTACTAAGTCTAAGAAGTCATGAATGTTTAAATGTAAGGATGGATTGAAATATAAAGGGGTATATAGAAACCCTATATTTAAGAATGACATAATTATGTTATGAGGTATATGAGAGTAAGTGATGTAGCATATGTATAACTATACTTGAATATGTTTGAGAATGAAGGAATGTGAAAATATTGAATGTGAATCCCTTCACTTGGAGGCAGTTATTTGAAATCCCTCCCTGTGAAGGCAGTTAAATGATAAAGATATGAAATCCTTTCACTTGGAGGCAGTTGCACTTGAATCCCTCCTTGTGAAGGCAGTTAAGACAATGAGATCCCTCTACCTTGGAGGCACGTGGTCAGATGAGATCCCTCTATGTTGAAGGCACGTGGTCAGATAAGATCCCTCAAATTTTGAGGCACGTGACCAGAATCGATCCCTTCAACTAGAGGCACGTGACCAGAATCGATTCCTCCAAGAATAGAGGCACGTGAATCCCCTTGCGGGTGAGTCGGCGTGACGACGGTCACGGGTGATGCTGACGAGATCACTCCAAGGCCAGGCTACCCAAGGGCAGTAAATGCACCCTAGGGACGATGATACGGCTAGGCGTGCCAAGTAAAAGACTAAAGACTAAAGATTTTATGACAAAAAGGAAGATGAAGAAAGAAAAGCAAGTTTCATGTATAGGCATGAATTTAAGTACGAGCAATTTTATGTGCAGAGGTTATATTCCTAGCATATTAATGTTATCTGTGTTTTAATATGCGATAGTTATTATTCATGGTGGTATAACTGAATGAGTTTTATGTGTTCTCCTAAATGCTGAGTATATGATTAAAATGAACTTTGCTTCGGATAAGACACTTTTCGAAATGTAAAATTAAACAGTTTGTGCAGCATGTTCATCCTTTTCAAAATAAACCGAAGCAAACTGGAGACGAACATGATGACACTATGCATGAAGATTAGAGAATCCTACTGAGAATTTTATAATTCTCACTCCTATTTCCATGTTGTCTCCAGATAATTTCAGAAGTTTCCGAAGACGGCTGAAGTTCTTTGTCGATTGAGGTCCGCTCAGTATGATAATAGCTCAGGGTATAGTACTATGACTTAAGCATAGTACTATGCTTAGGAGGGTGTTACACCAACTGCAAGGTGCAGCTGTGTTCTCCAAGATTGATCTGAGATCTGGATATCACCAAATAAGGGTGAAGGAGGAGGATATACCCAAAACGGCTTTTAGGACAAGGTATGGGCATTATGAGTTTGCGGTGATATCGTTTGGATTGACTAATGCCCCTGCTGTTTTTATGGATTATATGAACAGAATCTTTAGACCCTAATTGGACAAGTTTGTAGTTATTTTCATAGATGATATTCTCATCTATTCGAGAATAAAGGAGGAACACGGAGAATATTTGAGGGTTGTGTTAAGGATCTTGAGGGAAAAGGAGCTTTATGCCAAGTTATCTAAGTGTGAATTTTGGATGGAGGAAGTAAAGTTCTTAAGGCATGTAGTGTCACAAGGGGGTGTTGCTATAGACCCAAGTAAGGTTGAGGCTGTGATGAATTAGGAGAGACCAACCTCAGTGACTGAGATACGGAGTTTCTTGGGTTTAGCTGGTTACTACCGCAGGTTTATAAAAGGATTTTCCCAGATATCTTTACCCTTAACCAAGTTGACAAGGAAGGATGCTCCGTTTGTATAGATAATGGACTATGAGAAGAGCTTTCAAGAGCTAAAAGGTAAGTTAACCTTAACCCCAGTATTAGTTTTGCCGGACCCTAGTGGACCGTTTGAGGTTTACTGTGATGCCTCTGGGAGAGGTTTAGGTTGTGTCTTGATGCAGAATAGGAATGTGGTGGCTTATGCCTCTAGGCAGTTGAAGCCTCACGAAGTGAACTACCTAACCCATGACTTGGAACTAGCAGCAGTAGTGTTTGCCCTGAAGATATGGAGGCATTATCTGTATGGTGTGAGGTTCGAGATGTTCTCTGATCATAAGAGCTTGAAGTATCTCTTTGATCAAAAGGAGTTAAATATGAAGCAAAGGAGATGGATGGAGTTTCTAAAGGATTATGATTTTGGGTTGAACTATCATCCTAGAAAAGCCAATGTGGTGGCTAATATATTAAGTCAGAAATCCTTGCATGCGTATGGATGATGGTCAAGGAGAATGAGCTAGTAAGGAGCTTCAAAGACCTTAACCTTGAAGTTATGTTGACCCCCCATAGTTTAAGATTGAATCAGCTTAGGGTGACAAGCAATTTCAAGAGTCAAATTGCTCAAGCCCAAGGCGAGGAAGAGGAATTCTTGGAAACCCTAGCATTGGTGAAAGAAGGGAAGTTGAAGGGTTTTGCTCAAAGTACAGATGGGCTATGGAAATTTGAAGGAAGAATTTGTGTACCCGCAAGTGGTGACCTCCGAAGAAGGATTTTGAAGGAGGCTCATAAGAGCCAATTCACCATACACTCCGGTATGACAAAGATGTATCAAGACGTTAAGAAGATGTTCTGGTGGCCAGGATTGAAGAGGGACATTGCGGAGTTGGTAGGCAAGTGTTTAGTCTACCAAAAAGTAAAGATTGAACACCAAAAACCCTCTGGTATGTTGCAACCATTGGAGATCCCAGAATAGAAATGGGAAAGTATCTCTATGGACTTCGTGATAGGTTTACCCAGAATGCAAGCTGGGTTAGATGCAATATGGGTAATTGTTGATAGATTAACCAAGTCTGCTCACTTTTGGTCCATTCGAGCTACTTATCCTTTGGAAAAGTTAGCTCAACTGTATGTTCAAGAGATAGCAAGACTGTATGGTGTACCTTCAACCATAATCTCAGATAGGAACCCGAGGTTTACCTCTAGATTCTGGGGAGCCTTGCAAAAGGCATTTGGGACGAAGCTTTGCCTAAGTACAGCTTATCACCCCTAGACAGATGGATAGTCGGAGAGACTATCCAAACCTTCGAGGATATGTTGAGAGCTTGTGTGTTGGACAACCAAGGAAGTTGGGACAAATACTTACCTTTGATTGAGTTTGCCTATAACAATAGCCATCATGCACGTATTGGTATGGCACCCAATGAAGCTTTGTATGGAAGGAAATGCCAATCTCCCCCTATGTTGGTTTGAACCGGGTGAGCAAAGCCTATTAGGACCTGATCTGGTGAGGCAGACCACAAAGCAAGTCAGAAGGCTTAGGGACAGAATCCTTACAGCCCAAAGCCTTCAAAAGAGTTATGCGGATAAGAGGAGAAAACCTCTAGAGTTCCAAGAAGGAGAACATGTGTTCCTGAAAATCACTCCTACAATCGGCATAGGTAGAACCATGAAGGTCAAAAAGTTAAGCCCCTGTTTCCTTGGCCCTTTTCAAATTTTAAAACATGTCAGGTCAGTTGCTTACCAAATGGCCTTACCTCCAAATTTGTCAAACCTTCATGATGTTTTCCATGTGTCTCAATTGAGAAAATACCATTCCGATCCTAGTCATCTACTTGAGCCTGAAAGTGTACAGTTAAGGGAGGACCTAACTTTCAATCTACCACCATCTCAAATCGTGGATCCCGGGGCAAAATAGCTGAGGAATAAGACGGTACCCTTAGTCAAGGTGGCTTGGGGTAGAGGAAATATGGAAGAGTATAAGTGGGAGTTGGAGGCCAAAATGAAGAATGAGTATTCAAATTTATTTACAGGTAACGAATTTTGAGGGCAAAATTCTTTTTAAAGGTGAGAAGAAATGTAACATCCTCAATTTCATACTGTACTAAATTACCTCAGTAACCCTAAGTAATTAGGTACTTAATGAGAAATTATGAGATTAAGGCTTAATTAAGGGGTTACTCGGATGAGAAAAGTCAAGAGAATGCTTAATTGAGATTTTATAATCTCTAATTAAATAAGTCAGAGCCCCTATAGCTTAATTAAGCACTAATCGCCTTTAATTAGCCTAATCGAGTTTAATTAAGCTTAATCGCAAGATTAATTTTTCTTAATCGTGTTCTTGTGTGTTAATTACTAATCCTTACTTAATCATCTTAATTAAGTTGTATGAGCACTTAACCACATAATTAAATTCAAATTTACTCAACTAGATAATAAAGTAAAGAGTGATGTCATAAAAGCACAAAGCATGAGACAAGACTACTTTATGTAAGAGTTTGACCATCTTTTGTCTCCCTATTATCCCATTTGTCCCCTTAATCACTAATTAACACAAAATAACACAAAGTGAAGCAAAAATATCTCATTCTCCTTCCTTTATGTGGACGCCACTTTCACACACACACACACACTCACATTTTCATTTTCACTCATCCTATTCTCTCTCATCAAACCCAATCCTCCTACTTTTCTCTAAAACTCTCTTCATCTTCTTCATCTTCTTCTTCCTTTCTCCACCACCACCACCTAAACCACTCACTTAGCCCTTCAAAGACCTCATCTTTGGATCTTTGGAGACAAGATCTAAACACTACAAGACTCATTTTCAAGAACACTCAAGAGTTCTCTCTTTGCTCATTCAAAACCGCCACCGTCATCATCAAGAGGAGTCATTATCTTCTTCTTCCACTTCTCTTATTTTTGCGCCATCTTCAAGAAAGGTAGTGATCTTCATCTTTTCATTTTGTTTGCTCAAGAAAGCTTGGAGCTTGGTTCTTTCACGACTAAGATCTTTAAGTGGAAACTTGAGAAAATCCTTCATGCTCTTCAAGAGCAAAAGTTTCCCTTATTAGCAAAATATGTTCTTGAATGTTCTTGATGTTCTTCAAGTGTTCTTAAGTTTCTACTTTTAGTAAAATATGTTCTTGATATTCTTCAAGTGTTCTTAAGTTTCTACTTTTAGAAAAATATCTTCAAGCGTTCTTAAGTTTCTACTTTTAGTAAAATATGTTCTTGATGTTCTTTAGGTGTTCTTAAGTTTCTACTTTTAGAAAAATATGTTCTTGATGTTCTTCAAGTGTTCTTAAGTTTCTACTTTTGGCAAAATATGTCCTTGAATGTTCTTGATGGTATCTTGCTTAAAGTTGTTTCTTTTCTTATGATGAGTTGATGATTAGAAAAGCTTCATCTTTTTATGTTTCCACGATTTGATAAGACTTTGAACATTCTAAAAGCTTAAAACTTCAAAAAGTTTGCTTCTTGACACACAAAAAATGGCGCAAGTTTTAGTGCCATCATAAAGTCTTCTTTTGTTTTGTTTTGAAGACAAGAATACATATGAAAGTCTAAGCTTTTTGGTATAATAAGCCTTTTTAAGTTAGAGGAATGATATTTTGTCACTAATTCTTAAAAATCACACCTTAAAGAAAAGACCTTTCATAAAGTTTCAAACTTTTATTAAGAGTAAGACCTTTAAGTCATAAAAGTGTTGTTTTGTAACATTTAATTCATAAAGTTTAAATCTTGAACCAAAACAATGGGAAAAGGTGTTAACTTTTGTAATGATCAAGACTTTTTAGTTAAAAAGCTAGTGACTTATACCATTATTTCATAAAGATCTAATCTTTAAGGTAAAAGCTTGAAGCTTTGTAACTTGATTAAGTTAAATCACCCTTGGCGTTTAGTGAACATGGTGTTGTTGGGTTCATGATGTGGTTATGCGTTGTCATGACCCAAGGATTAGAGGGATCTCGAACTCCTTGGGAACCGAAGTATGATTAGGGCCTCTGAGCATACCATGAACCTAGGAATCACTAAGTGCACTATCTCAAAGAAAGGAAACAATCACATAACTTAATTAATTTGAATAAGTGTTCCATAAGACATGAACTAAAGTAAAGAATAATTTCATATGAGAATTAAGTAACTAAAAGACTATGTAAACACATCTTAAGTATGTGATTCTCTCATGGGTAACCATGGGAAATTATATAATGATTCATAATATTCTTCACAAAGAATAATGCAACTATAAACCCCTTCAAGGTATGAAGGTGTGATGCCATGCGGCATGATGAATGATGAGTTTGATTGAACTTTGTCTCATGATTGAATGATGAGTATGATGATATGATATAGATATGATGAACTGTTGGTTAAAAGTTGATGATTGGCATTTTGGGGAAGCTCCGGTTTAGCCGTTATGCTGCCGGATTTCCGTCAAAATTATGGTCTTAGTCATATCATTGCATGTGTCTAGTCAAGAAGTATTATGCATGTAAAGTATAATGATAAGAAAAGAAACCATAGGATATGGCCCCTCGATCACTTCCGGGAAGTGAAAGATGGTGATCCACAAGGAACCTCTATGAGGGAGGCAAGGGTGACATGGAGGACCCTCCAACTTAAAGGTAACTAATATCGGCTTAGTTTGATTTGGTTAGTACTGCGTGATGACAGTCACGGAATGAGCTCATGTCCAAAAACAGTCTATTTCAAAGGAAAGTAAAGAATGTTAAGCACATGCTAAAAAAATGTAAGTAAAGCCAAAGTATAACCATGGTTAAGTTTATGATGATGCATGTCTTTGCATGTAATTACATTGTCCATTTGCATCATAAATGTTCCTTCTATGTTTCAATATATATGTTAGTTATGATAATGTAGTTATGATGTAAGTTTAAAAGCAACCCGCTTCGGAGTTTAAGTTTTCAAAACCATTAAAATTGAACTTATATCTGTCCACTGCTTTTACAATTAACCCGAAGTGGCTGGGATGATGACGATGACACTATGTTTGTCTAGTCACAATCCTACTAAGAAATTTAGTATTTCTCACTCCTACGTTTCCGTGTCGTCTTCAGAGGATGCCGGCGTCGGGCATGGTGGTGATTTTCATTGAGTTTTCGGTGATGCATTGGCACTTCGACCCGGTACTGAGTGCATCTGTGCTGACTGCTCAGGCAGCGATGTAGATCTACATTTTCCATAGTCGCCAGTTCCGTGCACCTGTGATGAGCCCATTTTTCCGCCCTCATGAGCCGTTTGAGGACATCATTATGGATGACGTTCGCCCGCCTTTCCATCCTCCGAGGTACCCTGTTGATGGAGATTCCGATTCAGACACTTGTCTGACGTCGACAGTTTCGTTGGATTTTGATCCTTCAGAGCCGTCTTATCTGAGCTATCACGTGGAGACGGACTCGTTTGAGCCTTCCTACTCGTCTGTGATCCGTCTGTCATCTGATTCTTCTTCTTCTTCTGCAGCCCTTTGTCACACACCACTCCCGGTTCGCGGTCATGGGTTCATTCGCACCCGTTTCGTGCCTCGTGGGCGTGGCCGTGCTGAAGGTGGGGGACGTGGTGATGTTACTCCCGGTGGATTCGAGAACGGTTTCCTCCCTCCAGATGAGTGAGGTGTTGATTTGTATGCGGAGCTGAGCATGAGGAGAGCCCCTTTTTAGTTGCAGCAAGGGTTATCATTTTCATTCGGCATGTATGGGCAGATTGGGATTTCTTATGTATTTCCTCTTATCATGTATTTTGTTAAGGTACTCTGTAGGGATGATAGTAGGTATCGGACCCATTATTATCTTTGTGTATGACTTCTACTATCACTACTATTATATTAACTATGGAATGGCTATGGAATGAATGTTATCTTTATCTAGATTGCGGTTATTCTCATTGCTTCTATTTATGTTAAATGTGATGTATGAATGATATAGCGACGTTTGTATTGCACGTTCACGATGCGCTCATGGCTATTGGCTTTCAAAACAGCTTACTCGTTATTATTCAAAAAAAAAAAATTTACCCCTATTTTCGTTAAAAGTAATTTCTAAAAGGTAATGTTAGTTCCACGAGCAAAAGTAACAACTAATGATTCCACAATATGACTTAAGCATAGAATGGAACTATTAGGGTGTTACACTCTGCACATAACACCTTTGTTGGAAGTGTTGGTGATTTGATCTAGATCAGAAGGAAGCACTTGAATCTTAAAGTTTCCAATAATTCTTCTTAGTGATGTATTGTCTTCATCGACAAAGGCAAGAGTACTATATAATACACCAACTAGCCTTGTGTAGATGTCCTCAGAGATTCTCAAAAACTCGTTCCACCCTTAACTTGAAGACTTATATAATCTGAGGAAGAAAGGAGAAGTTTGCCAAGTCGAAACTCCTTCCAAAGGTAATGAGCTGGATGAAGAAGTTCCTGTGAAAGTTTGTCGGCATTTCTTCATCATCGAACATGTAAGGAATGCTGTAGTCTCCCTTTTTTGACATGATGGTTTGAAATGGTAAAAGGTAGAAGGTGAATAAAGGATAGTGTAAAGGCTAGGTGTATAGAGAAAAGAGTAAAGGTAGGATGGTTTGTGAATGTGGAAGATGAACAGAGAGAGGTTTTTCTCAGTAACTTGGGAAGTAAGAGGTTAATATGATAGGTGAAGGTTAATAAGGAAAATTGATGGTTAAAGCGTGTGAACTGTAACATCCACCATTTTTTTCCTAATTATTCGGTTTTATTGAATAATTGAGAATAATTAAAATTCGGTTAAATAATTATTTAGAATCAATTGATTAGCAATTACTTGAGTTTAGATATGAGGGAATTAAGTTAGAAGTATACGAGATTTCATAAAATTTTATTGAAAACCGATTTACCGATTTTCTTAGGAAATCGGTAAGATTATGGTATTTTAAACTGTCGAAACCAAACCAATAGAATTCCAACTCTTTAACCCTACTTTAAGTGGCTGAGAACTCAGCCACTTAACACCCAAATGTGGCGCTACTTTGGCCGCAAAAGCAAGAAGGGTTGGCTCAAATTCAGCCTTGCAAATTCAACCAATCACAACCATTCATTTCCACCTACCACCTCAAAGCCTTGTCAATATATTCTTCTCCTTTCCTTCAGCCCAAGTTCTGCACCACTTTCTCCTCTCCTTTCAGCTCTCTTCTTCTCTTCTTCACTCATATAACTCCATCAAACTCTCAAGTTCAACCAGGTTTTGCTCATCCAAGCCCCAAAAACCAAGCCAAATCACATATAATAAAGGTAGAGGTTTGATTCTTGCACTAATTCTTTGATCTTGGCTGGCTGAGGGTGGATTATTTCCACAATCTTTGATGTATTGATTGAATGATTATGATGATATATGGCTGGTTATTGACTGATTGTTTGGTTATAACCGAATTGGAAGCAAGAAAGAATGAAAATAGGAAGAGCTGAAGGGCTGGAGAACCAAAAACCCTCGGCAGTCCGTACGGCGGAGTGTATGGCTCCGCCTACCACTGATTAAATTCGATGAAACTATTTTTATATGAAACTATACATCTAGGGCTTTCCATACATATATCATATAAGGCTTTTGGATTAGTATTGAGAGAGTTGTGAATTTTTGAATTTTGACCTAGGTTTTTGACTTTGATTCTGGGCAGACTGGGTTGTTTAGGGTAGAACTCGCCGTATACTACTTGAAAATGAATTAAACTAGCTTTTTTAGAAAAGCTTACACATAGGAGAATGTCCCATAAAAATTTCAGAATTAGATAAGGTCCCATTTGCTCCCAGTGATCCAAGAAAGTTGCCTTATGTCCAAACCGGGTCAGAACAGGGCAGTTTAGGAAGGTCAGAATTCGGGGCTTATAACTCGAGCTCTAGTAAGTCAAATGGAATGGAACTTCTGTAAATGAAACTTTGCCCTATTAGATTTAATATGAGACCAATTTCATATGATTTGAATTAGTTTTCGATTTTTAGTAGATTTTTACTTTTAGGTGTCTGATTCTGGCCAGCCACTAGGTAGGCCGGGATAAAACCTAAATAACTTGAGCTATAGTTATCCAAATTAGATGGGACCAAAGAGGTTAGAAAATAGACACATAATACTTTAACATACCCAAAATTGAGGTCCAAATGAGTTAAATACAAATTATGGCCTGATTTAGAAAAATCGGGTTGGCTGACTATGCTGAAGCAGAAACTCTACCTTTATGAGATTATTGTTACTATGAGTTCAATGTTAAAATATGTATGCAATGTTGTGATATCTATGATAAATTGGTGTTCTGACGTACTGGCACTATTCATGGGGAAGTGGACACATTCCGTTATGCTGCTAAAATTTCGGTAGAATCTATGCATAAGTTATGATATACATGTTAATACAAGTGCATTTTCAAGAAAGCTATGAAAGTTATGATAAGAATTATGTTATTATGAAAGTTTCATGCTACTTGGGCCAGCCCCGGATAAAAAGTTAAGGGGAATAGATCGGTGGGAAGGTCGGGGAAAGCAAAACCGGCATTCCTATATAGGAACGAGCTTGATCCTGAAAAGCAGATTATTACCCAGGAGTCTAAATAGCCAAGAACTCCTAGGGGACCAAGTGATGGAAAGTGATGAAAAGTAATGGAAAATCTTATGAAGAAGGAATCAAGAATGAGTTTGCATGATTTCATGAATGCATGATTTCATGGAATGGTTATGTTAAGATGTTGCAGTGTCTATTATGTTTATGTACTGCCATTTGTTCATTTATTTTATTTATTATTCTGTGAATCACTATTAGTGATCTATTCTGTTTCTTATGCCATCTAAAGTAAAACTGAACCTTGCCTCAGACCAGACATTTTCTTAAAGTCATTAAAATAGATAGATTAGTTTGAACACATGCTTTTATAATTAAATAAAAACCAAGGCAACTGAGAATGAATGTGACATCAGATAAACAACATACACAAACCCTACTGAGAATTTCTTAAAATTCTCACCTCGTTCTGTATTTCCGCATCATTCTCAAACGCTGACGAAGGACTCGACGGCCACTCTCTTCATTGAGATCCCAGACCTGCAGCTGCACCATGACCCCGAGTTGGACTTGTTGAACATAGCCTGCTCCTGCTATTTCTGCCTCTACTTTTTAGCAATAGGAATTTTGTTGTTCCTTTATTTCATCTGCTTTTAATATATATTTATAGACTGAAGCGTCGGCTTCCGACCTACATATGTACGTATACAATTGATAATATATCACTTATTCGTATCTTTTTTGTTATGTTGTATTAAACTTTATTACATTTTATAATGCTATTCACATTTATTATATAATAGCACATAATTTCAGCTGTTTTGTGATGTGATACTAATCACGAAAGATAAGCAGAGTATTAACACGGTAACGCAGTCTACTTAATTTCCTGCTATGACTTTAGCATAATATTAAATTAGTAGGGTCTTACATGAACAGTTTTTAGTGTGCAAATGATATCGTTTTAGGCTATGTGACCTTTTGGTTTTCCTGCTTCAATGGCAACATGGCATAAGAAGTTATGTGTAAGGCCCATGTTTTAGAACCATGTCAATTCTTCAGAAGCTAGATGTTTATGAGAAGTTTGAGTCACCATTTTGATAAGGGAAGAAAATTTTCATAAATGAACTGAGCAACTTTATGAAGTCTTCTCTCTGAATCATATTTGAACCCATCTTTCTCAACCTATACTGCTCACCATTCTTTCTCAACCAAGTTGATAACCAATTTTGAGATAACTTTATGAACCATATGAGATAACTTTCTTATCCTTCTGAAATAACTTTCTGAGCTTGCTCTTTAACCTTTTCTTGATGTGATCTTTTTGAGGCACACTTTGATGTTGACGAACTTTATCCAAAGAGCCAATCCCATTGGGATGTAGCAATCTTAACTTCAAACTTTTGCTCAAGAGAGGGAGGTATCAGATGCAATATACATGAATGATCAAAAGCTATTCATATTCAGAAGGTTCCTTACATAATAGAAACGATCTTCAGCTAAGTGTTTAGTAAAAATTGTCAGCAATCTAACTTTTAGTGTTAATAAATCTTGGCTCAATATCTCCTTTCTAAATATGATCTCTTATGAAATGATGCTTGATGTCAATGTGCCTAGCTCAAGAGTGCTAAATGGGATTCTTTATGAGATTAAGTACTAAATATGATCTATCTTTTTCTAAACATGATTTCTTATGAAATGATGCTTGATATCAATTCTATCTCCAACAAAATCAGCATCATAGTAGCCTGTAATATTGGAAGCAGTATATTTCTCATACCAGAGGCCAAGATTAGTGAATCTAGTGCAAATTTGATGAATTGGATTTTTATACTATTTTTATCCTTCATACTTGTCTCATTAATCCTCCTTTGCGCTTAATTGGTTGAGTTTAGATCATTTTCCTTTTTTTTGGATCTTAGTGAGACTTAGTTAATTTTTGCAGCATTTCGGTTATTTTGACCTGTTTCAGTGTTTAGATCATATCTTGAGCTCTATACCTCATTTTATTATGCTTCTTGATTTGTAGGAAAGCTAAGAGATAGAGCTACAATTTCTATGAAGAGGGCAAGGGCTAACTCTGAGATCTTAAAGCCGAAATTGGGCTCGGAACCGAACTGAAGCGTTTGGGCGCGGTTTCTGAGCAGCCTTCAATGATTGGACCATATCTTGGGCTACAGGGACCCAATTGAGCCCATTCCGGTGGCATTGGAAAGCTAACATCCAGGGCTTCATTTTATGTTCAGAACACTAAGCCAAGAAGAACCGTTATGAGGCCCAAAAACGTGTTGGAAGTCGCTGCTGAGTCTAAGAGAGCCCACTCAACTTGTTTTGGGCACAACTTTCTCTCTAAGCATCCAAATTGGGCAATTGAGCTATCCAAATTTAGCTTAGGAAAAGAGGATTATTTTAATTAAGTAATTAGTGACTTTTAATTGGAGGTATATATAGAAATTCTGATTATGCTTCAGAACCTTCACCTTCTTCTTCTTCTTCTTTTTTTTAGGCTCATTTTGTAATTGGAGGGGGATGGAAGAAGAAAACTCTTTCTCTCTTTTTCTCTCTCTTTCTCTCTTTCTTTCTTTTGCGTTTTCCTCCATTAATGGAGGGGTGATCCTCCTCTGATCCATCAAGAGAAGCATTCAAGCTCTTGAGGATTGGTGCATCAAGACATGGAAATTCCAATTTCGATTTCACTCCTCTTCTCTTCTTCTTAATCTCGTAATTGAATTGGAGGTTTTCATTCATGCATGTTGATTAAGAGTCAATCAAATCATGTATAATTCGGTTGATATATGTGATTCGATTGTTCAAGAGTGTGATTCATATTTCGGTTCTGAATATGAGGTGAGAGCATTGGTTTGGAAGCTAATCCAAAATCAATTCGGTTTTAAAGGTCTCTAGACCGAATGGCTTGAGTGATTAGTTGAATGCATGGAGATTTTCATGTGAATGCTAGGTTTGATTTGAGGTTTCAATTGAATCTAAAATAAATCATCGAATTGGAGTGGGCATGTACATTTGAATCCAATGATTGAGTGTTGATTGCTTTCTTCTTGTGTGTCTTGGATTAGAATTTTAATTCGGTTTAGCCTTTTTGTTTTCTGTTTGCCTTGGAATTCAGTATTGCATTTTAAGTGTTTGTTATAAAAACCCCCCTGAATTTTCTGATCAAATAGTGTGTTCATCTTTGGGAAACGATCCGAGTTGGCTACTATACTATAGTCGCTATTCGGTTTAATTTGCTCGTGTTACGACGCGCGAGTCAAATTTTGGCGCCGTTGCCGGGGATGATACATTATGTTTGATCATGTTCATACCTGTGAATATCATGCTAACTCCCTGTTTGTGCTTGTGTCCGCAGTCGCTGCATGTGTGATTACGTGTCTTTGTGTTCATGAGTTGCTGTGTTTGTGCATATTCTGCATATTCTGCATTTCTGCATTTCTGAGTTTCTGCACTAGGAGTAATCTGCATTAAGAGTAGTTCTGAATTAGTAGTATTTCTGAGTCTTTAGTGTTTAATCCTATTTTATGCTGTGGTTTTGCATCCATATAGCTCCCCAAATCCTCATCTGCATAACTAGCTCATAGACAAGTTCGCACATAACATCCATTCTACATTTTCTACTCTGCAGACATTAATAGAGTTCGCATCATAGAATAGTCATTCATATAAGCCTTAGTCTGCATCCATATCAGTAGCATCTTTAGCCTCACCTTGCATAGCATTTCGAGTACCTATCATAGCACTTTCAGCATCAACCAATAGAACAGTGCCTTTCCTTGCTTCTATAGACCACATTAATCATATTAGGATTGTTGTTAACCTTGGTTGTGAGTGCTGACCCTGTTTTTACAGAATTACACCAAGGGAGCATAAGGGGGCCTAATAGGAGGTACAGAAGTGGATCCTAAGTGGGAGTTTGGAACCAAGGATTGCTGTCCAAAGTTTCACCATCCTTCTGAGCAAAAGTGACCCATAGGGTCAGGTGACACTTAATTTTGGCAATTTCCATCATTTGTTGTGACTTTTCACAAAAAGTAGACCAAAACTTTGAAAGGGCATAACTTTTTGCATATAATTCCGATTGATGAAAATGATATGTCCATTTCATATAACTTTTTGAGATCTAGCTAGACAAATAGCCAGAGGCAGTTTGGGCCACCAATTTCTCAAAAAAGACCTCATTTAGGCCACTTTTTCTTCATTTTTAGGATTTTCTGATTTGTCTAATTCAATTTTCAGGTAGCAAACAAGCTTATTTTGATCTGAGCTTTCTTGTGCTTTATTTGCATCCTAAAACTGATCTGATCCACCCCCCCTTGACCTAGTTTGAGTGCTTGTGCATGCTGGTTCTTGTGTTCTTGCATTTTTAGTGTTTTTCTTGCATTGCAAGTAATTCTGTCTGATCATGCATGACCAGGTCCAATCCTCAAAATTTGTGTGATATTGATCCTGAGATAGATAGAACATTCCATAGGCTCATTAGGTGTCAGGGTAGTGTGCATAGTCTTCATACTAGTCATTTGCATAGTAGTAGCTTGCATAGTGATAGTTTTAGTGAGTCTGCATCTGAATTCACTGATTTGAGTTACGAGACTGACGGTTGCTTCCGAGAAAACATGGCTAACAATCATGATAGGACTTTGAAAGAGCTGGCAAGACCAGATGTCAACTACCAAGCTCTTGCCATCCAATACCTGCACTGCATGCGGATTTTGAGCTCAAATCAGGATTGATACACTTGCTTCCTAAGTTCCATGGTCTAGCTGGAGAAGATCCACACAAGCATCTCAAGGAATTCCATGTGGTGTGCTCCACCATGAGGCCACATGGAGTTGATGAAGATCACATTAAATTGAGAGCTTTTCCTTTCTCACTTGATGGAGCTGCAAAGGATTGGCTTTACTATCTGCATCCTGGTTCCATTACATCTTTGGCAAGACATGAATAGGTCAAGCTGGAGAAATTCTTTCCTGCTTCAAGAGCTGCTGCAATCAGAAAAGATATATGTGGCATAAGGCAGATCCATGGTGAGACCTTACATGAATTTGGGAGAGATTCAAGAAATTGTGTGCAAGCTGTCCACACCACCAGATTAGTGACCAGCTCCTCATTCAGTATTTTTATGAAGGTCTGATGCCAATGGATAGAAGTATGGTTGATGCCGCTTCGAGGAGCTCGTAGATAAAACCCTGCTGCAGCCCTGACTTGATTGCTAACATGGCTGAAAATGCTCAACAATTTGGTACCCGAGCCATAGTGCCTACAAGAGGAGTGAATGAAGTGAATACCTATAATCCGAACCAGCAGAGGATGGAGAAACGAGAATAGATGAGTTGACAACTTTAGTGAGGCAAATGGCACTTGGTCGATACAACACCTCGGCAATCCATATCACCACCAAGAAGCCTTTGTGGAATTTCTCAGCATACCAGTCATGCAACGTACCAATGTCTGCATTTGGCCGAAGAAGGCAATGAAACGATTCTTTGAATTTTTCTGGGAGGCCTTATCAATGTACCACAAAACCGCAGCAGAGGAATTATGACCCTTTTCTAATTCATACAATCCGGATGGAGAGACCACCCAAACCTGAGGTAAGGTAATACTAATCAATTCCAACAGCGGCAGCGCTCAATATCGGTTCAAGCACAATCTTTGCGAGGAGTAAACATGAGACAGCGATATCCGCAACAAGCTAAACCGGACCGACCCACAAAGCAAGAGCTCGTAACCAAGTTTGGCGAACTTGTGAAGCGCGATGGCAACCAGCGGTGTTCGCCATTTGGCAAAACGGCTTTGCATCCATAGTCCAAAACACAGATTGGTCGATTGGCTACAAGCGTGATTGAGCTGAAATCCCAAGGTTACGGAAACCTCCCTCCCAATCCGTGAGCAATCCAAGGAATGTCAGTTCCATCACTCTGAGAAGTGGCAAGCAACTTAAGGTTCCTGATGTTGAACAACCAGATTCTGCAGACTATGCAGAACAACCAAGGATACAAGAAAAATCTGATTCTGCAGAATCAGAGGAAAATTATGCAGAACCAAGCAATAGCAAGCAAGTTGAACAAAGTGAGAAATTCCCACTGCCCTTCCCCAATAGAGTGACACAAAACAAGAAGCGGCGAAGCGAGGCACTGGACAAGGAGATCATGGAGACATTCGAAAGTTGAAGTTAATATTCCACTCCTGGATGCAATCAAGCAAATTCCCAAATATGCAAAGTTCCTCAAAGACTTATGCACTCATAGAAGGAGGCTGAAGGGAAATGAAAAAGTCAACATGGGCAGAAATGTATCCGCCATCATCCAACCGAGCATTCCACCTAAATCCAAGGATCCGGGCACTTTTACCATCCTTTGCACCATAGGAAGCAAGCAATTCAATCAAGCCATGCTAGACCTTGGTGCTTCAATCAATGTCATGCCAACATCGGTTTACAAGTCCTTGCACATGGGAGAGCTCAAGCCAACGGGAGTGGTCATTCAACTAGCCAACCGGAGCACAACCCACCCCGAAGGAGTTTTAGAAGATGTCTTGGTGAGAGTAAATGAATTGATATTCCCTGCTGATTTTTATGTGTTGAATATGGAGGATGACATGCATATTAATCAACCAACATTGATCTTAGGTAGGCCATTTCTAAAAACTGCAAAAACGAAGATTGATGTGCATTCTGGTACCTTGTCAATGGAATTTGGAGATAGCAAAGTGAATTTTAACTTGTGTGATGCCATGAAATTCCCACCGGAAGAGCATTCTGTTTTTCACTTAGATATCATTGATTCATTGGTTGATAATGTGCATGAACATTTGTTGGATGATTTTCCGAAATTGTAGGCTTTCAAGATGAATTTCAATGTTACGATTGTGATGGAATTCATGATAAATGTGTTGTTTGTCTTTGAGATTGATGCATGCCTCCATAATTCAGATTCAACCATTTAATTATGCTAATTTACATGCTGAAATTTCTAGTTCATTTACATTAATTCCAACTCGATTGTGCGGTTTTGTAGACTTGAACTCTGCAGTATTGATTTAGTTTCTGCAGATTTCGAAGCTGTTAACCTTGCTATTGAGAGTGCAAATTCTGCATTTTTTGCTGCAGAAAATTCTAGTTTGGTTGCTATTCCTTCTGTTTTAAATTCTGCATATAGTGACTCTATTTGTGCAGATTCTGTGGATCCAGTTTCTGATAGTATGGATGAATCCACTGTTTGTCTTGATTCTAATGCCATTGTGCAAGATTCTTCATTTGTTGCAGGTGCTGAAATTAAACAAACAGAACAAATTCCAAGATTAGCACCCTCCATACAAGAGCCACCCACCTTGGAGTTGAAGCCTTTGCCAGAAAACTTGAAGTATGCATTCCTGGCACCCAATGAGAAGCTGCCAGTCATCATAGCCAAGGATTTGCTGCCAGAACAAGAGGAAAAGTTGTTAAACATTCTAAGGCAGAACATGAAGGCTTTAGGCTGGACATTGGTGGACATACCTGGGATTAGCCCCTCTACGTGCATGCACAGAATTCAATTAGAAGAGGGTGTGAAACCAGTGAGGCAACCCTGCAGGAGACTCGAGATCCTCCGATCTTCGATGTGGTCAAGAAAGAAGTCGACAAGCTTCTAGCTGCTGGCATCATTTATCCAATTTCGCATGACAAGTGGGCGAGCGGTGCAAGTTGTCCCCAAGAAGACCGGTATTACAAAGAGTGAAGAATTGGATGATGAGTGGTACCCACACGAGTGCGAGCAACGGAGAGTGCATTGACTATAGGAAGCTGAACCAAGCCACCGGAAAAAGACCACTTCCTCTACCCTTCATCGATCGGATGCTAGAGAGATTGGCGGTCACCTAACTCTTTGTTTTCTTGATGGTTTCTCTGGCTATTTTCAGATTCATATTGCACCGTAAGATCAAGAGAAGACCACTTTCACTGTCCATTCGGCACATTTGCATACCGGAGGATGCCCTTTGGCTTATGCAACGCCCCAGGTACATTTCAGAGGTGCATGGTGAGTATATTCTCTGACTTTCTAGAGGACTGTATGGAAGTTTTCATGGATGATTTTACGGTTTACGGCTCTTCTTTTGATGCATGTCTGGATAGCCTGGCTAGAGTTTTGGGTAGATGTGTTGAATCACACCTTGTCTTAAATTTTGAGAAGTGTCATTTTATGGTTAGGCAGGGTGTGGTCTTAGGTCATATTATCTCTGGGGAGGGTATTTCTGTTGATAAATCCAAGATAGATGTCATTGCTTCTTTGCCTTACCCCGCATGCGTGCGGGAAGTGCGGTCTTTTCTTGGCCATGCAGGTTTCTATAGGTGATTCATCCAGGATTTCAGCAGAATAGCACTCCCATTATCGAGACTATTGTAGAAGGAGGTTGACTTCCAGTTCGATGATGAGTGTAGGAGGGCATTTGACGGTGACGACACCTCATCTCTGCCCCAGTGCTTCAACCGCCGAACTGGGAGTATGCATTTGAGCTAATGTGTGACGCTTCCAACTTTGCAGTTGGAGCAGTTCTTTCACAGAGGGTTGGAAAGATACCCCATGTTATAGCCTATGCTTCCCGGACCTTGGACTCTGCGCAGGCCAACTATACCACCACTGAGAAGGAGCTTCTAGCCATTGTCTTTGCTTTAGATAAATTCCGTGCTTACCTTTTGGGAACTAAAGTGACTGTTTTTTCTAATCATGCAGCACTGAAGTTCTTGCTGAAGAAGCTAGATGCTAAGCCTAGGCTCATTAGGTGGATGTTGCTGTTGCAGGAGTTTGATATAGAGATCAAGGACAAAAGTGGAGCCGAGAATCTAGTAGCGGATCACCTGAGCCGAATCCCGCAGACCCTAGAGCCTCTTCCTATCCGTGAGACCTTTCCAGATGAGCACTTCTACATACCGCAAGGTAAGGACCCATGGTATGCTGATCTAGTTAATTATCTGGTTGCTGCTGAGTTACCTGCTTATTTTAAAAAGCATCAGATAGATAAACTTAGGAGTGAGGCTAAGTACTATATTTGGGATGATCCATACTTGTGGAGGATGTGTAGTGATCAGGTCATTCGGCGTTGTGTGAATGAGTCTGAGATGCGATCTATTTTACAGTTTTGTCACACTCTTGCCTGTGGGGGCCACTTTGGTCCACAGCGCACTGCTAGGAAGATTTTAGATGCGAGTTTTTATCGCCCACTTTGTTTCGATGCCTACACATATTGTAGGAATTGTGAACAATGCCGGACAGTAGTATTTCCGTAGGAATGAGATGCCTCAGTGACCTTATTATTTTGCGAGATATTTGATGTTTGGGGTATTGACTTTATGGGGCCTTTTCTGTTTCTTTTGGTTTTGTTTACATATTCTGGGTGTTGTTTATGTCTCTAAATGGGTGGAGGCCAAGGCCACCCAGACTGATGATTCTCATGTTGTCATAGATTTTGTCAGATCACAGATATTTTGCAGGTTCGGGGTGCCTAGAGCTATCATCAGTGACCAGGGAAGCCATTTACTGCAGCGGAACATGGCTACCTTCTTTGAAGAAGTATGGTGTCACCCATAAGGTCTCAACCCCATACCATTCACGGACAAATGGCCAAGCGGAGGTGTCCAACAGAGAGTTGAAGGCAGATCTTGGAGAAAGCTGTTCAGCCGAGCAGGAAGGATCGAGCAAGAGAGATGAGGATGCTTTATGGGCCTATCGCACTGCCTACAAGACACCTTTGGGGATGTCCCCCTATAGGATTGTCTTTGGTAAGGCATGCCACCTTCTAGTAGAGATCGAGCACAGAGCTTATTGGGCAGTTAAACACTGCAACTTGGATTTGGACCATCCCCTTCATAGAAAGCTCCAACTTCAGGAGTTGGAGGAGATCCGTTTAGAGGCCTATGAGAATGCCCGCATGTATAAGGAGAAGGCCAAACTCATCCATGATAGGATGTTGTTGCGGAAGGAGTTCTCGATCGCCGTAAAGTGCTCCTCTACAACTCCCGCCAAGCTTTTCTCTGGTAAGCTTCGTTCCGGTGGCTTGGTCCTTATATTGTTACTCGATTTTTCCCTATGGTGTCGTGTGCAAGTTGTGGAGCCTGGGACGGACAGAGTTTTTACTATGAATGGCCACCGTCTGAAGCTGTTTCATGAGGAGCTATCCGTGGACACCATTGAGGAGGTTTGCTTGTTAGCGGCCACCTATGCTTGATAGGGATGTTTTCTTCTTCCCTCTCCTACTTCTTTCTAATTGCCTTGCATTCTATTACATTTGCATGACATTGAGGGCAATGTTGGGTTGAAGTGTGGGGGGAGGATGATTAGTTTTAGTTTATCTCTCGTGCATTTTTCCAGCTAGTCTTGCATTTTGGGTTTGTTTTTGTTGCTGAAATAATCTTTGCTCTTGTTCTTCTTTGATGAATTGATGGTTGTTGAGTTAGGACATTAAATATTGAGGTGGATGGAATTCCAACATGATTTCATTTTTTCTTTTCCCTCTTGCAATGTGTGAATTGAGTGATTGATCTTGATTTGCTTGGATTGAGTATGATGAATACTACCCTTGTGAGCTTTTGAGCTATGTTTTGGATGGTTGCATTTCATACCATTCCTTTCTTTCTTGTGTGTCAACCCTCATAGTTTATGTCATTCTAGAACTTGCTTTAATTCTTCTTTGAGACTACATTTTCATATGCATTCATGGACATGATAGAGGCATTTCTTTTCATTTTTAACCACTTGGCCATATAGCTCACCTTGCATTAATTCCCCTTTTAACCCCTTTGAGCCTTGTTGACCTTTCTATCTTTGATTCTAGCACATTACAAGCCTAAACCCATTTGGAAAACCATGATTCTACCCAACCTTAGGGAATAGGAAGGCATTGGTTTCATTATCACTATTGTGTTAGAGATCAAGTGTGGGGGGGTGCAAAATGAAAGTTATATATGCATCAATTGCAAGTGTGGATGGTTACAAATAAAGCATAAATTGCAAGTGCGCAAAAAAAAAAAAAATTACAAGTCAAGTCTACTAGTAGTAAAATACAGTACGAATCCAATCATATCGCTGTAAAGAGTTTCAGAAACTTTCTCACCCTCTTAGTCAGCTTCTAAAACTTGAGAAGAATGCATAGGGAGTATTGATGCTCTTGGCCTTGTCCATATCAAACTTTCTGAGCAAAATCCTTAGCATTTTTTCTTGATGAACCAGGATTCCATCCTTCAGTTGTTTGATTTGTAGTCCAAGGAAGAATTTTAGTTCTCCCATCGTACTTATCTCAAATTCTCCGTACATAAGCTTAGAGAAATTCTTGCACAAATTTTCATTAGTTGCTCCAAAAATAATATCATCAACATAAATCTAAACAATTAGAAAATTATTTTTGTCATGCAGAATGAATAAGGTGGTATTAACTTTTCCTCTTACAAAACTATTCTTGATCAGAAAAGAGCCGAGTCTTTCATACCAAGCTCTAGGAGCTTGCTTTAAACCATAAGGAGCTTTTGAAAGTTTAAAAACATAGGGAGGAAGGTTTTCATTTTCAAAACTAGGAGGTTGTTTAACATAAACTTTCTCAGATATGAAACCATTCGATGGCAGATTTTACATCCATTTGAGATAACATAAACCTTTCATATGCAACATAAGCAAGTAGCATTCTGATTGCTTCTAATCTTGCTATAGAGGCAAAAGTTTCATCATAATCAATGTCTTCTTGCTGATTGTAACCTTGTGCCACTAATCTTGCTTTATTTCTGATAACTTTTCCATTTTCATCAAGTTTGTTTCTAAAGACCCATTTTGTCCCAACAACGGATTATCCTTTTAGTAGTGGGATGAGAGTCCAGACTTTGCTCTTCTCAAACTGACATAATTCCTTTTTCATTGCTTCAATCCAATTTTGATCCGTCAAGGCTTCAACTATACTTTCTAGTTGAATTTCAGAGATAAGAGCAAGATTGGATTCACTTCTGAGTGAAGATCTTGTTCTAATTCCTTGAAAGGTTCACCAATAATTTGGTTTTAAGAGATGGCTCTCAAGTCTCTTATACTAGTGTATCTTTGCTTCAGAGAGGTAGCTTCTGGATCTTTAGAAATATTGTCAGATACAAGTTGATGAGAAAGAAGTTTAGAAACATTATCATCATCATTACTCGTGACAATCTGAAGGTTCTACTGATGCTAGAATTGTTATTTAATGACATGTTTTCCATTTCTTCTTCCAGATTTGAACTTTTTGATTCAAGTCCTTTTCTATTTCCATGAAGCTTATGTGAATTGTTTCTTCCACAATTTGAGTCTTCTTATTGAACACCCTGTATGCTTTTGAAATAGAAGAATATCCTAGGAAGATTCCAGAGTCAGATTTGGGATCAAACTTTGTAAGTTTCTCCTTGGTATTAAGTATAAAACATTCAGATCCAAAGACATGAAAATAAGAAATGTTGGCTTCCCTTCCATAGTTCATAGGGATAGGGAGTTTTCTTAAGAATAGACCTTAAGAAAACACGGTTTTGAATATAGCAAGCAGTGTTAACTGCTTCTACCCAAAAGCCTTTTGATAAATTACTTGTGAGAAGCATAGTTCTAGCCATTTCTTCCAACAATCTGTTCTTTTCTTCCACTACCCCATTCTGCTGAGGAGTTCTAGGATAAGAGAAGTTATGAGAAATACCATTTTCATTACAAAAGTCTTCAAAAGAATGATTTTCAAATTCTCCATCACAATTTGATCTGATGGAAGTGATACAGAAACCATTTTTATTTTGAATTCTTTTTGAAAAAGATTTGAAGGCTTCACAAGCTTCATCCTTATGGTTCAGGAATATAACCCGTGTGAATATTGAATAATCATCCACAATGACTAGACCATATTTCTTGCCACCTAGATTAGCAGTTTTAGTCCAAAAAGATCAAGATATAAAAGTTCAAGTAGTCTAGTAATTGAAACTACATTTTTGCTATAGAAAGAATTTTTGCTCTATTTGCCTCTAAGATAGAATCCACAAGATGAGTCATTTTCAAAATTGATTTTAGGCATACCTTTGACTAGCTCCTTCTGAAAAATCTTAGAAATCAACTTCATATGAGCATGACCAAGTTTCTTGTGCCATAGCCACTTTTCATCCACAAATGAGGCTAAGCATTTTACATTTTGATCTAGAAGGTCATCTAGATATAATACATAAGTATTATTATGCCTTCTAGCAGTAAAAATGATTTTATCAGTAGTGTTGTGAGGGTTTAAACATAACTTTGTAGCCTTAGTTACAGAATTGACTAATGCTTAGAAGGTTGTGAATTAACCCTTCTACTAACATAACATCATTTATCAAATTGGAATTGTTCTTACCAATATTACCTATATTAATGACTTTGGATTTGATTCCGCCAGCAAATTTTACTATTCCACAATGCTTGGATCTAAGGTTTCTATATCAAGATTTATTTCCAGTCATGTGTCTGAAGCACCCACTGTCCATATACCACTCTTTTTCCTTTTGATGTAGTGATTTAAGATCCACCTGCATTAGAAGCAATTTTAACTTTAGGTATCTATATCTTCTTGGGTCCTTTTGTGTTAGTTGAGTTTTTGGTTTTTTCACTTTTTGTTTAGCTTTACTTCTGGAGAAGCATCTTTAAGAAGAGTGTCCCTTTTTGAAAAACTATATACATGCAGGAATTTTAGACTGTGGATCTTTGGATGAAATTTCACTTGCCTCTTCCACATATCCTAATCCAGTTTTGTCAAGATATGATTTTTGGCCTCCAAGCATAAGATTGAGATTTTTTGAGCCACTTACCATTTTATCAAATCAGATTTGAGAAGTTTAACTAAGTTCTAAATTTTAGAAATATTAGTGGAAGCATTCTGATTAACTTTAGAAAATTTAGTTTTCAAAGTATTAACATCCTCTTGAAGGGTTTCATTTTTCTTTAAAAGGTTACTATTTCTTTTTTCTAGCTCCTCATTCTTAGTCTTGAGGTTTTTGAAATCTAGAGATAGCTTTTGAAAGTTTTTCTTTAAAGAGGCACAATGTTATCTAAGAGATCATCATAGGATTTTTGAAGATTTTCAAATAAAGAGTCAAGTTCAAAATTAGATATCTTAGTTTCTTCTTCTAATACAATGTCAGCCATGAAGCAGAGATTTGCTACAATCTCTTCTTTACATTGTGATTCAGCGTTCTTCTATTCTTCATCCAGATCCTTCCATGTAGCCATCATAGCCTTATTCTTTGTAGTCTTCTTTCTTGAGGCGTTCTTAAGTCTGGGACATTTAGATCTGACATATCCAGGTTCCTTGCATTCAAAGCAGATGACCTCATCTTGCTTGACCTTGCCCTTTTTGTCTTTCTTGGGAACAAGGTTCTTCTTCTTCCTCTTCATCCATACTTTTGAGATCTTCCTTACTAAGTGCGCAATCTCATCATTATCATTAGAGGAATCCTTTTCTTCTTTTTCAAATTCTTCTGAAGCTGTCATGGCTTTAGAAGACTAAGTCTTCTTCTGGGTGGATTTTAAAGTAATAGATTTTCCTTTTTTGATAGCCTTATTAGAGACTTCATTTAGCTCAATCCCATGAGTCTTTAATGACCAAATGAAAGCATCTAAGCTAAGCATATTTAGGTCCTTAGCTTCTTGAATAGCCGTGACTTTTGGACGCCAAGCCTTTGAAATACTTCTCAAAATTTTTCTCACCATTTCTACATTGGTATACCTTTTGCCTAAGGCCATCAGCTGATTTATGATATGTATAAATCTAGTTGTGATTTCATCAATATTCTCATGCTTTAGCATTTTAAACATTTCATATTGATAAGCTAACATGCTGATCTTGGTCTCCTTGACCTGATCCATTCCTTCATGAAGCACTTGATGTCTATTCCAGATTTCCTTGGCTGAATCACAGGATATGATTTTATCATATTCACTTTTGCTCAAGGCATATGTGAAGAGATACTTTGCCTTAGCATTCATTTGAACTTTAGTCTTGTGCTAATTGGTCCATTCATTTCTTGAAATGGTTCTAACTACAACAGGTGGAGGCTGCTCTAGATCAGCAACTACTTGAGGTGCTAGTTGCTATTCTGTGGGTATATAATCACATTTTCTATTATCTCCCACATATCCAAGCTTGTGGACTTGATGAAGAGTACCATTCTATTCTTCTAATGTGATAATCTTCCCCATTAAAGTAAGGAAGACGATTGATGGAGTGACTCTCTGCAACATGATTTATTTGTTGACTCATTTGATAGGATCTTTAACCTCTGAAACTGTTAGGAAGCTCAACTGCATAGTTAGACTCTGATGCCAATTGTTGGAAGAGATGACATAAAAAGGGGGGTTGAATTGTGTCTTCACTAAAAATTTCTTAAACCTAAAAGCCTTTTAGAATACAACTTTCTCAAGTGCTAGACTTGGAATGCGGAAGCAGTTGTTAGATAGAAAAATATTTTGCTTTATTGAAGGATGCTTAAGTGATTTAAAAGTTGAACAGATCTAAGAATGAAATAAATACTACAAGTGAAAAAGGGAAAGATAGAAAGATCACACAAAGGGATTTATCCTAGTTCGACCAAACCAATGCCTACATCCAGTCCCCAACTTTTTGTTGAAATTTTTATATCAAGAGTTTTCTTTTTCCAAGCCTCTCCAGGCTTTACAATCGAGTAGTCTTTTTCTAGCCTTTCCAAGCTTTACAACTGAGCAGTCTTTGCCAAGCCTCTTCAAGCTAAACAATAGTATTTTTTCTAGCCTCTCCAATCTTACAGTGGCTAGTATTGGGTCTAATTACAAGAGATATTTGAAAGTTTGTGTTTACACTCACACTAAACTCTATACAAAGCATAAATCAAAGTGGCACAATAAGTGACTTCTCTGTACTCTCAAAATGAGAATGTTATCTATTACATAACTATAGAGAAGGTTTTACAACAAAAGTTGCAATGAGTAATTTTCTGGAAAATTAGAATGTCGAGAAGGATGAAGAGATGAAATAGTTATTGATTTTGAAAATTTGAATAGCATCTCTATCTTCTTTTTCGTGTTCTAGCTTTATATAGAGTTGAGATGTCACCATTGCAGCTTGCAAACCTTAAGCCTTGTGCTACTATGATCCACTAGTCTATGACTGGAAAGAGAGGGTATATCTTTCTTCTTCAACAAGTTGAGATAACATAGAAGAGAGAAAGTGGCCATTGAAGTCTTCACGAACTTTTCAGACTTGTCAGTGCTTTCATTGCAACTTGTCACATTATATTTGACTTTTTGAACTTCTCAATGAAGTATATAGAAGAAACATTAGTGGTAAGATACTATGTGAGAATTCACCCTTCTAGATAAAGTCATCTTTCTGAAGAATGTGTGACCCTTCTTGTGGTATGCTTTTCCTTTTTGGCGCTTTACCACTATCCTTCTAAACTTTTAATTTTGTTCCTGAGTGAGTAAATATACGGGACACAAAGCGATAGATCCAATATAATCATATTCAAAAAGAGTACCATGGATTTTGATGCTTTGTTTAATATGATAACCATTTTAACTTTGAAGCATATAGTTCTACTCACAAAAGGATGTGTCAAATAGATTGTTTGCAGTTCAAGAAACTTACTTAAAGCTTGATTTGATATTCATCAAAATCTTTAAAAACTTGAAACATCTAAAGCTAAGAGATTGTTTTAGTTGGGCATTGGAGCTTAAACTTACAAGTATGCCAAAATGATTCCATACTTGCAAAGAGGAAGATTCCAAGATGAGAAGAACACTTCAAAAAGATGAGACAGTAAGAACCTTGAAGATTTCAAAGCCTAAGCTCAAAAGAATGATGAAAGATTTAGAAGACAAGAAAAGTCTTAGAAAGCAAGGTTCAGAAATATGGAAACTTTAGAAAAGATGCTATATTTAGAAAGCTAATTCATCATAAGGGAAGCATAGCAGAAAGGAATTATTCAAAGAATTATTTCATGAAGAGTACTCTACATGCTAAGGATTAGAAGAATTCAAAGGCTAGGAAAGCCTGAAATCTAGCTGAATCAAGTATAATGGACAACTAGCACCAATGACCAGTTACCATTTTTGGCCACCTGACTATTTGACAAAGTAGAAGCTTACCCAAACCTATATAAGGACAAAATAATGACTAGTATCATGAAAGACTCAATAGTGAACTCATGATTACCTATAAATTTAGCTCAAATGAATTAGATGAACAAACTGTTGAAGTATTGAAGTCATTCATTGAATAGAATTTATTGCCCAAAGCTCCCATTGTCTTTTTAACACTTATCTAAACAAGTTTTTGTACTTGTAATTTTTTGACTACTTTAAAAAGATTTGTTTCTCTCTACAAGCTTATTAGGAAAATCCTCCTTGAAAGTTAAGTAGAGAAAGCTTCCTCACTTGGACTTCATTGCATCATGCATACTTTAGTGTGATGTTCAATGAGTGAAACCATAAACCCAAACACTATACTCTTACTATAACCCAATTTGGTAGCGGTTAGATAACTTAGGTTAGAGAGACTAGGACAATACTACTTCTAGCTTGGAAAGAGTAGTACAATATTACTTGGAATATAAGCTTGGAGTGGCTTGTATAATACTACTTAGATAATGAAAATCTCAACTTTCTATTCAGGACTGGACCACTTGGAAGAATAAAGCTCAAGTATTGTTGTTGATATAATTTATTTGAGTCATCTTCAACATCATCAAATAACAGCAAATTGTGATGATCTCCAAGGAATTGGTTGATTATTATGTCATTGCGTTTTTCAACATCATCATTTATGGGAGTTTGTTTGGCTCTTTCTGCCATATAAGACACATACAATTCATGAGATTCTATTTGTAGAAAAGTTTCTTGTATGAGTTTATTCAATTCATTTTCTCCATTCCATGTTATTGTCATCTAATCACGTATTCTTACCATGTCATCTTGATGGTAGGCTCAGTTCCATCTCCAACTTTCATAAGATATTAGGCAAAACAATGATTTTCCCTAGTTCATATATTTTGCCATAAGTATAAAACTATTGTATAAGCCCACAAATGAGACTTAACTATAGATACATCTATCATTTGTGCCTTAGTCCCTTTTTGTATAATTAGAAGTACTTGACAAAAGTCTTCACTGATTATCACAACCTTTCCCCCAAATGGAGCATCACCTTGAGGAATGTAACATCCTATCCAAATAATACAAAATAAGTAATTACCCTTAAATAGCTTAAAGTTCAGTAGATCTGATTAAATTAAAATAAAATCATTATACCCAAATTACCCCATCAACTAGCGGTAATAACACAAAGAAAATAGAAATTTTGAATTAAAATGACACTAAGAAAGATAGTGGCAAAATAGTAAATTTACACTAAAAGTAAGGGCAAAAGTTCCTAAGAAAATATAGCCATGCCAGAGTCAACAAAAAATAAATAATCCCTTATTTTACTAAGCAATTTTTAAGTAAAATTTCTTAAGAATTACTAACAACAAATTATGGCCATATTAAGATAGAAATGCCCTTAATATAGGAACCCTTAACCCTAGTTTAATTCATATAACTATGAAAAGGTTCTTTGTCAACCAATTGGTAGTTGATAGCCATGATAGGTAGTAAAGGTTATGATAGGTATATTATGGAAAAATAAATTACAAGTAATAATTATAAAATTGACTGACACTTTGAATCTGTTAAGGGTGTAAGAGTCCAAAATCCTAGAAATAACTCTAGAAACATTATAATAAAATTTTAGTTGACTATTAACTCAATTAAAATATAAGAAAGTGAATTATAATCACTTTTGAATTTATTTGGATAATTTAGTAATTAATTCAAGATTTAGAAAAGTAATAATTTAATTAAGTAAACATGAAAATTTTAATATCATAAATATTTAAGAGAAGCTGACATGCCAATTTGGGCTCACAAATATCATTGGGCCAACCCAAATGAACTATAGAAAATTAAATGGCCTTGGGCCAAATCTTACAACAAGAGAACTAATTAAACACTAAAATTAATCATGACCAAATTAAAAAAATAGAGTTAATTAAATAAAGACATGAAAATTTACATAAGCTAAATTAAATTCATGTTAGTTTCATCAAACTAATAAAAATTAACCTTCTTGCTTCCCTTCATAACAAATGGCCCAAGCCTTGGGGAGAAAAGAGTTAGATTAATCAATTGAGTAAGCTAACATTTTGACCTTTATAAGATCAATGCATTGACAAACTAGTCCTTAAAAGATATTTTATTAGACTGCAATATCTTGATAATTAGTATATTGATAAATTAGTCCCTAAAAGACCAATGCACCAAGAAATTCGTTCCTCAAAGCTCAATGTGCCATTAAATTAGTCCCTAAAACATCTTTCATTAGCACTAACGGAATCCATTAACAATAATAGAATTGATCATTGGGGTATTGTGGACTAATAAAACATCTTTTAGGGACTAATTTGATAGTGCATTTATCTTTTAAGGGTCATGATGGTAGCAGAGGACTTGAGAAAGTGTAACACCCTAATAAATCCATATTACGCTTAAGTCGTATTACGGCGATTTATTAGTTGTTACTTATGCTCGTGGAACACTAAACTTTACTTGAAATTAAATTACGCGGAAAATACAGTAAATTTTTTTTTGAAATATGTCGTTGCGTTGGAAAAGCAAAGCCTTGCGGGAGAAGATAGCAATAAACGAGCGTATCGCAGAGATTTCGATATAAAAGGAAGGAACATGAGATAAATCACAAGGTCATACATTCAAATTATAACATCAACTACATAATATACTTAATCTCACAATATCCAACAAATACATATAAAGGCAACTCATGGACATGCCATGGCCCCAAATATCAAAGGTACACAAGTCTGATGAGATACAATACTAAATGAAATACAAGAGTTAGGGAGCACAAATCAAAATAAGCCCTCGTAGACATATGCTGTCTTCTCTGCCCCTTCCATGCCCTTGCATCGAACTCAGGTCCTCGAATGTCGAGTCCTCCATGCTGCTCGGCCTCGGGAGGCAGAGTGCGAATGATGCGGGGTGCTGATCACCTCTATACGACGGACGCGACGGCCGGGGACATAGCTGCCCACCGAGGAACGTGCCTCGGAGGGATCCTCCTCAGACGCGACAGGTCGATACTCGGGGAGTGGCGGCGAAGCTGCTATGGCCCTAGGGGTAGCCGTCGAACTCACCTCGACCACGGAAACCTCTGGCGGCGGCATAGGCTCGGCTACGGGTAGACCGGGAGACATAGGCTCCATCTCGATCTCGGGCAATGGCTCGGGCGGGAAATCCCAAGGACCCAACGGCTGTCCAAGGCGTGACGAAGATACGTCCATAGGGGCTGGCGGAATCTCTGGCTCCTCTTGTTCAAAAACTCGACCCGGATGGAAGTAGGTGCGAACTATCGTGGTGGTCGTGGCCACGATAGCGTGAGCGTCCTCATCATAAGCCCACTCATGGTGGGGAGGCTCCATGCTCCACGTCACGTGAGGCTCCATGAGTATCTGGTGACGAGACGGAAAAACAACTAGGATGAGAAATAAGATTTCACAGTAGGACTCGACACGACACACGGTGTCATCGTCATCATCCCAGCCACTTCGGTTTTTAAATGAAAATTGTGGGCATACAATAGGTTCAATTATTTGATTTTCGAAAATGTTACTACCCGAAGTGGATCCCATTTTTAGTACTTATCCTTGTTGTATTAACAACATCAAGGCATACATGAAAGCTCATACGACTAGTCATAACATACATAAACAGATTGAGAGTTATGTCCTTTACTTGGGTTGGACCGAAGTCCCTTTCTTTCCCTAACTTGACTTATCTTAAGTCCTTTCTTTTCTTAACTTGACTCATCTTGAGTCCTTCTCTTTTCACCCACTAAACATAAGTGGTAATGAGCTCATCCGTCTGTCGCCACCATAAAATTTCGGTACTTACACTAGGTGGGTCATGCCATGCCTCATGTAAGCCCTATCCCTATACTCACACTATTGGGTCATGCCATGCCTCATGTGAGTCGTGGGTGAGGGGAAACTTAACTTAGGTCACCTTCCCTTTTGAAGGATCACACTTTATCAAATCTTTTCTTATTAACTTATGATGCGAAATGTTTCTAAGTCCATAATTTCTACAAAATTTCTAAGAACAGAATTAGACCGCAGCTTCCCAAAATTTTGCCAGACAGAATACCAGTATCACAGCATCATATCATATCATCATATCATATCATCATCATATCATCATATCATATCATCATCATCATATCATCATATCATATCATCATTGTCATGGCACCATAATCACACCATCATCACATCATGCTTGCAACCTAAACATAGGCATATTCTCAAGCAAAGTCTTATGAGCTTAGCTTAGTAAATTAGGTGCAAGCTTTTACATTGGCTTTCATTTTATTGATTTCTTCTTCTCAATTATTCTAACTTGACTTATATGATTGTCATATTTTAAATTTGGACGATTTATAGTTTAGGTTTTGCATTATAGTTTGATTAAAATCTTATGAACTTAATCTAGTACACTAACTACATTTACATTCGGTTTTTCGTTTTATTTGCTTCTTTTGTTAAGGATTAGGCAAGCTTGGTATTTTATTCCTTCTAGTCTTCATTAAGTAAATTATGAAGTTTCATTACTTTGAGCTAAGGTCTTTTACCTTTTTAAGTCATTTATGCAAAGTCTTACTTAAAGTTAAGTTTTGACAGTTTTACTTTTACCCTAAGCAGTAATTTTAAAAATTCACCATAAATTGGTATTTTATCATTTTAATGCGAAATTTTATATGCTTATAGGGTTCTGAGTCTAGTTTTTAACAAAACAAGTCCCACTCAAAAATTCATTTTCTAACTCCAGTTATGCATATTTTATTCTGACTTGTTCAGTTTCCAAGTTCACTCCCGGTACAGTGGATTGTCACTTCTCATTATAATTGCTCAGAAGGAATCTGAGAAAACTGTTTTAGGGGTTTGTTCCTCTATGTCTTAGCTTTCAAATAAACTTGGTCTCACTCAAAAATCATTTTTGTAGCTCGAGTTATACACATTTTAGTGTAGACTGCCCAGACAGAAACCGATCCGAGAACAGTCCACTTTGAAAAATCATATCTCACTCATTTTAACTCCAAATATTATATATTTTATATGTATGGAAAGCTCTCTGAGTCTATTTTCATATAAAATTAGTTTCACTAATTTCTGAGTTTTCTGGAAAAAGTTATACCGTTCGGTTTACAGACTGCCAGAAAAATCCAGATTTCACGTTTTTATCTTTCTCATGTTTTCTCCAAAACACTCAACCTCACTTTCAAGAAACCATTCTCAAGTTATAAAACACTCATATACCATGAAAGATTAGTGAAAAACTAACATGTTGGAGTTCAAAAATAGTGGATTCAGCCATGCATCACACCAAACCGAAAACATATTTTCACAAACAGCCACACTAGTAACAACATCTCATTTTATGACAAGAATGGCTATGATGCCCAAATCAATCCTTAAAACCACCTAGCTATGGAGAGCATAGGAGTTCTAAAGCTTGAAAAACAAGAGAGAAAAAGGGTTTAGAGTCACTACCAAGAAGCTTTCTTTGAAGGAACTTGGGGTGGAAAAAGAGATGATGGTGGTGGTGGTGCTCCTCCTCTTGGATCTTGGAAGAGGCTTGATATGTGAGTGTCTTTGATTCTCCAAGAGCAAGGAATGGTGGCTCTTGAAGAGTTTGTGAGTGGGATGAGGAGAGGAAAGGATGAGAGAAGTGGGAGGATTCTAGAGAGAAGTTGGAGAGTTTAGAGAGAAGGAGGAGAATTTGAAATTGAAGAGAGAGAAGAGAGCTTTGTGTGTGTGTTTGGGAGAGGAGTGAAAGAATGAAATGAGGGGGAAAGAAAGGTGGGCTGATGGCGCACAAAGGGGAGGGAAAAGAGTGATGTGACTTTGCTTCTTACAACAAGCAAGAGAGTGGAAAAACCTTGGGGTAAAAGGGTGAGTTATTTTTCCTTGGGTCTTGGAGGCATTCTAATGTCCATTTTAAGCTTTTCTCTAGGGGTTAAAGGGGAGTACCCCTCTTAGGATTTGGTTGCTTGTCTAAGACTCATCCAAGTGTCAAGATCTAATGGTGGATGACAAGGATCCTAGTCTTGGCTTTTGATCTAATGGTGTAGGATTAAAGAGTTTGAATGAAGGGTGAGATGTTGCTTCTCCTTGGTATGTCTTTCTAAGGCATATGCATGGAAGAACTTTTATCTCAAAATGTAATTAGAATTATTTAAATGTAACTTAACTTAATTGGCTTAATTACCCATGAGTTAACTCTTGTCAATTACACTTTTTATGATGCCTTGCATTATGGTTAAGCATATGCTTAATTTGGGGTTTAATTTTTCAAGAGTTGTCTTACTTTTGTTTTGGCACATTCGAGTAATTAAGGATTAGACGATTAAGGTTTTATTAAAACGCTTAGGACATTATGATTAAATTGTTGGCTAGACTTAATTTACTAAGCTCTTGCTCTCGAGATTAATCGATTAGTTCTCAATTAATCGCTAATCCCTCTAATTAGCCGGGGACACCGAGCTAATTAGTTTAGGTAGAAATGGGGATGTTACAGAAAGGGGGGTTTGAATCAACTTCCTTGGTCTTTTAAAACCTTTCTATACATTTAAATAATTGATTAGCAACATTTACACAATATCTATTCCATGTTTATGAGATATCTCCTACCCTCGAAGTGAGCACAGAATCAATAAAAAATGTAGAAAATAGATTATAATTTTATTATATTAGAAGTATAATTTTGATTAGTATATAGTTGTTGGAAAAAATGACATGAGAAGGGGGTTGAATCGTGTCTTTACTAATATTTCTTTAAACTTGAAAACTTTTTAGAAGGCAACTTTCTCAAGTTCTAGACTTGGAATGCGGAAGTAGTAGATACAAAAAAATTGTTGTATTATAAAAAATTACTTGAGTGATTTAAATATTGCATAGATCTAAGTATAAAAGAAATACTACAAATAAAAGGAGAAAAGTAGAAAGATCACACAAAGAGATTTATCTTGGTTCGGCCAAATCAATGCCTATGTCCAATCCCTAACTCTTTGTTGAGATTTTTATATCAAGAGTTTTCTTTCTCTAGCCTCTCCAAGCTTTACAACCAAGTAGCTTTTGCCAAGCCTCTCCAAGCTTTACAACCAAGTAGCTTTTGCCAAGCCTCTCCAAGCTCACTATGACCACTATTGGGTCTGGTTATGTAACACCCTAATAGTTCCATTCTATGTTTAAGTCATATTGTGGAATTACTAGTCGTTACTTTTGCTTGCGGAACTAACATTACCTTTTCGAAACTACTTCAACTGAAAATAGGGGTAAATTTTTTTTTTTCGAATAATAACGAGTAAACTATTTTGAAAACCAAGAGCCATGAGCGCATCATGAATGCATATAATAAATAACGCTATCTCATATATGTAACACCCTAATAATACCATACTATGCTTAAGTCATTTTATAGCATTACTAGTTGTTACTCTTAACTAGTGGAAGTTTTTATCGTTGAAATTAGCGTAATATACGAAAATAGCATGTAATTTTTTTTTTGTAAAACCTTTATGCTTGAAAACTGAGCCTTTATGCGCTTACTTACTCGTATACATATGAATGTTGTTCCTCATATCGTTGAGTTACTAATAAGACGTAAGACAAAATGGAAACAGCATAACACCATACCTTAAGCCAAGAATGTAATCATAGATAATCAAGAGTCATTGTTACACTTAATAATTATCACATATATAAGCAGTCAAATTAAGTAGCATGACTTCCCACATGCTCTTAATTACACATAGACTGCCCAACTAGGGCTCTTAAGAAAATGAAAATACTATGCTACTATCCCGATCCTCCTTAGCTAGGTGAAGAAACATGACAGCTCCTCATCTTATCCAGTCAGGTACCGTCAGAAGTGTTACCATGGATGCCATCAACTCCATCTGAAGACGACACGGAAACGTAGGAGTGAGAAATACAAGATTTCTCAGTAGGATCGCGACTAGACAAACACAGTGTCATCGTCATCGTCCCGACCACTTGGGTTTAATTATAAAAGCAAAGGGCGGATATCGGTTCAATTTTTATAGTTTCAGAAAACATAAATCCCGAAGCGGGTTACTTTTAAATTAATCATCATATCCGTAACGTCATACATAGGCATACATGCTAATATACATAATAAACATTCACAATGCCGTAAGGAATGGGACAACATGCATGACTATGCAATTCATCAACTTGACCATGGTCCTACTTTGACTTTCATTTTTAGCACGTGCTTAGCATTCTTTTACTTTTCCTTTGAAATAGACTGCTTTTGGACATGAGCTCATTCCGTGACCATCGTCACGCAGTACTAAACCAAATCAGACTAAGCCGATATTGGTTACCTCTAAGTTGGAGGGTCCTCCCGAGCACCCTTGCCTCCCTCAGAGAGGTTCCTTGTGGATCGCCGTCTTTCACTTCCCAGAAGTGATCGAGGGGTCATGTCCCATTCTTTCGTTTCTTATCATTATACTTTACATGCATAATACTTCTTTGACTAGACTTATGCAATGATATGACTAAGTCCATAATTTTGACGGAAATCCGGCAGCATAACGGCTAGACCGGAGCTTCCCCAAAATGCCAATCATAAACTTTCAATCAACAGTTCATCATATCTATATCATATCATCACATTCATCATTCAATCATGAGACAAAGCTCAATCAAACTCATCATTCATCATGCCGCATGGCATCATACATACAGACCCTAAAGGGTTCATAGTTGTGTTATTCTTTGTGAAGAACATTATGAATCATCACATGATTTCTCATGGTTACCCATGAGAGCATCATATAGTTAAGATGTGTGTACATGGTCTTTTAGTTAATTAGCTCTCATATGAGATTATCCTTTACTTGAATTCACGTCTTATGGAATACTTATTTAAATTAATTAAGTTAAGTGATTGTTTCCTTTCCTCAATACAGTGCACTTAGTGATTCCTAGGTTCATGGTATGCTCAGAGGCCCTAATCATACTTCTGTTCCCAAGGAGTTCGAGATCCCTCTAATCCTTGGGTCATGACAACGCATAACCACATCATGAACCCAACAACACCATGTTCACTAAACACCAAGGGTGATTTTTAACTTAACCAAGTTACAAAGCTTCAAGCTTTTATCTTAAAGATTAGATCTTTATGAAATAACAATGCAAGTTACTAGCTTTTCCACTAAAAAGTCTTGCTCTTTATAAAAGTTGACTTATTTAATTATTCTAAAACCATCAAGGTCTCAACTTTATGACTTAAAGTTGTCTTTACATAAAAAGGTTCCTACTTTATCAACTAGTGACATAAAACATTAACTTTAAGGTTAAAAAGTCTTAATTTTTATAAAGCTCACACTTTTAAGCATTGTTTTGGTTCAAGATCTAAACTTTATGAATTAAATGTTATAAAACAACACTTTTATGACTTAAAGGTCTCATTCTTGATTAAAGTTTGAAACTTTATGAAAGGTCTTTTCTTTAAGGTTTGATTTCTAAGACATAAAGTGACAAGATATCATTTTCTAACTCAAAAAGGCTTATTATACCAAAAAGCTTAGACTTCCACATATATTATTGTCTTCAAAACAAAACAAAATAAAACTTCATGAAAGCTTAAAGGTTGTGCCACTTTTAAGGAAATCAAGAAGCACTTTTTAAAGTTTTAAGCTTTTAGGATGTTCATAGTCTTATCTAATCATGAAAACATAAAAAGATGAAGCTTTTCTAATCATTCACTCATCATAAAGAGAAAGGAACAACTTTAAGAAAGAGAACAATAAGAACACGTTTTTCCAAAAGAGGAAACTTAAGAACACATGAAGAACATTCAAGAACACATTTTTCTAAAAATGAAAACTTTGGCTCTTGAAGAGCATGAAGGATCTTCTCAAGCTTTCACTTGGAAATCTTGGTCATGAAAGAACCAAGCTCCAAGCTTTCTTGAGTAAACAAAATGAAAAAGATGAAGATCACTACCTAAGCTTGGAAGATGGCGTCTTTGAGGAAGGAGAAGAAGATGAAGAAGACTCCTCCTTGGTTGATGATGGTGGCGGTTTTGAATGAGCAAGGAGAGAACTCTTGAGTTCTCTTGAAAATGAGTCTTGTAGTGTTTAGATCTTGTCTTCAAAGACCAAAAGATGTGATCTTTGAAGGGCTTAGTGAGGAAGGTTTGGTTATGGAGGTGAAGAATGATGAAGAAGATGAAGAAGAAGAAGAAGAAATATAGAGAGAGGTTGGAGAGTTTGAGAACTTTAGAGAGAGGATGAGAAGTTGAAAATGAAGTGAATGTGTGTGTGTGGTGAGAGAAAGTGGCGTCCACATAAAGGAAGGAGAATGAGATATTTTTGCTTCACTTTGTGTTATCTTGTGTTAATTAGTGATTAAGGGGACAAAGTGGATGATGGGGGACAAAACATGGTCAAACTCTTACATAAAGTAGTCTTGTCTAATGCTTTATGCTTTTATGACATCGCTCTTTACTTTATTGTCTAGTTGACTAAATTTGAATTTAATCATGTGATTAAGTGCTCATACAACTTAATTAAGATGATTAAGCAAGGATTAGTGATTAACACACAAGAACACGATTAACAAAAATTAATCTTGCGATTAAGCTTAATTAACCTTAATTAAACTCGATTAGTGCTTAATTAAGTTGTAGGGCTTTGACTTACTTAATTAGAGATTTTCTAATCCCGATTAAGCATTCTCTGGACTATTCCCATCCGAGTAACCCCTTAATTAAGCCTTAATCCCACAGTTTCTCATCAAGTGCCTAATTACTCAGGGTTACTGACGTAATTTAGCACGGCATGAAATTGAGGATGTTACAATATATACCGTGCAAATAACAATAAACAAAAGCAACAAGAACAACAATAACTTAGATAATCATAATATTCATTCCACGGCCATTTATAGCTAATACAATGCTAATAGTGTTACTAAAAGTCATATAGATAGATAATGATGGGTTCGATACCTACTGTCGGCCCTACACATGAAACCTACTAGATACATGATAAAAGAAAATACATCAGAAATCCCTACAGCCCAAGTATGCCATACAGTAAAATGATAACCTTATAACTACAACCAAAAGAGGCTATTCTCACTCTCGGCTCCATATGCAATCACTACATCAATCGTCAGGTGGGAGGAAACCATTCCCGAATCCACCAGGAGTAACATCACCACATCCCCCTCCTCAAGCACACCCAAGCCTTCGAGGCACGACACGAGTACGAATGAACTCGTGATCACAAACCGGGGGTAGAGTGTGACATGGAACTGCAAAAGAAGAAGACGAGTCAGATGTCAGACGTATCACAGATGGATAGGAAGGCTCAGATGGGTTGGTCTCCATATGATAGCTTGGGTGGGAAGGCTTCAAAGGGTCGGAATCCAAGGAAACGGTTGGTCAGATGCGTATCCGAGTCGGTCTCATCGTCAGTGGGGTACCTCGATGGCTGAAAGTAAGGAAGAACGTCATCCAAGGTAACCTCACCAAATGACTGATGTGGTTAGAAAAATAGACTCATCATAGGTGCACAGAACTAGCGACTATGGAACATGTAGATCCGCATTGCTACCTGAGTAGTCAGCACAAATGCATTCAGCATAGGGTCAAACTGCTAATGCATAACTGGGAACTCATTGAAAATCACCACCGTGCCCGATGTTGGCATTCTCTGAAGACGACATGGAAATGTATGAGTGAGATATACTAAATTTCTCAGTAGGATCGCGACTAGACAAACACTGTATCATTGGCAGCAAGTATTGCAACCTGCTCCAAATTGCAATTTTAAAATATTTAATTACACTAAATTTGAAGTATAGTGCAACCAAGGTTGTCTCACAAAGATGTTGTTGCTATCTAGTTAAGTAAGAAGGGGGTATGTGCAAACATGTAGTCAATAAGCTATAAAAGAAAATTAGATGAAAATAAAAACACTAGTTCAAAAAGTTCCTTAGGTATAAGGTGAATCAATCATTAACCCACAATATATCAAACACATGGAGTGCGACTAATTTGAGCTATTAGAGAGACCTCTACTAACAACTCCATAATTCTACCTAGAGAACTCTAGGAATTCAACCGACATATAATTAATTAGATAATTGAGACCTCAACTCTAATTAACCTATGCTGATTTTTAGACCCAATTGTATTAGCCTAGGTTTGAATCCAAACCCAATTCCTAATTCTTTAACTAATCAAGTTCATATCAATTGACCAATTAGTAGTCACCCAACTAATTCCTCATTCATAAACCCACATATCAATACCATTCAATGCAAGTTTGCAAATTAAAGAGGGCAAAGAATCAAGAAAACAAACATGATTGAAATTCAAGCATAAGGTTTCAAGATTACAACCATAATACCCTTGAAGTCTCCTTGAACTAGCTTGAAGTCCTACTCCTTCATAGCAATGAAGGTTACAAACTAGAACCCAAAACAATTATCTTCCAAAATGAAAGGAAAGGAAAAGAAGAGGAGAGGAGAAGAGAAGAGAAGAGAGAAAAACGTAAAAAAAAAAAAAAGTTGGAGATTAGAGTCCTCCTTCACGTCTCTCTTTTTTCACTACTTGTTAGACCTAAAATATAAAAATACAAAGATGCCATTGATCCCAAATTAATCCTCTGCTTCTTAGCTTTAAGTGGACACCTAATTTGCTTAATTTGGACTTTGAATAAGAGAGTTATGGCCCAATCTTTATAGCATATGTAGGTTGTATGTGTATTCACATTAGTCCTTTTTAACAGCCAATAAATCCATGAAGATGTCATTATTTTGGAGAGTAGTGTTCATTTGAATTGAAGCTTTATGTCTTAGCTTTCAAATGGCACTAGTTTTGCCTCAATCCAATGTCTACAACGCACGTTATGGTCCAATTAGTGCACACTACTCCAGTTCCAGTATAACAACCCTGATTTGACTTTGTGGCCTAATTCGACCCACTAGACATCTGAATTATTGTTGACTTCTTCACCAGTGTTGTAGATCTTTCTCTCATCTTTTCTAGAATATAAAATTTGTAGTTTTTAGATGTCTACAACTCAAGATATGCCTATAGTACAAAAACAATATAAAATTATAATAATACTAAAAAATACAATTGAGCCCAATTAGAGTCCAAGCTGATGAAGAGCATGAAAGATTTTCTTAAGTTTTCACTCAAAGATCTTGGTCATGAGAAGAACCAAGCTCTAAGTTTTATTGAGTAAACAAAATAAAAAGATGAAGACCACTACCTTCCTTGAGGATAGCGTAAAAACAAGATAAGAGGAAGAAGAAAAAGAAGATGATGGCTCCTCTTGATGATGATGGTGGCGGTTTTGCAAGAAGGAAGGAGAATTTTTGTGTTATTTTGTGTTAATTAAGTTTTAGGGGGACAAATTGGATGATGGGGGAACAAAGCATGTACAATCTCTTACAAAAAGCAACATTGTCTTATACTTTATTCTTTAATGACATCACTCTTTACTTTATTGTCTGCTTGACTAAATTTGAATTTAATCATGTGATTAAGTGCTCTACCAACTTAATTAAGATGATTAAGCAAGGATTAGTGCTTAACACACAAGAACATGATTAACAAAAATTGATCTTGCGATTAAGCTTAATTAAACTTGATTAAACAAATTAAGGGTGATTAGTGCTTAATTAGCTATAAAGGCTCTGACTTGCTTCACTAGAAATTATCTAATCTCGATTAAGCATTCTCTTGACTTATCTCACCCAAGTTAACTCATAAACTCTTTGTTAACCCCTTAATTAAGCCTTAATCTCATAATTTCTCATTAAGTACCTAATTACTCAAGGTTACTAAGGTAATTTAGTAGGACAAGAAATTGAGGATGTTACATTTCTCCTCACCTTTAAAAAGAATTTTGCCCTCAAAATTTGTTACCTATAAACAATATGGATACTTGTTCTTCATCTTGGACTCTAGCTCCCACGTATACTCTTCCATGTTTCTTCTACCCCAAGCCACCTTGACCAAGGGTACCGTCTTATTCCTTAGCTGTTTTGCCCCACAATCCATGATCCGAGACGACGACAGATTGAAGGTTAGGTGTTCCCTTAACTATACACTTTCAACTGCAAGTAGATGACTAGGATCGGAATGGTACTTTCTCAACTGAGACATATGAAATACATCATGAAGGTTTAACAAATTTGGAGGTAAGGCCATTTGATAAGCAACTGACCCGACATATTTGAGAATTTGAAAGGGGCCAAGAAAATAGGGGCAACTGTCTGACCTTTGGCTCTACCTATACCGGTCGTAGGAGTGATTTTCAGGAACACATGTTCTTCCTCTTGGAACTCGAGAGGCTTTTTCCTCTTGTTCGCATAACTCTTTCGACGACTCTGGGCCGTAAGGATTTTGTCCCTAATCCTTTTGATCTGTTTCATGGTCTACCTCACAAGATCAGGTCCTAATAGGCTTTGTTCACCTGGTTCAAACAAACACAGGGGAGATTGACACTTCTTTCCATACAAAGCTTCATAGGGTGCCATACTAATACTTGCATGATGACTATTGTCATAGGCAAACTCAATCAAAGGTAAGTATCTATCTCAACTTCCTCAATTATCCAACAGACAAGCTCTCAACATGTCCTCTAAAGTTTGGATAGTCTTCTTTGATTGTCCATCCGTCTGGGGGTGATAAGCTATACTTAGGCAAAACCTCATCCCAAATGCCTTTTGCAAGGCTCCCCAGAATCTAGAGGTAAACCTCGGGTCCCTATCCGAGATTATGGTTGAAGGCACATCATGTAGCCTTACTATCTCTTGACCATATAGCTAGGCTAACTTTTCCAAAGGATAAGTAACTCAAATGGGCAAAAAGTGAGTAGCTTCGTTAACCTATCGATAATTACCCATATCGCATCAAAACCAACTTGCGTTTTGGGTAAACCCATCATGAAGTCCATAGAGATACTTTCTCATTTCCATTCTGGGATCTCCAGTGGTTGCAACATACCAGAAGGCTTTCGGTGTTCAATCTTTACCTTTTGGTAGACTAAACACCTACTTACCAACTCCGCAATGTCCCTCTTCAATCCTGGTCACCAAAACATCTTCTTAACGTCTTGGTACATCTTCGTCACACTACATTTTATAGTGAAATGGCTCTTGTGAGCCTCCTCCAAAATCCTACTTCAGAGGTCACCACTTGCAGCTATACATACTCTTCTTTCAAACCTGTACAGTCCATCTGTACCTCTCGCAAAACCCTTCAACTTTCTTTCTTCTACCAATGCTAAGGTTTTTAGGAAATCCTTTTCCTCACTTTAGACTTGAGCAATTTGACTCTTGAAATTGCTCATCACCCTGAGCTGATTCAATCTTAAACTATGGGGGGTCAACATGACTACAAGGTTAAGGTCTCTAAAGCTCCTTACTAGCTCATCCTCCTTGATCATCATCCATGATGCATGCAAAGACTTTCTACTTAGAGCGTCGGCCACCACATTGGCCTTTCCAAGATGATAGTTCAATCCAAACTCATAAATCCTTTAGAAACTCCATCCATCTCCTTTGCCTCATATTTAACTCTTTTTGATCAAAGAGATACTTCAAACTCTTATGATCAGAAAACACTTCAAACCTTACTCCATACAGATAATGCTCTATATCTTCAGGGCAAACACTACCACCGCTAACTCCAAGTCATGGGTTGGGTAGTTTACTTCGTGAGGCTTCAAGTGCCTAGAAGCATAAGCCACCACGTTCCTATTGTGCATCAAGACATAACCTAAATCTCTCCTCGAGGCATCACAATCAAGCAAAACTAGCACTGGGGTTGAGGTTAACTTTCCCTTTAGCTCTCGAAAGCTTTTCTCACAGTCCACAATCTACACAAATAGGGTATTCTTCCTTGTCAAATTGGTTAAAGGCAAAGATATCTGGGAAAATCCCTTTATAAACCTACGGTAGTAACTGGCTAAACCTAAGAAACTCCTTATCTCAGTTACTGAGGTTTCTCTCCTAATTCATCACAGCCTCAATCTTACTCAGATCCATAGTGATACCTCCTTGTGACACCACATGTCTGAAGAACTTTACTTCCTCCATCTAGAATTCACACTTAGACAACTTAACATAAAGCTTCTTTTCCCTCAAGATTCCCAACACAACCCTCAAATGCTCTTCATGTTCCTCCTTTGTTCTCAAATAGATAAGAATATCATCTATGAAAACAACTACAAACTTATCCAAGTAGGGTCTAAAGATTCTGTTCATGTAGTCCATAAAAACGACAGGGGCATTAATCAATCCAAACGATATCACCGTAAACTCATAATACCCATATCTTGTCCTAAAAGTTGTCTTAAATTTATCCTCCTCTTTCACCCTTATCTAATGATATCCGGATCTCAAATCAATCTCAGAGAACATAGCTGCACCTCGCAGTTGGTCGATGAAGTCATCGATCCTAGGCAAAGGGCACTTGTTCTTAATAGTCACTTTGTTCAACTGCCTATAGGCCACACATAGCCTCGTGCTCCCATCTTTCTTTTTCACAAATAACATCGGGGCTCCCCAAAGTGAGGCACTAGGTCTTACAAACTTCTTTTCCAACAACTCTTTCAATTGTCCCTTCAACTCTGACAACTCTATTGGGGATATTCTATAGGGTGCTATAGAGATTGGCCCCGTCCCCGACACCAACACTACAGAAAACTTGATTTTCATCTCCGGGAGAAACTCGGGTATATCATCAAGAAACACATTCGGGTATTTCCTAACTATGAGGATCTCTTCCAATACCTGCTTAAGTTCCACTTCACTTGGTATAAACAGAACATATCTGTGATTACCAGCCTCTCTACTTTCTATCTGAACAGAACTCAAAAACAAACTAACAGGTTCAATAGGCTTAATAGGTATACGAGGAATAACAATAGATTTCTCAAAACACTTATCATAGCATGGTTAGTAGAGAGCCGATCCATGCCTAGAATCAAATCCAAACTAGACAAAGGCAAACAAATCAAATTTGCTATGAAAGGCGTACCATCAATTTGGAACTAACAATGCAAACAACAATCAGAAGTCTTGACTGGTTTCTCAGCAGGAGTAGAAATAATTAACATGTAAGGTAATTCAAACATAGATAATCCTAATCTATCCACACAATCATGAGAAATAAAGGAGTGAACTCCAGAATCATATAGTACAGTTATGGTTCTACCATTGACCTCACACTTACCTTGGATTAGATTGTCAGACTGAGTGGCCTCCTCAGCATTAAGGGCAAAGACCCTTCCATGGTGTTGGGGCTTGTTGGCAGAGGACAACCTGTAACACCCTAATAGTTTCATTCTATGCTTAAGTCATATTGTGGAATTACTAGTTGTTACTTTTGCTCAGGAACTAATATTACCTTTTAGAAATTACTTTTAACGAAAATAGGGGGTAAATTTTTTTTTAAAACAAGTAACCCGTTTTTGAAATCGAAAACCATGAGCGCATCATGAACATATAATACAAACGTCACTATCTCATTCATACATCGCATTTAACATAAATAAAAGCATTGAGAATAACCACAATCTTAGATAAAGATAACATTCATGCCCATACCTTGTCCTAAAAGCCGTCTTGGGTATATCCTCCTCCTTCACCCTTACTGATGATATCTAGATCTCAGATCAATCTTAGAGAACATAGCCGCACCTCGCGGTTGGTCCATGAGGTCATCTATCCTAGGCAAGGGATACTTGTTCTTAACAATCACTTTGTTTAATTGCCTATAATCCACACACAGCCTCATACTTTCATCCTTCTTTTTCACAAATAACACCGGGGCTTCCCAAGGTGAGGCACTAGGTCTTACAAACTTCTTCTCCAACAATTCTTCTAATTGTCTCATCAAATCTAACAACTCCATTGGGGACATCCTATAGGGTGCTGTAGAGATTGGCCCAATACCCAGCACTAACTCTTTAGAAAACTCGATTTCCTTTTCTGGAGGAAACTTGGGTATATCATCAGGAAACACATCTGGGTATTCCCTGACTACGGGGATCCCATCCAATAACTGCTCCAATTCCACTTTACTTGCCATAAGGAGAACATATCCCTGATCACCCAACTCACTACTTCCTACCTTAACAAAGTTCAAAAACAAACTAACAGGCTCCACGGGCCTAAGGGGTATAGGAGGAAGAATAATAGATTTTTCAGAGCAATTTATCATAGCATGGTTAGCAGAAAGCCAATCCATGCCTAGAATCAAATCCAAACTAGACAAAGGCAAACAAATCAAATTTGCTATGAAAGACCCACCATCAATTTGGAATTGACAATTCAAACAACAATCAGAAGTCTTGACTGGTTTCCTAATAGGAGTAGAAACAATTAACATGTAAGGTAATTCAAACATAGATAATCCCAATCTATCTACACAATCATGAGAAATAAAGGAGTGTGTAGCTCCAGAATCGTACAGTACAGTTATGGTTGTACCATTGACCTCGCACTTACCTTGGATTAGATTGTCAGACTGAGTGGCCTCCTCAGCATTAAGGGCAAAGAACCTTCCTTGGTTTTGGGGCTTGTTGGCAAAGGACAACATGTAACACCTTAATAGTTCCATTCTATGCTTAAGTTATATTGTGCAATTACTAGTTGTTACTTTTGCTCGTGGAATGATTATTACCTTTTAGAAATTACTTTTAATGAAAATGGGGGGTAAATTATTTTAAAACAAGTAAACCATTTTTGAAATCGAGAGCCATGAGTGTAACACCCTAATAAATCTATATTACGTTTAAGTCGTATTACGGCGTTTTATTAGTTGTTACTTATGCTCGTGGAAAACTAAACTTCACTTAAAATTAAATTACGCGGAAAATACAGTAAATTTTTTTTTTAAATATGTCGTTGCTTTTGAAAAGTAAAGCCTTGCGCGAGAAGATAGCAGTAAACGAGCGTATCGCAGAGATTTCGATATAAATAGAAGGAACATGAGATAAATCATAAAGTCATACATTCCAATTATAACATCAATTACATAATATACTTAATCTCACAATATCCAAACAAATACATATAAAGGGAACTCATGGTCATGCCATGGCCCCAAATATCAAAGGTACATAGGTCTGATTAAATCCAATACAAAATGAAATACAATAGTTAAGGAGCGCAAATCAAAATAAGCCCACGTAGACACATGCTGACTTCTCTGCCCCTTCCATGCCCTTCCATCGAACGGACTCAGGTCCTCGAATGTCTAGTCCTCCATGCTGCTCGGCCTCGGGGAACGCGCGGAGTGCGAATGATGCGGGGGTGCCTGCTAATCACCTCGATACGACGGATGCGACGGCCGGGAACATAGCTGCCCACCAAAGAACGTGCCTCGGAGGGATCCTCCTCAGATGCTACGGGCCGATACTCGGGGAGTGGCGGCGAAGCTGCTGCGGCCCTAGGGGTGGCCGTCGAACTCACATCGACCACGGGAACCTCTGGCAGCGGCACAGGCTCGGCTACGGGTAGACCGGGAGACATAGGCTCCATCTCGATCTCGGGCAATGGCTCGGGCGAAAAATCCCAAGGACCCAACGGCTGTCCAAGGCATGATGATGATACGTCCACAGGGGCTGGCGGGATCTCTGGCTCCTCAAAAACTCGACCCGGATAGAAGTAGGTGCGAACTATCGTGGTGGTCGTGGCCACGATAGCGTGGGCGTCCTCGTCATAGGCCCACTCATGGTGGGGAGGCTCCATGCTCCATGACACGTGAGGCTCCATGAGTATCTGGTGACGAGACGGAAAAACAACTAGGATGAGAAATGAGATTTCTCAGTAGGACTCGACCCTGACACACTGGTGTCATCGTCATCGTCCCAGCCACTTCGGGTTTTAAATGAAAAACTGTGGGCACACAATAGGTTCAATTATTTGATTTTCGAAAACGTTACTATCCGAAGTGGGTCCCATTCTTAGTACTTATCCTCGTTGTATTAACAACATCATGGCATACATGCAAGCTTAAATGACTATTCGTGACATACATAAACAGGTTGAGAGTTATGTTCTTTACTTGAGTTGGACCGAAGTCCCTTTCTTTCCTTAACTTGACTTATCTTAAGTCCTTTCTTTTCATCCACTAAACATAAGTGGTAATGAGCTCATACCGTGGCCGTCGCCACCATAAAATTTCGGTACTTACACTAGCTGGGTCATGCCATGCCTCATGTAAGCCCTATCCCCTATACTCACACTAGCTGGGTCATGCCATGCCTCATGTGAGTCGTGGGTGAGGGGAAACTTAACTTAGGTCACCTTCCCTTTTGAAGGATCACACTTTATCAAATCTTTTCTTATTAACTTATGATGCAAAATATTTCTAAGTCCACAGTTTCTACAAAATTTCGGCAGCATAACGGCTATACCGCAGCTTCCCAAAATTTTGCCAGACAGAATACCAGTATCACAGCATCGTATCATATCATATCATCATCATCATATCATCATATCATATCATCATTATCATGGCATCATAATCACATCATCATCACATCATGCTTGCAACCTAATCATAGGCATATTCTCAAGCAAAGTCTTATGAGCTTAGCTTAGTAAATTAGGTGCAAACTTTTACATTGGCTTTCGTTTTGTTGATTCCTTCTTCTCAATTATTCTAACTTGACTTATATGATTCTCATATTTTAATTTGGGAGATTTATAGTTTAGGTTTTGCATTATAGTTGATTAGAATCTTATGAACTTAATCTAGTACCTTAACTACATTTACATTCGGTTTTTCGTTTTATTCGCTTCTTTTGTTAAGGATTAGGTGAGCTTAGTATTTTATTCTATCTAGCCCTCATTAAGTGAATTATGAAGTTTCATTACTTTAGGCTAAGGCCTTTTACCTTTTAAAGTCATTTATGCATAGTCTTACTTAAGGTTAAGTTTTGACAGTTTTACTTTTACCCTAGGTAGTAACTTTAAAAATTCACCATAATTTGGTATTTTATCATTTTAATGCGAAATTTTATATACTTATAGGTTTCTGAGTCTAGTTTTTAACAAAATAAGTCCCACTCAAAAATTCATTTTCTAACTCCAGTTATGCATATTTTATTCTGACTTGTTCAGTTTCTAGGTTCACTCCCGGTACAGTGGATTGTGACCTCTCATTATAATTGCTCAGAAGGAATCTGAGAAAACTGTTTTAGTGGTTTGTTCCTCTATGTCTTAGCTTTCATTGAAACTTGGTCTCACTCAAAAATCATTTTTGTAGCTCGAGTTATACACATTTTAGTGTAGACTGCCCAGACAGAAGCCAATCCGAGAACAGTCCACTTTGAAAAATCATATCTCACTCATTTTAACTCCGAATCTTATATATTTCACATGTATGGAAAGCTCTCTGAGTCTATTTTCATATAAAATTAGTTCCACTAATTTCTGAGTTTTCGGGAAAAAGTTATACCATTCGCTTTACAGACTGCCAGAAAATCCAGATTTCACGTTTTGCTTTTTCTCATGTTTTCTCCAAAACACTCAACCTCACTTTCAAGAAACCATTCTCAAGTTATAAAACACTCATATTCCATGAAAGATTAGTGAAAAACTAACATGTTGGAGTTCAAAAATATTGAGTTCAGCCATGCATCACACCAAACCGAAAACATGTTTTCAACAAACAACCATACTAGCAACAACATCTCATTTTATGACAAGAATGGCTATGATGCCCATAATCAATCCTTAAAATCACCTAGCTATGGAGAGCATAGGAGTTCTAAAGCTTGAAAAACAAGAGAGAAAAAGGGTTTAGAGCCACTACCAAGAAGCTTTCTTGTGATGGAAAAGATGGTGGTGGGGGTGGTGCTCCTCCTCTTGGATCTTGGAAGAGGCTTGATATGTGAGTGTCTTTGATTCTCCAAGAGCAAGAAATGGTGGCTCTTGAAGAGTTTGTGAGTGGGATGAGGAGAGGAAAGGATGAGAGAAGTGGAAGGATTCTAGAGAGAAGTTGGAGAGTTTAGAGAGAAGGAGGAGAATTTGAAATTGAAGAGAGAGAAGAGAGCTTTGTGTGTGTCTTTGGGAGAGTGAAAGAATGAAAATGAGGAGAGAGGAGGGCTGATGGGTGGCGAGTTTGAGGGAGGAAAGGTGAGGTGAGTTTGGCTTCTTACACAAGCTAAGGAGTGGGAAAAACCATGGGGCAAAAGGGTGAGTTGTTTTTCCTTGAGTCTTGGAGGCATTCTAATGCCCATTTTATGCTTTTCTCTAGGGGTTAAAGGGGAGTACCCCTCTTAGGATTTGGTTGCTTGTCTAAGACTCATCCAAGTGTCAAGATCTAATGGTGGATGACAAGGATCCTAGTCTTAGCTTTTGATCTAATGGTGTAGGATTAAAGAGATTGAATGAAGGGTGAGATGTTGCTCCTCCTTGGTGTGTCTTTCTAGGGCATATGCATGGAAGAACTTTTATCTCTAAATGTTATTAGAATTATTTAAATGTAACTTAACTTAATTGGCTTAATTACCCATGAGTTAACTCTTGTCAATTACACTTTTATGATGTCTTGCATTAAGGTTAAGCATATGCTTAATTTGGGGTTTAATTTTTCAAGAGTTGTCTTAAGTGTCTTAATCATTATAAACTTCATTAGTAAGGTTAGGTTGTCTTACTTTTGTTTTGGCAACTTCGAGTAATTAAGGATTAGACAATTAAGGTTTTATTAAAACGCTTAGGGCATTATGATTAAATTGTTGGCTAGACTTAATTTACTAAGCTCTTGCTCTCGGGATTAATCGATTAGTTCTCAATTAATCGCTAATCCCTCTAATTAGTCGAGAACACCGAGCTAATTAGCTTAGGTAGAAATGGGGATGTTACAATGAGCACATCATGAACATATAATACAAATGTCACTATCTCATTCATATATCACATTTAACATAATTGAGAACAACCATAATCTTAGATAAAGATAACATTCATGCCCATACCTTGTCATAAAAAGCCGTCTTGGGTATATCCTCCTCCTTCACCCTTATCGATGATATCCAGATCACAGATCAATCTTAGAGAACATAGCCGCACCTCGCAGTTGGTCCATGAGTTCATCTATCCTAGGCAAGGGATACTTGTTCTTAATAGTCACTTTGTTTAATTGCCTATAATCCACACACAGCCTCATACTGCCATCCTTCTTTTTCACAAATAACACCGGGGCTCCCCAAGGTGAGGCACTAGGTCTTACGAACTTCTTCTCCAAAAATTCCTCCAATTGTCTCTTGAACTCTGATAACTCCATTAGGGACATCCTATCGAGTGCTGTAGAGATTGGCCCAATACTCGGCACCAACTCTATAGAACTCGATTTCCTTTTCTGGGGGAAACTCGAGTATGTCATCAGGAAATACATTCGGGTATTCCCTGACTATGGGGATCCCATCCAATACCTGCTCGAGTTCCACTTTACTTGTCATAAGGAGAACATATCCCTGATCACCCAACTCACTACTTCTTACCTTAACAGAGTTCAAAGACAAACTAATAGGCTCCACGGGCCTAACGGGTATAGGGAGAAGAATAATAGATTTTTCGTAGCAATTTATCATAGCATGGTTAGCTGAAAGCTAATCCATGCCTAGAATCAAATCCAAACCAGACAAAGGCAAGTAAATCAAATTCGCTAGGAAAGACCTACCATCAATTTGGAATTGACAACTCAAGCAACAATGACAAGTCTTAGCTAGTTTCCCAGCAGAAGTAGAAACAATTAACATATAAAGCACTTCAGATATAGACAATCCTAATCTATCTACATAATCATAAGACATAAAGGAGTGTGTAGCTCCAGAATCATACAACATAGTTAAGGTTCTACCATTAACCTCGCACTTACCTTAGATCAGATCGTCGGACTGAGTGGCCTTCTCAACATTAAGGGCAAAGACCCTTCCTTGGTGTTGGGGTTGTTGGCAAGGGATAATAGCTTGACAGTATAGTCTCTAGCCATATGCCCAGGCTTTCTGCATCAGAAACAAGCATTCTGGCCAGCAAAGCAAGGGCGTCCTCCATGATGTTTGCTACATTTAGGGCAAGCTTGGCCATTCGCCGGCTTGGGTGGATTCCTAGTAGGCTTCTAGGGTTGCTTTCCTTTGAAACCTCTACCTTGAAATGATTTCCTCGGGGGTTAGGGCTTGAACTTCTGCTCTTGCAGTGCCAACTTCTTCTTGTAGGCTTCAAACCTTGCCACCGAGAGCTTGTGGTTGCAATCCTCCACCAAACGGCTCTTGTTGACGAGTGTAGCATAGTCACGGATCTCCATTGGTCCTACAGATGCCAATATCTCCTCACGCAATCCCCCTTGAAACTTCACTCATCTCCAGTACTTATCTAGGTTCCCTTGAGAACTTGCCGTTTGGTGAGAACTTGCACAGCTCCTCAAACTTGGCTGTATACTCAGCAATATTCATGGTCCCTTATCGCAGACTTATGAACTCCAGCTCCTTTGTATTCCTTATAGATGCGGGAAAATACTTCTCATAAAAGTGCGTCTTGAAAATCTCCCAAGTGATGTGGGTTTGCGCTCCTCCCAATAGCCTCTTTGTGCCTACCCACCAGAACTCAACATCAGCTTCCAACATATAGGTAGCAAAGGCTACCTTCTGCTCCTCCGTACAGGCTAACACTGTGAAAATTTTCTCAATGGCCTTGATCCACTCATCAGCTCGATCAAGGTTGTACATTCATTGAAAGCTCGACGGGTTTGTATTCCAGAACTCAACAAACTTGAGGTACTCAAGATCCACCTCAGCTCCTCCATTATGCCCTTCGGGATTCTCCTCATCCCTTTGCTCCATTCGTTCCATCATGTGATAGGCAGCAGCAGCTTGCTCCTTCATGGCGGCAGCCATTTCATGGAGCGTCCCCATGACTTCCTCGAGACCTTCCAGCTCATTACAGGGCCTACCATGTCTTCCTGAAGCCATTAATTCCTGGTACTTAAAATAGAAGACATTGAGTTGATTAAGCTCAACATTTATGTTGAGTGATCCAGTAACTAACCACATTCATAACAGATGATCATGCACATCTAACTCCTACGTCTCATCATACAGACGAGACTCAAAGCATGACTTAACTAACACGTATGCTTAGAAGCATAGTCAGTTCATCCCCAGGCTCTTCAAGGATGAACTGCTCTGATACCAAAATGTAACACCCTAATAGTTCCATTCTATGCTTAAGTCATATTGTGGAATTACTGGTTGTTACTTTTGCTCGCGAAACTAACATTACCTTATAGAAATTACTTTTAACAAAAATAGGGGGTAAATTTTTTTTTTTAAAACAAGTAACCCGTTTTTGAAATCGAGAGCCATGAGCGCATCGTGAACATATAATACAAACGTTGCTATCTTATTCATACATTGTATTTAACATAAATAGAAGCATTAAGAATAACCATAATCTTAGATAAAGATAACATTCATTCCATAGCCATTCTATAGTTAATATAATAATAGTAAAGCATAAGTCATAAACAAAGATAATAATGGGTCCGATACCTACCGTACCCTAACAAAATACATGATAGAAGGAAATACACAAGAAATCTCAATCCACCCATACATGCCGAATGAAAATGATAACCTTCACTACAACCAAAAAGGGACTATCTTCATGCTCAGCTTCGCATGCAAATCAACACCTTAGTCATTTGGCGGGAGGTAGCCGTTCCCGAATCCTTCGAGAGAAACATCACCACGTCTTCCTCTTCAAGCACGGCCACACCCACGAGGTGTTGGAATCACATAGTTAAGATATATGCGGGGGGTCTTTTAGTTACTTACTTCTCATACGAAATTATTCTTTACTTGAGTTCATGTCTTATAGAACACTTGTTTAAATTAATTAAGTTAAGTGATTGTTTCCTTTCCTTCAGATAGTGCACTTAGTGATTCCTAGGTTCATGGTATGCTCAGAGGCCCTAATCATACTTCTGTTCCCAAGGAGTTCGAGATCCCTCTAATCCTTGGGTCATGACAACGCATAACCACATCATGAACCTAACAACACCATGTTCACTAAACACCAAGGATGATTTTTAACTTAACCAAGTTATAAAGTTTCAAGCTTTTATCACTAACATAACAAGATCTTACCTTAAGTATTATGAAAGTTATCATTCTTTATAAAGTAGTCATAAAGTTTTATTCTTTGTGAAAGTTGACACTTTTATTTACTCTAAGACCCTCAAGGTCTCAACTTTATGATTTAAAGTTGTCTTCAAGTCTAAAAGATTCCTATTTTATGAACTAGCATATAAAACATTAGCTTTAGAGTTATAAAGTTTTGATATTTACAAAAGTTAACACTTTTATGACTCAAAAATGCTATTTTTGCTTAAAGCTTGGAACTTTGCTAATATATTCATCTCAAGATTCCACCTTTGCAAGACTTAGTGTACAAGTTTATAACTTTATGACTTAAAGTCACCTTCTTGATTAAAGTTTAAAACTTTATGAAAGGATTTGCTTCCAAGGATCAATCTTTGAAACATAAAGTGATAAGACATCATTTTTCTAACACAAAAGGCTTATTTATTCCAAAAAGCTTAAACTTCTATATGTAGTCTTCTCTTCAAAACAAAACAAAATAAGACTTTTATGAAGGCACCAGACTTGCGCCCTTTTTATGCATCAAGAAGTAAACTTTTTAAAACTTTAAGCTTTTAGGATGTTCATAGTCTTATCAAATCATGAAAAACATGTAAAGATGAAACTTTTCTAATCATAAACTCATCATAAGAAAAAAAATAACTTTAAGCAAGATACTATCAAAAACATCAAGAACATTCAAGAATAAGAACATGAACATACTTTTCCAAAAGTAGAAACATCAAGAACACTTGAAGAAGAATAAGAGCATATTTTACCAAAACTGGCAACATCAAGAACACTTGAAGAAGAACAAGAACATATTTACCAAAAAATAGAAATTTTTGCTCATGAAGAGCATGAAAGATTTTATCAAGTTTTCACTCAAAGATCTTGGTCATGAGAAGAACCAAGCTTCAAGCTTTCTTGAGTAAACAAAATAAAAAGATGAAGATCACTACCTTTCTTGAAGATGGTGCAAAAACAAGAGAAGAAGAAAAGGAAAAAGAAGAAGATGATGGCTCTTCTTGATTATGATGGTGGCGATTTTGCAAGAAGGAAGAAGAAACTCTTGAGTTCTCTTGAAAATGATGGTGATAGTGTTTACATCTTGTCTTCAAAGACCCAAAGATGAGGTCCTTGAAGGGCTAAATATGACGTTTTGGTGGTGGTGGTGGTGAAGAAGAAGATGAAGAAGTATTTAGAGAGAAGTTGGAGGATTTGGTTTTAAGAGAAAGAATGAGATGAGTGAAAATGAAATGGATGAGGGTGGGAGAGAGAGAAAATGGCGTCCAACATAAAGGGAATGAGGGAGATATTTTTGTGTTATTTTGTGTTAATTAAGGTTTAGGGGGACAAATTGGATAATAGGGGAACAAAGCATGTACAATCTCTTACAAAAAGCAACATTATCTTATGCTTTATGCTTTAATGACATCATTCTTTACTTTATTGTCTAGTTAACTAAATTTGAATTTAATCATGTGATTAAGTACTCTAGCAACTTAATTAAGATGATTAAGTAAGGATTAGTGATTAACACACAAGAACATGATTAACAAAAATTAATCTTATGATTAAGCTTAGTTAACCTTAATTAAACTCGATTAAGCTAATTAAAGGCGATTAGTGCTTAATTAGGCTATAAAGGCTCTGACTTGCTTAATTAGAGATTATCTAATCTCGATTAAACATTCTCTTGACTTATCTCACCCGAGTTAAATCATAAACTCTTCGTTAACCCCTTAATTAAGCCTTAATCTCATAGTTTTTCATTAAGTGCCTAATTACTCAGGGTTACTAAGGTAATTTAGCACAAGAAATTAAGGATGTTATAGGTTACAAGAGATTTTTGAAGGTTTTTTTGTTTACACTCACTTTAAACTTCTATACAGAGCATAGATCAAAGAGGTATAGTGAGTCACTTCTCTATATTCTCAAAGCAAGAATATTATCTATTATACACCTATAGAGAAGGTTTTACAATAGAAATTACAATGAGCAATTTTCTGGAAGCCAATGGGCTGAATCATTTATGCCATTCCTTATCATAATTTGTGATATTGATGTATTGATATGGTGATTATAATTGCTATGATTGACTGGTTGATCATGTATATTGTTTATTTTGGGAAGCCTCATGTTTCAGTTGTTATGCTGCCTAATTTTCGACAGAAATATAGGAATTATGTATCATGATTATAAGTTCCTCAAGCATGTTCATTCATGAATATATGAGCATATGATATATACATGTGAATGTGAATTCAGACAGTATATGAATAAATGAGATAAGATCCCTTCACTTGGAGGCAATTATTGTGTCCTTCCCTATCAAGACAACTAAAACTATTGGATCCCTCTACTTTAGAGGCAATTGGCCAACTGAGCCCCTCCAATTTAAAGGCATGTGGGTCCCCTTATGGGTTAATATTGTGTGACGATGGTCATGAATTGAGCTCACTCTTAGATCAGGTGACCTAAGGGCAGTAAAGATTAAAGACATATTCAGACACCCTAGGATGATGATACGCAACACCTAGGTGTGTCAAGTAAACAAAGTTATAGAAAGCCAAGAAAGACAAGTGCACTTGCATGATTATATGATGTGCATCTGCATCTATATAAATTTTATTCTTTTTGGTACTATTATGAATCTACTTTCTTAATTGTCAAGTGTGTGAATAAAATTAACCTGCTTTGAAAAGAGATTTTTGAACTTTTTAAAATGAAATTTATAGGTGATATGGCACAAGCACCTTTTTTTAAATAATTCGAAGCAGGTGGAAATGATAATGATGATACTGTATGTGGTAATCTAGTATATCCTACTAAGAATTTATAATTCTCATCCTCATATGTGTTTCCATGTCATCTCCAGAGAGCTGAGGAAAATCTTGAAGAAGATCAAAAATGAAGAATTGATTGAGATTTGGATGGACAGCAAAAAGTTTTTGTCAGACAAGGTCCATGTTATTTATTAGTAACAACTCCTAAGTGTGATACTATAACTTAAGCATGGTATTGTACTTAGGAGGGTGTTATATTTTGGTATTAAAGCAGTTCGTCCTAACTGGACTTGAGATGGACTGACTATACTTCCGAAACATACTTTAAGGGTCTAGAAAGGCCATGCTTTAGTTCTTGACATGACAAGGACATAGGTATTTGCACATGGCAACCTTATTGTGTATGTTGTAGCTTATCTGTCACACTTAACTATATATTGAGTCTGATCACCTCAATATGATGTTCAATGTAGGCGAGAATCTACGACATCCAGCTACCTTACTAGAGATAACAAAATTTTGAGGGCAAAATTCTTTTAATAATGAATAGTATTGTAAGATCCCAAAATCTACGGATAGCCCGGTATAGAAGAAAGTTCGGCTCGGGGCAAGGGCAAAACTATAAATAGGTAAGTCATAGCAACCAAAAACTGATCTAGTGGGAACATATACTGTAGTTTAGCATAAATAATAGTTAAAAATCCTAGAATATATGGCTAGAAACTAGCCACCCAAGTCATTCTTGTTGGCCAAAGGATGGCCACATGTTTGGCTAGATCAACAAAAACTGAACACCCTTTTGAAATCCACTAATAAGAAGTAACCCCCCAAGAAGGTGACTTAAAAAGCAAGGAGGCTCATCAGTTTCTCTCTATTTTTCTCCAAAATTTCATGAAGCCTTCCCCCCTCTTTCTCCACTTCATTTTCATTTCTAAACTCCTCAAACTCACCCAAAGTCTTATGTGCTTCACCTGTTCTTGTCCAATTTCTACCCTTTTACTTGTTTACCCTCAAGAAACCTTCATACTAGCCAAAATCTCCTCACTGTAAACCATGTAAATCTGACCAAATAAGGGAGAAGGGTTTTGCACTCATTTGAAGGCTTTAGAGAAGAGAAGGCATCAAAAGATCCAAGCCAAAGGGTTACAAGCTTTGGATTTTTGGTAGGATTTCTTGGACTGACTATATTTTAGGGATTTAGGCTACTAAGGTTTATTTATGTCATCCTTTGTTTGACTTTGTATGATGCTTATATAACTTATTTCTAGTGATTTGAAATAGGAAAACTTGATTTTGGTTGAAGGATACATCAAAAGATCAAGAAAAACACAAAATAGAGAAAACTGTTGGAAGGAACCCTAACAATCGTTCATACAGCAAATAGTATTTCTCAATAGGTAGAGCTCAAATTCAAGTGAAACTAATTTTAATAAAGCTACACTTTTAGAGTAATCCAACCATATAAATTACAAGGCCATTGGATTTAAAATGAATTAGTTAAGATTTTTAGAAATCGGCTATTGGATTTTATTCTTTGTCCTAACCAAAGGGGATATGAGGGGCATAACTTGCCCTATATAGATTCAAATTAATACATAGAAGATCATGTCATAAAAATTTCAGAATTAGATCATATGTATATTAATCCCAGTAATTCTTCAAATCTGACCTATGCCCTATTCAAGTGGAAATAGGGCAGCCAGATTAAGGAGCCCATAATTCGAGCTCTATATGTCCAATTAAAATGAAACTTTTGTGATTGAAATAAGGTCAAATAGGTGCATTTTGATATAAATTTCAAATAAAAATAATAAAAAATTAATTTTTAGTGATTTTCTAAAATTAGGTGCACAAGTCTATCCTGAAATAGGACAACCTTAAGTAAAACTTAAATAACCTAAGTTATACACCTCAAATGATAATGGACCAAAGAGGTTCAAAAATAGACTAATAGAATTGCAATCTATTAAATTTTTAGGTTAAAATGAATTAAAATGGAATTTTAGTATAATTTCAAATTTTAGGACAGATTTAAAAATGAAGTCTTTGTGCCTTAGAAGATCCATTGACCATCAAGAGCTAAAGGGCCAAGTTGTATATGATATTTCTTACCAAGAATAAGATGCTATTGATATATTGTTATGATGACTCTCATTACTATGACTATATGGTTGAGATTATACTATCTGTATATCGAAAAGCCTCATGTTTTAGTTGTTATGCTGCTGGATTTTTGGCAGAAATATATGAATTATGTATCATGATTATAAGTTCCTTAAATATATTCATTCATGAATATATGAGCATATGATATGTACATGTAAATGTGAATTCAGATAGTATATGAATAAATGGGGTAAGATTCCTTCACTTGGAGGTAGTCATTGGGTCCCTCATTATGAAAGCGATTAAACAAATAAGATGTGGATCTCTTCACTTAGAGGCAGTTGAACATTCAATCCCTCCCTGTGAAGGCAGCTGAAACTATTGGGTCCCTCTATTTTGGAGGCAGTTGGCCAGTTGAGTCCTTCCAATCAGTATTGTGTGACAATGTTCATGAATTGAACTCACTCCCAGATTATTCCTTATCATTTTGCCCTAAAATTTTATATTCTTATATTCACATGAACTCTTTTTTCAAACAAACTAGGTCCCACTCAATTTGGCTAAGCGTACTACCCTGTTTTGAAACTTTCAAAGCATGGGATAATTTTATGGAATTACTAAGAGCAACTTAGTGAAGGTTTGGATTTCAAAATTTACAAGCCTATTCTCGTATGTGTTATCTTTCTAACAAAATTGGTTACACTCGAATTGAAGGTCTATGGGGCAAGTTATGTGACTCGAGTGGTAAGCTCAATCAAATTACAATAAAACCAAATTACAAAAAATTTTGAAATAAAGGATACATCCAAGTTGTCTCCCAGTGATGACAATGTTATGTGATCCAGAATTCATGGAAGGGGGTTTGTAAAATAAAAACACAACTATTTAAAACAAAAGTAAACAGAAATTGGAATTCCAATTCAAGAACCAAGAAAAACAGTGGCTAATCTATCATCGGATTCTAAAAGTAATTATTCAAATTAAATCAATGACTGACATCAAACCTGAAAGAAACCTCAATTCGGATACGACATTGCACACAAAAACCTTTATGCATTCAATTAACAGATAAATGATTAAATTCAGAAACCTCTAGAACCTAACCAATTCGTGTTAATTTTCAAGTACCAATGTAATCAATCTCAAATTCAAACCTGAAAATGATCCTATTCACGCCATTGGATTACAACATTAATCAACCAAATAATATGCAAGCAAGTAAGCAATCAATTATAATCAACCATAATTCCGAATGAAAAACCTTCAAACCCAAAATCGGATTAATAACAATAAATAAAAGGGAGTAGAAAATCGATTAGATAGAGCTTACGCCTCCATGAATGGAGGTATACAGAATTGCAAAGGTGGGGGGGCGTGAGAGAAGAGAGGAAGAGGAAAACCGAAAATTGTCTATTTCCAAAATTTGTCTAATGAGTTACAAAGCCCTGGCCTCTTCTCAATTCCGGCTAATTTAGAATCAAAACTACCTAAAAATATTAAATTGTGATTACTACATTAATCCTCTCTCTCTCCTTTGAATATGGATACCTTATTTGCTAGAATTCGAATTATAGAAACAAAGTTACACTAACAACATGAAATCAATATCACTAATTCCGTAAATAATGTTCTTCTACCATTTTGGCCATCAAAATGGTTCTCAAGAAGAAATGTAGCCTTGGATGTCAGCTTCAAAATGCCACTAGAATAGGCTCAATTGAACGTCTGTGGACCGAGATATGGCCCAAATACCACACCCTGCTCAGAATCCACGACTGCACCGCTTCAGTTCACTTCTAGGCCCAAATTCAGCTCCTTAACACTAGAATTGGCCTTTGACCTCTTCATACAACTTGTAGGCCTATCTCTTAGCTTTCCTAAAATGAAAGATCATAATAAAATGAGCTCTACAACTCAAGATATGAAACAAAAACCAAAACACTGTTAGAATTTGCCTAATGCTGAAAAATTTAACTTAAACCCAAACAACACAAAATGGTCCAATTCAAAACAATTAGGCACAAAAGAGGATTATGAGCTAGGAATGAGGGAAAATAAGTATATAAAAATCCAATTTGATCATTATGCCTCTTAGAATACACACCACTCAAGTCAGTTTTACTTCGCCTATAGCCTACTTCAAAAATTCATAACTTATTCATCTTAAGTCCAATGGATCTCAAATTTTATGAGTACACTCTTCATGAGTTAGGTTTTAAATAAAATTGGTTTCATTTAAATTAAAGTCTCCTAGCTCAAGATATGATCCACAGATTCACTGTTGCCCTACAATTGTCCAAATTAGCTTATTTCTGTTTATGAGTATTTTTGGGTTCCTAGCTTGTTTCTCTCACTAACTCAAGTTTCACTAGTTCTAATACATTGATATGAGCCTAAAGAACACCATCCTTAGCCAAGATATATGAGAAACAAAAATGATGAAAACCCTAGTTCATCTAGCAATATATACACATATAAAGTGATTTTAGGAGCCTACCTAATACATGCTCAGGAGGGTAATTTGTTCATTCTAACACTGGAAAAGAGTTTGTTTTTAGTAGGTTGGTTCTACCTTGGAGATCAAGCAATCCAAGAGCTCATTTCAAGTTACTTGGAGATCAAGGAATCAAGCTTAATTAAAGCAACTTGGAGAGCAAGAAATCTTATCATGTTGGAAATATGTTTAGATTGTGTTTATATTTGTTTTTTATTTGTTTTGACTTAGTCTAGATTTGTTTAGATTTAAATTGAATCAGTTTATCTTTTAAGATTTAAATCAAATATGATCTAATATATAAAGATCAAATCTGATTTAAATTAGTTGGGAATAAATCTTTTAAGATAGAATCATATCGTTAATTTTTAAATTTTAGTTTCAAATCAGATCTTTTAGATAAGATTAGATAATTTTTATTTTTATGATTTATGTATAAATAGGCAAGTTAGCCTATAGACAATAGAGAATTTTATCATATAGTTTATCATGATTTGACTATCAATACAGTTGTGAGGTTTTCCTTATTTTGTTTTTGTGTGATACAGAATCTTCTATTTTTTCCCTGTTATCAACGTTTCCAAGGACAGGTTTCTTGGGGGCTTAGTAGGAAAGGGCTTTATTCTATATCTTATTTTCTATCAAAGTGTGCGCCTAGGGTTTCTGGATCTTTATATCCACGAGGTTCCGCATCATTGAGGTATATTCAGTTCAAAAAGAAAAAGAAAAAAAAAGAAGGAAAAAAAAGTGAAAAAGAAAAAGAAAAAAAAGAAAGAAAAAAAAAGAGAGAAAAAAAAGACCAAAAAAAAAAGATAGAGTGTTGGTAGGGTTCTTCATTTGGAAGTTCTTAGATGGCTTCAAGAAGGGAAGATAACGGTGGAGATGACTTTGAAGATTACGACGACAAGATTCGAGAACGAATCTTTTTGAAGTGGGGGAGAATGATACATGCTCAAGAGGGTAATTTGGTCATTCTAACATTGGAAAAGAGCTTGTTTCTAGTAGGTTGGTTTTGCCTTGGAGATCAAGTAATCCAAAAGCTCATTTCAAGTTACTTGGAAATTAAGGAATCAAGCTTAATTAAAGTAACTTGGAGAGTAATAAATTTTATCATGTTGGAAATATATTTAGATTGTGCCTATATTTGTTTTTTATTTGTTTTGACTTAGTCTAGGTTTGTTTAGATTTAAATTGCATCAATTTATCTTTTAAGATTAATATCAAATATGATCTAACCAATAAAGATCAAATCTGATTTAAATTAGTTAGGAATAAATTTTTTATGATAGAATCATATCTTTAATTTTAAATTTTAGTTTCAAATCAGATCTTTTAGATAGGATTCGATAATTTTTATTTTTATGATTTATGTATAAATAGGCAACTTTGCCTATAGGCAACAGAGAATTTTATCATATAGTTTATCATGGTTTGACTATCAATATTGTAACGTGCCCACTTCCATAAGCAAAGTATAATGGCAACTTTGAATTGTTTCCCCTAGGCAGTGTGAGAATTTCTCAGGCAGTGCTATATGTAACACCCTAATAATAACATACTATGCTTAAGTTATTTTATGGCATTACTAGCTGTTACTCTTAACTAGCGAAAGTTCTTATTGTTGAAATTAGCGTCATATACGAAAATAGTATGTAATTTTTTTTTTTTGTAAAACCTTTATACTCGAAAACTGAGCCTTTAAGCGTTTACTCACTCGTATACACATGGATGTTGTTCCTCGTATCGCTGAGTTACTAATAAGATGTATGATAAAATTGAAACAACATAACACAATACCATGAGCCAAGAATGTAATCATAGATACTCAAGAGTCATCATTACATGTAATAAGTATCACATATATAATAGCTCAAATTAAGCAGCATGACTTCCTACATGCTCTTAATTACACATAAACTGCCCAACTAGGGCTCTTAAAAAAATAAAAATACAATGTTACTATCTCAATCTTCCTTAGCTAGATGAAGAAACATGGCAGCTCTTCGTCTCATCCAGTCAGGTACCAACAGGAGTGCTGTCGAGGATGCCATCAGCTCCATCTGAAAACAACACAGAAACGTAGGAGTGAGAAATACAAGATTTCTCAGCAGGATCCCGACTAGACTACTAATGTGTCATTGTCATCATCCCAGCCACTTCAGATTTAGTTATGAAAATAGTGAGCATGCATAAGTTTTATTTTTAAAGGGTTTAAAAATATAGATTCCCGAAGCAAGTTTCTTGTAATCTTTCCTGTATAAGCACAATATAAAGAAACTCAAAGCTACCATATGAGAGCGTACACATGTGAGAGCAGGGTATAAACATTTATAATGTGCATGAGAAATATAGAAACATGTATGACTATGCAACTCATCAATTTGACCATAGTTCTACTTTGACTTTACTTTCATTTTTAGCACGTGCTTAACATTCTTTACTTTTTCTTTGAAATAGACTGCTTTTGGATATGAGCTCAATCCGTGACCGTCGTCACGCAGTACTAAACCAAATCAGACTAAGCCGATATTGGTTACCCCTAAGTTGGAGGGTCCTCCATGTCACCCTTACCTCCCTCATAGAGGTTCCTTGTGGATCACTGTCTTTCACTTCCCAGAAGTGATTGAGGGGTCATATCCCATGGTTCCTTTTCTTATCATTATATTTTACATGCATAGTACTTCTTTGACTAGACACATGTAATGATATGACTAAGTCCATAATTTTGACGGAAATCTGGCAGCATAATGGCTAGACCGGAATTTCCCCAAAATGCCAATCACAAACTTTCAACCAACGGTTCATCATATCTATTCATATCATCGCACTCATCATTCAATCATCAGACAAAGCTCAATCAAACTTGTCATTCATCATGCCGAATGGCATCATACATTCATATCTTACAGGGGGGTTCATAATTGCATTATTCTTTGTGAAGAATATTATGAATCATCATATGATTTCTCATGGCTACCCATGAGAAAATCACATAGTTAAGATATGTATATGTGGTCTTTTAGTTACTTAGTTCTCGTATGAAATTATTCTTTACTTAAGTACATGTCTTATGGAATACTTGTTCAAATTAATTAAGTTAAGTGATTGTTTCCTTTCCTTGAGATAGTGCACTTAGTTATTCCTAGGTTGATGGTATGCTCAGAGGCCCTAATCATACTTCTGTTCCCAAGGAGTTCGAGATCCCTCTAATCTTTGGGTCATGACAACGCATAACCACATTATGAACCCAATAACACGATGTTCACTAAACACCAAGGGTGATTTTTAACTTAACCACGTTACAAGGTTTCAAGCTTTCATTATTAACATATCAAGGTTTTACCTTAAACATTATTACGGTTATCATTCTCATAAAGTAGTCATAAAGTTTTATTCTTTATGAAAGTAAGTACCTCTAAAATTAAGCTCTTGTCTAAAAATTAGATCTTTATGTAATAATGATTCAAGTTACTAGTTTTTTAACCAAAAAGTCTTGTTCTTTATGAAAGTTGACTCATTTAATCATTCTAAGACCATCAAGATCCCAATTTTATGACTTAAAGTTTTCTCTACGTTAAAAAGGTTCCTACTTTGTTAACTAGTGATATGAAACATCAACTTTAAGGTTAAAAAGTCTTGATCTTTATAAAAGTTAACACCTTTTAGCATTGTTTTGGTTCAAGATCTAAACTTTATGAATTAAATGTTACAAAACAACACTTTTATGACTTAAAGGTTTCATTCTTGTTTAAAGTTTAAAACTTTATGAAAGGTCTGTTCTTTATGGTTTGATTTCTAAGACATTAGTGACAAGATATCATTTTTCTAACTCAAAAAGGCTTATTATACTAAAAAGCTTAGACTTTTACATGTATTCTTGTCTTTAAAGCAAAACAAAAGAAGACCTTATGATGGCACTAAAACTTGCGCCACTTTTTGTGTATCAAGAAGCAATCTTTTTAAAGTTTAAAGCTTTTAGGTTGTTCATAGTCTTATCAAATCAAGAAAACATAAAAGGATGAAACTTTTCTAATCATCAACTCATCATAAGAAAAGGAACAACTTTAAGCAAGATACCATCAAGAACATCAAGAACATATTTTTCTAGAAGTAGAAACTTAAGAACACTTGAAGAACATCAAGAACATATTTTGCCAAAAAGGGAAACACTAAGAACACTTGAAGAATATAAAGAACATATTTTTCTAAAAGTAGAAACTTAAGAACACTTGAAGAACATCAAGAACATATTTTGCCAAAAACGGAAACACCAAAAACACTTAAAGAACATCAAGAACATATTTTTCTAAAAGTAGGAACTAAGAACACTTGAAGAACATCAAGAACATATTTTGCCAAAAAGGGAAACACCAAGAACACTCAAAGAACATCAAGAACATATTTTTCTAAAAGTAGAAACTTAAAAACATTTGAAGAACATCAAGAACATATTTTGCCAAAAAGGGAAACACCAAGAACACTTAAAGAACATCAAGAACATAATTTTCTAAAAGTAGAAACTTAAAAACACTTGAAGAACATCAAGAACATATTTTGCCAAAAAAGGGAAACTTTTGTTCTTGGAGAGCATGAAGGATTTTCTCAAGTTTTCACTTACAGATCTTGGTCATGAAGGAATCAAGATCCAAGCTTTCTTGAGCAAACAAAATGAAAAAGATGAAGATCACTACCTTTCTTAGAAATGGCACAAAAACTAGAAAGGAAGAAGAAGATGATGGTGGTTCCTTTCCTTGAAGATGGTGGCGATTTGGCTTGATGGAAGGAGAAGCTCTTGAGATTTTGTGAAAATGGAGATTGCAGTGTTTAAATCTCTTTTTCAAAGACCAAAAGATGTGGTCTTTGAAAGGCTAAATGAAGAAGATTTGGTTATGGAGGTGGAGGATAAAGAAGAAGGTGGAGAAGAAGAAGAAAGTTTAGAAAGAAGTTAGAGAAATTTTGAAAATAAGAGAGAGAATGATATGACACAAAACAAAAATGGATGAGTGTGTGTTGTTGTAGTTATGGCCGTAACTTTTTAAGGGTGGGGGGAGATATTTTTGCATCATTTTGTGCTAATTAGTGATTAAGGAGACAAAGTTGATGATTGGGGAACAAAGTATGGTCAAACTCTTACATAAAGCACTCTTGTCTAATGCTTTATGCTTTTATGACATCACCTTTTACTTTATTGTCTAGTTGACTAAATTTGAATTTAAACATATGATTAAGTGCTCATGCAACTTAATTAAGATGATTAAGCAAGGATTAGTGATTAACGCATAAGAACATGATTAACAAAAATTATTCTTGCTATTAAGCTTAATTAACCTTAATCAAACTCGGCTAAGCTAATTGAGGATGATTAGTGCTTAATTTAGCTATAAAGGCTCTGACTTACTTAATTAGAGATTATCTAATCTCGATTAAGCATTCTCTTGACTGTTCTCATCCGAGTTAACTCATTAACTCTTCATTAACCCCTTAATTAAGCCTTAATCTCATAATTTCTCATTAAGTGCCTAATTACTCAAGGTTATTGAGGTAATTTAGCACGACATGGAATTGAGGATGTTACATTTCTCCTAACCTTTAAAAAGAATTTTGCCCTCAAAATTCATTACCTGTAAGCAAATCGGGATACTCATTCTTCATCTCGGACTTTAACTCCCATGTATACTCCTCCATGTTTCCCCTACCCCAAGCCACCTTGACCAAGGGTACTGTTTTGTTCCTCAGCTGTTTTACGCCACGATCCGAGATGGCGGCAGATTGAAGGTTAGGTCCTCCCTTAACTGTACACTTTCGAGTTCAAATAGATGACTAGGATCGGAATGATATTTTCTCAATTGAGACACATGAAAGACATCATGAAGGTTTGACAAATTTGGAGGTAAGGCCATTTGGTAAGCAACTGACCCGACACGTTTTAGAATTTGAAAGGGACTAAGAAAATGGGGGCTTAACTTTTTGACATTCATGCTCTACCTATACTGGTCGTAGGAATGATTTTCAGGAACATATGTTCTTCTTCTTGGAACTCAAAGGGCTCTCTCCTCTTATCTACATAGCTCTTTTGATGGCTCTAAGTTGTAAGAATTCTGTCCCTAATCCTTCTAACTTGCTCCATGGTCTGCCTCACAAGATCAAGTCTTAATAGGCTTTGCTCACCTGGTTCAAACCAACATAGGGGAGATTAACACTTCCTTCCATACAAAGCTTCATAGGGTGCCATACCAATACTTGAATGATGACGATTATTATAGGCAAACTCAATCAAAGGTAATTATCTATCCTAACTCCCTCGATTATCCAACACACAAGCTCTCAACATGTCCTCTAAAGTTTAGATAGTCCTCTTTGACTGTCCATCCATCTGGGGGTGATAAGCTGTACTTAAGCAAAGTCTCGTCTCAAATGCTTTTTGCAAGGCTCCCCAAAATCTAGAGGTAAACCTCGGGTCTTTATCCGAGATTATGGTTCAGAGTACGCCATGCAACCTTACTATTTATTGAACATATAGTTGGGCTAACTTTTCCAAAGGATATGTAGCTCGAATAGGCAAGAAGTGACCAGACTTAGTTAATCTGTCAACAATTACCTATATCACATCAAAACCAGCTTGCGTTTTGGGTAAACCCATCACAAAGTCCATAGAGATACTTTCCCATTTCCATTCTGGGATTACCAATGGTTGCAACATACTAGAGAGCTTTTGGTGTTCAATCTTTACCTTTTGGCAGACTAAACACTTGCTTACCAACTCCACAATGTCCTTCTTCAATCCCGGTGCATGTCCTCATGCAAAATCCATAATATGCTCAAGGGTATTGTAAATGAAACATCAAAATCTAAAACAAACACACGAGTCCTAGAACAAAAAATGACCAAATACCATGAAAAACAAATTCCCAATGGATGCTCAAGAGTGTCAAGCATATAGGCAAAAAGCATATCCAAGGCATTAAGAAATTCAACAATCAAGACACATCTCTACAAAGGTGCAAGCAAGGCAAAAATCACTCCAAAAAGTATGGATCAAGCATGAAGGACCTCACAAGATAATGTGTTTAGCACTCTTACTCTCAAGTGTTTAAGGCTCAATTAAACCACTCAAATCACCTCAAAAGGAAAAGCACTACCATAGGCTTGCTTATCATCTAATTCTCAACCACTCAAACACATGCACACACAAATCAAAAGGACTTTATTCAAGGTTGTAATGGGGTCAAGGTAAGGGTAGAGAAATAATAAGGATATGCAAGGTAAAGACCAAAGAGAATAGAAGAACATTGGCAAAGACATGAGGTCACAAATGTGAGGGCCCTCCTCAAATCCAAGCAATGCAACAAACAACTCTTTTTTATCCCATTTCTTTACTTTCTTTTTTTTCATCAAAATTGACCCAATTTATTGACTTTTCTATTTTTCTATTTGCTTTTTTTTTTTTTTTACATTTCCTTTGCTTCTTCTTTTTTTTTTATCTTTTCATTTCTTTCCTTTTTTTTTCACCACTATGCACCCCCCACACTTAAAGTCTTGCATGTCCTCATGCAAACCCCCACACTTATGCAAATGCACATTGCTAATGGTAACCAATGGTTTCCTAATCCCTAAGGCTAGGTAGAATCATGGTTTTTCGATTTAGGCTTGTAATGTGCTAAAAACGAAGAATAGGTAAAAAGGCTCAAAGGGGCTAAGCAAGGGTAAAAATGCAATGGTAGCTATTTGGTTAAGTGGCTAATCACAAAATAAATGCCTCAATCATATTCATGTATGCAAATGAATAGTGTAGCCTCAAAAAGAATTAAAGCAAGTTCTAGAGTGACAAATCATATGAGGGAATAAAACACACAAAAAAGAAAAGAATGGCATGCAACATAGCCATCCAAATATGGCTCAAAAGCTCACATGGGTCATGTCCAACATACTCAATCCAAGCAATTGAAGATCAATCCACCAAGCATGCAAGACATAAAGAATGAGATGAAAAGTCAAGTATGTTGTAATCTCAAGCCATGAATCTCTAATGCATAAAGTTAACAACTCAAGAATCACCATAGGGAAACATCCAACTAAACAACATAACTAGCATATGAAAACTAACACTCAACATATTTTATTTTAAAAGTAAAATGCAAAATAGAAAATTAAAAAAAAAAAAGAAAAAGTGGTAAGAACTCCCTCATGGTGGTTTATGCTTGAACTGGTCCAAGAATTCCCACCAATGTTTGCATCTTTTGCCTCCTCCAGGATCCCATAAGGTGATCTTGAATTCATTGTCATCCTTGCTATTGGTGCCTTGATAGATCAGTGTTGATCGCCTCGGCATCCTCCCAAGTAGCACCTTTACAATGATGAAACAGGCAGCTTGGGGGCAAGATTTGTTTTTCATGTAGGCATAATCCAAACACCTTCGTGCACCCAAATGAAGTAAGCCAGTTGTCATGTCACAAATGGTTTGTAGTTGGGCATCATTCTCCAAGTAGGCATATTCAAACTGCCCCAAGAAAGTTGAAGGTGCATACTCTAAACCACTTGAGTATGTCTCAGTTGCAGGTAGAAAGACAATGGAGGGGAAAGGCTGGGTGGTTTCTTCAACTTGTTTCTCCAACATCTCAACTCTTTAAATATCAACTACAATCTTGCCATCTTCTGGCATTGGAGGATCTCTCCTTAGACATGCCTCAATCTCTGCACATATAGGGCAGATATACTCACCCTCACAGTCAACACATGTGAATCCAGCAAAAATGTCAACAGTAGTTAGCATAGGGAATTCTGCTGAGAGGTCACTCATGGGGTCTTCTAAAGAAGCGAAAATATCCATGCATGTAGTCATGTTCATTTCCTCAGCACCAACAAGATCATGAGATATCTCCTCAACCAATGTCTCCTATGGCATCTCATTTAGTGGCCCAGCTACATCTTGACTCTCGCCAATCCCCTCAGCTAGCTCATGTGATTGCACATCTGGCATATTCCCTTCATTAACTTGCAATCTGCTCAATGTAGAAGTTAACTGGCTCAATTGTGTTTGCAAGTCTTGAATGGTTTCATCAGTCCTCTACTGCCATTGGAGATTACTTTCCATCAACTGGTTCACAAGATCTTCTAGAGAGGGCTCAAGTGAGGTGGCTAATGGATCAGCCTGATGATATACAAGTGATAACTCAAGCTGTGGTTGCTCATGTGGCTTCTGGAGTAGCTGCAAGTGCTGTTGAATGAAGGAGAGTGAAGGTTGGAACTGCTGCTGAAAATATGGGGTTTGTTGTGATGAAACACCCCCATATCCCTGATCAACTCCATCATACCAGTCAGATTGGTATATACGGGTCATATCCCTGCTGCGGTTGCTGGATGTGATTCCTCATGGCATATTGCTCTATTAAGTACTTTATCTCATCCAGCTGGTGTTTCATTCTTTAGTAAGAATCCTCATCAACCGCTCCAGTTCCTGCAACATTCCAACAACCATATGTCTGGGAACTAAAAGATGAGTTAGTGAACATGTTAGAAAAGTAGAAATGAGTAAACTAAATGGAAGAAGAAACTAAGAACTACTCTAAAATGGCTTAAAATAACTAAGAAAATACTGCAAAAGATGTTTTGGGTTATATAAACAAGAAACAAAAAAGGACGACATAAAAGAAAATATTAAAAATTGTAAGAAAAATCAAAATAAATAAAAAAAAGTGGTCTAAACGATTGAATTTGGCAAAAATAGGGTGGGGCTCACTAAAGTGAGTCTTGCTTAGAATGCCGAAAACCTTTGGACTAAAAAGTTTCAAGGTAATTTGAATATGAACAAAACAGGACAGCACCCAAAATTAGCCTAAAAACACCGAAAATGACCAAAATATGCAAAACACCAACAAAAGCAAGTAAACACATATATTTACAAACTAAATAGCATCAATATCCCCGGCAACAGCGCCAAAATTTGGTAGCAAGTGTCGCAGCCTGCTCCAAATTACAATTTTAAAATACTTAATTACACTAAATTTGAAGTATAGTGCAACCAAGGTCGTCTCCCAAGGATGTTGTTGCCATCTAGTTAAGTAACAAGGGGGTATGTGCAAACATGCAGTAAATAAGCTATAAAAGAAAATTAGATGAAAATAAAAACACTAGTTCAAAGAGTTCCTTTGGCATAAGGTGAATCAATCATTAACGCACAATATATCAAACACATGGAGTGCGGCTAATTTGAGCTATTAGAGAGACCTCTACTAACAACCCCACAAGTCTACCTAGAGAACTCTAGGAATTTAACCAACACATAATTGATTAGATAATTGAGACCTCAACTCTAATTAACCTATGTTGATTTCTAGCCCCAAATGTATTAGCTTAGGTTTGAACCCAAACCCAATTCCTAATTCTTTAACTAATCAAGTTCATACCAATTGACCAATTAGCAATCACCCAACTAGTTCCTCATTCATAAACCCACATATCAATATCATTCAATGCAAGTTTACAAATAAAAGAGGACAAAGAATCAAGAAAGCAAACATGATTGAAATTCAAGTATAGGGTTTCAAGATTACAACCATAATACCCTTGGAGTCTCCTTGAACTAGCTTGAAGTCCTACTTCTCCATAGCAATGAAGGTTACAAACTAGAACCCAAACAAGTATCTTACAAAATGAAAGGAAAAGAAAAAGAAAAGAAGAGGAGAGGAGAAGAGAAGAGAAGAAAGAAATGAAAAATGTTGGCAATGAGAGTCTCTTCTTTCGCGTCTCGGTTTTCTCTCTTCTTATCAGACCTCAAATGTCAAAATTCAAAAATACCCTTGAGCCCAACTTAATCCTCTGCCTCTTAGCTTTAAGTGGACACCCAATTTGCTTAATTTGGACTTAAAATGAGAGAGTTATGGCCCAATCTTTATAGCATGTCTAGGTTGTATCTCTATCCGCGTCAGTCAAATTCAACAGCCAATAAGTCCATCAAGATGCCATTATTTGGGAGAGTGTTCTTCATATGAATTGAAGCTTTATATCTTAGCTTTCAAATGGCACCAGTTTTACCTCAATCCAATGTCTACAACTCACGTTATGGCCCAATTAGTGCACACTGATCAGGTTCCAGCGTGACAGCCCTGTTCTGACTTCGTGGCCCAATTCGTCCTAATAAACATCTGAATTAGCTTTTGACTTCTTCATCAAAGTTGTAGATCTTTCTCTCAGCTTTCCTACAATATAAAATTTGTGATTTTTAGATATCTACAACTCAAGATACAGCCATAATACAAAAATAGTATAAATCTATAATATTGCTGAAAAATACAATTAAGCCCAATTAGAGTCCAAACTTATAAAATATATCCAATATTATTCAATTAAGCACAAAAAAGGTTCAATGAACTAAATATGAGGGTTAATCAATGTATCAAAATGTTGCTTATCACCCGGCCGCCAAAACATCTTCTTAATGTCTTGTACATCTTTGTCACACTAGGGTGTATGGTGAAATGGCTTTTATGAGCCTCCTCCAAAATCCTTCTTCGGAGGTCACCACTTGCGGGTACATAGACTCTTCCTTCAAATCTCCATAGTTCATCTGTACCTCTAGCAAAACCCTTCAACTTTCCTTCTTCCACCAATGCTAGAGTTTTCAAGAAATCCTCTTCCTCACTTTGGGCTTGAGCAATTTGACTCTTGAAATTGCTCGTTACCCTAAGCTGATTTAATCTTAAACTATGGGGTTCAGCACCTCTCCAAGGTTAAGGTCTCTAAAGCTCCTTACCAGTTTGTCCTCCTTGACCATCATCCATGACGCATGCAAAGACTTCCTACTTAGAGCGTCAACCACAACATTAGCCTTCCCAGGATGGTAGTTCAACCCAAACTCATAATCCTTTAGAAACTCCATCCATCTTCTTTGCCTCATATTCAACTACTTTTGATCAAAGAAATACTTCAAACTCTTATGATTAGAAAACACTTCAAACTTCACACCATATAAATAATGCCTCCATATTTTCAAGGCAAACACTACAGCCACTAAATCCAAGTCATGGGTTGGATAGTTTACTTCGTGAGGCTTCAACTGCCGAAAGGCATAAGCCACCACGTCCTATTCTGCATCAAGACACAACCTAATCCTCTCCCAGAGACATCACAATAAACCTCGAATGGGCCACTTGGGTTAGGCAAAACTAATATTGGGGTTGAGGTTAAGTTTCCCTTTAGCTCTTGAAAGCTTTTCTCATAATCCATGGTCTACACAAATAGAGCATCCTTCCTTGTTAACTTAGTTAAAGGCAAGGACATCTGGGATAATCCCTTTATAAACCTATAGTAATAATCGACTAAACCCAAGAAACTTCTTATCTCAATTATCAAGGTTAGTCTCTCCTAATTCATTACAGCCTCAATCTTACTTGGATCCACAGTGATATCTCCTTGTAACACCACATGCCCTAAGAACTTTATTTCCTCCATCCAGAATTCACACTTAGATAACTTACCATAAAGATTCTTTTCCCTCAAGATTCCCAATATGACTCTTAAATGCTCTTCGTGTTCCTTCTTTGCTCTTGAATATATGAGAATATCATCTATGAAAACAACTACAAACTTATCCAAGCAGGGTCTAAAGATTCTGCTCATAGAATCCATGAAAATAGCAGGGGTATTAGTCAATCCAAACAACATCACCGTAAACTCATAATGCCCATACCTTGTCCTAAAAGCTGTGTTAGGTATATCCTCCTCTTTCACCCTTATCTGATGATATCCGAGTCTCAAATCAATCTTAGAGAACACAGCTGCACCTTGCAATTGGTCTATAAAGTCGTCTATCCTAGGCAAAAGGGTACTTGTTTTTAATAATCACTTTGTTCAACTGCCTATAGTCCATACATAGCCTCATGTTCCCATCTTTCTTTTTCACAAAGAACACCGGGCTGTCCAAGATGAGGCACTAGGCCTTACAAACTTCTTTTCCAACAACTCTTCCAATACCTGCTCGAGTTCCACTTCACTTGCCATAAGGAGAACATATCCCTAATTACCATATTCACTACTCCTTATCTTAACAGAATTCAAAAACAAACTAACAGGTTCAACAGGCTTAACAGGTATAGAAGGAGGAATAATAGATTTCTCATAACAGTTTATCATAGCATGGTTAGCAGAGAGCCAATTCATGCCTAGAATCAAATCCAAACCAGACAAAAGCAAACAAATCAAATTTGCTATGAAGGACCTACCATTAATTTGGAACGGACAATTTAAACAACAATGACAAGTCTTAGTTAGTTTCCCAGCAGGAGCAGAAACAATCAGCATGTAAGGCAATTCAAACACAGACAATCCCAATCTACCTACACAATCATGAGAAATAAAGGAGTGTGCAGCTCTAGAATCATATAGTACAGTTAAGGTTCTACCATTGACCTCGTACTTACCTTGGATTAGATCGTCGGACTGAGTGGCCTCCTTAGCATTAAGGGCAAAGACCTTTCCTTGGTGTTGGGGCTTGTTGGTAGGGGACAACAGCTTGATAGTGCAATCCTTAGCCATATGTCCAGGCTTTCCACATCGGAAACAAACATTTTGTCTTGCTAAGCAAGGTTGTCCTCCATGATTCTTGCCACACTTAGGGCACCTAGGAGTCGCCATTTGCTTTGGTAACTAACCACCCATGCCCCTTCCAAACTGTGGTTGTCTCTTGCAGTACGGATTGTACCTAGTCCCTTGGTATCGAGAAACTGTCCTTTTCCCATAAGCATCTTTCTTTGGCATAGCGCACTTACCATAAAGTGCAGCCTTGAACACTTCCCAAGTAATAGGGGTCTGGGAGTCCTTAATCATCCTTCTAGCATTGGCCTACCAGGCTTCAGCATCAGCCTCCAACATGTAGGTAGCAAATATTATTTTCTGTAGCCCCATGCAACCTAACACAAAGAATCTCCCTTCCAGTGCCTCGATCCATCCCTCAACTTCCTTAGGCTTGAAGTCTCCATGGAAAGCTGGTGGGTTAGTCTTCATAAACCTAGTGAACTTCAAGTATTCTACGTCAGCCTCAGCTCCTGCTATTCCTCCTATGGCTTGATTAGTTATAGTAACCTGCCCCCTTATAGCTGAGATCAGTGTAGGAGAAACATTTATCATATCTGCCATACCTAAGGTGGCAGATTTGCCTCATAACTTATTCTGCCCATCGGAAGTCATCAGTTCTTGGACACACAAAGAAAGATATTGAGTTGATCAGGCTCAATACTGAGCTAAGTGTGGCAATAGCTAATCATATTCACAACCAGACAGTCATGCCTACCCAATTCCTATATCTTGCCCCTGTGGTAAGATCCATGGCATGATTTCTAACACATGACAGAGTATGCTTAGAAGCATAGTTAGTCCATCCCCAGGCTCTACAAGGACGAACTGCTCTGATACCAAAATGTAACACCCTAATAATACCATACTATGCTTAAGTCATTTTATGGCATTACTAGCTGTTACTCTTAACTAGCGGAAGTTCTTATCGTTGAAATTAGGGTAATATACGAAAATAGCATGTAATTTTTTTTTTAAAACCTTTATGCTTAAAAACTGAGCCTTTAACCGTTTACTCACTCATATATATATGGACATTGTTCCTCATATCGCTGAGTTACTAATAAGATGTATGATAAAATTGAAACAATATAACACAATACCATAAACCAAGAATGTAATCATAGATACTCAAGAGTCATTATTACAAGTAATAAGTATCACATATGCAATAGGTCAAATTAAATAGCATGACTTCCTACATGCTCTTAATTACACATAAACTGCCCAACTAGGGCTCTTAAGAAAATGAAAATACTATGCTACTATCTCGATCCTCCTCAGCTAGATGAAGAAACATGGCAGCTCTTCGTCTCATCCAGTCAGGTACCAACAGGAGTGCTGTCGAGGATGCCATCAGCTCCATCTGAAGACGACACATAAACGTAGGAGTGAGAAATACAAGATTTCTTAGTAAGATCCCGACTAGACTACTAATGTGTCATCGTCGTCGTCCTAGCCACTTCGGGTTTAATTATGAAAATAGTGAGCATGCATAAGTTCTATTTTTAAAGGGTTTGAAAATATAGATTCTTGAAGCAAGTTTTTTTTAATCTTTCTTGTATAAGCACAATATAAAGAAACTCAAAGCTACCATATGAGAGCGTATACATGTGAGAGCAGGGTATAAACATTTATAATATGCATGAGAAATATAGAAACATGCATGACTATGCAACTCATCAATTTGATCATAGTTCTACTTTGACTTTACTTTCATTTTTAGCACGTACTTAGCATTCTTTACTTTTCCTTTGAAATAAACTACTTTTGGATATGAGCTCATTCCGTGACCGTTGTCACGCAGTACTAAACCAAATCAGACTAAGCCGATATTGGTTACCCCTAAGTTGGAGGGTCCTCCATGTCACCCTTGCCTCCCTCATAGAGGTTCCTTGTGGATCACCGTCTTTCACTTCCCAGAAGTGATCGAGGGGTCATATCCCATGGTTCCTTTTCTTATCATTATATTTTACATGCATAGTACTTCTTTGACTAGACACATACAATGATATGACTAAGTCCATAATTTTGACGGAAATCTGGCAGCATAACGGCTAGACCGAAATTTTCCCAAAATACCAATCACAAACATTCAACCAACAGTTCATCATATCTATATCATATCATCATACTCATCATTCAATCATGAGACAAAGCTCAAGCAAACTTGTCATTCGTTATGCCGAATGGCATCATACATTCATATCTTAAAAAGGGGTTCATAATTGTGTTATTCTTTGTGAAGAATATTATGAATCATCATATGATTTCTCATGGCTACCCATGAGAGAATCACAGAGTTAAGATATATGTATGTGGTCTTTTAGTTACTTAGTTCTCGTATGAAATTATTCTTTACTTAAGTACATGCCTTATGGAATACTTGTTCGAATTAATTAAGTTAAGTGATTGTTTCCTTTCCTTGACATAGTGCACTTAGTGATTCCTAGGTTCATGGTATGCTCAGAGGCCCTAATCATACTTCTGTTCCCAAGGAGTTCGAGATCCCTCTAATCTTTGGGTCATGACAACGCATAACCATATCATGAACCGAACAACACCATGTTCACTAAACACCAAGGGTGATTTTTAACTTAACCACGTTACAAAGTTTCAAGCTTTCATTATTAACATATCAAGGTTTTACCTTAAACATTATTAAGGTTATCATTCTCATAAAGTAGTCATAAAGTTTTATTCTTTATGAAAGTAAATGCCTCTAAAATTAAGCTCTTGTCTAAAAATTAGATCTTTATGTAATAATGATATAAGTTACTAGCTTTTTAACCAAAAAGTCTTATTCTTTATGAAAGTTAACTCATTTAATCATTCTAAGACCATCAAGATCCCAATTTTATGACTTAAAGTTTTCTTTACGTAAAAAAGGTTCCTACTTTGTCAACTAGTGATATGAAACATCAACTTTAAAGTTAAAAAGTCTTGATCTTTATAAAAGTTAACACCTTTTAGCATGGTTTTGATTCAAGATCTAAACTTTACGAATTAAATGTTACAAAACAACACTTTTATGACTTAAAGGTTTCATTCTGGATTAAAGTTTGAAACTTTATGAAAGGTCTTTTCTTTAAGGTTTGATTTCTAAGACATTAGTGACAAGATATCATTTTTCTAACTCAAAAATGCTTATTATACCAAAAAGCTTAGACTTTTATATGTATTCTTATCTTTAAAGCAAAATAAAAGAAGACCTTATGATGGCACTAAAACTTGCACCACTTTTTGTGTATCCAGAAGCAAAATTTTTAAAGTTTAAAGCTTTTAGGTTGTTCATAGTCTTATCAAATCAAGAAAACATAAAAGGATGAAACTTTTCTAATCATCAACTCATCATAAGAAAAGGAACAACTTTAAACAAGATACCATCAAGAATATCAAGAACATATTTTTCTAAAAGTAGAAACTTAAGAACACTTGAAGAACATCAAGAACATATTTTGCCAAAAAGGGAAACACCAAGAACACTTAAAGAACATCAAGAACATATTTTTCTAAAAGTAGAAACTTACGAACATTTGAAGAGCATCAAGAACATATTTTGCCAAAAAAGGGAAACTTTTGCTATTGAAAAGCATGAAGGATTTTCTCAAGTTTTCACTTAGAGATCTTGGTCATGGAAGAACCAAGATCCAAGCTTTCTTAAGCAAACAAAATAAAAAAGATGAAGATCACTAACTTTCTTAGAAATGGCGCAAAAACTAGAAAGGAAGAAGAAGATGATGGTGGTTCCTTTCCTTGAAGATGGTGGCGATTTGGCTTGATGGAAGGAGAAGCTCTTGAGATATTGTGAAAATGGAGATTGTAGTGTTTAAATCTCTTCTTCAAAGACCAAAAGATGTGGTCTTTGAAGGGCTAAGTGAAGAATATTTGGTTATGGAGGTGGAGGATGAAGAAGAAGGTGGAGAAGAAGAAGAAAGTTTAGAAAGAAGTTAGAGAAATTTTGTAAACAAGAGAGAGAATGATATGACACAACATGAAAATGGATGAATATGTGTTGTTGTAGTTGTGGCCGTAACTTTCTAAGGGTGGGGGAGATATTTTTGCTTCATTTTGTGCCAATTAGTGATTAAGGGGACAAAGTGGATGATGGGGGAACAAAGCATGGTCAAACTCTTACATAAAGAACTCTTGTCTAATACTTTATGCTTTTATGACATCATTTTTTATTTTATTGTCTAGTTGACTAAATTTGAATTTAATCATGTGATTAAGTGCTCATGCAACTTAATTAAGATGATTAAGTGAGGATTAGTGATTAGCACACAAGAACATGATTACAAAAATTAATCTTGCGATTAGGCTTAATTAACCTTAATCAAACTCGGTTAAGCCAATTAAGGGTGATTAATGCTTAATTAAGCTATAGAGGCTCTGACTTACTTAATTAGAGATTATCTAATCTCGATTAAGTATTCTCTTAACTGTTCTCATCCGCGTTAACTCATTAACTCTTCGTTAACCCCTTAATTAAGCCTTAATCTCATAATTTCTCACTAAGTGCCTAATTACTCAGGGTTACCGAGGTAATTTAGCACGACACGAAATTGAGGATGTTACACTATGCCATGACGATCCCCATACTCGAAATTATAGGGTACTATAATACTGTCGTTGAAAATATGACACTGCCATAAAAATGACAAAAGTGCCCCTGTAAACTTTTGTTAATTACAGTGATGCCCAGAATTTTTAGAAATTATATTTTGCCCCAAAAACTTATTCCCACAATGACCCTAGAACTTTTCATGAAATGACCCTTATATACCTATATCTGTAGAATTAGCAGAACGGGGTATTAAACGAAGCATAATCACGTGGTGAAACCGTAGAAGTTTAAATCCCTGCCGATTGGGCCGTGGAGGCATTCCAGTGTGAAATAACGTGGGGTGCCCTTGGACTTGCTCAAAATTACGGAAATATCGTTAGTTATAGAAAACAGAAAACAAAAGGGCTCCGAATTTGCGAAAATGTCCGATTTATGCCGTTAATCAAATTATTCGATTTTTATTGACTAAGTAAGATTAATCAGAAAGTAATTAAAAGATAATTAAGAGTTAATTAGAGAGATAAGGCCTAAGAAAAATTGAATAAACATATAGAAAATTTTATAAAGTTATTTAGTAACGTTTTACCGGTTTGGAGGAAATCGGTAAAAATTCGGTGTTTTTAAACTGTCGGAGCTGAATTAGTAGAATCACACACCAAACACCCTAACATGAGTGGCCAAGATTTAGCCACTCCTCCCCCCATGTAAGGCGCCACTTTGCTGCCTACTTTGTGAAAGAAAGTGGCCAAGTCTCCACCACCCAAGCCACCAACCACACCATGACTTAAACACCACAAATTCAATTAACTTCCAGTTTCCTCCCTTGATATATTCGACCCATCAACAGCTGCCTCTCCTCTATTCTTTCTTCATTCTTCTCCTTCCTCACTTCACCTTGCTTCTACCTTCAAGCTCCATCCCCTTTCCACCCCAAGAACTTGCATCTAGCCAACATCTACAACAATCTAAAGGTAGGATTCAATTTCTATTCTTAATTTCTCTGAACTATGGCTACATGAAATTTCATTCTTCTTCATTTATTTGATTATATATTGGATGTATTTGATGGTTTATGGTTGGATTAACATGAAATCTTGAGTTGAAATTAAAGTTAGAAGGAGGAAACTAGAAGAAGTGGAGAATTAGGAAGCTGTCCAGGTGAAAGACCCACGGTAGTCCATACAGCAGAGTGTACAGCTCTGTCTACAACCATTTAAATTTGATGAAACTATTTTTATATGAAACTAGACATTCAGGACTTCTCATACATATATAATATAAGGCCATTGGATTAGTATTGAGAGAGATATGAATTTTTGAAGTTGACCTAGGTTTTTCAGCTTGATTCTGGGTAGACTAGGTTATCCAGGGCTAAACTTGCCCTATGCGACTTGGAATTGAGTGAAACCAACTTTGTTAGAGAGCTTCGTAGAAGAACATCCCATAAAAATTTTAGAGTTAGATTCAGTCCCATTTGCTCCCAGTGGTTCGAAGAAGTTGCCCTATGTCCAAACTGGGTCAAAACAGGGCAGCTTAGGAAGGTCAAGTTTCGAGGCTTATATCTCGAGTTATACATAATGTTGAACTCGAAACTTGGCAAACAATGAGCTAGGTCAGATATACTTAATGTTGGACTTGGAACTTGGCAAACAATGAGCTCGGTAGGGTATACTTAATGTTGAACTCGGAACTTGGCAAACAATGAGCTAGGTCAGGTATACTTAATGTTGAACTTGGAACTTAGTAAATAGAAAACCAGATCGGGTATAGTTAGTGTCGGAATTCAGAATCACATAGTACATAAAACACTTTGAAATCGAAAGTCTAGGACAAGAATATAAAGCCTAAAATACTTAAACCCGAAAATCAAGGATTCTCAACATAAACTTGGAAGTTAGTACCATATTATGAAACATTATACCCGAATCCCAGAAGTTGGGAATCAGAACATCAACCTTATATACATAACCCCGAAAGTTGGAACTTATATAATTCTCGGAACTCGGAACCAATACAATCTCGAAAGTCGGTCCTAAGCTCAAACTCAGGAACATATAAAAGTTAAAAGCTTGCAAGGTAGATTAAGACTTAAGATTTTTAAAGCTTGCACCTAACTACCTAAGCTTTGCTCATAAGACTTTGTTGTGCGTGACAACTAATGGAGATATGATGCTCTATATTGAGTTTGCTGTATGATTAAAATTCTTAGTTGTCTGGCACTATTCATGGGGAAGTGAACATATTCCGTTATGCTGTCAAAATTTCGGTAAATCTTATGCATGAGTTATAATATATATTGAGATCTATGTTGTAACACCCTACTAATTTTATGTTATGCTTAAGCCATAGCATGAAACTAGTCAGGTCGTGTTACCGTGTTGATACTTTATTTACCCTTCTAATTTTAATTTCGCTTTAAATCGTCTCTATTGACGAAACGGCGTACTGTTATATTAAAAATGAAACAAACAAAATATCACCAAGATAAGTATAGTATAATAATGTTACTGCATATGTGTAAACATATGTATATATATATCAGAAGCCACTGCTTCAGTTTATGTACAAAGTTTTAAAGTAGAAATACATACGTGGGCTGGTGTATCAAAAGACCATAATGCCCTCATCTACCAAAATACCCTATGGTCCTCAAAGGACATTTCGTAATCTACTACTAACTCTACAGTCAAACCTATGACCCAAAGCTACATGCTGTCCAAAAAGAGGTCATATCAGACAACATCCCTGCCGCTAAGCTACTCAGTCAGTGGCAGTTAGCCATGCCAGGCTCGGCCGGTATAGTCTGCGCTAGGTCAGAGGAGGAAGAGGCGATGGCGGTGGCCTCGGAGGGGTCACTCTCTGAACTCAACGGGATGTCGGGGACTGCCTGCGGTGGAGACTCAGGGGCAGGGTCAGCGGGAGCTGCGGGTGCAGGAGGTGCAGGATGTGGGTGCGCCATATGTAGAGGGATGGCAATATAAGGGGTAGCAGGGTCGAAGAGGGGATGGTGTAAAGAAACATCAAAGTTCCTGTCGCTGAAGAGGTACAGACGAAAGTTGCACGAACCGGCTATGTACAAAGAGTCCAACTCCAGGTCATGGTGGAACTGTAATGCAGGAATCTCAATAAAAAGGGTGGCTGTGAAGTCCATCGTCAGTGTCTGAGAATGATGCGGGAGACACAAAACGGGGTGAGAATTTCAAGAAAATTCTCAGTAGGGTTCGGTTATACTGGAACTGACATCACATACATTCTCAGTTACCTCGGGTTTTACTTAATTATTAAAATATGTGTTCAACTAAAAAGTTCATTTTCATGAGTTTGAAAACATGTCTGGTCCGAGGCAAGGTTCAATTTTACTTTAATCGGCATAAGAAACAAAATAGATTACTAATACTGATACATAGAATTATGAACGAAATAAATAAATGAATAGCAGTGAGCAATTATAACAGACAATTGTAAACATCTTGATGTAACTATTCCATGTATTCATGCATTCATGTAATCATGTAGACTCATTCTTGAACTTTCTTTCATAGACTCTTTCATTACTTTCTATCATTTTCCATCTCTCTTGGTCCCCTGGGAGTTCTTGGCCATTTTAGACTCTTGGGTAATAGTCTGCTTATCAGGATCGAGCTAGTTCCTATATAGGAATGCCAGGTTTACTTTCCCCGATCTTCCCACCGATCTATTCCCATTAACTTTCTATCCGGGGCTGGCCCAAGTAGTATGGAACTTGCATAATAACATACTTCTTTTCATAACTTTCATGGCTTTCTTAAGAATGCATATGCATTAGCATGTAATTCATAACTTGTACATGGGTTCTACCGAAATTTTGGCAGCATAACGGAACGTGTCCGCTTCCCCATGAATAGTGTCAGCCAATCAATACATCAATTTATCACAAGGAACACAAATTCACATTTATATTCCAACATAGAACTCAAATCCATATCAAATTCATTAAGGCGTAAATCACGCCTCAAAGATATTCAACCAACCCGGTTTTTGTAATTCATGCCACAATTTCATTTTAACTCATTTGGACCTCAAATTTGAGTATGTTCCAGTGTTGTGTGTCTATTTTCTAACCTCTTTGGTCCCATCTAATTTCGGTATCTATAACTCAAGATATCTAAACTTTATCTCGGCCTGCCCATTGGCTCGCCAGAATCAGGCAACTAAAAGTAAAAATCCATTAAAAGTAAAAATCCATTAAAAATCGAAAACTCACTCAATTCATACGAAATTGGTCTCATGTTAAAGCTAACAGAACAAAGTTTCATTTGGAAAAAGTCCCACTCCATTTGGCTTAGTGGGGCTCGAGTTACAAGCCCCGAATTCGGACCTTCCTACACTGCCCTGCTCTAGCCCGGTTTGGACATAGGGCGAATTGCGTAGAGAACTGAGAGCAATTGGGAACTTATTAAATTCTGAAATTTTTATGAGTTATTCTCCTATGTGTAAGCTTTCTAACAAAGTTAGTTTCACTCTTTTTCATGTAGTATAGGTCGAGTTCTACCCTAAATAACCTAATCTGCCCAGAGCCAGAGTCAAAACCCTAGATCGAGATTCAAAAATTCATATCTCCCTCAATTCTGATCCAAAATCCTTATATGATATATCTATGGAAAGCCCTAGATGTCTAATTTCATCTAAAAATAGTTTCATCGGATTTGACCAATCGTAGGCGGCGCCGTACGCTCCGCCATATGGACTGTCGTGGACTCTCCACCAAGACAGCACCCTCATCCATTTAATTCTCTTAGTTTTCTTCTTCTAATTCTACTCCTAACTCAAAATATTCTATTAATCCAAGCATAATTATTTAATCCACACATCAATTAAGGTGAAAATGATTTAGCCCAGCCAGCCAAGTGCATGGATTTGATGCAAGAAATTAAAAACCCCTACCTTTGATTTAAGTGTTTTGTGCTGAGTTCTTGGAGGTTAGGTGAACAAGGGTGGAACTTAGCTTGAGTTTTGGGTGTGTAAGCAAGAGAGAAAGAGAGCTGAAGGAGAAGAGGAATGCAACGTGAATAATGGTCTGAATCAAAGGAGGAGGGTGTGTTATATAAGCATGAGTGGGAGTTAACTTGGAAGGTTGTGATTGGTCTCTAAACATAAGGCCAAGTTTCAGCCAACCTTGCTCTCCACGTTGCCCTCTTTGTGTGGTAGAATCACTCTCCACGTCGTCCAAAGTGGGAGTAGTTTCTAGCATATTCTGGAAACGAAATCGGAACTCGTACGCTCTATAAAGTCAGACCTCGTGAACCTCCTGTATATGAAGTCGGAACTCAGAAAACATCCAGTCTAATTGAAACTTGAAAGCAGAGCCTGGTGTGAAGCCAAGCACTTAAGGTCGGAACTCGGGAATTATAAAGTTTCTATCCCGGAACTCGAAAAGATATAGAAATGAGAGCTACTAATATTGGACTCAAGATCGGATCTCGTACCATTTGTGAATCATAATGTCGGATTTCGGAATATAGCCAGTTCATTTGAGCCTTAGGAACGAAGTCGGAAATCGAACATTTTGCTCTTTGATCGCTAAGGTCGGAGATCGTAGATTGTGCTGAAGTCGAAGACGAACTCGTAAGTTGGAAGCATCAGTCACTTCATTTCAGCTCATGAAATCGGAAATCGGAATTCATACTGAGGAGGTCAAAATTTATACATGCTTACACAAGGTCGGAAATCGTAAGCTACATGCATTAAGTCGTAAATCGTTGGCTGCATGCACAAGGTCGTAAATCGGAAGAAATCCCTTGTAAGCCTTGGAACTAAGTCGGAAGTCGAAGCTAATATTGAGATCGGAAGCTGAATCATAAGACAAACTCGGAAATCGTAAATCCTTGTCCGTCCAGCCTTGAAGATGAATCTGGAGGTTGTGAGTACTATGAACTCGGAAGTCGGAAGTCGTGGATGTTACATATGTGCATTTGCTAGAAGTCCATAAAGGTTATGTTATGAGTTCATAAAGATTATGTTATGATAAAAGTTCCATGATACTTGGGCTAGCCCCGGATTAAAGTTAAGGGGAATAGATCGGTGGGAAAATTGGGGAAAGTAAACCTGGCATTCCTCTATAGGAACGAGCTCGATTCTGAAAAGCAGACTATTACCCAGAGTCTAAATGGCCAAGAACTCCCAAGGGACCAAGTAATGGAAAAGTTTATGAAGATCAAGTTGCAAGTTAAAGAAAGATACGAATCAAGTGCACTTGCATACAGTCAAGTATAAGCATCTTTATGTGCATCTTCAATTATCTTGTTAAGTCATAATGTTATTATGTTTCCTGTTGAAGCATATTATACTATTCATATTTTTATGACTGTCATATGATATGACAAATGGTTGTTAAAATATAACCTGCTTTGACAATGATGTTTTCAACTTAAAACTTAACCATTGGTTGTGTATATGTGCTCACATTTTTTGTAAGAAACCAAAGCTGTTGAAATGTTTATGATGACACTGTATGGTTTGAGTTTATCTACTGAGAACCATAGGTTCTCACTGTTTGCTTGTATGTTTTTCTTTTCTGTAAATATTCCAACACTTAAGTTAGAAATCAAATGTGAGGTGGAATACTAAGACGTTCATTGAGCAAGACTCGAAAGCAAACTAAATCCAGAGACTACTGAAGTTAGTTGATGACTAGCAGAAGCAAGTTCTATGTGATATGTTAGTCACAAATTTCTTTTAAATTGTAATTATTTTATTATCTATGTATTAGAGACAACGAAATTTATGAACTATATTTCAGTAATAAAGTGTACAGTTGAAGGGCCATGTATTATATTTTCCGTATTTTAAAGATTCTCTTAGCATAGTGATAACCTCTTAATACAACTCTGTGACTCAAGCATGGCTTATATAATAGAAGGTGTTACAAATATAGTTCTGAAGTTTTCTTTATTTTGTTTCTATGTGATGTAGAATCTTCTATCTTTTCCTTGTTATCTATGTTTCCAAGGACAAGTTTCTTGGGGGTTTAGTAGGGAGGGTCTTTATTCTACATCTTATTTTCTATCAAAGTATGTGCCTGGGGTTTCTAAATCTTTATATCCACGAGGTTCCAACATCATTACCTTACTTCCAAACTCAAGGATACTTTAAAGCTTGCTTTCTCTAACTCTAAAACTCCCTTAGAAACACAAAACAACACCTAAGATCTTCCTTTCACTTCCTTGGCTAAAGTTAGATATGATCCAAAGAGGAGAGATTTTGGTTTCTATGTGGTTTAGGATATAGAAAATGTAACACCCTCCCAAGCACAGTACTATGATTAAGTCATAGTACCACACCCTGGAGCTGTTACTATTACCTGAGCGGACCTCATCTGACAGCAACTTCAGCCGTCTTCTGAAATTTCTACAATCATCTGGAGACAACATGGAAATAGGAGTGAGAATTATAAAATTCTCAGTAGGATTCTCTAATCTTCATACATAGTGTCATCATGGTCGTCTCCAGTTTGCTTCGGTTTATTTAAAAAAAAAAAAAAGAGTGAACATGCTGCACAGACTGTTTAATTTTTACATTTCGAAAAATGCCTTATCCGAAGCAAAGTTCATTTTAATCATACTCTTAGCATTTGGGAGAACCCATAAAATCCATTCAAGTATAATACCATGAATAATATCTATAGCATAGTAAAACGCACACAACATCACTATGCTAGGAACATAACATCTACACATAGCTTTACTCATACTTAAATTTATGTTTATACATAAAACTTGCTTTTCTTTCTGCATCTTTCTTTTCTTTTGTCATCATGAAATCTTTACGTGCCACATTCCAGAGTATGATCGCCATGTCATACCCCATTAGAGCGTGATCGCCATGTCACGTTCCTTAGGAATGTGGGATCTTCCTTTGGTACTTACACTAACTAGGTCAAGCCATGCCTCATGTAAGTTCTGTCCCCTATATTCACACTAGCTGAGTCGATGCCATGCCTCATGTGAGTGGGGTACCTGCATGAGCTTTAATCTTTAATCTTTATTCTTTAGCTTTTACTTGGCACACCTAGGCGTTGCGTATCGCCGTCCCTAGGGTGCATTTACTGCCCTTGGGTAGCCTGGCCTTGGAGTGAGCTCGTCAGCCTCACCTGTGACTATCGTCACACCGACTCACCCACAAGGGGACCCACTGCCTCTAGGTTGGAGGGACCCAAAGTGCAACTGCCTCCAACATAGAGGGACCCAAAGTCTTTAGCTGCCTTCACAAGGAGGGACCCATGTGCAACTGCCTCCAGGTGAAGGGACCCATGTCTTTATCATTTAACTGCCTTCACAAGGAGGGACCTCAATTAACTGCCTCCGAGTGAAGGGACCCACATTCAATACATTTACATTCTTTTATTCTCATGCATATTCAAGCATAGTCATACATATACTTCATTTATTTTCATGTATCATTGCGCACATGATTTTCACGTACATGTTCATTACATATAAAGGCCCGTAGCCTCCTTACCAATTTACCGGTACTCATGCATATGCTACATCACTTATCCTCACATACCTCATAACATAATTATGTCATTCTTAAATATAGGGTTTCATATACCCATTTAAACTTTAATTCATCCTTACATCTAAACATTCAAAGCTTCTTAGACTTCTGCCGTAAATCCGGCAGCATGACGGATCAGGTCCGTTTCCCCATGAATAGTGCCAGCATTTCACGGACAAATTAGTCACGGCAACATAATCAACTTAGCACACATATAACAATGTCAAGCTGGCAATCCTCAATTCAAACCTTATAGGTGTCACTAACATTTGTAAAATTATCATCTTGGCCATTCTGCCAATTCTATTCGGTTCTGCCCGAATCTTGTATAATCCACCTTTATCTCTATTCAACTCATTTAAATCTGAAATTTGATATGTCATAGCCCTATGTGTCTACTTTCTAACCTCTTTGGTCCCATGCCATTCTGATTTATATAATTCAAGATATTCAGCTTTTACTTCAGCTTGTTCAGTCACTAGCCCGAATTACACTCCTGGGAATATAAATTCACTAAAAATCGAAACTAAGCTCAAATCTTACGAAATTGGCCTCATATTAAAGCTAACAGGACAACCTTTCATTTGCCACCAGTTTCACTCCATTTGCTTAAGTATACCTCGAGATATAAGTCCTGAAAGTCTACCTTCCTGAACTACTCCGTTTTGGCCTAGATCGGACATATGACAACTTCCTCGAACCACCGGGAACAATTGGGACCATAACAAACTCGGAATCTTATATTGGGGTGTTCCCCTGTATGTAAGCTTTCTAACAAACTTAGTTTCACTCGATTTGGAGTTGTATAAGGTGAGTTATACCCTCCTCATGTCACCCTGCTCGGATGAACATTCTAAACCCTAGGTCAAACTTCAAAAATTCGTATCTACCTCAATACTAATCCAATAACCTTATATGATATATCTATGGAAAGCCCTGAATGTCTACTTTCATCTAAAAATGGTTTCATCGGATTTGACTGATCGTAGGCGGCGCCGTACACTCCGCCGTACGAACTGCCGTGGAATCTCCACCAAAACAGCACCCTCATCCATCCATTTCTCTTAGTTTTCTTCTTCTAATTCTACTTGCCACTCAAGATTTCATATTAATCCAATCATACACATCCAATATATCATCAAGAAATCATAAAAGTAATCTTTCATGCATCCTTAATGTAGAGAAATTAAGATTAGAGATTGAATCCTACCTCTTTGGAGCAAGATTTGGCTAAGTGCTGAAACTTGGAGTTTCGATGAACAAGGCTGGAACTTAGCTTGAGCTTTGGATGTGTGAGCAAGAGAGAAAGAGAGCTGAAGGAGAAGAGGAAAGCAACGTGAATTATGGTCTGAATCAAAGGAGGAAGGATGTGTTATATAGGCATGAGTGGGGGTTAACTTGGAAGGTTGTGATTGGCCTATAAACATAAGGCCAAGTTTCAGCCATCCTTGCTCTCCACGTTGCCCTTTGTGTGGTAGTTTCTAGCATATTCTGGAAACGAAATTGGAACTCGTAGGATCTATAAAGTCGTAACTCGTGAACCTCACGTATATGAAGTCGGAACTCATCCTTATTATACTTTAGGTCGGAACTCGTGTAGTTTTTACTTGAGCTTGGAGCTGAAGCCTAACGTCGGAACTCGTACTAGCTTGTTTGTGACTTGGGGAAATCTTGAATCAAGGTCGTAGGCCGTAAGTCGAAAGCTCACAATCACATAATCTCGGAACTTCCTATTTGAACTCGAAAATGCCAATGCTGAATGTGAAATCGGAACCCGTGTGACTGAAGATTTGCTCAAGGGTCCGAACTCGTATCCATCCCAATTGAGTTCAACACTAAGGTCGGAACTCGTGAATTCGAGTCACGTTTCCAAACACAAATTCTTAAACTCGGAAACAGTGTATCAATACTTTTAAGACATGAAGTCGGAAGTCGTGAAGTAGTAAAGTATGCCACTTGAAGTCGTAGGTCGGAAATTATGCCCGTATATAACTCGAAGTCGGAAATCGTTCATAATCAAAATTGAAGATTTAATCGGAAGTCGGACAGGATGTGAAGTCGGAATTTATACACTGTATGGTTGGTGACATCGGAATCCGGATATGTTTTCCTTAAGGCATGAAACCGGATCTCATGGAATTACGTTCATGTGTTCGGACTTGAAGGTTAAACTCGGAAGTCGTTGGAAATAATCCATACGAAGTCGGAAGTCGTATAAGCCATGAAGTCGGGAATCCAGCAAAACTAACTCGGAACTCTGGAATAATACTCTTATCTGTTTCAAGGACGAAGTCAGAAATCGGAATGAATCAGTCCTGAAGGCAAAGCCGAACTCGGAAATCGGGATGTTACAGAAAACAAGCTCAAAAGTGAGATAGATGTTGAAGAATCGAGAAGGAACTAAGGACTTGAGAGTTTGTGAGAGCAAAAATAGAGGAGGGGGAATAAGGGTGAGGGTTCATCTGGAGAGAGAAGAAGATGACACTATCTACGGTTTCTTGGGACATATATTTAGAAAAAGCAAGGGTGACTCTCCTACTAGGTGCATGGCCAATATAGCTCCATGGGATCTTTGCAACATCCCTAAGAACAGTGCATCTTAGTGCTGTTAATTGATTTATTCCATCACATTAGAGAAATAAGGGCAATAAGGATTGAAATATGAATGTTAGGGTTAGAAAAATTTGAATTTGTTATGTAGAAAATTGATGAGGATAATTAGCAATGTTTTTCTAATTCCGGAGGAATCAGTTAAATTTCAATATTGTACAATGCAAAAACTAGATTAGTAGAAACTTATACTATTAAATCCTAATGTAGATGGCCATGACTTAGCCATTTATTCCCCCTTAGTGGTTCCATCCTAGCCATCAAGAGTGGGCAGCCAAGCAAAATTCAATAGGCATTAAGTTCCATTAATCAAAATTTATGAAACTATTTTTACATGAAATAAACATTTAGAGCTTTCCAACCATATAAATTATTTGACTATTGGATTGGTAATGAGAAAGTTATGAATTTTTTTAAGAAAATGGTTAAATATTGTTTAGTGTTCTAGCCAATATGGATTAAGAAGGGCATAACTCGCCCTATTTAACTTCAAATTGAGTGCAACTAATTTTATTAGAAAGCTAATACATAGATGTTTAGATTCAAACTATGCTATTCCTAGAAATTCTTCAAATTTGACCTAAGGTGCTGTTCGATTAAAATAGGGTAATTCCCTTTGGCCTATTTTGAGAGCTCATAACTTAGGCTTTACTTATCCATTTCAAATGAAACTTATGGGAAATGAAAGATGGTTAAGCCATATTCATTTACATGTAAATTTCAAATAAATTTGATAGGGATTGGAATTTTGGCTAATTTTTATATTCAACTGCCCAAATTTGCCCCTTATCAGGGTAGTCTCAAATAAAAACTCAATAACTCAATGTGTGCTCATCAAAACTTAATGGGACTAAAGAGAACTAAAAATAGACAAATAATGCTACAAGACATTAAAACTTTATATTTAAATGAGTTACGATGAATTTATGACATAATTTAAAAAATTGGGTAGATTTAGGAGATTGGAGTGTAATTCTAGATTTTGACTAGTTGAGCATTCTTAGATTATGAAGGCCAAAGGTTGAAATTTGTTGATATAATTCTCTATTTTATTGCTGAAATGTTAGTATACTATTATGTTTAATATAGTATCTTGACTGGTTGGCTGAAAATGTACCTGTTGCAGTTTTAGGGAAGCGGATTTTAAGCCATTATGCTATTGAAATTTCAACAGAATACATCTATATATGAGTGATGCTCAGTGATGCAGTATTCCTTTAAGTTTAGTATAATGTTATGAGAAACATAAGGATTCCATGTTACTTGGGTCAGCTCTAGTTTAAGATTAAGGGAAATAGATCGATGAAAAAGTCGAGGAAAGTATACCCAACTATCTTATATAGGAAAAAGCTCGATCCTGAGAAGCAGACTATCATCCAAGAGCTTATATGGCCAAATGCTCCCAACGGACTAAGTAAGAAGGGATAAAAACATGACATAGTAACCACATCCTAAGGAGTGTAACATGGCGATCATGCTCCAATAGAGTATAACATGGCAATTATACTCTAGAATGTGTATAGCAAGTAAAGAAAAATTAAAGAAAGAGAAGTAGAACAAGTGCACTTACATTAGTAGTTGGCAACATCTACATATACCTAAGTTCTATTTAACTGTTAGTTTATTATTATTATTTTGAAATTTCTCCTTTTCTATCAAACGTGTGAATAAAATCAGCCTGTTTCGGATGGATACATTTTCTAAACTTAATAAGTGAACTCTTATTCTTGTATCTAAAATCACATTTTCTTAATAAATAAAAGTAGTTAGGATGGCCACGATGACATTAATTGCTAAGTAGCTTAGGAAACCTACTAACAATGCACAATTCTCACCCTGTGTGTGTTTCTGTGTTGTCTCTAGACAGTTCAAGAGATTTCAATGAAGACTAATCCCAAAGAATTTGATCAAAGTTGGACGGGTTACTAAAGACTATTGATGAATACCTCCAAACTTATTAGCATTAGTTGACTATTTCACTAGCTGAAACTCCAAATAGATTCGCTCATGTACTTTGTAAAGCTTATTTGTAATATGTTTATATATGAAATAGAAAAGATATTGTATTTATTTCTCATAAACTAAAGCAAATGATAGATAAAGGTCCGTTCAATTATCAGTAATAACTCCTGAGTGTGGTATTATGACATAAGCATAGTACTGTACTTGGGAGGGTGTTACAATCTTGGCCATGTGGCTCACTCTAGACCACATATAATAAGTGTGATCTCTTGATGATCAAATTCTCTTATATTTTAAGTTGCTACCAGATCAATTTGTTGTGTTCTAAACAACAGTTCTTAAAATTTTTACGCTACAATTAAAATTCAATTTTCATAGAAATTCTAACCTTAAATTGCTACTACTTGTATTATTCTACACTCTTATGTCTATTTTATAAATTTAGTATTAATTAATATCTAACAAATTTAATTATAGACACAACTAAATTAGGGTGTTACACCTTAGATAAATTGTGGTTAATTTTAATAATTATGCTTAATTCTAGGTTTATTTGTAGTAATTAATTACCATATGATATTTTATTATTTTAATACCTTCATGAAGCTTGATTGTACACCTAAAGTTGTTTTGTTGTATACCTAGTGTGCCCAGGTGTGTGATCTAGTCATACTTAGTAAAAAGGTTAATTTGACTAATTTTAGTTACTTTTCCTAATTGACTACAACTTGGTGATTAATTAAATTTTATAGCATTCTAGGATTTGGAGGGTTATGGGTGTCTAAGGTTAGGGTTAGGGATCCTAGGGTTTGTCTTAGTTTGGCTATTAGAGATTTGTTAGGCAAAGTTTGGATTTTAGGATTTCATGATTAGTTTTTGGCTTTTTAGGCTTTTTTTAACTCTAAATGGGCTTTTGTACAAAATTGGCCCAATCAATTTTTGGAGGCCCAATAGTAGATGCAATTCGAGATTGGCACATGTTTGAACCCAAAATTAGATTACAACAAATTTAGTAGATTTCTAAGGGGGCGTTTGGTATACATGCATCTTTTTATATTCTCGGGAATGTGAAAACATTCTCATGTTTGATAGAAGGTTTGAAGTAACATTCCCGAAAATGAATTTCACCTCCAAAATATTACCACCTCCTTGGGAATCCAATATTCCCATGGAAAGGAGATGTTTGTCATTGTGAAAAGATCAAAATACCCCTATAGCCACCCAAAGCTACCCACCACCGATCACCGGCCTCCGCCGTTTGCTGCTGGCTGTCGTCCACGTCCGCCTCCGCCATTCGCTACCTACTACGGCCGTTCGCCACCTTCCAACGCCAGCCACCACCACCATCCGCCATTTGCTGCTTGTCGCCGCTGCCCCACCTTTCGGCGTCGGCCACCACTGCTATCTGCCATCTCCCTGTGTCATTTGCTGGCCACCGTCGGCCCCGCCGGTGCTGCTGCCGGCCAGCCACTTGCCACCACCTCCATCAAGGGTATTTTGGGAAATTTATTAAATATTCACGGGAATTCAATTTGTATACCAAACACTCTAAAATATTATATCTGAGAACATTATTCCCGGAAATAGCATTCCTGGGAATCCTATTCCCAGCAATAAAAATCCATTCCGTCTACCAAACGCACCATTAAAGGGTTTAATACACCTATAACTTGAAATTTTTTACAATTACCTAATTAATGTCTAAATTTGCTTAAAATAATTTTTTATAGAATAAATTATGTTTAAAATGAGTTTATAATTTTCTCAAAATTTTTCTAGCAATTTTCCTAAGCTTTCAAACAATTTTGACACTTTTGTACTGAAGTATGGGGTTTTCCATTGTTAAATATTTGTTCTAAATAATATTTTCTATAATTAAGGGCATTTTTATTATTTCACACTCACGATGAAGGGTAATTTGGAAATTTCACCGATGGGCATCTTAATAACATCACACTAGGGATTAGGGCTATTTCGATAATTTGGCTCAAGGGTATTCTGATAATTTCATCTCAATGGTCAAGATTATCTTTGTGATTCGCTTCTTTAGATAAAGGGTTATAGGAATTTATTAAAAAGTCAAGGGCAACACTGTAAATTGTTAAAAAGGAGAAGGCATTAATGCAATCAACTAAAACATCGGGGCAATTTTATTATTTCCAAAAATAGTTAGGCATTTTTTAAATTTCCTTTTTCAAGGCAATATTTGTTATTATTCTACCAGAAATTTCTATCAGCTAAATTTTCAAGATGTTGCATTCTTGATTTTTCTTATTTTTCTTTTTTGTTTCTTTTTATCAATTCAACTTTTGCATGTTCAAATGAGGTTATGATTGTGACAATTTCAATAATAAGCAAGATTAAGACACAAATTCTCATGGGAATTATCTTTATTCATCATTATATTGCTTGAGTCAATAGGTGCATTCTTGTGGTCTAAAAGCTGGCAACAAATTTTTATCAAAATTGTTAATTATTTTAATATTTCTATTCTCCAAGAAAAAAAATTAAATGAAAGCTATTTGTTGACTTTTGACTATTCAAAAGAAATTGAGGAAAGTATTTGAAGTAAAATGTGATTTACGTTTTCAAGTTGACCTCGATGTAAATACAATATTTATTATAATTTATAATTAATTATTTCAAGTTGACTTTATAGTGCTAAATAATTTATTTTGCAAGATATGGACATTGTGGTAATCAACCCATATTCCTACCTTTAATACATATTCATTTAAATAAAATTAATAAAAAAAATTGCTCCTTTAGTTTCAAGGTTTACAATTACTTTTCATAACTCAAAATGTAAAAAAATAAAAATAAAAATATAATTAAACTTGATATCAAGAATTTAGATAATAGTAAATCTCTTTGGACTATTCTCAACCACCAATTATGTTGAGCAGTCCCTATATATAAAGTACCAATCTCTTAGTAATTTTCATATCCTTCATCATCTGACTTTAGTTTCTTGCAAAAAGATGGCTTCCAAGAATGTTATTACTTATATTATTCTACACTTTGATCTCTATTTTCTAAATTTAGTATTAATCAATTTTTAACAATGTTAATTAAAGACACGACTAAATCGGGGTGTTACACCTTAGATAAATTGTGGTTAATTTTAATAATTATGCTTAATTATAGTTTTATTTGTAGTAATTAATTACCAAATGTTATTTTATTATTTTAATACATTCATGAAGCATGGTTGTACACCTAGTGTGCTCAAGTGTGTGATTTGGTCATATTTAGTAAAAAGGTTAATCTGACTAATTATAGTTACTTTTCCTACTTGACCACAACTTGGTAATTAATTAAATTTTATAGTATTCTAGGATTTGGAGGGCTATGGGTGCCTAAGGTTGGAGTTAGGATTTCTAGGATTGTCCTAGGTTGCCATTCGAGATTTATTAAGTTAAGTTTGGGCTTTTAGGATTTTATGATTAGTTTTGGGCTTTTTGGGCTTTTTTGTATTCTAATTAGGCTTTTGTATCAAAATGGCCTAATCAAATTTTGGAGGCCCAATACTACGCGCAATTCGAGATTGGCATATGCTTGAACCCAAACTTCGGTTGATAAATTTTATATAATAAATCTAGTAGATTTCTAATGGTTTAACACACCTATAACTTGAAATTTTTTTTACAGTTACCTAATTAATTTCTAAATTTGCTAAAACAACTTTTTATACTATAAATAATGTTTAAAACCAGTTTATAGTGTTTTCATAAATTTTCTAGCAATTTTCCTAAGCTTTCAAACAATTTTTACTCTTTGCTATTGAGTTATGGGGTTTTCTATTGATAATTTTTTGTTGTAAATCATTTTTTCTATAATTAAGGGCATTTTTATAATTTCAAACTCATAACAAAAGGGTATTATGAAAATTTCACCCATGGTCATCCTAATAATACTACATCAGGGATTAAGGCCATTTCGATAAATTGGCTCAATGGTATTTTGATAATTTCACCTCAATGGTCAAGAGTATTTTTGTGACTCATTTCTTTAGGAAGGGCCTTATAGTAATTTACTAAAATAGTCAAGGGCATCATTGTAGATTGTTGAAAAGGAGAAGGCATTAATTCAATTAACTAAAAAGTTGGGGCATTTCTTTTATTTCCAAAAATAGTGAGGCATTTTTTAAATTTCCATTTTCAAGGCAATATTTGTTATTATTCTAAATTTTCAAGATGTTCCATTCTTAATTTTTCTTATGTTTCTTTGTTGTTTCTTTTTATCAATTCAATTTTTGCATGTTAAAATGAGGTTATGATTGTGGCAATTTCAATAATTAGCAAGATTATAACACAAATTCTCATGGGAATTATCTTTATTCATCATTATATTGCTTGAGTCAATAACTGCACTCTTGTGGTCTAAAAACTGACAAGAAAATTTTATCAAAATTGTTAATTATTTTAATATTTCTATTTTCCAAAAAGAAAAATTAAATGAGAGCTATTTTGTGTTGATTTTTGTACTGTTCAAAAAGAAATTAAGGAAAGTATTTAAAGTAAAATGCAATTTATGTTTTCAAGTTGACCTTGATATAAATACAATATTTATTATAATTTATTTTCCTATATATATAGTTTAAAATTAATTGTTTCAAGTTGACTTTGGTACTAAATAATTTATTTTGCAAGATATGGACATTGTGGAAATCAACCCATATTTCGCCATTTAATACAAATTAATAAAAAAATTGCTACTTTAGTTTCAAGGCTTAAAATTACTTTTCATAACTCAAAATGTAAAAAACAAAAAAAAAAAGTAATTAAGCTTGATATTAAGAATTTAGATAACAATAAATCTATTTGGACTATTCTCAATCACCAACTATGTTGAGCAGTCCCTATATATAAAATATCAATCTTTTAGTAATTTTCATATCCTTCATCATTTGGCTTTAGTTTCTTGCAAAAAGATGGCTTCCATGAATGCCACTGCTTGTATTATTCTACACTCCCATATCTATTTTATAAATTTAGTATTAATTAATCTCTAACAATGTTAATTATCGACACGGCTAAATCGGGGTGTTACACCTTACATAAATTGTTGTTAATTTTAATAATTATGCTTAATTATAGGTTTATTTCTAGTTATTAATTACTATATGTTATTTTATTATTTTAATACCTTCATGAAGGCTGGTTGTACGTCTAGTGTGCTCAGGTGTGTGTGATCTAGTCATACTCAGTAAAAAAGTTAATTTGACTAATTATAGTTACTTTTCCTAATTGACCACAACTTGGTAATTAATTAAATTTTACATCATTCTAGGATTTGGAGGGTTATGGGTGTCCAAGGTTAAGGTTAGGGTTAGGATTCCTTTGTCTTAGTGTCTTTTTTTTTTTTTTTCTTTTGGCTTGGGGAGGGGGGATATTTTGGGAGGGGGTTGGGGCAACGAGGCTCTGCCTCTGCTACTCAAAGTTGCGCCCCTTGTGTGTGGTTGTTTAGAGGCTTGGCAAATTTTCTAGTTAGACCACGATTGGCCATTAGAGATTTGTTAGGTTAAGTTTGGGCTTTTAGGAATTCATAATTAGTTTTTGGTTTTTTGGACATTTTTGTATTCCAATTGGGCTTTTGTACCAAAATGGTCCAGCCAATTTTTAGAGGCCCACTACTAGGCATAATTTGTGATTGGCATATGCTTGAACCCAAACTTTGATTGATAAATTTTATACAGCAAATTTAGTAGATTTCTAAGGGCTTAATACACCTTTAACTTGAAATTTTTTTATAATTTGACTAATTATTTTATAAATTTTATAAATATGACCAAATCTAGTAGGTGTGTGATTTGGTCATACTTAGTAAAAAAGTTAATTTGACTAATTATAGTTACTTTTCTTAATTGACCACAACTTGGTAATTAATTAAATTTTATAGCATTCTAGGATTTGGAGGGTTATGGGTGCCTAAGGTTAAGGTTAGGGTTAGGATTCCTAGGATTTGTCTTAGTTTGGCCATTAGAGATTAGTTAGGTTAAGGTTGGGTTTTTAGGATTTCATAATTAGTTTTTGATTTTTTGGGTTTTTTTTATTCTAATTGGGCTTTTGTACCAGAATGGCCCAGTCAATTTTTGGAGGTCCAATATTAGGCATAATTCGAGATTGGCATATGCTTGAACTCAAACTTTGGTTGATAAATTTTATACAGCAAATCTAGTAGATTTCTAAGGGTTTAATACACCTTTAACTTGAAATTTTTTTATAATTACCTAATTATTTTATAAATTTGATAAAAATGATTTTTTATACTAGAAATTATGTTTAACACGAGTTTATAATTTTTTAAAAATTTTTCTAGCAAATTTCCTAAGCTTTCAAACACTTTTTACTCTTTTGTATTAAGTTATGGGGTTTTCTATTGTTAATTTTTTGTTATAAACAATTTTTTCTATAATTAAGGGTATTTTTATAATTTCACACTCATGACGAAGGATATTATGTAAATTTCACCCATGGACATCCTAATAATATCACATCAGGGATCAGCGCCATTTCGATAAATTGACTCAAGCATATTTTGATAATTTCACCACAATGATCAAGAGCATTTTTGTGATTCACTTCTTTAAACAAGAGCCTTATAGCAATTTATTAAAAAATTCAAGGGCATCATTGTGGATTGTTAAAAAGGAAAGGGCATTAATGTAATTAAGTAAAAAGTTGGGGCATATCTATTATTTCCAAAAATAGTGAGACATTTTTTAAATTTCCTTTTTCAACGCAATATCTGTTATTATTCTACTAGAAATTTCTATCAGCTAAATTTTTAGAACTTTGCGTTCTCAATTTTTCTTATTTTCTTTTTTATTTCTTTTCATCAAATTAATTTTTGTGCATTTAAATGAGGTTATAATTGTGACAATTTCAATAATTAACAAGATTAAGACATAAATTATCATGGGAATTATCTTTATTCATGATTATATTACTTGACTTAATAGGTGCACTCTTGTGGTCTAAAAGCTGACAACAAACTTTTGTCAAAGTTGTTAATTATTTTAATATTTCTATTTTCCAAAAAGAAAAATTAAATGAGAGCTATTTTGTTGACTTATGTACTATTCAATATAAATTGAGGAAAGTATATAAAATAAAATGTGATTTACGTTTTCAAATTGACCTTTATATAAATACAATATTTATTATAATTTATTTTCCTATGCACATAATTTATAATTAATTATTTCAAATTGATTTTGGTGCTAAATAATTTATTTTGCAAGATATGGACATTGTGGTAATCAACCCATATTCCTACATTTAATACATATTCATTTAATACAAATTAATAAAAAAAATTGCTACTTTAGTTTCAAGGCTTACAATTACTTTTCATAATAATAATAATAATAATAATAATAATAAAGTTCGATATCAAGAATTTAGATAACAGTAAATCTATTTAGACTATTCTCAACCACCAACTATGTTGAGCAATCCCTATATATAAAGCATGAACCTATTAGCAATTTTCATATCCTTTATCACAAGGTTTTAGTTTCCAGCAAAATGATGGCTTTCAAGAATGCTATTATTTATATTATTCTGCACTCTTATCTCTATTTTATAAATTTTATATCCATTAATATCTAACAATGTTAATTATAGACATGGCTGAATCAGGGTATTACAACGTAGATAAATTGTGGTTAATTTTAATAATTATGCTTAATGCTAGGTTTATTTGTATTAATTAATTACCATATGTTATTTTATTATTTTAATACCTTCACGAAGCTTGGTTGTACATCGATAGTTGTTGTGTTGTACACCTAGTGTGCCTAGGTGAGTGATCTAGTCATACTTTGGAAAAAGGTTAATTTGACTAATTTTAGTTACTTTTTCTAATTGACCATAACTTGGTAATTAATTAAATTTTACAATGCTCTAGGATTTGGAGGATCATGGATGCCTAAGGTTAGGGTTAGGGTTCCTAGGATTTCTCTTAGTTTGGCCATTAGAGATTTGTTAGGTTAAGTTTGGGCTTTTAGGATTTCATGACTAATTTTTAGCTTTTTGCATTTTTTTTATAGTCTAATTGGAATTTTGTACAAAAATAGCCCAATCAATTTTTGGAGGCCTAGTACTAGGCATAATTGGAGATTGACACATGCCTAAACCTAATCTTTGATTGATAAATTTTACAAAGCAAATCTAGTAGATTTATATGAGTTAAATATACCTATAACTTGATTTTTTTTTATAATTGCATAATTAATGTCTAAATTTGCTAAAAATAATTTTTTATATTATAAATTATGTTTAAAATGAGTTTATAATTTTTTCATAATTTTTCTAGCAATTTTCCTAAGCATTCAAACAATTTTTACTCTTTTGTATTGAATTATGGGGTTTTCTATTGTTAATTTTTTATTGTAAATAATTTTTCTATAATTAAGGGCATTTTTATAATTTCACACTCATGACAAAGAGTTTTTTGGAAATTTCATCCATGGACATCCTAATAAATTACATCAGGGATCAAGGGCCTTTTTGATAATTGGCTTAAGGGTATTTTTATGATTTCGCCTCAATAGTCAAGAGGTGTTTTGGAAATTTCATCCATGGACATCCTAATAAATTACATCAGGGATCAAGGGCCTTTTTGATAATTGGCTTAAGGGTATTTTTATGATTTCGCCTCAATAGTCAAGAGATTTTTGTGATTCACTTCTTTAGATAAGGGCCTTCCAGTAATTTATTAAAAAAAGTCAAGGGCTTCACTATAGATTGTTAAAAAGACAATGGCATTAATGTAATTAACTAAAAAGCTGGGGCTTCATTATTTTCCAAAAATAGTGAGGCAATTTTTAAATTTCCTTTTTCAAGGCAATATTTATTATTATTCTGCTAGAAATTTCTATCAGCAAAGTTTTACGATATTGCATTCTTGATTTTTCTTGTTTTTCTTTTTTGTTTCTTTTTATTATCAATTCAATTTTTGTGTGTTTAAATGAGGTTATGATTGTGACAATTTCAATAATTAGCAAGATTAAGACACAAATTCTCATGGGAATTATCTTTATTCATCATTAGATTACTTGAGTCGATAGATGCAATCTTGTGGTCTAAAAACTGACAACAAATTTTTATCAAAATTGTTAATTATTTTAATATTTCTATTTTCCAAAAAGAAAAATTAAATGAGAGCTATTTTGTTGACTTATGTACTAGTTAAAAGAAATTGAGTAACGTATTTAAAGTAAAACGTGATTTACATTTTTCAAGTTGACCTTGACATAAATACAATATTTATTATAATTTATTTTCCTATATATATAATTTATAATTAATTGATTTGGTGCTAAATAATTTATTTTGCAAGATATGTACTCTGTGATAATCAGCCCATATTCTTATATTTAATACATATTCATTTAATACAAATTAATAAAAAAATCGCTACTTTAATTTCAAGGCTGACAATTACTTTTCATAACTAAAAATGTTAAAAAAAAAAAATGTAATTGAGCTTGATATCAAGAATTTAGACGAACGCAAATCTATTTGAACTATTCTCAATGGCCAACTATGTTGAGCAATCCCTATATATAACGTACTAATCTCTTAGTAATTTTCATATCCTTCATCATCTGGAACTAGTTTCCTGCAAAATAATGGCTTCCAAGAATGCTTTGCTCATTTTAAGCCTCTTGGTCATAGTTGTTTTCATCCCTTCAAAGGTAGCTGCCCGGAACTTTCTCGAGACTTCCTCTAACGTTAAAGCAGGTTTGTTTGGGTTTTGCTTTTGTAGAAAGCTATGGTACACTGTATTTTAATGTTATATGATACATTGAGTTCATCATAGTCTTTTCCCTTAGAAGTTTATTGATGCACATCATCTTCTCCGCCGACCTGCATATTCTAACAACAACAACCCAACCACCTCCCTACCCCTCCCTCCTCTTCCTCTTCCTTCACATCCACCCTTAACCATCACCACACCTCCACCTTTGTCACCACCTAGACTTCTCGGTGCCGTCTCCCATGGTCCCCACCTTCGTAACCACCCATCGAGCTCTCCGACAAGGACTCCTTCGGGAAGTTCACCGGCACCTCCCTTAACGCAAGGTTGATAGCTGGTACTCCACACTGCTTGCCCCTCTTGCCGTCCTCTCTGTTGTCAACCCTGCCACCCTCGACAAGATCGTCCTAAAAGCTCAACAACACCATCAACAACACCGGGCTTGTCAATGGAGGATGAAAAATCAAAAATGGAAAAAGTGGGTGGGGTGTTGTCGCCGACTCTCAAGAGAGATGAACACCGTGAAGCACATTCAGTGCCAGGTGGAAAGGTTGGGGCCGTGGGTGGTGGCTGGGGGGAGTGGCGATGGAGAGATGAGGGACAGCATTGGGAAGGGGTGCCTGAGGTGGGGAAACAGTTTGTGTGACTTTACTATGGTGCATTAGGAATTGTTGTCTATGCATATATTCATTAGTTTTAACGAATCTCATCCACATGCCATGTTGCATTTTCACAAAGTGTATGGTATCCCTTGCAAATCAGGGGCACTGTAACCTTCTCCTTTGCTTTCTATATATCCTCGCAAACATTAAATCATTAATGTTTATAAAGGTTCCTTCAATGATTGTGTTAATTGATTTAAATCGTATTCATTCTTGCTGGGGATTTGACAGGTAGTGGCATTGGCGAGGGTATGCCTGGTGAGGGCTATGATGGTATGTCAGAAGAAGGTACGTTGACCGATGGCTATGGTGGTGGCCGCCGTCTTAGCCTCCACGTCTAGAGTTGTATTAGTAATAAAATTAAAGTTGATTTTGCCAGCTTGTGACACACATTTAAACAAACGTAATAGATATTTATCCACCTTTTAATATAGTCACTTGCCGCTAAATGTATACAAAATTTTCACTGTGGCTGACTTCCCTTAAAATCTTAAATATTGATCCATGCAAGCTGTTAATTATCAAGGGCTTTGAGAAACAAATATCATAACAATCTTTTCTTCCTTATATATCGCCAAATTGTATGTGACAATATGGTTTATGGCGCCATTTCTATACGAAGAAAAATGTATGTAGTGCATTATTTCTTTGTGCTTTAAGTCAGTTTATATCACTTTTTTCTTTATCCAATCATAAATAGTCAAGGCTCAATTATTTTGATATATGTTTTTATTTTTATTTTTGGATTTGTCATAATTCCGTGAAAACTTGTGTTACTTATCTGTTAAACTAGTACATATGTAATTTTAGAACAATAATATACTATATTAAAAAAAGTTATTTTCTATCTGCAGCTAATACAACAGAAGAATCAAAAACAAATCCTGGATTAGATGACTGGGGAAGACATGGTGATGGCTCGATTGACAGAGGCTATGGCGGTTGTAAGAGGGCATGTTGCCTTAGCACGCCGTGGGGCTGCGGCATTTGTTGCTAAAGACAAAACACATAAATTGGATACATATATATTGGTGTATCCATCTGGTAGCTAGCATAAAAGAATTAAGAAATAAAGTACGGACTCTCTCTGTACACTTTGTCTTGTTAGGCGCAAGTTGAAGAGTCTTACGTCAACCATGCGTATGGCTCCCATATATCTCGTGATTGTGCCATTTATCGAAGTTACATGAATACTAATTATTACATAATTTTTTGAATTTCTTACATAATAATGCTGGTGGGATTATTATGTCTTGGTGATCTATTAGAGAGCAACTCAATTCCTTTTTATGAGTCATCATTAGTAACATATGTGTTGGGTTTTTGTATTAAATCCATAATTTTAAAATTTTGACTATATCGGCCAATTTGATGAGAAATTAGTCTAATGTTCCAATTGTAATGTCCTGGTTTAACTATGTCTATAATTAACTACTAATGTGAATTAATTAATGCTAAATTTATAAATAGAGAGGAGAATTTAGAATAATAAAAGTGATAATGCAATATAGTTAAAATTTTGCCGGTAATAGAATTTTAACTGTACCATAAAAATTTTAAGAACAATTCTTTGAAATAAAAGAAATTAATCTAGTAAGAATTTAAAATATAAAAGAGTCTAACTATCATATAACCAACTTTATTTTTGTGTTTTAGGATTAACCACTTAGGCCATAAAACAAGAATGAATCATGGCTGCATAAAATGTCAAACCTAATTTATAAAATGAAATTAAAAGAAAGAAAATCTAACAAATGTATCATCTTCTTCTCTCCCTCCTTCAAGGGACCACTAACGCTGCTCTCACTTTCTACCTCCATTTTTGCTTTCAACTTCTCAAAATCTTGCTCTTTCTTTTGCTCCCTTCAAAGGCTACCTTGAATCCAAGTTCCACCACCTTCACTTAACTCAAAAAGGAGATAAAAACTGCAACACCCTGCTAAGTACAATATCATGTTTAAGTCACAACATCACACTTAGAGTTACTACTAATAAATTAGCCGACCTTGCTTAATTATTTACTTTATTTCTGAGGAAATAGCGTAATATCTATTTCGTAGTCTGGAGCAAATATATACAATTGAATAGAGAGAACAACAACTTCCTTACATATATACACATAGTTACATTATACAAGTAATCGCCGAGTTATATAACAAGGCTTTCAATCTTGCTTAATAGCCTTTCAAAAGACATACATAAAAAACTCTACTAAAAGCTTCAGTTGGCAAAACAACCATCCAGTGCTAACATGTATATGTAATTGATAGCAACCTTTAGCAACCAATCTAGTCTAGATCAAATTCTTTCGGGAAGGTCATTACGAAGATTTCCTGAGCTATCTGGAGATGATACGGAAACACACATAGGAGTGAGAATTTTACATTCTCAGTAGGTATCCTAAGTTATCAGGAAATTAATGTCATTGTCTTCATCTTAACCACTTTGATTTATTAAGAAAAATGTGATCTCATACATAGGAATAATGATCCATTTATTTAGTTCAAAAAATATATCCTTCCAAAGTAGGTTGATTTTTAACTCATTCACTTGGTTCAAGCATGGCAATAATCATACAACTGATAGTGATGCTTTGTTCAACCTGATTAAACCATCAAATAAGAGCAAATAAGCTACATACTCATGAATTCATGACTTGAAACACTATCTCATTTACTTGCTTACTTAGCACATGCCTTTATTCTTTACTGCCCTTAGATAGACTGTTCTGGGAAATGAGCTTATTTCGTGGCTGTCATCTCATAGTACTAACCGATAAGAGGATCCGCGTTCTTCTAAATTAGAGGGATCTCATAGTTTTAATATAACTGTCTCTAAGTGGAGAGATCTCATAATCTTAAAATAACTACCTCCAAATGGAAGTATCTCATCTTCTCATGTTCTTAGCATGTATAATTTGTTCATGTGGTATATTATATACTTCAATCATGCCCATCAATAGAGAAAACAATCTCCATCGTCTATAATAAATCTCAATCACTTTCATAGTTATATGAAGCAAAGACTGCCCAATCTCAAGGATTCCAAATATATGGCTATATATGGCTATATCATGGCATACATATCAACATAGCACTAAAAGCAACATATATTCATTAACTTTTCAATTAGTTTTGGTTCCATATAGTTTGGAGACCACTAAGTTAATTTATGGACCATTTAGCTACAAGTTAGGTTTAGGTCTCCTAATTCTGCCCAAATTTTTTAATTACCCCAAAATCCCATTTTAAACCTTTTTAATCTTAAATTCCATGAGAATGTTGCTCTATTAGTCTAATTTCAAAAATCTTTGGTCCCACTATATTTTGATAAGTATAACTTGAGATATTTACATTTGATTCACTGCTACCTTGTTTTAGGATAGACTAGGACACCTAATAGTGGAAAATCACTAAAAATCCATTATTTATCATTTTACACTAGAATTTTACATGTTTATACTTACTTTAGCCCTCTTTCAACCAAACTAAGTCCTACTCAATTTGGCTAAGCATAACCTAAGGTATAAGCTATATGTTAGGGCTACCCTATATTGACATTTATAGAGTATGAGATAACTTCATGGAATTATTGGAAGCAACTCATTGGAAGTTTGAATCCAAAAATTTACAACCTTATTATCCTATATGGTAGTTTTCTAACAAAATTAGTGCACTAAATTTAAAGATCTATGGGGCGAGTTATGCCCATTAGAGTATATGTTGCTAAAGTCTAGGTTACTATGCCTACAATTTATCTCAAAAACTCATAACTTATCCATCTCAAGTCCAATGGATCTCAAATTTTGTGGGTATACTTTCCTATGAGTAAATTTCATCCAAAATTGGTTTCATTTTAATTGAAGGTTCCTAGCTTAAGTTATGGTCCACAAGTTCCCTATTGCCCAAAACTGTCTAGCTTAACTCAATTCTGTTCATGAGTCTTTTTTGGGTTCTTGGGTTGTCCGTTTCACTAACTCATGTTTTATTAGTTTTAATACACTAGCATGAGCCTAAGGAGCATCATCATCAACTAGGATTTATGAGAAACAAAAAGAATGGAAACCCTAGCTTATCTAGTCATATAATTACATATAAGATGGTTTAAGAGCCTACCTCACTTCCAAGCTTAAGAGTGCTTTAAATCTTTCTTCCAACAACTCTAAAACTCTCTTGGAGTCACAAAACCACACTTAAGCTGCTTTTTTCTCTTCCTTGGCTAAAGCTTGATATGGTCCAAAGAGGAGAGATTTGGTTCTTAAATGGTTTAAAAAACAACAAACAAGCTTTAGAATCAAGTAGATGGTGAAGGAACAAGAAAGAACCAAGGGTTTGTGAGTTTGTGTGAGCAAAAATGGAGGAGAAGTTAAGGGGGAGAGAGTTCAGCTGGGGTGGGTTGAAAAGGAGAGAAAATGATGAAATAGGGTTTGGGCCGGTATTTAGGAAAAAGTGAGGGTGACTCACCATATTAGGTGTGTGGCCCACATTGCACTATGTAATTTTTGGCCGTGTGGCCTATTCTAGACCACATATAATAAGTGTAATATCCTAATAACTAAACTCTCTTGTATTTTATGCTGCTACTAGATCAATTTGTTATGTTATGAGAAATTATTCTTAAAATTTTTATGGTGCGATTAAAATTCTATTTTCGTAAAAATTCTAACCGTACACTGCTACTATGTGTATTATTCTACACTCTCATCTCTATTTTATAAATTTAGTGTTAATTAATCTCTAACAATATTAATTATGGACACGGCTAAATAGGGGTGTTACCAAACCCCCTCTTTTGTCCAAAGAAGTTTCAGTCATAATCAAGAAAAGGATGAGTTGTTGTTGTTCTTGCTTGTTTGAGAGCAATTGGAGCTTCAAAAGATTAAGGCTAGAGTGTTTAAGGCTTTGGAAGTGAGGTAGGTGTCCTAGAACTTATGTTATGTTGAGTTGTCTCATTAAGCTAGGGTTTACCTTTTATTCTTCTATGCTTGATTAATAGCTGAATATAATGCTATGTGGACTGGTCTTAGTGATTTAGAGCTTGTGAAATTGGATCAGTATGTAATATTAAGTTATAGAATCAAAAGAATACAAAATAGAGAATCTACTATGTTGGGTAAAACTAGGCAATAGTCAATACGTGGTGAACAATTTTAGCTAGGAAGCTCAAAATGAGGTGGAGCTAATTTTATATTTCCTAAGGTTGCTTTTGTTTTTGTTTTTGTTTTTGTGTTTTTTTGTTTTACAGGACCAAAGGTTCCTTTGTAGTACTGAAATGACAAAAAGATATTTATTTTGAAATGCAAATATTACATATTGTCAGTCCTATTCTACATTAATCAATTTTTGTATGACTTCTTTTCATTTGTTTTTTATTCTATATTTGTTAATGCCTTAAATATTTTCAATCACTTAAAAAATAAATTATTAGGGATTTTCTTTGGTACCTTTATTTTTATGAGGGCACCGATAACTTTTGTATTTAACGACTGTGATTTAATCACAAGTTTTATAAATATTAAATATAATTAAAAAATAATTTTAAAAATTAAATAATTTGAAGTAGTGGAATATGTGACAAATTTTTAACTACAAATAACTAAATGATACTGGTACCCTTAAATTTTATACGAGTGCCGAAGAAATCCCCAAATTATTTACATGATTTAAAAAAGAAGTAAAAGAGATTTACATTAAAACACAAATACAAGTTTATTTATCAAAATATTAGATAAATATTCGAAATTAAATGTACAAATAATTAACTATATATATATATGTATGTTATAAAAAGTTTCCACTATTTATGGGATAAGTCAATGAAGCATATTATAAGTAATTAAACTTCACTACGCGAAAATAGCATGTTACCGATAGTTTTATTGATGGATTTGGCAACAGAAAGGGTCCATTGGTAAAACCTTGGTAGGCAAAACTTACCAACAAATAAAATTATCCTTTAGTAATCTACCAAAGGATATTCCATTAGTAAAAATATATAAATCCATCAATAGAATTAGTGAAAAACCGTCCCCATTTTTGTCTTGGAATAACAAATTTTTGGTGGATAAGATACTATTAGCGGCGGAAATTTCTTAGGTAATGTCTTTATATATATATACCTATTTTATGTTAACATTAAATATTGTTTCTGTTCTTTATTTTCTTTAAAATCATTTTTTATTTTATTTAAAAAATATATAATTAAGAATAATAATTATGCACTAACGAGTGGCTCTTCCACTATCGAGTGTTGCCTACGGTTGTGAAGTGATAGGGTGATAAGGATGGTGGTGGGGTGGTGGAGTAGGGGTAGATGCGATGGTTGAAGTCTGTGTAGACATGGCCAGTAGTGGTAGAGTAGGATTAGACATGGTAGGTGTAACAACCGAAAATTTTATCGTTACTAACCAAGTTGTTCGGTTTTTCTCAAATAAGTGGATTTAATCGAAATTCAATTAAATATTTACTTAAAGCCAATTAAGTGTGATTTAGGAGTAATTAGGCTTGGTGGAATTAGATTAGAAACATAAGAAACCTCATAGAATTTTTCTAAAAACCAGTTTATCGATTTAAGAGGAATCGGTAAGATTTCGGTAATTTAAACTGTTGAAACCGAATTAATAGAAATTATATTGTGAGAACCCTAGGATGGATGGGCAATATTTAGCCAACTTACCCATGCAAGTGATGCCATCTTAGCCTTCGAAATGGGCTACCAAACTAAGTTATATAACTTGCTCAAATCCACCAATCACATGTAACTTGCTTGAGAAGTTTTTAAATTTTTCCTTTTCTACCCTTGCACATTTTCGGTCCATATATTTGACCCCTCTCCATTCATTTTCCACTGTCACACCTCATCTCAACACATATCATTTTCCTTTCCCACAAACTTTCAAGTCATCACCAGACTTCTTCAATTCCCACCGCAAATTCAACAAGAATTATACCTAGCAAAGGTAGGAATCCTACTTCTCTTCTTATTTTCCCTTGGTTTGGAGTTGTGTGTGGGTCTTGATACTTTGTGCTACTGATGATATATGGATTGATGATGATGTTTATAGTTGATTATACATGTATGTTATGATTAACAATGGAATTGGTGGAAAAGAATTTGAAGAAAAGAGAAAACTCAAGAAGCTGTTAGAGTTTTTCCTCGGCAGTCCATACGACAGAGTATACGGCGCTACCTACAACCATTTAAATTCCATGAAACTATTTTTATGTGAAACTAGACGTCCAACGCTTTCCATACATATATAATATAAGGCCATTGGATCAGTATAGAGGTAATATGGATTTTTGAAATTTAACCTAGAAATTAGGACCTTCATCTAGGTTGTGTAAGTTGAGAAGGGTTTACCTCATCCTATACAACTCCAAATTAAGTGAAACTAACTTTGTTAGAAAGCCTACACATAGAAGAATATGCCATAAAAAGGTTCGAGTTAGACAAGGTCCCATTTGTTCCCAGTGAGTCGAGAAAATTACCCTATATTTAATCCGGGCTAGAACACAGTAGTCTAGTAGGGTCAAGTTCCAAAGCTTATATCTCGAATTATACTTATTTAAATGATATGAAACTTATTTCATTTGAAAGTTTGCTCTGTTAGCTTTATAAGAATTTTGCATGATTTCACCCAGATTTCTATTTTTAGTGGATTTTTCCTTACAAGAGTGCAATTCTGGCTAGAAGTAGGACGAGTCTGGGACAAGACATAACAACTTGAGTTAATGTCAGAAGTCGGGACTTAGTAAATAGAGAGCAAGGTCGGTACACTTAAAAATTGAACTTTAAATTTAGTAGATAGGGTTGAACTTGGGGGAAATGCACTTAAGTTTGAACTCGAGAGAGTATACTTAAGGTCAAACTCAGGAGAAGTTACTTGGGATTGAACTTGGAAAAGTACACTCAAGGTTTAAATCGGAAGGTATACTTAAGGCTGAGCTTGAAACTTAGCGAATAGAAAATTACATCGAATGTAGTCTAGGTCGGGAATTTAGAATTTAAGAAACACTCAAAAGTCTTGAAGGACCAAATTGTGGGTTCAGATCGGAGGTCGGGATCATAGGTACACAAAACCCTTATACACGTAATTCCGAGACTCGACCCAGAACCAATCTTGGGAGATTAAACATAACCCCGGAAGTCGTGAATCATATAATCTCGGAAGGTTGAACATAACCCGAAGGTCGGAACTTGTATAATATCGGAACTCGAAATTCATTTAACCTTGAAAATGAACTTGGGAATCTCATTAGAAATTAAAAGCTTGCAAGATAGATCGATGTTTAAGATTCTAAATCTTGCACTTATTGATATTGTTATGTTTTTGGTATGAATATGATGTTCGGTATCTAGTTGCTGTTAATTACAATTTCTTGGTTGTATGGCACTATTTCGGAGGAAGCGGACATGATCCGTTATGCCGAGATTTCAGCAGAAAATGCAAGTAATATGAATTTGCAAGTTATGCATGCATGGGTCAAAGGATTAGCCAAATAATGCTACCCTATAAGCATGAGACAAGTAATGCTACCATTATAAGAATGAGGAAAGATTTCCATGTGACTTGGGCCAGCCCTGAACAAATTTAAGGGGAATAGGTTAGTGGGAAAGTCGAGGAAAGCAAACCTGGCGACCCTGTGTAAGAACGAACTCGATCTTGAAAAGCGGACCATTACCCAGGAGTCTTATAGCCAATATACTCCTAGGGGACCAAGTGTGGAAAAATATGAGTTAAGATCAAGTGCATCATTTTTCATGCATCACCACATTTTCAGTTATCATGCATTGATTTAATTGCACCATTGGATGTGATATATATATATATATGTGTGTGTGTGTGTGTGTGTGTGTGTGTGATTGCCCATTTTATGGTTATCATTTATCTATGTCAATGCACAGATTTGATTGTTTACTTTCTATTTAATTTCCTTTATTTCCTTAAGAAAAACAGAGCTATGTTTTGGGCTATGATTTATACAAGCAATTGAGTAGGACTTCATAGTGATATAACATTTTCTTTAACTAACCAAAGTCCGAAACACTTGAGAATGGTGGCGATGACAGTTATATATACTTATGATTTCCTACTGAGAAATCTTTATTTCTCACCTTACTATACATTTCGGCGTCATTTTCAGAGCATGGAGAACGTAGCTATCGGTGTCCTGTTCATTGAGTTTCCAGAACTCGACATCCATCTCGACCCATTCATAGATTCCGTGTACATATCTGGTAGATGCCAGTTCCATCTTTACTTCTTTTTCCAGAGAGACTTTGTTGTACCCCTTATACACTCGCTGTTTGACCCTGTCGTCCCTTACATTGCCATCCCTATCCACATGGCTCATCCTTTTCCACCTCCACCCGCAGCAGCAGCACCAGCCATGGCTCCACCACAGTCGATCCCCTCTGCCTCTATGTCTGAGGAGGATCCTTCGGAGACAGCGAGCTCGTCGTCCCCATCTTATGCCACAAGTATAGACTATGCCCCTGCTGATGCCGGTATGGTGAATGGATTCCTTTCTTCGGAATCCATCTAGTTGGAGCACTCGCCGTAACAGTAGTAGATGTACAGGATGACCCTCTTTTGGTAGTTTGGGTCATAGGCATATGGGTGGGAGTTAGTAGTTATACCTAAAATGTCCCATGGGGACCAGTATGAGGGAACTGTTCAGATAGTCAAGCCGATTTATTTTGTGTTAGTGGCCTTATTTTTTTTTATATTGTACGGTGTTATATTTCTTATGACAACTTTAAAAATACATGTATATGCACGTGTATATATATATATATATATATATATATATATATATATATATATATATATATATATATATATATATATATATGCAGTTTGGTTATTTTGTAATATGGTTTGTGATACCTTATTTCTGGTACAATGACTGTTTAGTGTTTATCTCGCCACCAAATCTGAAATTAATTAAAGTAAAGGGATAATTCTTGGTTCACCACACATAATAACTTATCAGGCAACATACAATGATTTAAGCATAGTATTGTGTCTGGTAAGGTGTTATAGTAGGGGTTGTGGTCAGATTTGGAGTAGTGGAGGTGGAGGCTGGAATGGTGGAGCGATTACTATTCTTTTTCGATTGGCCCCTGCCTTTGCCTGCCATATCCTAAACAAATATATATAACATGCAAATAACTTGACAAAGACAAAAAACATAACATGTAACTAACTTTGTAGAGACAATAAACATAACATGTAAATAAACTTTAGAAAAATTAAAAAAATGACATATACATCAACTTTACCATACACTTATAATAATATTTAGCATCAGCATCGCCTTATTCAATCTAAAAATTGAAGACTATCTTCATTACTTTCAGAATCAGCATCATCCACAAATTCATCTTCTTCATCCTTAATACTACTATTCAATTTAGTGCCATCAATTGCTCTCACTAAACACTGGGTCAAAGGTTCAACTATCTTAACCTCCCCTAAGGTAGAACATAGACTAAATGGAATTTTAGTATCGACTACTATTCTCGAAGGGAGTGCTTTACAAACTTGATAAGCCTCCTTGGAGACTTCCTTAGCCTCAACTTGACCCCCTAGTTTAGTCTTGATTATCATCTTCCAATTTGATTTGCACCTCCAAGTATATGATGGATAATACAATTGTAATGGATCATAAGTACCATATCTTTTACTATGGTTAATCTCAATAATTTTATATGTAACATCCTCGTATAATGTAATAGGAAATGATGAAAATATCCTTGGGCAAATTTTTTTATTTACATTCTTGCCCTTAAATATTTTAGAAAATAACATTTAGGTCCCTATATCAATAGGATTAGTAGAATAAGATTTTAAATGAAGCAGAATCATGTAGCAAAAACGTAGAAACCTAAACCTCGGTTGATTGAGCCATGGAGGTATCCATATGTGAAATGACATGGAATGCCCCTAGACTTGCTCAAAATTACAAAAATGCCATTAGCCATGGAAAACAAAAAACAAAAGGCCCTAAATTTGCAAAACATTTAAGTTACACGGTTAATCGATTTATTCGTTTTTATTGAGTTTGTAAAGTTAATTAAAAGTTAATTAAAGGTTAACTAAGAGTTGATTAGAAGTTAATTAGAGAGATTAGGATTAAGAAGAATTAAAATGGACATATAGAAAACCTCACAAAGTTCTTCAAAACTGTTTTGCTGATTTGTAGGAAATCGGCTGAGATTTGGTATTTTAAACTACCAGAACCGGACTAATAGAATTCTACACTAGAAACCCTAGAAAGAGCGGATAAAATTCAGCCACCATTCCCCCACCTAAGTGGCACCAAGTGGCTGCTCAAAGAGTGGAGAAACTTGGCTCAATGTACACCATTTAAGCCTCCACCAATTCCACTCATTTGTCATGCTTTAAAACTCTAAAATCCCCTCTAAATCCCTTATTTTTGTGCTCCCTCTTTAGCTGGCCATTTCTCACTCTTCCTTCTCCCATTTTCACTTCATCTTCCTCAAAACTTCAAGCCTTATCTACTTCTTCCACCAAGAGCTCAATTCTAGCTAGTTTCTACATCAATTTGAGGTAGGAACTTCATCTTTTCTCTTATTTTCCTCTAATTTAGGGCCTCCTAGGGCTTCCCTTCTCTCTTTGTTTTGATGTTATATTGGTTGAATATGATGGATTATGGGTTTTTCCCTCGACAGTCTGTACGGTGGAGTGTACGGCTCTGCCTACAGTAGTTTAAATTTGATAAATCCATTTTTATATTAAACTAGACATTCAGGGCTTTCCATACATATAAATATAAGGTCATTGGATTAGTATAGAATTAGTTATGAATTTTTGAAATTTGACCTAGAAATCTGGATTCTCATCTGAATAGTATGAGTTGAGAAGAGTGTAACTCACCCTACACAAGCTAAATTGAGTGCAACCAATGCTGTTTGAAAGCTAACATGTAAAGAAACATCTCATTAAAATTTCAAAGTTAGATTCATTGCCATTTGTTCCCAGCACATCAATGAAGTTGCCTAAAGTTCAAACTAGGCTAGAATAGGGTAGTCTAGTAGGGTCAATTTATGGGGCTTATATCTCAAGATATACTTATGCAAATCTATGCAACTTCTTTCATTTAAAAGCTTGTTCTGTTAGCTTTAATTTGGTATAAATTTTATATGATTTTACCTAGATTCCTATTTTTAGTGAATTTTCTTTTATAAGGGTGTAATTCTGGCTAAGAATACAAATAGACACATAACACTTCAACATATCCAAAATTTAGGTATAAGTGATTTAAAATGAATTTATGGTCTAAGTTACAAAAATCGGGTATAATCAAAAGGAAGTGGTAGAAAACTAATTCAAGATCAAAGTTATGAAACTTTGTTTGATTTTTAGAGCATTTATACCTTGCATTGATTTTTATGTATGAATGACTATCTGGTTGACTGGCACTATTTATGAGGAAGCGGACTTGATTCGTCATGCTGCCAAATTTTTGACAGAAGCATATGAAGTTATGATTGCTTGTGTTATGAAGATTTAAGTTATGAATATGAAATTCTAAATGCAAGAATGTTTGAAAGTAAGTGCACTATAATGCATATAAACATTGTATGATGATATGATCATAATCCCTTTTATGAAAGATAGTATCTTTGCATGCAAAGGAAGAGATATATAAATATGTGAGAATAAATCCCTTCACTCGGAGGCAGTTATTTGGATCTCTCCCTGTGAAGGCAGTTAAAGGATATGATGAAGGTCCCATATTCCTAAGGAGTGTGACATGGCAATCACACCCCGATGGGGTATGACATAGCGATCATACTTTGGAATATGGCATGATGAGCACATCCTAAGGAATGTAACATGGCGATCACGCTCTGATGGGGTATGACATGGCGATCATACTATGGAATGTGGCATAATGATCCCACACCCTAAGGAATGTGAAATGGCGATCACATCCCAATGGAGTATAACATGACGATCATACTCTGGGATGTAGTAGGAAGAACATATTCCTAAGGAGTGTGACATGGTGATCACATCCCAATGGAGTAGGACATGATGATCTTACTCTGGATTATATGTGTAACAAGTAAAGGAAGATAAAGAAAGAAAAGAAAATTATGTGTATCTACATAAATCCAAGTACAAGTAAAGGTGTGTGCAGATTTTATGTTTTCAGTATATTAGTGCAATTATTAATATGTTTCAGTTATTATTCATAGTATAATTCATGAATTGACTTTGTATTGGCTCACCCAAATGACAAGTATATGAATAAAATGAACCTTGCTTCGGACAGTATGTTTTCGAACTATAAAATTAAACAGTTTGTATAACATGTTTACCTATTTCATAATAAACCGAAGCAACTAGAGATGACAATGATGACATTATGTATAATAGTTAAAGAATCCTACTGAGAATTTAAAATTCTCACTCCTGTTTCCGTGTTACCTCGAAATAGTTCGAGAAGTTGCAAAGACGACTAAAGTTGCTGTCAGATAAGGTTTGCTCAAGTAACAGTAACAACTCCTAAGTGTGGTTCTATGACTTAAGCATAGTACTATACCAAGGAGGATGTTACATTATACTTATTATGTTTATGTATTCCTTTAGGATATCTTGGATCGTACAATTCACAATAGAATAACACTACCTTTTTCATAGGTTCACTCATGTACTCAAACTCAAGTATTTTCTTAAGCACTCCATACTAATCACTCTCTCCATCACTTATATCTCCCTTAACACAAACTCCACTATTGTCTTTTTTTCCCTTTTCCCCCACTCAGATGTATGGCACTTGCATCATTGACATGGTAAATGGGCTAATTAGCAACTTTATTGGTAGGACACCAAGCTAAATCATGTAAGTAAGAAAAAATTGTACCATTCACATGATTATGCAATACAGACAAAGATTCAAACTTGAAACTCAGGTCAATTATGATCACATACATAAGATTTGAACCATATATGATGGAAATTGTTTAAGGAACTGTTGACCATGTAGTTGTTCAAAATACCTATAGACATTGAAAGTGAAATAAGATTTTATTTGTGATAATTAAAATTTCACAACGACATTGTAAAACACTTACATTTTGAATGGTTGTACTTCATCGTAGTTGATCAAGACATCCAAATATGTGTCATGTTTTATCTCTTTGATAACCAATGGTCTTTGGGTTTACTAGATGCACGACCATTCTAGTTGAATACTAACAAGGTCGCTTGAATTGAGATTTCATGTAACATCCTCAAATTTTTGTTGTGCTAAATTACCTTAGTAACCCTGAGTAATTAGGCACTTAATGAGAAATTATGAGTTAAGACTTAATTAAGGGATTAACGAAGTGTTTATAAGTCAACTTTGATGAGAAAAGTCAAGAGAATGCTTAATCGAGATTAGATAATCTCTAATTAAGCAAGTCAGAGTGTTATTAGTTTAATTAAGCACTAATCACTCTTAAGTAGTTTAATCGAGTTTAATTAAGCATAATTAAGCTTAATTATAAGATTAATTTTTGTTAATCATGTTCTTATGTGTTAATCACCAATCCTTGCTTAATCATATTAATTAAGTTGCAAGAGCACTTAATCACATAATTAAATTCAAATTTAGTCAACTACATAATAAAGTAAAAATGATATCACTAAAGCACAAAAGCATAAGATAAGAGTGCTTTATGTAAGAGATTGTACATGCTTTATTCCCCATCATCCAATTTGTCTCCCTAAATCTTAATTAACCCAAAATTAAGAAAATATCTCCTCTTTTACCCACTTGAATGTTACAGCCACTGTACACATGTACACACCTTCACTTTTTCATTTTCACACTTTCATTCTCTCTCTAAACTCTGAAATCCTCTCACTTCTCTCTAAAATTCTCTTCTTCTTCTTCATCTTCTTCTTCCATTCTACACCTCCATAACCAAACCTTCTTCAATTATCCTTTCAAAGACCATATCTTTTGGTCTTTGAAGAAGATATCCAAATACTACAAGTTTCATTCTCAAGAGAACTCAAGAGTTCTTTCCTTGCTCATCCAAAACCACCATCATCATCTACCAAGGAGAAGTTTTCTTCATCTTCTTCTCCTTCCTCAAAGACGCCATTTTCCAAGCTTAGGTAGTGATCTTCACTCTTCTATTTTGTTTAGTCAAGAAAGCTTGTAGCTTGATTCCTCTTATGACCAAGATCTTCAAGTGAAAGCTTGAGAAAATCTTTCATGCTCTTCATGAGCAAAAGTTTCTATTTTTGGTAAAATATGTTCATGTTCTTGTTCATGAGTTTTCTTGATTTCTTGAAAATTTCCTTTCTTTAAGTGCTTCAAAGTTTTTATTTTTCTTTCTTGATGCATGACATCTTGATGTTTCTTGTGAGTTGCTTGAAAAAGAATGATGCTCTTGGTGGCATTTTGTTTAAAGTTTGTTCCTTTTCTTATGATGAGTTTATGATTAGAAAAGTCTTTACATGTTTTTCATGATTTGATAAGACTATGAACACTCCAAGAGTATAAAACTCTAAAAGTTTGGTTCTTGATGCATGAAAAGTGGCGCAAGTTTTGGTGCCTTCATAAAGTCTTATTTTGTTTTGTTTTGAAGACAAGATGACATGTAAAAGTCTAAGCCTTTTGAAATATGAAGCCTTTTTAAGTTAAAGAAATGATATCTGCCATTTTATGTCTTAGAAATCAAACCTTGAAGACAAGACTTTTCATAAAGTTTCAAACTTCAGTCAAGAATGAAATCTTTAAGTGATAAAAGTGTTGTCTTGCAACCTTTAATTCATAAAGTTTAGATCTTGAGTCAAAGTAAAGCTTAAAAGTGTCAGCTTTTACAAAGATCAAAACTTTCTAACTTTAAGGTTAATGTTTTATGTTCCTAGTTCATAAAGCAGGAACCTTTTTTACTTTAAGACAACCTTAAACCATAAAGTTGAGACCTTGATGGTCTTAGAATAAATAAAAGTGTCAACTTTCATAAAGAACAAGACTTTTAGTTCAAAAGCTAGTATCTTGTATCATTATTTCATGAAGATTTAATCCTTAAGTCAAGAGTATAATTTTAGAGGCACTTACTTTCATAAAGAATAAAACTTTATGACTACTTTATAAAGAATGATAACTTTTATAACATTTAAGGTAATACCTTGTTATGTTAATAATAAAAGCTTGAAACTTTGCAACTTGGATAAGTTAAAAATCACCCTTGGTGATTAGTGAACATGGTGTTGTTGGGTTCATGAGTGTGGTTATGCGTTGTCATGACCCAAGGATTAGAGGGATCTCGAACTCCTTGGGAACAAAAGTATGATTAGGGTCTCTGAGCATATCATGAACCTATGATTCACTAAATGCACTATCTCAAGGAAAAGAAACAATCACCTAACTTAGTTAATTTGAACAAGTGTTCCATAAGACATGTACTTAAGTAAAGAGTAATTTCGCAAAAGAACTAAGTAACTAAAAGACCACATACATATATTTTAACTATGTGATTCTCTCATGGGTAACCATGGAAATTGTATGATGACTCATAAGATTCTTCACAAAGAATAACACAACTATGAACCCCTTTAGGGTGTGAATGTATGATGCTATTTGGCATGATGAATGACAAGTTGATTGAGCCCTATCTCATGATTGAATGACTAGTGTGATGATATGATGTGGATATGATGGACTGTTGATTGAAAGTTTTATAATTGGCATTTTAGGGGAAGCTCTGGTCTAGCCATTATGCTGCCTAATTTCCGACAAAATCATGGACTTAGTCATATCATTTCATGCATTTAGTCAAAGAAATATTATGCATGTAAAGTATAATGATAAGAAAAGAATGAATGGAAATGACCTTTCAATCACTTCGAGAAGGAAGTGAGAGACGGTGATCCACAAAGACTCAAGGAACCTCTATGAGGGAGGCATGGGTGACATGGAGGACCCTCCAACTTAGAGGTAACCAATATCAGCTTAGTCTAATTTGGTTAGTACTGCATGATGATAGTCACGGAATGAGCTCATGTAACACCTTACCAGACAAAGTACTATGCTTAAGTTATAATAAATTATCTAATAAGTGATTACATATAATACTGGTTAAATTCTATTTTCTGTATTAGTATTAATTACTCGCATAAGAATACTTAATCGCATAACAAAATTTCCTGCGTGACGGCAGAATAAATACTAATAAATCGGTATACTGTAAATAACGTAACATAAATAAAAATACAATAAAGACAGAACTATTGCAAAATGCATCATAAATATGTACATATATATTTGATTTTAAAGTTTGTCAAAATGATACAAGGCAACAAAATGAGGCCACTAATACAAAACGAATTGGTCAGTTTCTATGAACAGTACCCTAAGTGGTCCCCATGGGACATTGCATGTACATTCCTAACATCTACCCATCCACCCATGACCCATACTGCCAAAAAAAGGTCATTCTATACATCTAACCCTACTTTAGCATGCACGCTATCTAAATAGAGTTTGATGAAAGGAACCCATTCGTCATGGCGGCGTCTGCAGGAGGGTGTCCGACACTGGGAGCCGAGGATGATGAAAAAGAACTCGCTGCCTCGGACGGATCCTCCTCCGAGATTGAGGCTGACGACATCGGCTGCGGTGGTGAAGTAGGAGGGGCCATGGGAACTAGAATCGCTGGTGCTGCTGGTGGTGGTGGTGGAAATGGATGGGCCATATGGAGGGGTATGGCAATGTATGGGACAGCGGGATCAAAGAGAGGGTGCATGAGCGAGACGGCGAAATCTCGCTGGAAGAAGAAGTATAGGCGGAACTGACATCGGCCGGAGATATATACAGAATCCAAAAATGGGTCAAGGTGTATATGTAGCTCAGGAACTCAATGAATAGTACTCTGGTCGCTGCGTGCTCCATGGTCTGATAATGACACGGAACATACAATAGGGTGAGAAATAAATATTTCTCAGTAGGAATTCCTAGCTTCTATACATCTGTCATCGTTGTCATTCCCAGTTGTTTCGGTCATGCAGTATTTTTCAAATAGTACGGTAATATGATAACATTCAACTTAAATACTTGTTTGAAAAGCATACACCGAAACAAATTCAATTTTAGTTAACAGATACACTAATGTACTCAAACAGTAATCATGGTGGAACAATAGCATATTAAGAACAATAAACAGGGATTTAGAACAATCAATAAGGAAGCATTACATTATACATATGCATGTGCAATTAGAAAATGCATCTTATTCTTGGAGGCTTTTGCCTATTAGAACTTATTTCCATCCTTGGTCCCCTGGGAGTCATTGGCCATATACTCCTGGGTAATAGTCCGCTTTTCAGGACCGAGCTCGTTCCTATATAAGATGCCAAGATTTACTTTCCCCGACCTTTCCACTGATATATTCCCTTAATTTATTCCGGGGCTGGCCAAAGTGATATGAAATTCTTTATAATATCATGAAATGAATGCACATCTAGCTTGACTCTTTGAATATAATGCACTCAAGCTATCATAAAGTTTCACAACATATGAACTTCTTACCGAAATTTCGGCAGCATAACGGATCAAGTCTGCTTCCCCATGAATAGTGCTAGACAACCAGTACATTTGTACAACTTGCAATTTCAGTATAGACCAGCAATTATACAGATACATTCATAGCATCAATCAACAATTTCAAATTAAACATCAATAGAGTTTCAGTTTAACCCCCTCTGTTCTGCCCGAATTTGGTATGCCCTACTTCTCATTCAATTCAACTCATTTAACTCTAATTTTTGAATATGTCATAGCCTCATATGTCTAGATTCTAACCGTTTTAGTCCCATCTCATTTTGATGTGTATAACTCTAGATATAAATAATTTACCTCAGACTGCCCTATTCTCAGCCAGAATTGGGTCCTTTTAAGTAAAAATTCACTAAAAATAGAAAAATAAATGAATTCATACGAAATTTATATCAAATTAAAGCTATCAGAATAAGCTTTCAAATGAATTAAGTCTCATGTCATTTGTATAGGTATATTTTGACTTATGAGTCTCGAAACTTGGCCTTACTAAACTACCCTGGTTCAATCCGGTTTAGACTTAAGCCAATTTCCTTGGTGCATTGGGAGCAAACAGTTATGAGTTTGGTTTTGAAATTTTTATGAAACATTCCTTTACATGTCAGCTTTCAAAAAAACTTAGGTTCACTAAATTTGAAGTTGTATAGGGTGATTTATACCCTTCTCAACTCCCACTGCCCGGATAGAAATCTAGATTTCTAGGGTAAACTTCAAAAATTCATAACTAATTCTATACTAATCCAATGGCCTTATATGATATATGTGTGGAAATCCCTAGGTGTCTAGTTTCATATAAAAATAGTTTAATTCAATTTAAATGGCGGTAGGTAGAGCCGTACACTCCGTCGTACTGACTGCCAAGGGAAAATCCTAACAGCTTCTAGATTTGTCTTCCTCCTTCAAGCTATTTGCCCTCAAATCCAATTTTAATCACAACGTACATGCAAAACCAGTCATAAAACATCATCATCACTCTATAAAACATCAACATCTCAGATTATGCATGCCCAACATACAGCCCCAAATCAAAGGAAACAAGAGGAGAAGTAGGATTTCCTACCTTGTCTTATGCAATTTATGCTGAATTTGTGCCTTTGATGGTGGTGACTTGGGATGAGACTTGAAGATGGATGAGAATGGAGTGGAAATGAGAGTAGAGAGGAGAGAAAGAGAAAAGCTTCAGCTGATGGAGGGTGGCCGAATTTTTGATGAGGAGAAAAGGAGAAAAGGTGAAGATATTTGAAGCTTGCTTGGTTTTGATTGGTGGATTTGAATTGGTCATAAAATCTGGTTTTGCTTCCACCATCAAGGGCTGTCCTAGGCGCCACTTGGGTAGATTATTTGGCTAAATCTTAGCTGTTGATTCTGGGACACTCATAGAAAAATTCTATTGGTTCGGTTCCGATAGTTTGAAATACCGAAATCTTACCGATTTTCCTTAAATCGGTAAACTGGCTTAAAAATTTTCTGTGGGGTTTTTTATGCTCCTAATCTAATTCCATCAAGCCTAATCTGTCTAAATCACACTTAGTTGGCTTTAAGTAAATGTCTAATCAGATTCTGATTAAACACACTTAGTCGATAAAATTGAACAACTTAGTTGTTAACGATAAAATTTTTCAGACGTTACAGCTCATGTCCAAAAGTAGTCTACTTCAAAGGAAAAGTAAAGAATGCTAAGCATGTGGTAAGAATGAAAGTAAATTTAAAGCATAACCATGATTTAGTCTTTGAGGTTGCATGCCATTGCATGTATTTATGTTGTCCATATGCATTATGAATGTTTATTCTATGTTTTTGTATGTGTGCGTAGTTATGATGTTAAGCTTAAAAGCAATTCGCTTCGGGATTTATATTTTTAGAAATTATTAAAATTGAGCTTATATCTGTCCACTGTTTTTATAATTTAGTCCGAAATGGCTGAGACAATGACAATGACACAATGTTTGTCTAGTCACGATCCTACTGAGAAATCTAGTATTTCTCACTCCTACGTTTCCGTGTCATCTTCAGAGGATATTGATGTCGAGCATGGTGGTGATCTTCATTGAGTTTCTAGTATGGCGTTAGCACTTTGACCTAATGTTGAATGCCTCAGTGTTGTCTATAAGCACAGTGATGAGGGTCTACATCTTCCATAACTATCCATTTCAGACTCTAGTGATGAGCCTGTTTTTCTGACCACATCAGCCACATGGCAAGGTTACCCTGGATAACATCTATCCTTACTTTTAGCCATTGAGATACCCCACTGATGATGAGATTGACTTAGATACCTGTCTGACTTGGATCATTTCATTGGATTCCAATCCTCGAAGCCTTCCCATTCGAGTTATCATGTGGAGATTGACCCATCTGAGCCTTCCTACCCATCTGTGATAAGCCTAACGTCTGATTCGTCTTCTTTAGCAGCTCCTCATCACACTCCACCCCCAGTTTATGGTCACAGATTCATTCGTACCTGTGTTGTGCCTCTTGGGCATGGCCGTGCTCGAGGAGGAGGACGTGGTGATGTTTCTCCTAGTGGATTCGGGAATGGTTTCCTCTTGCCTGATGAGTGATGTGGTGATTGCAAGCGGAGCCGAGCACAAGGACAGCCCTTTTTGGTTGTAGTTATAGGGTTATCATTCTATTGTATGACATGCTTAGGTAATAGGGATTTCCTATTTATTTTCCTTTATGATGTACTTGTTAGGTTTCTTTTATAAGGCCGATAGTAGATATCAGACCTATTATATCTCTATGTATAACTCTTGATATTATTATATTAACTATGAATGGCCGTGGAATGAATATTATGTTTATCTAAGTTATTGTTATTCTTGTCGCTTCTATTTGTTTTTATTCGCACTGTATGTATGGGACAGCGATGTTTATATTATGCGTTCATAATACGCTTATGGCTCTTGGTTTTCAAAACAATTTATTTGTCATTGTTTAAAAAAAATTTATCCCCTATTTTCCTTACAAGTATTTTCCAATGGTAATGTTTATTTCGTGAGCAAAAGTAACAACTAGTAATTCCATAATATGACTTAAGCATAGTATGGGACTATTAGCGTGTTACATTTCACCTCCATTGTCATTCTGACTAACCTTAGCCTCTTGGATGGAACATGTGGCTCAAAGTAGTAAGAGTAAAAGTTTAATATCTCCTTTGATATGTAGGCTTCACATATTAATCCCATAACCTGAGTTCTATTTTTTATAATTCTTTTGAACTGTCCTATGTCTGTTTCTTTCAAATGGATACATCCATTTATACTGAACCAGTCCACACACTTGTGCTTTGTATGCCAAGTGCATTGGTAAGTGTTCCATAGAGTAGAAAAATCCAAGGGGAAAATATTCTCTCTAACTTATATAGAATAATAGGGATGTTCTTTTCTATCACTAAGAGGTCCTTAATCCTCAAGGTGGTTGAGCTTAAGTTTGAAATATTGATTTATCTTAGTTAATGCCTTCCAAACATGGTTAGGGAGTTCCTTAAAAGCAATAGGAACCAAACACTCTATAAAAACATGACAATCATGACTCTTTAAGCCAAAGAACTCCTATGTGCAACATTCACATATATACCCAAGTTTAAAGCATAATCATCTGGCATTCTTAACTCTTATACCCACCTGTACATAGCTTATTTCTACACAGAGCCCAATGTATGATTTGCCTTGGGCTTACATAAATGACTATCTCTTAAATCTTGTAAATTCAACTCAAGCCATCTATAAAACTCTGCCAAATCCAACCTTTCCTTATAATTGTCTTTGGTATAGTCAGTGTCCATCATAGTATTCATAATGTTATCGGCAACATTTTTCTCAGCATACATGGCATCTAAACAATGACGAACCAAGTTATCCTTCTAGTACGATAACTCCAAAATATATATTGTTTGGTCCAATTATGCTCTATCCCATAGCCTAGAAGTTTTATGGATCTACCCACTTCTACTATCTTCGGAAGATGCCTAAACCTTTTCCCAAATTTGGTGACCATTTAATCTAATTGGAGGCTCCTCCTCCTTTTTAGAGTTTTTTCTAAATCCATACCTATTGCACCTATACGGATGATTATTATCTAAGAACTTTCTGTGGCAATCAAACCATGAATTCTTTAATAAGCATGAGAAGGGGATTGAATTGTGCTATAAATTAAATTTTGAGTTCCTAAAAATCTTTGAAACAACTTTCTCATGTCTTTCAACTTAGAATGCAGAGGCGATTTGGTTAGTTATAAATACCGATTTTTAGAAAGTTTTTTTTTTTGTTTCAAGCAAATTAAATAAATCAGTATGTAAAATAACGAAGAGTAAAAGGGATAGAAATATCACATAGAGAGTTTTATACTGGTTCGACCAACAAACTTGCCTACATCCAGTCCCCAACACCTCGTTGAGATTTTATAATCTAAGTATTGTTTTTTTCAATCTTCTCCAAGCTTTTACATCCGTGTAGTTTTCTCAAGCCTCTCTAAGCTCTAAACGAGTAGTATTTACCTAGCCTTTTCAAGCTCTCAATGACCACTAACGAGTCTAGTTACAATGAATAGATTTTCAAGGTTTGTATTTGATACACTCACACTATAATCTTTCAAAAGATTATAAGTTATAAAATATAGTGTACGTGATTTCTCTTTCTCAAAATAAGAACGTTGGCTAAGATAAAGTAGAAAGGAAGATTTCCTAATCAGAAGTTACAATGAGTAACTTTCTAGTAGTTCTAAGAGTAAAGAAGGATGAAGGCTTTTCAAATATGTAGAATGCTCAAATTGTCTAACCATTTCTTCATCAATCTTCCAGTTTATGAAGTTCAAAAATTTAATCGTTGAATTGTGTAGATCTAAAGCTGTGAGCTTTTTTGATCCACTGATCTAAGACTAGATAGAGAAGAAGTTGCTTTCTTTCTCAGCCTTTGAAAATAGCACTGAAGAGGAAAAGTAGCCATTTGATAGTTCATCAACTTTTTAGGCTTGTCAGCGCTTTTTTTGGATCTTATCACATCATGTTTGACTTTTAAATCTGATCTTTGAATCCTGTTGAAAGCTTTGAGGGTGAAGTACTTCATGAGAAGCATCATTCTGATGGTCACCCTTTTGGACATACCCTTCTAGGTAGGTCATCCTTTTGAATTGTTTGTGATCTTTTTGATGGCTTGATTTCCCTTCTGATGATGTAAATCCATCCTTCTGAACTTTTTAATCTGTTTCTTAACTAAGAGATCGTAATATTCCACAAAATGTTCATTCCAAGAAATGTATATTCATAAGAAACAAGAACAAACATATGCTTTGTGTTGTTTAAAATAGTTTTTAGTTCGAAGTGAAAAATCTTACTCATAACCACGGCAAATCATTAGTTGACAAAAGATTTTACTTAACATTTGATTTATTGCTTATCAAAACCTCAAAGCTTGATATGATTTAAACCAAGAGATGGTCTTTGAAGGGAATTGAAGCTTACAATCTCCCTTTTTTTTTATGATAGCAAATTAATATTTAAGAAAAGCTTTTGTAAAGAAAAGATTATCAGTCCAGAAAACATACGATTTGTTGTTTGTTTCAATTTTCTAGTTTTGAGATAAACTTACTATCTGAAGTGAGTAATGAATAAGCAAGTTTTCCAGACGTTCAGTAGTAGTTATAAATAAATAGAATGATTTTTATGAAGTTATTGGAACAAGATTGATTTGAAATTTTCTCGACCAAGATAGTTGTAAAATTCATGATCTAAAAATGCAAAGTACTAGAACTTTCTCAATTTGAATTAATAAAGCAAGGTTCATAGTATGACAGAACAGAATTGTTTCAAACTTTTTCAAGCCAAATAAGTTATGAATGATTCTTAATATATCATAGCAGAATTGATTGAGAATTTTCTCTATTTTAAAACAATTGTGAAAACAATCTTGAGATATCAGAGAAAATGAATAGCTTGTTTATCATTAATAGAGTAGATTATGTAAATACAGCATAAACCCATGTAGTCATATTAGCTCAATGAATAGTAATCATCTCAATAGTGCAGAACACTTGTATCAGAACAGTAAATATTTAGAACAATTGTATCAGAGCAATGAGTAGTTGTATCATAATAGTATTTTCAAGACATTGGCAATAATATCATAGAACTATCAGAGGAAAATTTATGTCAAATCAAAATGTTTAGTGCAATATAAATGTACCAGATCAATAACTTAAATTATTGTTAATACTCTCGTTGTAAGCATTATGTCCAAGCAAAGATAACAAAAATCAGTAAAGGATATAATAACTTGAGATAAACTATAATGTGATGTGATTTGTTTAGCAATAATAGCTATAATTCAAAAGTGTGAGAATTAATAAAAAAAAAGATTAAAAATCCTAATTCTAAATGGATGAAATGTGAATGAAAATCCCCCTAGATATGTGCTACCCCTCAGTTTAAGCTTTTCTTCAATCTTCTTCCCCTTTGAAGTCATTGAAACAAAGTAATGATATGTGATCATAGAAAGACCATCACTGACTACTTTTCCTTTTTTGAAGAGCTTTCAAAATTTGCAGCATAAGTTGCTTCATTTTATCCATTCTTCTTTTCTATATTGCATTGATTGGCCATTAGTATGTATTGATTGGCCAGAATCAAGTCCAGTTGAATCTCAGAGGGTTTTGGAAAGGCTTCTGCATTTGATGAAGCTCCAGAAGGTAGGTTAGCAGTATGGTGGCTATGGCTTGCTGATGACTTGGCTAGCTTAGAATAAGTTGGAGTTGCTATCCTGTCTAATTAGGGTCTAGAAGTCAACAGCAACAAGGTATGAGTTATAGTTGGGGTAGGAGGAATGTCTTGGGAAGCTGTGGCTAAGGTTGGTATGGCATTGGAGTGGTAGGAGGAGCATTCTCAGGTTCAAAAACAACTACAACTTCAATTTCTGTCACCAGGGATTTGTCCTTTCTAGCTTTGTCCTTTTTAGTGCAAGTTGTGCTTTTTCACCAATGGTTCCTTCTTGATTTAAGGTCACCAATGGTAGGCTTATTGCTAGTATAGCAAGTTGTTCTATTATTTCTCTTTGCTCCCCAGAGGGTAATACCACCTTTCTCATCTCTAAAGGAGGATTGACACCTTTAATGACCGCAAATTGTTGGTCCAGCTGAAGCTCTAACACTAGCAACTTTGTTTTTGTAACATCCTAATAGTACTATATTATGCTTAAGGCATTTTATGGCATCACTAGTTGTTACTCTTAACTAGCAGAAGTTCTTATAGTTGAAATTAACGTAATACACGAAAATAGCATGTAATTTTTTTTGTAAAACTTTTATGCTTGAAAACTGAGCCTTTAAGCGCTTATTTACTTGCATGCATATCGTCGTTGTTCCTCATATCGCTGAGTTACTAATAAGATGTATGACAAAATTGAAACAACATAACACAATACCTTAAGCCAAGAATGTAATCATAGATAATCAAGAGTCATCATTACACTTAATAAGTATTTTATATGTAATAGGTCAAATTAAGTAGCATGACTTCCTGCATGCTCTTAGTTACACATAAACTGCCCAAGTAAAGCTCTTAAAAATGAAAATATTATGCTACTATCTCGATCCTCCTTAGCTAAGTGAAGAAACATGGCAACTCCTCGTCTTATCCAATTAGGTACCTTCAAAAGTGCTACCGTGGATGCCATCAGCTCCATCTGAAGACGAACAAGAGCGTAGGAGTGAGAGATACAAGATTTCTCAGTAAGATCGTGACTAGACAAACATTGAGTCATCATCATCATTCCAGCCACTTCAGGTTTAAGTATAAAAATGATGGACGTGTATAGGTTCCATTTTAATGGTTTCGAAAACTTAAGTCCCGTAGTGGATTGCTTTTAAACTTAACATCATGACTATAACATCATAAGTAAACATACTTGCAAAAGCATAGAATAAACATTCATAATGAATATGGACAATATAAATACATGTATTAACATGCAACCTCATAGACTTAACCATGGTTTTATTTTGACTTTACTTTGATTTTTTTAGTACTTGCTTAACATTCTTTACTTTCCTTTGAAATAGATTGCTTTTGGACATGAGCTCATTTCGTGATCGTCACCACACAGTACTAACCAAATCAGACTAAGTTGATATTTGTTATCCCTAAGTTGGAGTGTCCTCCATGTCACCCTTGCCTCCCCCAAAGAGGTTCCTTGAGTCTTTGTGGATCACCGTCTCTCATTTCCTTGAAGTGATTAAAGGGTCATATCCCATTATTTCTTTTCTTATCATTATACTTTACATGCATGATACTTCTTTGACTAGACACATGCAATGATATCACTAAGTCCATAATTTTGATGGAAATTTGGCAGCATAATGGCTAGACCAAAGCTTCCCCAAAATGCCAATCATAAACTTTCAACCAATAGTCCATCATATCATCACACTAATCATTCAATCAAGAGACAAAGCTCAATCAAACTTGTCATTCATCATGCCGAATGACACCATACATTCATACCTTAAAGGTGTTCATAGTTGTGTTGTTCTTCGTGAAGAATCTTATGAATCATTGTATGATTTCCCGTGGTTACCGATGAGAGAATCATATAGTTAAAATATATGTATGTGGTCTTTTAGTTACTTAGTTCTCATGTGAAATTATTATTTACTTGAGTTCATATCTTATGAAACATTTGTTCAAATTAATTAAGTTAAATGATTGTTTCCTTTCCTTGAGATAGTGCATTTAGTGATTCCCATGTTCATGGTATGCTCATAGGCTCTAATCATCTGTTCCCAAGGAGTTCGAGATCCCTCTAATTCTTGGGTCATGACAACATATAATCACACTCATGAACCTAACAACACTATGTTCGCTAATCATCAAGGGTAATTTTTAACTTATCCAAGTTGAAAAGTTTCAAGCTTTTATTATTAACATGACAAGATCTTACCTTAAATATTATCAAAGTTATCATTCTTTATGAAGTAATTATAAAGTTTTATTCTTTAAGAGAGTATATGCCTCTAGGATTAAGCTCTTATCTTAAAGATTCATACTTTATGAAATAATGATACAAGGTATTAGCTTTAAAACTAAAATGTCTTATTCTTTATGAAAGTTGACGCTTTTAATTATTTTAAGACTATCAAGGTCTCAACTTTATAATTTAAAGTTGTCTTAAAGTCTAAAGATTCCTACTTTATGAACTAATAATATAAAACATTAGCTTAAAGTTAAAAAGTCTTGATCTTTATGAAAGTTAACACTTTTATAACTCAAAAGTGGCATTCTTACATAAAGCTTAAAACTTTAGTCAATATATTCATCTCAAGGTTCAACCTTTTCAAAACTAAAGTGCAAACTTATAACTTTATGACTTAAAGTTACCTTCTTGATTAAAGTTTAAAACTTTATGAAAGGATTTGTATCCAAGAATCAATCTTTCAAATATAAAGTGACAAGATGTAATTTCCATAACTTAAAAAGGCTTCATATTCCAAAAAGCTTAGACTTTTGCACATATTCTTGTCTTCAAGAAGAACAAAATGGAACCTTGTGAAACCCATAAAATAGCGCCACTTTTAAAGTATCAAGAAGCAAACTTTTTGAGCTTTATACTCTTGGGATGTTCATAGTCTTATCAAATCATGAAAGAAACATGGAAAAATGAAACTTTTCCAATCATAAACTCATCATAAGAAAAGGAACAAACTTTAAACAAAATACCACCAAGAACAAGAAGATCTCATGCATCAAGAATAGAAAATAGGAACTTTAAAGCATTTAGAGTAAGAAACTTTCAAAGGGTCAAGAACACTTGTGAAGAAGAGCATGAACATATTTTACCAAGAATGGAAACATTAAGAACACTTGAAGAAGAACATGAACATGTTTTTATGAAAAGTAGAAACATCAAGAACATTTGAAGAAGAACATGAACATATTTTACCAAAAGTAGAAACTTTTGTCCATGAAAAGCATGAGAGTTTTTCTCAAGTTTTCACTTGAAGATCTTGGTCATGAAAAGAACCAAGCTTCAAGCTTTCTTGAGTAAATAAAAGAGAAAAGTGGGGACCATTACCTCTACTTAAAAATTGCGCTACCAAAAAGAGAAGAAGAAGAAGATAATGGTGGTTCATTTCTTGAAGATGGTGGCGGTTTTGCAAGAAGGAAGGAGAAGCTCTTGAGTTCTCTTGAAAACAAAACTTGTGGTGTTTAGATCTCTTCTTCAAAGACCAAAAGATGTGGTCTTTGAAGGGCTAAGTGAAGAAGGTTTGGCTATGGAGGTAGAGAATGGAAGAAGAAGATAAAGAAGAAGAAGAAGAAGTGTTTAGAGAGAAGTGGGAGGATTTGGTTTCAAGAGAGAGAATGAGAAGAGTAAAAATGAAAATGGATGAGTGTGGGAGAGAGAGAGGGTAGCGTAACATACATCAAGGGAGGGAAGGAGATATTTTGCTTAATTTTGTGTTATCTTGCGATTAAGGAGACAAAGTGGATGATGGGGGGACAAAGACAAAGTCAACTCTTACATAAAGCACTCTTGCTAATACTTTATGCTTTAGTGACATCACTCTTTACTTTATTGTCTAGTTGACTAAATTTGAATTTAATCATGTTATTAAGTGCTCTTGCAACTTAATTAACATGATTAAGCAAGGATTAGTGATTAATACACAAGAACATGATTAACAAAATTAATCTTGCGATTAAGCTTAATTATCCTTAATTAAACTCAATTGAGCTAATTAAGGGTAATTAGTGCTTAATTAAGCTATTAAGGCTTTGACTTGCTTAATTAGAGATTATCTAATCTCGATTAAGCATTCTCTTGACTTTTCTTATTCGAGTTAACTCATAAACACTTTGTTAACCTCTTAATTGAGCCTTAATCTCATAATTTCTCATTAAGTGCCTAATTATTCATGGCTACTAAAGTAATTTAGCATGACAACAAATTAAGGATGTTACAATTTTTATGTTTTTGCAACCACATTTCCTCTCTTAGTCTATTCTTTATAGCTTCTCTCTTTGTAACATCCTCCCAAGTAATATCTCATATAGGAGTAGTTACTGTCACTCAATCGGACCTTGTCTGGCAGCAACCTTCGGCCACTTTCGCCTCGGAGGGCCTTCTTCGGAAACCTCTAAACTATCTGGAGATAACACGGAAAAAGAGTGAGAACTTTTAAATTCTCAGTAGGATTCACTTAACTACCATATGCTGTATCATCGTTATTATCTCCAGCTGCTTCGGCTTATTATGAAAAAGGTGAATATGTTATACAAACTGTTTAATTTTATCATTTGAAAATATATTGTTCGAAGTAGAGTTCATTTTATTCACGCACTTAGGTTGCATTGACAATATCTCATATCTGGAATAAACATCATTGCATAAATAGATAGAACAAGCTCAGCCTCAATAACATATGGGATATCATAATAGTGTGCATTGGTGCAATTACAATTATATAAAACATGTATGGCTGTGCTATAAACTTCTCTTAACTTGTCGCCACCATAACTTCTCGGTACTTATACTAGCTGGGTCATGCCATACATCATGTAAGCCTTATCCCCTATATTCACACTAACTGGGTCATGCCATGCCTCATGTGGGTGAGGGGAGCATACTTTCTTTACTTTCTTTTCTTGTTACACATATTCCAGAGTACGATTGCCATCTCATACTCTGTCGGGGCATGATCACCATGTCACACTCCTTAGAAATATGTTTTTCCTGCCACATCTCAAAGTATGATCGCCATGTCATACTCCATTAGAATGTGATCGCCATGTCACATTCCTTAGGGTGTGGGATCATCATGCCAAATTCCAGAGTATGATTGCCATGTCATACTCCATCGGAGTGTGATCGCCATGTCACTTTCCTTAGGAATATGGGGTCTTCATCATATCTTTTAACTGCCTTCACGGGGAGGGATTCAAAGTGTAATTGCCTCCAGGTGAAGGGATCCACATTTCATATATTCACATCCTTTCATTCTCTTACCTAGTCATGCATAGACATGCTGAATGCACTCATACATATACTTCATCGCTTACTTTCATATATCCCTGCATACATTATTTCTCCATACATAGTCATAACATATAAAGGCTCATAACTTCCTTACAATTCTACCGAAAATTCGGCAGCATAATGGATCATATCCGTTTCCCCATGAATAGAGCCAATCTCAATAGACAGTTAGTCACAGTAAGAGATTAAATATAATGCATCAATCTTTCATGCACCAATCATGGAATTTGCAACACTTAGACTTTAATTGAACTCATATATGCATTAAGGTGCCAAATCCTTTAATCTTGGAAATCCTGCTCATATCCTTCAACTCTGCCCATTTTTAGAAATTAAGCCTTAAATACATTTTAACTCATTTGGACCTGAATTTTGGATATGATGAAGTGTTATGTGTCTATTTTCTAACCTCTTTAGTCCCATCTAATTTTGATAAATATAACTCAATTTATTTATGTTTTATCTCAGCCTGCCCTGTAGCTAGCCAGCATTACACACTTAGAAGTAAAAAACCACTAAAAATCGAAAACTAGTTAAAATCATATGAAATTGGTCTCATTTTAAAGTTAAAAGGATAAGCTTTCATTTGCAAGAAGTTCCACTCCATTTCACTTGGTAGGACTCGAGTTATAAGCCCCGAAATTTGAACTTTCTGAACTGCCCTATTTTGGCCTGGTGTGGACATAGGGAAAATTTCTTGAATCATTGGGAACAAACGGGACCTTATCTAACTCTGAAATTTTTATGGGATATTCTCCTATGTGTAGGCTTTCTAAAAAAGTTAGTTTCATTCAATTCCAAGTAGTATAGGGCTAGTTTTTCCAGGAACAACCTAGTCTGCCCAGAATCAAACTCAAAAACCTAAAGTCGAACTTCCAAAATTCATATCTCTCCCAATACTAATCCAATGGCCTTATATGACATATGTATGGAAAGCCCTGGATGTTTAGTTTCATAAAAAAATGGTTTCATTTGATTTAAACTGCGGTAGGCGGAGCCGTACACTCCGCCGTACGGACTGCTGTAGGTTTCCTCAACCTAATAGATTCTGTTTTGTGCCTCTTTGTGATTTCTCATTCAAATCTCAATCAATCCAAGTAAAAACATGGTAAGTCAGCCATAAAACATCACAACATCATCATATATCATCAGTTACACAAGAGAAGAATGTATTCCTAACATTTATTAAGTCAATAAAATCATGCAAAGAAGTTGAATCCTACCTCAAATTGAAGCTTAAACTAGTAAGGAAGCAAGTCTTAAGTAAAAGTATGGGGGAAGGGTGAAGAATCAAGGATGAAGAGAGGGAGATGAGGAAGAAAATGAGGGAGAGAGTTGCTTGGTGTATGGAGGCCGAAAATATGAGAGAGCTAGGAGAGAATCATGAAGATTTTCTAATAATATAAGCTTATTGGTAGTTGCCTTGAGTGGTTGAAATTCAACCAACTCTCCCTTACTTTGTGGCTGAGCAAGGTGCCACGTTGGTGGGAAATGGTGGCTGAATTTCACCCACTTCTTCTTGGGTTTTCATCACATAGTTCTAGTGCTTTGGTTCTGGCAGTTTAAAAACCGAATCTTTATCGATTTCCCTCAAACCGGCAAATCATTATTGAATAGTTTTGTAAGAATTCCTGTGTATCTATCTTAATCTTCTATAAACTTAATCCTTCTAATTAACACTTAATTAAATCCTAAATATTCTCTAATTAATTTCTAACTAATCTTACTTATCCAATAAAATTGAATAAATCGATCAATGACACAAGTTAAACGTATCGTAATTCTGGGCATTATACTAAATAATTCCTCATAGTCTTTTACACCACAATCAAAATTTCCTTTAGCTTTAGTATTTATAATTCATCCCTAATTACTCTTATTTTTCTAATAAATTGATTAATAGCACAAATTAATTGCAATGTTTCTTTGGAATTGTTATCTTCTCACTTTTTCGTAAATCCTTTAATATTTTTTGTTTGGTTTCCGTAACTAATGGTATTTTCGTAATTATGCGCAAATCTAGGGGCATTCCACATCATTTCACATGTGGACACCTCAGTGGCCCAATTGGCCAAGAATTGGGTTTCTATGTTTCCGCTACGTGGTTCTGCTTCGTTTAAAATTTTATTCTGCTAATTCAATTGGTATAGGGATATAAATGTTATTTTCTAAAATTTTTGAGGGCAAGATTGTAAATAATAAAAATTTGCCCAAGGACATTTTTATTATTTCTTATAACATTATATGGGGATGTTAATCTTACCGATTTTCTTTAAATCGGTAAATTGGTTTAAGAAAGTTTTTATGAAATATTCTATATTTCTAACCTAATTCCCTTATACCTAAACTCAATTAATTACTAATTAATTGATCCTAAATAAATATGTAGTCGAATTTTAACTAATCCCAATTATTCGATAAAAATCGAATAATTAGGCGAAAAATGATAAGAAAAATCCAGTGGATGTTACACTCTTAGCTTTTCTTAGAAGAGGAGGAGTGAAGTCGCTAGATGGTTTAGTAAGGGGCTTTTTCAACTTCTTCCCCCTGCATTTGTATTCAGGGTCCTCATCTTCATATGAAATCTCAGCTTCAACTGAAGTCTCAGCTTTAACTTGTGTTTCTTGTTCTTAAGGGATGGGCTCCCTAATTACAATATCTCTTTCCTTCAAGTCGGTCTGGCAGCTTTGATTACTGGTTGTTGAGTAGGGACGATAACACTCACGGGCTCTACAATAATTACAGATGTCTTATTTTTTGCATTAGATAAGGATGAAGTTTGTTCAGCAAGTTTCAATAATCTCCTCTCATCGACCCTTCACTTTTCAGATATTGGGGAGAGACTTCTTTCTGGTCTCTTCTTTTTCTTTTCAGAAGGCTTGTATCTAACCTTCTGAGTAGCAGCAACACTTCTCTACACAAAAGAATCCTTCTTCTTGTCCTTCTTCTTATCTTCCCTTTCTTTCTTCTTTTTCTTCTCCTTTTCTTTCTCTTTCTCCTTTTTAGGAGCTTGTGGCTCCAATCTTAGTGTTGAAAAGGTCTTCATGGTAGTTGTGGGCCTCTTATTATCAGCCTTGTGTCCATTAATAGGAAGCTGGGCTTGTATGAAGACACGGGTGAGGAACATGCCGTATGATAGGGTAGCATGACTCCTTCTCTCAGGATTAATAGTCAGCAAGATATAGTCGAGAATCAACCTAACCAAGTTCATTCTTCTTATTGTCATGAGGCAAAACATGACCATTTGGTCCACCTTGAATGTAATATCTGTGTTACTACTCCTTGGTAGCATAGTATGTTGAATAATAGAATAAACAGCTCTAACTTAGGTAAGCAAATGAGAGGTTCTGATTTCTCTTACTTGCATGTTGCATTTCCTAGTGAGCACAACAACAACTTGTTCCTCTGTAACTCCAAGCTCTTCCCACCATTTTTCCCTTGCTCTACATAGAATGTGTAACACCCTAATAAGTCCATATTACGCTTAAGTCGTATTACGGCGTTTTATTAGTTGTTACTTATGCTCGTGGAAAACTAAACTTCACTTAAAATTAAATTACGCGGAAAATACAGTAAAATTTTTTTTTATTTTTGAAATATGTCGTCGCTTTTGAAAAGTATAGCCTTGCGCGAGAAGATAGCAGTAAACGAGCGTATCGCAGAGATTTCGATATAAATAGAAGGAACATGAGATAAATCATAAAGTCATACATTCAAATTATAACATCAATTACATAATATACTTAATCCCGCAATATCCAAACAAATACATATAAAGGAAACTCATGGTCATGCCATGGCCCCAAATATCAAAGGTACACTAGTCTGATGAAATCCAATACAAAATGAAATACAAGAGTTAAGGAGCGCAAATCAAAATAAGCCCACGTAGACATATGCTGACTTCTCTGCCCCTTCCATGCCCTTCCATCGAACGGACTCAGGTCCTCGAATGTCTAGTCCCCCATGCTGCTCGGCCTCGGGGAACGCGCGGAGTGCGAATGATACGGGGGTGCCTGCTAATCACTTCGATACGACGGATGCGACGGCCGGGAACATAGCTGCCCACCGAAGAACGTGCCTCGGAGGGATCCTCCTCAGATGCAATAGGCCGATACTCGGGGAGTGGCGGCGAAGCTGCTGCGGCCCTAGGGGTGGCCGTCGAACTCACATCGACCACGGGAACCTCTGGTAGCGGCACAGGCTCGGCTACGGGTAGACCGGGAGACATAGGCTCCATCTCGATCTCGGGCAATGGCTTGGGCGAGAAATCCCAAGGACCCAACGGTTGTCCAAGGCGTGACGAAGATACGTCCACAGGGGCTGGCGGGATCTCTGGCTCCTCTTGCTCAAAAACTCGACCCGGATAGAAGTATGTGCGAACTATCGTGGTGGTCGTGGCCACGATAGCGTGGGCGTCCTCATCATAGGCCCACTCATGGTGGGGAGGCTCCATACTCCATGTCACGTGAGGCTCCATAAGTATCTGGTGACGAGACGGAAAAACAACTAGGGTGAGAAATGAGATTTCTCAGTAGGACTCGACCCTGACACGCTGGTGTCATCGTCTTCGTCCCAGCCACTTCGATTTTTAAATGAAAACTGTGGGCATACAATAGGTTCAATTATTGGATTTTTGAAAATGTTACTATCCGAAGTGGATCCCCTTTTTTTAGTTACTTATCCTCGTTGTATTAACAACATCATGGCATACATGAAAGCTCATACGACTAGTCATAACATACATAAACAGATTGAGAGTTATGTTCTTTACTTGGGTTGGACCGAAGTCCCTTTCTTTCCTTAACTTGACTTATCTTAAGTCCTTTCTTTCCACCCACTAAACATAAGTGGTAATGAGCTCATACCGTGGCCGTCGCCACCATAACATTTCGGTACTTACACTAGCTGGGTCATGCCATGCCTCATGTAAGCCCTATCCCCTATACTCACACTAGCTGGGTCATGCCATGCCTCATGTGAGTCGTGGGTGAGGGGAACTTAGATTAGGTCACCTTCCCTTTTGAAGGATCACACATTATCCAATCTTTTCTTATTAAACTTATGATGCAAAATATTTCTAAGTCCATAATTTCTACAAAATTTCGGCAGCATAACGGCTAGACCACAGCTTCCCAAAATTTTGCCAGACAGAATACCAGTATCACAGCATCATATCATATCATCATATCATATCATCATCATCATATCATCATATCATATCATCATCATCATATCATCATTATCATATCATCATTATCATGGCATCATAATCACATCATCATCACATCATGCTTGCAACCTAAACATAGGCATATTCTCAAGCAAAGTCTTATGAGCTTAGCTTAGTAAATTAGGTGCAAGCTTTTACATTGGCTTTCGTTTTATTGATTCCTTCTCCTCCATTATTATAACTTGACTTATATGATCTCCATATTTTAATTTGGAAGATTTATAGCTTAGGTATTGCATTATAGTTTGATTAGAATCTTATGAACTTAATCGAGTACATTAACTACATTTACATTCGGTTTTCGTGTTATTCGCTTCTTTTGTTAAGGATTAGGTGAGCTTAGTATTTTATTCTACCTAGTCTTCATTAAGTAAATTATGAAGTTTCATTACTTTAAGCTAAGGCCTTTTACCTTTTTAAGTCATTTATGCATAGTCTTACTTAAGGTTAAGTTTTGACAGTTTTACTTTTACCCTAGGCAGTAATTTTAAAAATTCACCATAATTTCATATTTTATTATTTTATTTCGAATTTTGGTATGCTTACACTTCTCTGAGTCTATTTTTAAACAAAAGAAACCCCACTCAAAAAGTCATTTTGTAGCTTGAGTTATGCATATTTTATTCTGACTGTTCAGTTTCTAAGTTCACTCCCGGTTCAGTGGATTGTTACCTCTCATTATAATTACTCAGAAGGAATCTGAGAAAACTGTTTTATGGGTTTGTTCCTCTATGTCTTAGCTTTCATTTAAACTTGGTCTCACTCAAAAATCATTTTTGTAGCTCGAGTTATACACATTTTAGTGTAGACTGCCCAGACAGAAACCAATCCGAGAACAGTCCACTTTGAAAAATCATATCTCACTCATTTTAACTCCGAATCTTATATATTTTATATGTATGGAAATCTCTCTGAGTCTATTTTCATATAAAATTGGTTCCACTAATTTCTGAGTTTTCTGGAAAAAGTTATACCGTTCGGTTTACAGGCTGTCAGAAAATCCAGATTTCACGTTTTGATTTTTCTCATGTTTTCTCCAAAACACTCAACCTCACTTTCAAGAAACCATACTCAAGTTATAAGACACTCATATACCATGAAATATTAGTGAAAAACTAACATGTTGGAGTTCAAAAATAGTGGGTTCAGCCATGCATCACACCAAACCGAAAACATGTTTTCAACAAACAACCATACTAGCAACAACATCTCATTTTATGACAAGAATGGCTATGATGCCCATAATCAATCTTTAAAACCACCTAGCTATGGAGAGCATAGGAGTTCTAAAGCTTGAAAAACAAGAGAGAAAAAGGGTTTAGAGCCACTACCAAGAAGCTTTCTTTGAAGGAACTTGTGATGGAAAAAGATGATGGTGGTAGTGCTCCTCCTCTTGGATCTTGAAAGAGGCTTGATATGTGATTGTCTTTGATTCTCCAAGAGCAAGAAATGGTGGCTCTTGAAGAGTTTGTGAGTGGGATGAGGAGAGGAAAGGATGAGAGAAGTGGGAGGATTCTAGAGAGAAGTTGGAGAGTTTAGAGAGAAGGAGGAGAATTTTGAAATTGAGGAGAGAGAAGAGAGCTTTGTGTGTGTCTTTGGGAGAGGAGTGAAAGAATGAAATGAGGAGAGAGGAGGGCTGATGGGTGGCGAGTTTGAGGGAGGGAAAGGTGATGTGACTTTGCTTCTTACAACAAGCAAGAGAGTGGAAATACCTTGGGGTAAAAGGGTGAGTTGTTTTTCCTTGAGTCTTGGAGGCATTCTAATGTCCAATTTATGCTTTTCTCTAGGGGTTAAAGGGGAGTACCCCTCTTAGGATTTGGTTGCTTGTCTAAGACTCATCCAAGAGTCAAGATCTAATGGTGGATGACAAGGATCCTAGTCTTGGCTTTTGATCTAATGGTGTAGGATTAAAGAGATTGAATGAAGGGTGAGATGTTGCTCCTCCTTGGTATGTCTTTCTAGGGCATATGCATGGAAGAACTTTTATCTCTAAATGTTATTAGAATTATTTAAATGTAATTTAACTTAGTTGGCTTAATTACCCATGAGTTAACTCTTGTCAATTACACTTTTTATGATACCTTGCATTACGGTTAAGCATATGCTTAATTTGGGGTTTAATTTTTCAAGAGTTGTCTTAAGTGTCTTAATAATTATAAACTTAATTAGTAAGGTTAGATTGTCTTACTTTTGTTTTGGCACCTTCGAGTAATTAAGGATTAGACGATTAAGGTTTTATTAAAATGCTTAGGACATTATGATTAACTTGTTGGCTAGACTTAATTTACTAAGCTCTTGCTCTCGGGATTAATCGATTAGTTCTCAATTAATCGCTAATCCCTCTAATTAGCCGGGGACACCGAGCTAATTAGCTTAGGTAGAAATGGGGATGTTACAGAATGCCCTTATTGGGTGTATTGGTGATTTGAGTAATGTCTGAAGGAGGAACTTGTACCTCGAAGCTTCCAACTATGCTTCAAAGTGAGGTGTTGTCTTCATCAGAAGGGACAAGAGTGCTATAAAATGCTAGCACCAATCCTATATATATATATATATATATATATATATATATATATATATATATATATATATATATCCTCGAGATCCTCAAAAAGTTATTTTATCATTGGAACTCAAAGACCCCAAATACCTTAGGGAGAGTTATGAAGTTCTCTAGATTGAAACTCGTTCCCTTGGCAATGGGTCTTCTAAAAAAGTTTCTTTGGAAGTTATTTATCATCTCTTCATTTTTGAAGATATATGGAACACTTGAATCACCTTTTCCAATCATAGCAAATATCAAAGGTTGAGGTTTGAAAGAAAAGGGAATGTGTATGTGTTAAAGATGAGAACAGAGAGTGAAGTGTTTGAGTTTGTAATTTCAGAGATTGAAGATGAATCATGTAAGGTTTCTTTGTGATTTGGAAGAAAGAGAGTTTCAAAGTAGGTGAAAGTGATGATATGGTTAATGAGCGCGACTAAAGATTAATGAAATATGAATGGTTTCAAAGGGAAACGACTTGTTTTGGTACGTATATGGCTTTTAGAATTCCCGCTTCATTTGATCGTGGCAACTGTGGGAAGTTACAAACATATCCTCATGATTTAAAACTATCTTGACACTTCACATTACTTTGACTAGAAACATGAGTCAATTTTATGAGGAATGCCATCTTTCTGATCTTGCAAATTGAACCCTTCTTTCTGAATCAAAGTATCAATACCCTTTAGATGGATTGTTTTTTGAATATCATTCGGGAAATATCTTTCTGAATATATTCTGCAAACTTTTCTAATCTTGCTTTCTGAACTAATCTAAAACGATCCTTCTATAAAGTTCGAGGGCTACTCCCTGTGAATTTGTCTTCAGAAAGGGAATTCGCTTGTGTGGAGCAATTTCAACTTCAAGCTTTTGCTTAAGAGGAGGATGAGTTAATGCAATATGAATGCATGCTTAGAAATTTGTCATTTTAGAAGATTCTTTATATAAAAGAAATGATCTTTAGCCAAGGGTTTTGTGAAAATATCAGCAATTTGATCTTTTGTATTAACAAACCTTAGCTTGATATCACCTTTCTGAACATAATCTCTTATGAAATGATGCTTAATATCTATAAGCTTAGGTTTAGAATGGTGAATGGGATTTTTGGGGAAATTAATAACAGTTATATTATCACACAAGATATGGATCTTAGTATACCTCAAGTTAAAATCTTCCAATTGATGCATTATCTACAGAATTTGAGCACAACAATTTATTGCAAGTACATATTTAGCTTTAGCAGTTGAAAGTGCTATTGTGTTCTACCTTTTGCTTGATTAAGTTATCAAGGATTTTTCAAGAAAATGATAGCAGCCACTTGTGCTTTTTCTTTCAACTCTGTCTCCAGCAAAATCAACATCACAATAACATGTAACACCAGTACCTTTCTCGTACTAGAGCCCAAGATTAATAGTACCTACTAAATATCTAAAAATTCTTTTGACAACATCTAATTATGATTGCTTGGGATTAGATTAAAGTCTAGTACAAACTCCTACACTTAATTGCAGGTCAAATCTACTAGTTGTAAGACAGAGTAGTGATTCAATCATACCTTTGTAAAGTTTATTAGAAACTTTCTCTCTGTCTTCATCAGCTTCCAGAACTTGAGAAGGGTGCATGGGAGTATTGATGCTCTTGGCTTTGTCCATGTCAAATCTTTTGAGTAGATCTTTAGCATATTTTTCTTGATGAATGAGGATCCCATCTTTCTGTTGCTTGATTTGCAGTCCCAAAAAGTACTTTAGCTATCCCATCATAGTCATCTCAAATTCTCCCTGGATCAGCTTAGAAAAATTTTTGCACAAATTCTGATTAGCAGCACCAAATATTATATCATCTATATATATCTGAACAATCAAAAACTCATGTTGGTCATGCAGAATGAGCAAGATAGTATCAAACTTTCCTCTTTTAAAACCATTTTTAATAAGAAAAGAGCTAAGTCTTTTATAACAAGCTCTTGGTGCTTGTTTCAAACCATATAAGGCTTTTGAAAGTTTAAAAACATGATGAGGAAGGTTTTCATTTTCAAAATCGAGAGGTTGTTTGGCATAAACTTCCTTAGAAATGAAACCATTTAAGAATGTAGATTTTACATTAATCTAAAATAAAATGAACCCTTTATATGCTGCATAGGCAAGCAAAATTCTAATGGCTTTTAGTCTTACTACAAGAGCAAATATTTCATCATAATCAATGCCTTCTTGTTGACTGTATCCTTGAGCTACTAGTCTCGCCTTGTTTCTGATAACTTTCCCACCTTCATCAAGTTTGTTTCTGAATACCCATTTAGTGCCAATTACTAAATGTCTTTTAGGCAAAGGCACTACAGTCCAAACTTTACTCTTCTTGAACTGATTTAATTCTTCTTTCATAACATCAATCTAGCTTTGATCTTGTAGAGCTTCATCACCACTTTCTGGTTGAATTTCTAATATCAAGTCTAAGTTCGATTCTATTATAAAAGAGGATCTAGTTCTAACTCCTTGAAAAGGTTCACCAATAATTTGATTTTGAGAGACAACTCTCAAATCTCTTGCACTTATGTATCTTTTCTTGATACGTGATTCTTCTGGTTCTTCTGATATGTCATCAAGACATGTATATGTAGGAATTTCAGAAACATCACTTTCATTTCTTATGGCTATTTGAAGGTCTTGTTGGTAGTGAGCATTATTATTTAGAGACAGATTCTCGATTTCTTCTTCTAAATCTGCAACTTTTTGATCAACATCTTTTTTTCTTTTCTTGAAGCTTATGTGTATATTTTCCTTTACTGGCTGAGTCTTCTTGTTGTAAATCCCATAAGCTTTAGAAATAGAAGAGTATCCTATGAATATTCTTAGATCAAACTTTGGATAAAATTTTGACAATTTGTCCTTAGTGTTAAGAATAAAACATTCACATCCAAAAATATGAAAGTAAGAGATATTAGGTTTTCTTCTTTTCCATAATTCATAAGGGGCTTCTAGAATATTGGCCTTAACAAAACACAGTTTTGAATGCTACATTCATAAGCACAGTTCTGGCTATTTCTTGCAAAGATTTATTCTTTTTTTTTTTCAATAATATTGTTTTGTCGAGGAGTTCTAGGAGAAAAGAAATTGTAAGAAATACCGTTTCTATTACAAAAATTTTCAAAAGAGTGATTTTTAAATTCACCATCATGATTTGATTTGATAGAATTAATAAATATTTGTTCATATCTTCTAACACCATCCTCTTGAAAAGTTTGAACACAATAGGCATTCATGTTCAAATCATATCAGCAATTTAGTGGTATATTTCAGCTTTAAATTTGACTTGAGGGCTACGAATATCATCCTAGCTTTGAATTAATCTGATTTCTAAACTAGTTGACTAGGGATCGTGTCCAGCTCTATTGTAGTCATTAAGTGTCCTTTGCAAAAGAGCCTGCATGTTTGATACTGCAAGTTCTATAGCCTTTTCAAGGTTGTCCAGGTATTTATTGCTCCAACCAAGAAGAAGTGCAGTCATGAGGTCTCCTGTTCCCTATAAGCATAAGAACATAATATATCATTAAAGCTCTAGTTACTGACTGTTTGAAGGCAATTCTAAGAAGAAAATAGGATTAGTCAACTTTATTGAATAAATTTATAAGCTGATTTCCTTGATTTGAAAATTTCTCGGATGAAATTTTGTTCTTTCTTTTTAATTTTTGGAGAACAAGTTCAATAAATTTCCAACAGGTCAAATGGATAAATACAAATTATATAGTGTTTACTTGGGCACTACATGGTTGTGCTTCAATTTTTGTGTTTGGAACAATGACAGCAATGAAACAAAATAAGGCAGCAGATGTACAGTGAGTATAAAATCTGATAGAAGTAATACAAAAATCTTTTTCATTTTGAGCCCATTTTGAAAATATTTTAAAGGCCTCACAAACTTCATCCTTGTTAATCAGAAATATAACCCATGTAAATCTAGAGAAGTTATCCACAATGACTGGACCGTATTCCTTACCACTTAGACTAGCAGTTCTAGTTAGTCCAAAAAGATCAAGATGTAAAAGCTCAAGTGGTCTAGTAGTTGAAACTACAGTCTTGTTATGGAAAGAACTCTTAGTTTGTTTACCACTTTGACAGAACTCACAAGTTGAGTCAATCTCAAAACTAATCTTTGGTAAATCTTTGACTAGCTCTTTCTGAGAAATCTCAAAGATTAATTTCACATGAGCATGACCAAGCTTCTTATGCCACATCCACTTTTCATCCACAAAGGATCCCAAGCATTTTACATTCTGATCTAGAAGGTTATCTAGATATAATACCTAAGTATTATCACGCCTTCTAGTAATAAGAATGATTTTATCAGTTGTGGAATCTTTATTATGCAACAAGAAGGTTCAAACACAACTCTGTAGCCTTGGTCACAAAACTAATAATGCTCAAAAAGTTATGAGTTAATCCTTCAACTAACACATCAGTAATCAAGTCAGATTCATTCTTACCAACATTACCTATACCTACGATTCTGGACTTGATACCATCAACAAATTTCACAACTCCACTATCTTTGGGTCTAAGGTTTCTGAATTAGGATTTATTTCTAGTCATATGTCCAAAGCATTCACTATCCAGATACCACTTCATTTCCTTCTGGTGCTGTGATGTAAAACACACCTGCATCAAAAACAATTTTCACTTTAGGTACTCACATTTTTTTAGGTCCTTTTGGGTTAGTCTTCTTTTGAAGGTCTTCACTTTTTGTCTTTTTGCTTTCCTTCTGGAAAAGCATCTTTCAGAAGTGTGTCCGTTCTTAAAATAATAAATGCACACAGGAATTTTATTTTGAGACTCTTTGGATGATTTTTCATCTATTTTTTTTCTTAAAACCAAGTCCAGTTTTATCAAGATATGGTCTGTAGCCACCAAGCATTATATCTAGATTTTTGTAGCCATTAACCATCTTCTCAACATCTAATTTGAGAAGTTTGATAGTTTTCTAAAGTTTAGAAACATCAGCTCTTAGGGCAATTACATTCTTCTAGAGAATGGTATTATCATTTAACAATTTGATTTTTCCATGCCCAAGCTTCTCATTTTTATTCTTGAGGATTTCAAACTCAAAGGACAAATTTCAAAAGTTTTTCTTTAAAGAGTCATAGTGAGAAGCAAGTGATTGAGAATCATCTAAGAGTTAATCATAAGCCCTTTGAAGATGTTCAAATGTAAGTTCAGGTTTAGAATACATCAATTTCTTCTTTTGAAATTATATCAGCCATGAAGCAGATATTTGCCACAATATCGTTTTCTTCTTGTGAGTCAGTATTCTCTTGCTCTTCATCCAAATCTCCCCACATGGCCATCATGGCCTTCTTCTTTGGAGTCCTTTTCTTAGAAGCTTTTTTCAATATTGGACATTCTGATCTGACATGTCTAGGTTCTTTACACTCAAAGTAAATGATGTCATCTTGGTTTGCTTTTTTAGATGAGATGACATGAGAAGGGGGGTTGAATCATGTCTTCACTAGTAATTTTTAACTTGTAAAATTTTTAAAACAACTTTCTTAAGTCTTAAACTTGGAGTGCAGAAGCAATGTGGTTAGAAATAATAGTTATTAACTTTGTTCAGTAATGTATTTGAAAGATTTTAAAAGCTGCAAAAGTTTGAAGATCAAATGAAGACAACTAATAAAGAGAAAGAGATAGAATGATCACATAGCAAGATTTCTCTTGGTTTGGCCAACCAAATGCCTATGTCCAATCCCTAACTCTTTGTTGAGATTTGTATATCATGAGTGTTCTTTTTCCAAGCCTTTCCAAGCTTTTACAGTTGAGTAGTCTTTTTTTAGCTTCTTCAGGCTTTACAATCGAGTAGTGTTTTTCCTAGCCTCTCCAAGCTTACTTTGACCACTAATGTGTCTGGATACAAGAGATTTTGTAGAAAGAGGTTTGTGTTTACTCTCACACTAAAAACTCTTTATAGAGTATAGTTCAAATGCACATATTGTGTGACTTATCTAAATTCTCAATGTGAAAATGTTATCTATTACAATCTAATAGAGAAGATTTACAAACTATAACACCCTAGTAGTTCCATTCTATGCTTAAGTCATATTGTGGAATTACTAGTTGTTACTTTTGCTCGCGGAACTAACATTACCTTTTAGAAATTACTTTGTACCGAAAATAGGGGTAAAATTTTTTCTACAAAACAAGTGAACCATTTTTGAAATCGAGAGCCATGAGCGCATCGTGAACATATAAAGTAACACCGCTATCCCATACATACGTCGCATTTAACAAACATAGAAACCATAAGAGTAACCACAATTCTTAGATAAATGTAACATTCATTCCACGGCCTTCCATGATAATACAATAATAGTCATATCAGAGTCATACATAAGATAATAGTGGGTCCAATATCTATCGTCGGCCCTACACAAAAGCCTACCAATACATAATAAAAGGAAATACATCAGAAAATCCTACCACCCAAGCATGCTACATAACAGAATGATAACCCTATAACTACAACCAAAAGGGGCTATCCTCGTGCTCGGCTCTGCATGCAGTCGTCACATCAAGCATCTGGCGGGAGGAAACCGTTCCCATATCTACTGGGAAAAGTGCCACCACGTCCCCCTCCTCGAGCACGTCCTCGCCCACGGGACATAGCGCGGGTACGAATGAACCCACGCCCGCGACCCGGGGGTGAAGCTGGGCTAGCAGATGAAGCAGAAGAATAAGAAGATAGACGAATCACCGAAGGTTGGGACGAACCCAAACGGTGAAATCCCCTAGAATGAGTCAGATAGAGGGGCTCAGATGGATCGGTCTCCACATGGAAGCTCGGATAAGACGGCTCCGAGGGATCGGAATCCAGTGAAACAGTCGGAGTCAAATGGGTATCCGAGTCAGTCTCATCATCATCGGTGGGGTATCTCGGTGGCTGAAAATAAGGGCGGATGTCATCCATAGTAACCTCGCCGAATGGCTGATGCGGTCGGAAAAATGGGCTCATCACGGGAGTCTGAAACTGGTGGTCGTGGAAGATGTAGACGCTCATCGCTGCGCTCGCCGATAGCACAGAGGCGTTCAGCACCGGGTCAAAGCGCCAATGCCACACCGAGAACTCAATGTAGATCACCATCGTGCCCGACGTCGACAACCTCTTAAGATGACACGGAAATGTAGGAATGAGAAATACTAAATTTCTCAGTAGGATCGCGACTAGACAAACGCAGTGTCATCGTCATCGTCCCAGCCACTTCGGGTTTAATTATAAAAACAGTGGACAAATATAAGTTCAAATTTTAATGGTTTTGAAAACTTAGACCCCGAAGCGGGTTGCTTTTAAACTTAAGATCATAACTACCTCATCATGACTAACATACGTACTGAAACATAGAATAAACATTCATAATGCAAATGGGCAATATACTTACATGCAAAGACATGCATCATCGTAGACATAACTATGGTCATACTTAGACTTTACTTTCATTTTTAGCACGTGCTTAACATTCTTTACTTTCCTTTGAAATAGACTGCTTTTGGACATGATTAGTGGACCGTCGTCCACGAAGATTAACCAAATCAGACTAAGCTGATATTGGTTACCTCTAAGTTGGAGGGTCCTCCAAAACACCCTTGCCTCCCTCATAGAGGTTCCTTGTGGATCGTCATCTCTCACTTCCCTTACCGAAGTGATTGAAGGGTCACGTCCCATTGATTCTTTTCTTATCTTTATACTTTACACGCATAACATTTCCTTGACTAGACACATGTAATGATATGACTAAGTCCATAATTTTCACGGAAATCCGGCAGCATAACGGCTAGACCGGAGCTTCCCCAAAATGCCAATCATCAGCATTCAACCAATAGTTCATCATATCTATATCATATCATCACACTCATCATTCAATCGTGAGACAAAGCTTAATCAAACTCATCATTCATCATGCCGAGTGGCATCACACATTCATACCCTAAAGGGGTTTATAGTTGTGTTGTTCTTTGTGAAGAATATTATGAATCATCACATGATTTCCCATGGTTACCCATGATAGAATCACATAGTTAGGATATGTGTTTGTAGTCTTTTAGTTACTTGGTCCTTGGATGAAAGTATTCTTTACTTAAGTACATGTCTTATGAAACACTTGTTCAAATTAATTAAATTATGTGATTGTTTCCTTTCCTTGAGATAGTGCACTTAGTGATTCCTAGGTTCATGGTATGCTCAGAGGCCCTAATCATACTTCTGTTCCCAAGGAGTTCGAGATCCCTCTAATCCTTGGGTCATGACAACGCATAACCACATCATGAACCCAACAACACCAATGTTCACTAATCACCAAGGGTGACTTTAACTTATTCAAGTTACAAAGTTTTAAACTTTTACTAATAACATACCAAGGTTTTGCCTTAAACATTATTAAAGTTGTCATTCTTTATAAAGTAGTCATAAAGTCTTATTCTTTATGAAAGTAAGTGCCTTTGACATTAAGCTCTTATCTTAAGATTGGATCTTTATGAAATAATGATACAAGTTACTAGCTTTTTGAATAAAAAGTCTTGTTCTTTATAAAAGTTAACACCTTTTTGCATTATTTTGGTTCAAAGTCTAAACTTTATGAATGAAATGTTACAAAACAACATTTTTATAACTTAAAGATCTTATTCTTGAATAAAGTTTGAAACTTTGTGAAAGGTCTTTTCTTTAAGGTTTGATTTCTAAAGCCTAAAGTGACAAGATATCATTTTTCTAACTCAAAAAGTTTAGACTTTCACATGTATTCTTATCTTCAAAACAAAACAAAATAAAACTTTATGGATGCTTAAAAGTTGCACCACTTTGAAGGAATCAAGAGGCAAACTTTTTAAAGTTTAAAGCTTTTAGAAGGTTCATAATCTTATCAAATCATGGAAACATAGAAAGGTGAAGCTTTTCTAATCATTCACTCATCATAAAGAGAAAGGAACAACTTTAAGCAAGAGAACAATAAGAACATATGTTTCCAAAAGAGGAAACTTAAAAACACATGAAGAACATCAAGAACATATTTTTCCAAAAGAGGAAACTTAAGAACACATGAAGAACATCAAGAACACATTTTACTAAAAATGAAAACTTTGGCTCTTGAAGAGAATGAAGAATCTTCTCAAGCTTTCACTTAGAAATCTTGGTCATGAAAGAACCAAGCTCCAAGCTTTCTTGAGTAAACAAAATGAAAAAGATGGAGATCACTACCTTTCTTGAAGATAGCGCAAAAACAAGAGAAATGGAAGAAGAAGATGATGGCTCTTCTTAATGATGAAGGTGGCGGTTTTGCAAGAAGGAAGGAGAAGCTCTTGAAATCTTGTGGAAATGAAGGTTGTAGTATTTTGGTCTAGTCTCCAATGACCCAAAGATGAGGTCTTTGAAGGGCTAAGTGAGTGGTTTAGGGTGGTGGTGGTGGAGAAAGGAAGAGGAAGATGAAGAAGATGAAGAAGTGTTTAGAGAGAAGTTAGAGAACTTGGCTTGAAGAGAGAGAATAGGATGAGTGATAATGAAAATGAATAAGGGAGGGAGAGAGAGAAAGTGGCGTCCACTTTAAGGAGGGAGGATGAGATATTTTTGCTTCACTTTGTGTTATCTTGTGTTAATTGGTGATTAAGGGGACAAAGTGGATGATGGGGAGACAAAACATGGTCAAACTCTTACATAAAGCACTCTTGTCTAATGCTTTATGCTTTTATGACATCACTCTTTACTTTATTGTCTAGTTGACTAAATTTGAATTTAATCATGTGATTAAGTGCTCATACAACTTAATTAAGGTGATTAAGCAAGGATTAGTGATTAACACACAAGAACATGATTAACAAAAATTAATTTAGCGATTAAGCTTAATTAACCTTAATTAAACTCGATTAGGCTAATTAAGGGTGATTAGTGCTTAAGTAAGCTATAGGGGCTCTGACTTGCTTAATTAGAGATTATCTAACCTCGATTAAGCATTCTCTTGACCCTTCTCATCTGAGTCAACCCCTTAATTAAGCCCTAATCTCAAATTTCTCATTAAGTGCCTAATTACTCAGGGTTACTAAGATAATTTAGCACGATATGAAATTGAGGATGTTACACAAACAGAAGTTACTATGAGTAACTTTCTGGAGTATCAGAAAGTAGAGAAAGGTTGAAGAATGAAAATAGTTGTAGCTTGAAAAAATTTAAGCAGCATCTCTCTTTTCTTCTTCATATTCCAACTTTATATAGACTTCAAGATATTATCATTGGAGCTTGTAGATCTTGAGCCTTGTGCTATTTCGATCCACTAGTCTATGATCGAAAAGAGAAGATATAACTTTTTTCTTTGACAAGTAGTGATAACATAGAAGAGGAAAAATAGTTGTTTGAAGTCTTCACCCACTTTTTAGACTTGTCAGCACTTCTTTTGCATTATGTCAACTCATATTTGATTTTTTGAATTTTTCAATGAAGCATATAGAAGAAGCTTTCAAGGTGAGATACTTCATGAGTAGCAAGTTTCTGATGATCACCTTTCTGGACTGAGTCATCCTTCTGAATGCAGTGCGATATTTCTCATGGCCTTTTTTTCTTTTCTAATGCTATATCACATCCTTCTGAACTTTCTTTCTTATTCCTGAATGAGTAAACATATAAAACACAAAGTGATTTTTTCAATATAATCATATTTTTGTGAAGTACCATGGATTTAGACGCTTTAATTTGTATGAAAATCATTTGACTTCAAAGTAAATGATTTTACTCATAGATGAATGCATTTAGCTAAACCAAATCGTTTACTATTAAGAGATTTACTTAAATCTTAATTTGATATTCATCAAAACCTTAAAAGCTTGAAATGTCTAAGGATATGAGACTGTTTCAGTTGGGCATTAGAGCGTACAATCCCCCCCTTTTTGATGATGGCAAACCAATATTTAAGAAAGGATCTTGTTTATCAAAATATTATCTCAAAAGAATACGATTTGTTATTTGAAATAAGTTACTTTCTAAAGTGAGTTGAAAGAATCATGATATCCAGAATTTCAGAAAAGAAACTAGAGTGAGCATAGAGAAAATCTTTTACAACCCAGATGGTTATGAGCATATTTTCAAGTATCAGTTGCATAGGATTCCTATGACACATAAATCACAATGTCTTCTAACATTTTTAGGCAAGTTCAAGCATATCACAACAAAGATACAAATTTGTTCAATTAATACACAAATAAATAGAGTAATCAAGCAAATAGCAACAACTATCAGAAAGAGAACTTAGTTATACAAATTTCTGAACAAGTGAGAGTGTTCAACCTAGAACAACCACACAAATATCACTTAGCAGAATCAACCAGTTGACAAAAAAATAATCATGATATTAGAGCATTCAATAATACATAGATTACTTGAGTATCGGTGAGATATGATATTAGAGATCTAATGTACTGCTAGAGATAAAAGATTAGATCATAGGATATTAAAGCATAATCATCAGAAAGATAGAGCATTAAAGTGATAATTATAAATCAACTACATTAATATTGTAACACCCTCCCAAGTACGGTACTATGCTTAAGTTATAGTAGCACACCCAGAAGTTGTTACTGTTACGTGGACGGACCTTGTCTGATAGCAACCTCTGGTTGTTCCCAATATTTCTTGAACTATCTGGAGATAATACAGAAATGAACATAGGAGTGACAATTATAAAATTCTCAGTAGGATTCATTAATAAATTTCATACTGTGTCATCATTATTATCTCCAGCTGCTTCGGTTTATTATGAAAAAAAATGTGAGCATGTTAAATAGACTATTCAGTTTTATAGTTGAAAATATAATGTCCGAAGCAGAGTTCATTTTATTCACGTGCTTGAGTCACATTGGCAATATTTCATATTTAGAAAATAATCACAGCATAAATAGATAGTACTACAGCTTCAGCATCAATTAAACATGGGATGTCATTATGCAAATTCTCATCTTTGAATTCATGCAAATACCCTGATGCCTTTCTTTAACTTTCTTTGCTCTGTACTGAGTTAATGTCATGGATGTTGCCACCATATATTTTCATTGCTTACACTAGCTGGGTCATGCCATACCTCATGTAAGTCTTGTCCCCTATACTTACACTAGCTGGGTCGATGCCATGCCTCATGTGAGTGGGGTGCTTGCATATCTTTTAATCTTTAGTCTTTACTGCCCTTAGGAGTCTGATCTAGGAGTGAGCTCAACTTGTGACCATCGTCATACAGTACTGACCCACAAGGGGACCTACGTGCCTCTAGCTCGGAGGGACTCAGTTGGCCATCTACCTCCAACATAAAGGGACCCAAAAGTTTTAGCTGCCTTTACATAAAGGGATTCAAAGTGCAACTGCCTCCAAGTGAAAGGACCCACATCTTATCTTATTTAACTGCCTTCACAAGGAGGGATCTCATAACTGCCTCCAGGTGAAGGGACCCACATTCAATATATTCATATCATACTTAAATCATCCTTGCATATATGAATCTTGTGAGCAAAACACATAAATATTTATCACATTCATATAATTCACATATTTCTGCTGGAATTTCGGCAGCATAATGAATTAAGTCCGCTTCCCTGTGAATAGTACCAGTCCACCATACGGTCATTCATACAGAAAATCAATGCAAGGTATAGATGCTCCAATAATCAAACAAAGTTTCATAACCTTGGTCTTGAATTAGTTTTCTGCCACTTCCCTTGATTCTGCCCGGTTTTTGTAACTTAGGCCATAAATTCATCTTAACTCATTTGGACCTCAATTTGGATATGTTGAAGTGTTATGTGTTTATTTTCTAACCTCTTTGGTCCCATCTAATTTTGATAACTATAGCTCAAGTTATTTAGGTTTTATCCCGGCCTACCTAGTGACTGGCTAGAATTAGACACCTAAAAGTAAAAATCCACCAAAATCGAAAACTGATTCAAATCATATGAAATTGGTCTCATATTAAATCTAACAGAACAATCTTTCATTTACAAGAAGTTTCATTCCATTTGACTTAGTAGGGCTCGAGTTATAAGCCTCGAAACTGACCTTCCTGAACTGCCCTATTCTGGCCCGGTTTGGACATAGGGCAACTTTCTTGGATCACTGGGAGCAAACGGGACCTTATCTAATTCTAAAACTTTTATGGGACATTCTTCTATGTGTAAGCTTTCTAAAAAAGTTAGTTTCATTCATTTCCAAGTAGTATAGGGCGAGTTCTACCCAAAACAACCGAGTCTGCCCAAAATCAAAGTCAAAAACCTAGGTCAAGATTCAAAAATTCATAACTCTCTCAATACTAATCCAAAAGCCTTATATGATATATGTATGGAAAGCCCTAGATGTCTACTTTCATATAAAAATGTTTTTATTGAATTTAATTGGCAGTAGGCAGAGCCGTACACTCCGCTGTATGGACCACCATAGGTTTCCTTAACCTAATCCATTCTATTTGCTTCTCTTCACTAGATAATCATCCAAAACTCAATTTAAAACACAACAATCCAGCCATAAACCTTCATATAGACTCATAATAACATCGAATACATGCATCCAAATGAGTCCATAGTAGCCCCAATTCATAAAAAAATTCAGAGAAGAGGTTGAATCCTACCTCCAATTGATGTAGCAACTAGCTAGAATTGAACTCTTGGTGGAAGAAGTGGATGAGGCTTGAAGTTTTGAGGAAGATGAAGTGAAAATGGGAGAAGGAAGAGTGAGGAATGGCCAGCTGAAGAGGGAGCTCGAAAATGAGGGAGTTGAAGGGATTTTAGAGTCTTAAAGTATGATAAATAAGTGGTGATTGGTGGAGGCTTGGATGGTGTACATTGAGCCAAGTTTCTCCACTCTTTGGGCAGCCACTTAGTGCCACTTAGGTGGGGGAACGGTGGCTAAATTTTAGCCACTTTTTCTAAGGTTTCTAGTGTAGAATTCTATTGGTCCGGTTCAGGTGGTTTAAAATACCGAATCTTTGTCGATTTCCTGCAAATCGGCAAAATGGTTTTGAAGAATTTTGTGAAGTTTTATATGTTTCTATTCTAATTATTTCTAATCCTAGTACCTCTAATTAACACTTAATTAGCTCCTAATTAGTCTCTAATTAATTTCTAATTAGCTTTACTTATCCAGTAAAATCAAATTAATCAATTAAAGGTATAAACTAATCGTTTTGCAAATTGATGGCCTTTCTGTTTTTTGTTGTTAATGGCTAATGACATTTTTGTAATTATGGATAAGTCTAGCGGCATCCCATGTCATTTCATATATGGATGCCTCCGTGGCTCAATCAGCCGAGATTTAGATTTCTACGTTTTCACTATGCGATTCTGCTTCGTTTAAAACCTTATTCTGCTAATTCTATTGATTTAGGGACCTAAGTGTCATTTTCTAAAAAGTTTAGGGGCAAGGTTGTGAATAATAAAAGTTTATTTTTATTATTTTCTATTGCGTTATATGGGGATGTTACAAATATCCACAATCATAAAACAAATTGTCTAAAAATGTATAAAGATAGTTAAAAAATAGTGAAATGTTTCTTGTATGCCAAAAAATGAATATGCCAAAGAAAATGAGTTTTAAGACTAATATGATATGCTCCCCTCAGCATAAACTTTTCTTGAATATTTTACTTTTCTCCCCCTTTTCCATCATATAAAAAAAATGAAGATATAAGATCAGAGAAGAGCCATCATGGATTACTTTTTCTTTTCTGAATTATCTTCAAAATATGTAGTAGAAGATTTTCCATCTTGTCCGTCATTCTCTCCAATCTTTGCTGATGAGTCTGAAGTTCAGCTTGATTTGCCATGATAGTATATTGATTGGCCAGTAGTAGATCCATCTATACTTTAGTAACATTTGTAAAGACTTCAGCAAATGAAGGATCTCCAAAAAGCAATTTCACTATCTGTTGGCTATGGCTAACTGAGAATAATTGATGTTCAAATATAGCTGAAATAGATGTTCTATCATATTAGGAAGTTGAGGTTAGTAGCAACAAGGTTTTCACAGTGACAGGTGTAATGTCCGAAAGAAAATTTTATCGTTAATAGTAGAGTTGTTCGGTTTTATCGAATAAGTGGGTTTAATCAAAATTTGATTAAGCAATTACGTAAAGCTAATTAAGTGTTTTAGGAGTAATTAGGCTTGATGGAATTAGATTAGGAACATAGAAAACCTCACAGAATTTTTCTCAAAACTGGTTTACCGATTTAAGAGAAATCAACAAGATTCGGTAATTTAAACTGTCGAAACCGGATCAATAGAAATTATACTGTGAGAACCCTAGGATGGATGTCCAAGATTTAGCCAAATTACCCAAGCAAGTGGTGCTATCTCAGCCCTCCAAATGGGCTGCCAAACCAAGTTACATAACCTACTCAAATCCACCAATCACGTGTAACTTGTTTTGGAAGTTTTTAAAATTTTCCTTTTCTACCCTTGCATATTTTCGGTCCTTATACTGACCCCTCGCTATTGTTTTCTCCATCATGTCATCTCATCTCAACTCATATCCTTTTCCTCTCCCACAAACCTTCAAGCCATAACAAAATTTCTTTAACTCCAATCACAAATTCAGCAAGAATCATACCTAGAAAAGGTAGGAATCCTACTTCTCTTCTTATTTTCCCTTGGTTTGGAGTTGTGTGTGGATCTTGATACCTTATGCTACTGATGATATGTGGATTGATGATGATGTTTTATAGTTGATTATACATGTATGTTGTGATTAAAATTGGAATTGGTAGGAAAGAACTTGAAAGAAGAGAAAACTCAAAAAGCTGTTAGAGTTTTTCCTTGGCGGTTCGTATGGCGGAGTGTACCGCTCCGCTTACATCCATTTAAACTCCATGAATCTATTTTTATAAGACTAGACATCCGGGGCTTTCCATACATATATAATATAAGGCCATTGGGTTAGTATAGAGGAAGCTATGAATTTTTGAAATTTGACCTAAAAATCAGGACTTTCGCCCGAGCAGTATGAGTTGAGAAGGTTGTAACTCACCCTATACAACTCTAATTTGAGTGAAACCAATTTTGTTAGAAAGCTTATGTAACACCTTACCAGACAAAGTACTATGCTTAAGTCATAATAAATTATTTGATAAGTGATTACGTATGATACTGGTTAAATTCTATTTCCTGTATTAGTATTAATTACTCGCATAAGAATACTTAATCGTGTAACAAAATTTTCTGCATGACAGTGGAATAAATACTGATTAATTGGTATACTGTAAATAATGTAACATAAATAAAAATACAATAAGGACAGAACAACTGCAAAATGCATCATAAATATGTACATATATATCTGATTTTTAAGTTTGTCAAAATGATACAAGGTAATAAAATGAGGCCGCTAATACAAAACGAAATGGCCAGTTTCTATGAACAGTATCCTAAGTGGTCCCCATGGGACATTGTATGTACATTCCTAACATCTATCCGTCTATCCATGACCCAGACTGCCAAAAGAGGGCCATTCTGTACATCTACTATCACTACGGTAAGTCCACTATCTAACCAGAATCTGAAGAAAGAAACCCATTCGCCGTGGGTGCATCTGCAGGAGGGTGGCCTGTGCCGGGAGTAGAGGATGAGGAGGAACTCGCTGCCTCAGATAGGACCTCCTCTGATGTCGAGGTGGAAAGCATCGGTTGTGGTGGTGAAGCAGGAGGGGCCATAGGAGCGGGGGCTGCTGCGCCACTTTGGTCTTGCTGCATTTCTTGGAGGAGGTGGAAATGGATGGGCCATATGAAGGGGAATGGCAATATACGGGACAACGGGGTCAAATAGTGGGTGCATAAGTAGTACGGCGAAGTCTCTTTGGAAAAAGAAATACAGACGAAACTGGCACCTGCCAGATATATATACAGAATCTAGAAACGGGTCGAGGTGGATGTGAAGATCGGGGAACTCAATGAATAGGACTCCTGTCGTTGCGTGCTCCATAATCTAAGAATGACGCGGTAATATACAGTAGGGTGAGAAATAGGAATTCCTAGTTCTATACATATGTCATTGCTGTCATTCCCAGTTGTTTCGGTCATGCAATAATTTTCAAATAGTACGGTAAAATTATAATTTTTAACTTAAATACTTGTTTGTAAAGCATACACCGAAACAAATTCAGTTTTAGTTAACAGATACACTAATATAATCAAACAGTAGTCATGGTAGAACAATAGCATGTTAAGAATAATAAACAGGGATCTAGAACAATCAATAGAAAAGTATTACACTATACATATGCATGTGAAATGAGAAGATGCATCTTATTCTTGGAGGCTTTTGCCTATTAGAACTTATTTCCATCCTTGGTCCCCTGAGAGTCATTGGCCATATACTCCTGGGTAATAATAGTCCGCTTTTCAGGATTGAGCTCGTTCCTATACGGGATGGCCGGGTTTACTTTCCTTGACCTTCCCACTGATCTATTCCCTTTAATTTATTTCGGGGCTAGCCCAAGTGATGTGAAATTCTTTATAATGTCATGAAATGAATGCACATCTAGCTTGTCTCTTTACATATGATGTACTCAAGTTGTCATAAATCTCATAACATATGAACTTCTTACCGAAATTTCGACAGCATAACAGATCGAGTCCGCTTCCCCATGAATAGTGCCAGACAACCAATACATTTATACAACTTACAATTTCAGTATAAAGCAGCAATTATACATGTACATTCATAACATCAATCAACAATTTCAATTTAAACATCAATAGAGTTTCAATTTAACCCCGTCTGTTCTGCTCGAATTTGGTGTGCCTCATTTCTCATTCAATTCAATTCATTTAAATCTAATTTTTGGATATGTCGTAGCCTTATATGTCTAGATTTTAACCCTTTTGGTCCCATCTCATTTTGATGTGCATAACTCTAGACATAAACAATTTACCTCAGACTGCCCTATTCTCAGCTAGAATTGGGTCCTTATAAGTAAAAATTCACTAAAAATAGAAAATTAGGTGAATTCATACGAAATTTACATCAAATTAAAGCTATTAGAATAAGCTTTCAAATTAACTAAGTTTTATGTCATTTGCATAAGTATATTTTGACTTATGAGTCTTGAAACTTGGCCTTACTAAACTACCTTGATTCAATCCGGTTTAGACTTAAGCCAAATTCCTTGGTGCACTGGAAGCCGCTAGGATTTTGGTTTTGAAATTTTTATGGGATATTCCTTTAAATGTTAGCTTTCAAACAAACTTGGGTTCACTCAATTTGAAGTTGTATAGGGTGAATTATACCCTTCTCAACTCCTACTGCCCGGATAGGAATCCAGATTTCTATGGTAAACTTGAAAAATTCATAACTAATTCTATACTAATCCAATGGCCTTATATATGTGTGGAGAGCCCTAGATGTCTAGTTTCATATAAAAATGGTTTCATCCAATTTAAACAGCGGTAGGCGGAGCCGTACACTCTGCCGTACGGACCGTCGAGGGAAAACCCTAACAGCTTCTAGATTTGGCTTCCTCCTTCAAGCTATTTGCCCTCAAATCCAATTTTAATCACAACATACATGCAAAACCAGTCATAAAACATCATCATCACTCTATAAAACATCCAAATCTCAGATTAAGCATGCTCCTCATATAGCTCCAAATCAGAGAAAATAAGAGAAGAAGTAGGATTTCCTACCTTGTCTAGTTGAGTTTATGTTGATTTTGTGTCTTTGGTGCAAGTAATTTGTGATGAGGCTTGAAGAAGAGATGAAAATCGAGTGGAGGTGAGAATGAGGAGAAGAAAATGAAGGGAGCTCAGCAGGGAGAAGTGGCCGAGATTAATAAGAAGAAAAGGAGATAAAAAGTGGAGATATTTGGAAAGGTGAAGGCATGTGATTGGTGGACCTAAAGCGGTCATAAAATCTGATTTGGCTTCCACCATCAAGCGCTGTCTTAGGTGCCACTTGGGTAGGTTGTTTGGCTAAATCTTAGCCGTTGATTCTAGGGCACTCATAGAAAAATTCTACTGGTCCGGTTCCGACAATTTGAAATACTGAAATCTTACCGATTTCCCTTAAATCGGTAAATTGGCTTGAAAATTTTCTGTGGGGTTTTCTATGCTCCTAATCTAATTCCATCAAGCCTAATCCATCTAAATCACACTTAATTGGCTTTAAGTAAATGTTTAATCAAGTTCTGATTAAACTCACTTATTTGATAAAACCGAACAATTCAGTTGTTAATGATAAAATTTTTCGGACGTTACAGCTTACACATAGGAGAATATGCCATAAAAATTTTTGAATTAGATAAGGTCCCACTTGTTCCCAGTGAGTCAAGAAATTTGCTCTATGTCCAATCTGAGCTAGAATAGGGTAGTCCAGTAAAGTCAAGTTTCAGAGCTTATATCTCGAATTATACTTATTCAAATGATATGAAACTTCTTTCATTTGAAAGTTTGTTCTGGTAGCTTTACATGGATATAAATTTTGCACAATTTCATGTAGATTTCCATTTTTAGTGAATTTTCCCTTACAAGAGTGCAATTTTAGCTGGAAGTAGAACAAGTTTGGGATAAGACACAAACAACTTGAGTTAATATCGGAAGTCGGGACCTATTAAACAAAGAGCTAGGTCAGTACACTTAAGGTTGAACTCAGGAGAGTGTACTTAAGGTTGAACTCGAGAGAGTGTACTTAAGATTGAACTCAGGATAGTGTAATTAAGATTGAACTCGGAAAGAACACTTAAGGTTTAACTCGGGAGGTATAATTAAGGCTGAGCTGGAACTTAGTGAAAAGGAAATTACATCGAATGTAGTCCAAGTCGGGAACTTAGAGTTTAGGAAACACTCAAAACTCTTGAAAGACCAAATTGTGGGTTCAGGTCGGAGGTCAGGATCATAGGCATATAAAACCCTTATACACGTAATTCCAAGGCTCAACCTAGAATCAACTCGGGAGATTAAACATAACCTCGGATGTCGTAAATCATATAATCTCGGAAAGTTGAACATAACCCCGAAGGTCGGAACTTGTATAAGATCGGAACTCGGAATTCATTTAACCTTGAAAGTGAACTCGGGAACCTTATTAGAAATTAAAAGCTTGTAAGATAGATTGATGCTTAAGATCCTAAATCTTACACTCATTGATATTGTTATATTCTTGGTATGAATATGATGTTCGATAACGAGTTTGCTGTTAATTACAATTTCCTAGTTGTATGGCACTATTCATGAGGAAGAAGACATGATCCGTTATGTTGAGATTTCAGCAGAAAATGCAATTAATATAAATTTGCAAGTTATGCATGCATAGGTCAAAGGGTTAGTCAAGTAATGCTACCCTATAAGCATGAGACAAGTAATGCTACCAGTATAAGAATGAGGAAGGATTTCTATGTGACTTGGGCCAGCCCTTGAACAAATTTAAAAGGAATAGGTCGGTGGAGAAGTTGGGGAAAGCAAACCTGGCAACCCTGTATAGGAACGAGCTCGATCCTGAAAAGCGGATCATTACCCAGGAGTCTTATGGCCAATATACTCCCAGGGGACCAAGTATAGAAAAATATGAGTTAAAGTCAAAAGTGCATTATCATTTCTGCATATCCATAGTTTTTGTTCTCTCTGGTACATGATTTATTAACACTGAAACCAAAGACAGAGTTAAATCAACTAGTCACACGTAATAACTTATCAGGTAACATATTATGACTTAAGCATAGTATTTCATCTGGAAAGATGTTACAATTGGGGTTGCAAGAACTCCTTATGAGATTATATCAGTAGCTGGGTGTAGAATTGGAGTGCTTAGAGGTACAACCTCAGTTTCAGAACCAACAACCACATTCCTAGTTTTTGCCACCAGAGTAAGTATTCTGTCAGGCTCTGTTCTCTCTGGTGTATTTTCAACTCTAAAAGCATATGACGCTTCTCGACTGAAACAAATCAATGACAAGCTTGAAGCGTGAATAGCAATCTGTTATGATCTTCTGTTTGTAACTTCAGAAGGCAGTACTACTTTTCTCATCTTAGAAGGTGGATTGACATCTTCAATGATTATATACTATTGGTCCACCTCTAGAGAAGTAGATAAGCTTCTTGTACTTCTAGCTGAGGCACTAATTCCAACTGCTTTATCTATTTACTTTTGCACCCAAGATTTTGATCTTATTCTGTTTTCTACTACTTCAAGCACTGCCTTTCTAATAGGAGAAGGAGTGGATTCTTTAGAGGGTTCCATAGGGGCTTTCTTCAATGGTTGCTTCCCCTTGCTTTTGATCTCTGGGTCCTTATCTTTATCTAAAGCTTCTGCTTTAGCTTACATCGATTGTTTTTCTTGAAGAACTTTTTTCTTGATCACAATCCCTCTTTCACTAGCTCTGGAGGGTCTATGTGCTTGTTTTGTAGGTGCTGCAGAATTCAATGGCTTGGTAGCAATGGCAAATGTTTCATTTTCTACACTAGAGGAAGAAGTTTTTTCAGCAAGTTTAAATAGTCTCCTTTTGCTGATTCTCCTTTCTTTAAAGATAGGGGAAAACTCCTCTCTTGCCTCTTTTTCTTCCTTAGTTCTTTAGAAAGTTTGGATTGAGCTTTTTGGAAAAGAATTTTCTTTTTCTTTGGGCCGTTCTTCTTCTCTTCTTTCTTCTTTTTCTTCTTCCCATCTTTCTCAAGGCCTTAAGGTTTCAAGCCCATGGCTGAGAATGTTTTTATGGTGGTAGCAGGGCGTTTTTCATCCTATCTATGTCCATCAATAGGAAGTTGTGCTCTTGCAAAAACATGAGTGAGAAGCATGCCATAGGGCAAGGCAGCATGGCTCCTTCTTACATCATCAATGGCTGAGAGCATGTAGTCTAGAATCAGCCTAACCAGATTTATCCTTCTTCTAGTCATAAGGCAGAACATGACCATATGGTCCATCACTATCATAGCATCAATGTTTCCCATCCTGGGAAGCATAGTGTATTGGACTATAGAATATGTAAGCTCCAATGCCTAACTGAAATAATATTGCATCTTTAGACGTTTCAAGCGTTAAGGTTTTGATGAATACTAAATTAAGAATTAAATAAGTCTTTTGGAAAAATAAATGATTTGGCTTATCTAAATACATAAATCTGTGAGTAAAAATATTCTACTTTGAAGCAAAATGATTTGTGAACAAATCAACGCATGTAAATCCATGGTACTTCACTTGAACATTATGCTAGAATAACTGCTTTTTTTTCTATTTGTTTGCTCACTATGGAATGAGTTAAAAAGTTCAGAAGGATAGTGATTTAGCACCAGAAAGGATGAACATGCCACGAGAAGGATCACGCTACATTTAGAAGGGTGACTTTACCCAGAAAGATGATTATCATAAACATGCTTTTCATAAAGTATCTCATCTAGAAAGCTTCTTCTATAAGCTTCTCTAATAAATTCAAAAAGTCAAATATGATTTCACATAATGAAAAAGAAGCTCTGACAAGTCTGAAAAGTGGGTGAAGACTTTAACAACTATTTTCTTTCTATGCTATCTCTACTTATGGAAGAAGAAAGCTGCATCTTCTCTCTCCAATTATAGACCAGTAGATTATTGTAGCACAAGGCCCAAGATCTACAAGCTACAACAATAATATCTTGAAGTTTATATAAATTTGGAGTATGATCAAGAAGGTTGTGATGCTGCTCAAATATTTCAAGCTAAAAATATTTCATACTTCAAACCTTCTCAACTTCCTGATTATTTAGAAAATTACTCATAGTAACTTCTGTTTGTAAATCTTCTCTTCTGGATCATATTAGATAACATTTTCTCATAGAAAATTTAGAGAAGCTACATATTATTCATATTTGATCAATACTCTGTAAAGAGCTTTTAGTGTGAGAGCAAACACAGACCTTTTTCTATAAAATTTCTGGTATCTTGACCCGTTAGTGATCATTGTAGAAGCTTGGAGAGACTAGGATAAATGCTACTTAATTGTAAAGCTTGGAAGGGCTAGAGAAAGACTACTCAATTGTAAAAGCTTAGAGAGGCTTAGAAAAGAATACTTGATATATAAAAATCTCAATAAAGAGTTGGGGACTGAATGTAGGCACTTGCTTAGCCAAACTAGGATAAACTTTGTTGTGTGATCTCTCTATCTCTTTCTCTTTATTAACTGTCTTCATTCCATCTTAAATTATTTGCATCTTTTAGAATCATTCAAAAGTATTTTTGAACAAAGTTGATAACTATTATTTTTAACCATATTGCTTCCATATTCCATGTCAAAGACTTGAGAAAGTTGTTTAAAATTTTTTTTATAGGTTAAAATTATTAAGTGAAGACATGATTCAACCCCCATTCTTGTGTCATCTTATCCAACTATTGGCATCAGAGCCTAACTCTAGGGTTGAGCTTCCTAATAGTTGCAAAGGATAAAGACCCATCAAATGGCACAACAAACAAATCATATAGTGGAAGGTCACTCTATTAATTGCCCCCCATACTTTAATGGTGAAGACTATCCTTAGTGGAATGATAGAATGAGACTCTTCATTGAGTCCACAAGTCTGGATATGTGGGGAATTATAGAAAATGGTGATTGTGTGCCCATGATTGAGCAACTAGCACCTTAAGGAGGTGCAAATTTAGAACAACCTCCACCAGTAATAGTCAGAACCATTTCAAGAAATGAATGGACTAACCAACGCAAAACCAAAGTCCAGATGAATATTAAGGCAAAGTATCTACTCACATGTGCCTTAAGCAAAAGTGAGTATGGTAAGATTATATCCTGTGACTCGGCAAAAGAAATCTAGGATAGACTTTAAGTACTTCATCAAGGAACTGATCAGGTCAAAAAGACCAAGATCAGCATGCTAGTTCATCAATATGACATGTTTACAATGCTGGAGCATGAAAATATTGATGAGATGACAACTAGATTTATGCATATGATAAATCAACTAAGGCCTTGGGCAAAAGGTATACCAATGCAAAAATGGTGAGAAAGATTCTGAGAAGTCTTTCAAAGGCCTGGCATCCAAAATTAACTGCTATTAAAAAAGCTAAGAACTTAAATGTGCTTAGTTTAGACACTCTAATTGGGTCATTAAAGACACATGAAATTGAACTTAATAAAGCCTCTGATGAGACCATCAAAAAGGGAAAGTCTATTGCTCTAAAGTCCACTCAGAAAAAGGACTCAAGCTTCCAAGGCCATGAAAACTTCAGAAGAGTCTAAAAGAGATCAAGAAGACTCTTCTGATGATGATGATGATGATGAGATTGCTCATTTGCCAAGGAGGATCTCAAAAGCATGGATAAAGAGAAAGAAAAAGAACTTTCCTTCCAAAAAGAACAAGAAGGGCAAGACCAAGCAAGATATGATTATTTGCTTTGAATGTAAGGAGCCAGGTTAGATTTGAATGTCCTAGAATGAAGAAAGCCTTTAAAAAGAAGACCACAAAGAAGAAGGCTATAATGGCTACATGGGAACACCTAGATGAAAAAAAAGAGAATGCTGAATCATAAGGTGAAGAAGAGATTATAGCAAATTTCTGCTTCATGGCAGATATAGGTCCAAAAGAAGAAACCAAGGTATCTAATTCTGAACTTGAACTTACATATGAAAGCTTTCAAAAAGCTTATGACGATCTTCTAGATTATTCTCAATTACTAGCTTCTCGTTATGCTTCTTTAAAGAAAAATTTATTGAAACTATCATCAAATTTCAAAAAACTCAAAATTGAAAATGAGAAGTTGGGCAAAAAAATGCTAAGCTTTAAAAAGAAAATGACACCCTCCAGAAGAATGTTAATGCCCTGAAAACTAAGGCTTTTGAATGTAGCCAAAACATTTCCTCTGATGTTTCTGAGCTTCAGAACTTAGTTAAACTTCTCAAAGCTGATCTTGAGAAAATGGTAAATAGCTCAAAAAATCTTGATCTTATGCTTGGAGGGCAAAAACCATATCTTGATAAAATAGGACTAGGATATGTGGAAGATGTAAATGAGACTTCATCCAAAGAATCACAACAAAAAACTCCTACATGTATATATTGTTTCAAAAGGGGACACTCATCTAAAAAATGCTTCTCCAAAAGGAAAGATAAACAGAAAGTGAAAAAATCCAACACATCAACTAACAAAAAAAACCCAAGAAGATTTGGGTACCTAAAGTAAAAATGGCTTCTAGTACATGTGTGTCTTAAATCAATACATCCAAAGGAAAAGAAATGGTATCCAGATAATAGATGTTCTAGATACATGACTAGAAGAAAATCTTGGTTTAGAAACCTCTGACCCAAGGATGGTGGAGTAATGAAATTTGCTGATGGAATCAAGTCTAGAATTATCTGTATAGGTAATGTTGGTAAAAATGACTCTGAATTAATAAATCATGTTATGCTTGTATAAGGACTAACCTACAACCTTCTGAGCATTAGTCAATTTTGTGACTAAGGCTACAAAGTCATGTTTGAACCTCAATGTATTATAAAAGATTGCACTTCTAATAAGATCATTCTTACTACTAAAAAGTGCGATAATATCTACGTATTATATCTAGATAGCCTTCTAGTTCAAAATGTAAAATGCTTAGCATTTTTCATGGATGAAAAGTGGCTATGGTACAAGAACTTGGTCATGCTCATATGAAACTAATTTTTTAGATCTCTTAAAAACAATGTAAAAAGTCTACCCAAAATTATTTTCAAAATGACTCATCTTGTAAGTTTTGTCTCAGAGGTAAATCGATGAGAGTTCCTTCCATAGTAAAAATATAGTTTCTACTACAAGACCACTTGAGCTTTTACATCTTGATCTATTTGGACCAACAAGGACTGCTAGTTTGGGCAGTAGGAAATATGGTTTAGTCATAGTGGATGATTTTTCAAGATTTACATGGGTTATATTTCTGATCCATAAGGATGAAGCTTGTAAGGCCTTCAAAACTTTTTCAAAAAGAATTCAAAATGAAAAAGGTTTTTGTATTACTTCCATCAAATCAAATCATAGTAGAGAATTTGAAAATCATTCTTTTGAATCTTTTTGTAATGAAAATGGCATCTCACATAATTTCTCTTCTCCTAGAACTCCTCAACAAAATGGGGTAGCGAAAAGAAAGAATAGATCATTACAAGAAATGGCAAGAACTATGTTGCTTGAAAGTAGGTTACTAAAAGGATTTTGGGCAGAAGTAGTTAACATTGCCTGCTACATTCAAAACCATGTATTTTTAAGGCTGATAGTCAAGAAAACTCCCTAGGAATTATGGAAAGGAAGAAAACCCAACATTTCATACTTTTATGTCTTTGGATCTGAATGTTTTATACTTAACACCAAGGATAAGCTTTCAATGTTTGATCTTAAGTCTGATCCTGGAATCTTTCTGGGATATTCTTCTATATCAAAAGCTTATAGGGTATACAATAAGAAAACTTAGACAATGGAAGAAACAATATATATCAACTTCATGGAGAGAATAAATGACTTTAATCAGACCGTCATGGATCTAGAAGAAGAAATGGAGAATATGTCTTTAAATAACAATGCCCAACATAAATTGAACCTTCAGATTACCACAAGAAATGATGAAGATGATGTTTTTGATCCACCCACTTATCAATATGTTTCTGATAATGTTTATGATAATCCAGAAGGTACATCCATCAAGAGACGATACACTGGTATAAGAGATTTGAGAACCATCTCTCAAAATAAAATTATTGGTGAACCTTATCAAGGAATCAGAACTAGATCTTCACTCAGAACAGAATCCAACCTTGCTCTCATCTCTGAAGTTCAACTAGAAAGTGTTAACAAAGCACTTCAAGATTTGAGTTGGATAGAAACAATGAAGGAAGAACTCTCTTAGTTTGAGAAAAGCAATGTCCGGAGTCTAGTCCCTTTACTAAAAGGACAATATGCAATTAAGACAAAATGGGTGTTTAGAAACAAGGCAAGACTCATAGCTCAAGGTTACAACCAACAAGAACACATTGATTATGATGAGACTTTTGCTCCTGTAGCTAGACTAGAAGCTATTAGAATGCTGCTTGCTTATGCTACTTATAAAGGCCTTGTTCTATTTCAAATAGATGTAAAATCTACTTTTTTAAATGGCTTTATTTATGAGGAAGTTTATGTTAAGCAACCTCCTAATTTTGAAAATAAAAATTTTCCTCGCCATATTTTTAAACTCTCTAAAGTCTTATATGGTCTAAAACAAGCTCTTAGAGCTTGGTACGATAGGCTTAGCTCATTTCTTAAAAATAATTTTGAAAGAGGAAAGGTTGACACTGCATGGTTCATCTTGCATGAGAAAAATGATTTTTTAATTGTTCAGATTTATGTTGATGATATAGTTTTTAGTTCAACTAATCAAAATCAGTGCAAGAGTTTCTTTGAGCTTATGCTAGGAGAATTTGTGATGAGTATGATGGGTGAATTGAAATACTTTCTGGCATTGCAAATCAAGCAGCAAAAGAATGGAATTCTCATTCATCAAGAGAAATATGCTAAGGATTTGTCAAAAGGTTCAAAATAGACAAAGCAAAGAGCATCAACACTCCCATGCATCCTTCTCAAGTTCTAGAAGCTGATGAAGATGGTGAAAGAGTTTATAGAAATTTTATAGAGGGATGATAGGCTTTCTACTCTGTCTTACTGCTAGTAGACCTGATCTACAATTAAGTGTAGGGATTTGTGCTAGATTTTAGGTTAATCCTAAATAGTCTCATCTAAATGCTATTAAAAGAATATTGAGATATTTAGTAGGTACCACTAATCTTCGTCTTTGGTACGAGAAAGATACTGCTTGCAATGTTACAGGTTATTGTGATGCTGACTTTGTTGGAGACAGAATTGAAAGGAAAAGCACCAGTGGTTATTGTTGCTTTCTGGGAAAATCGCTAATAACATGGTCGAGCAAGATGCAGAACATAATTACTCTATCAATTGCTAATGTTTGTCTGCTACAAACTATAGTACATAGATCTTATGGATCAAACAGTAGTTGGAAGATTTCAATATGAGGAATACCAAAATCCCTATCTTCTGTGACAACACTAGTGCAATCAATCTCACAAAGAATCACATTTAACATTCTAGATCTAAGTATTTAGATATTAAGCATCATTTCATAAAAGATCATGTTCAGAAAGGAGATATCGAGCTAAGGTTTATAAATACTAAAGGACAAATTGCTGATATCTTTACAAAACCCTTAGTTGAAGATCGTTTCTATCATCTGAGAAACCTTTTGAGCATGGCCAACTTCTAAATATGCATTAAAACTGCATTAATGCCACCCTCCTTAAGCTGTACTTAAAGCTAAGATTGCTGCTCTCGACTTTAGTTCCTTTCTAGAAAAGTCTTTCAAGGTCGTATATCTAAAGATGTTCAAAAAGAATGGTCAAAAGTGAATGAGAAAGATCTTTTCTGAAGGAATTGAGAATTGGTTCAGAAAGATGATTCAAAATGAACTCTTTGAGTATGAAGAATATGCAGTCTTAGTTGAGAAAGATGGGATCAGAATTAATTCAGATAGAAAAGTTTAGAATATTTTTATTCTAAAAATGACTTCCCTTACAAGATTAGAAGGGTCAAGTTACCAAAAGGATGACTCTTTCGTTGGTTGAGAAACCATTTTCAAAAGATGGTTGCCACTCTCATTAACATATTGACATCCTCTAACTGAGTAAGAAATAGATAGCCTTAATAAGATGTCGTTTTCTCCTTGAAAACCATTCATATCCTGTTAACCATTAGTTACCATCTTTAACCCTCATCCATCAAATCACTCTTTAACCAAAACCTTTCACTTTCCCCAAGCCACAGACAGAAACCTCTAACTATTCATCTTCTTCATTCAAAAACTTTCATCTTCATACTTCACTCTATACACCTAGCCTACACACATTTCCTTTTTCACTTTCAATCTTTTACCAATCCTTATCATCATGACCAAAAAGGGAGACTATAGGGTTCCTTACATCTTTGATGATGAAGAAATGCAAACTAGATTTCATACGCAATTCTTCATTGGGCCTATTGCGTTTGAAAGAAGTTTTGAGATGGAAAACTTTTTACCCCTTGCTCAGATTACAGAAGTTTTCGAGTTCCAAGAATGGAATAATTTTCTAAGGATTTCAGAAGATGTGTACATTGGAATAGTTACTACATTCTACAATACTCTTGCTATAGTTGTTGAAGACAACACATTTGTCAAGAGCATCATCGAAAACGTCGAGATCCAAGTGCTTCCTTCTAATCTTGTTCATATCACCAACAACCGAAATGAACGTGTTCTATGTAAAAGTGGTTCAAAACGGTGGGAGCTATAACATCCTTAATTTCTTGTCATGCTAAATTACCTTAGTAACCCTGAGTAATTAGGCACTTAATGAGAAATTATGAGATTAAGGCCTAATTAAGGGATTAATGATGTGTTTATGAGTTAATTAAAAGTCAAGAGAATACTTAATCAAGATTAGATAATCTCTAATTAAGCATGTCAGGGCCTTAATAACTTAATTAAACACCAATCACCCTTAATTAGCTTAATCGAGTTTAATTAAGGTTTATTAAGCTTAATCGTAAGATTAAATTTTGTTAATCATGTTCTTGCGTGTTAATCACTAATCCTTGCTTAATTATGTTAATCAAGTTGCAAGAGCACTTAATCACATGATTAAATTCAAATTTAGTCAACTAGGCAATAAAGTAAAGAATGATGTCACTAAAGCATAAAGTATTAGATAAGAGTACCTTATTTAAGAGTAAGTACTTGATTTGTTCCCCCATCATCCATTTTGTCTCCCTAAACCTTAATTAACACAAAATTAAGAAAATATCTCCCTCCCTCTCTCTATACAACGTACGGCCAACACACCCACATGTATGCACCTTCACCTCATTTTTCAACTTCTATTCTCTCTCTAAGTTTCCTACTCCTCCAACTTCTCTCTAAAATTCTCTCCTCTTCTTCTTCATCTTCTTCTTCCATTCCTCACCTTCATAACTGAACCTTCTTCACTTAGCCCTTGAAAGACCATATTTTTTGGTATTTGAAGAAGAGATTCAAACATTACAAGCTTCATTTTCAAGAGAACTTAAGAGCTTCTCTTTCCTCCTTGCAAAACCGCCACCATCTTCAAGGAAAGTACCACTATCATCTTCTTCTTCTCTTGTTGTAGTGCCATTTTTAAGTAGAGATAGTGATCTTCACTCTTTTACTTTGTTTGCTCAAGAAATCTTGAAGCTTGGTTCTTCTCATAACTAAGATATTCAAGTGAAAACTTGAGAAGATTTTTCAAGCTCTTCATGAGCAAAAGTTTCTACTTTTGCTAAAATATGTTAATGTTCTTCTTTAAGTGTTCTTGATGTTTCTACTTTTGGTAAAATATGTTCATGCTCTTCTTCACAAGTGTTCTTGACCCTTTGAAAGTTTCTCACTCTAAATGCTTTAAAGTTCCTATTTTGAATGCTTGATGCATGAGATCTTGATGCTCTTGGTGGTGTTGAGTTGAAAGTTGTCTTCTTTATCATTTTTCTATTGAGTTGACATGACTAAAATCATTCTTGATGCTTGAAGCTTCAAAAAGTTTGCTTCTTGATACTTTAAAGGTGGCGCAACCTTTGTGCTTCCATAAAGTTTCATTTTCTCTTATCTTAAAGACAAGAATAAGTGTAAAGTTCAAGTCTTCTTGGATCTTGGAAACTTTTTAAGTTATAAAGTAAGAACTTGCCTCTTTATATTTTAATAACAGACTCTTAAATGTAAAGTTTTAAGCTTTAACGAGGAATTGTTACGTTTTAGTTATAAAAGTGTTAACTTGCAACTTCTAGTTCATAAAGTTTGTATCTTGAGTCAAAATAATTCATACAGTGTTGAACTTCCTTTTAGAAATGATTCTTTTAAATTATGAGACAACTTTAAATCATAAAGTTGAGACCTTGATAGTCTTAGAATAAATAAAAGTGCCAATTTTCATAAATAACAAGACTTTTTAGTTCAAAGGCTAGTATCTTGTATCATTATTCCATAAAGTTTAATCTTTAAGACAAAAATATAATTTTAGAGGCACTTACTTTCATAAAGAATAAAACTTTATGACTACTTTATAAAGAATGATAGCTTTTATATTATTTAAGATAAGACCTTGTTATGTTAATAATAAAAGCTTGAAACTTTGCAGCTTAGATAAGTTAAAAATCATCCTTGGTGATTAGTGAATATGGTATTGTTGGGTTCATGAATAAGGTTATGCTTTGTCATGAGCCAAGGATTAGAGGGATCTCAGACTCCTTGGGAACAGAAGTATGATTAGGGCATCTGAACATACTATGAACCTAGGAATCACTAAGTGTACTATCTCAAGGAAAGGAAACAATCATTTAACTTAATTCGAACAAGTGTTCCATAAGATATGAACTCAAGTAAAGAGTAATTTCACATCAGAACTAAGCAACTAAAAAACCACATACATATATTTTAACTATGTGATTTTCTCATGGGTAACCATGGGAAATCATATGATAATTCATAAGATTCTTCACAGAGAATAACACAACTATGAACTCCTCTAGGGTATGAATGTATGATGCTATTCGGCATGATGAATGACAAATTTGATTGAGGTTTGTCTCATGATTGAATGATTAGTGAAATGGTATGATGGACTATAGGTTGAAAGTTTTATGATTGGCATTTTGGGGAAGCTCCAGTCTAGCCGTTGTGCTATCGGATTTCTATCAAAATTATGGACTTAGTCATATCATTGCATGTGTCTAGTCAAAGGAGTATTATGCATTTAAAGTATAATGATAAGAAAAGAAATAATGGGATATGACCCTTTAATCACTTTGGTAAGGGAAGTGAGAGACGTCGATCCACAAAGACTTACGAAACTTCTATGAGGGAAGCAAGGGTGATATGGAGGACCTTCTAACTTAGAGGTATCCAATATCAGCTTAGTCGGATTTGGTTAGTACTGTATGTCCAAAAGCAGTCTATTTCAAAGGAAAAGTAAAGAATGTTAAGCACATGCTAAAAATAAAAGTAAAGTCAAGTATAACCATGGTTAAGTCTATGATGATGCGTGTCTTTGCATGTACTTATATTGTCCATTTGCATTATGAATGTTTATTCTATGCTTTAGTATGTATGTTTAGTTATGATGCTAAGTTTAAAAGCAACCCACTTCGAGGCTTAAGTTTTCAAAATCATTAAAATTGAACTTATATCTGTCCACTATTTTTATAATTAAACCCGAAGTGGCTGGGAAGATGACGATGACACAGTGTTTGTCTAGTCACAATCCTATTAAGAAATTTAGCATTCCTCACTCCTACGTCTCCGTATCGTCTTTAGAGGATGTCGGCATCGGGCACAGTGGTGATTTTCGTTGAGTTCCCAGTGATGCATTGGCACTTCGACTCGGTGCTGAATGCATTTGTGCTGACTGCTTAGGCAACGATGCGGGTCTATATGTTCCATAGCCACTAATTTTGTGCACCTTTGATGAGTCCATTTTTCCACCCTCACAAGCCATTCGAGGACATTACCACAGATGACATCTGTTTGCCTTTTCATCCTCCAAGGTACCTGATGGATAAGGATTCTGACTTTGACACTCGGTTGATGCCGATTGCTTTGTTAGAGACGGATACTTCTGAGTCGTCATACCCGACTTATTCCGTGAAATCCTACTGTTCGGAGCCGTCTTAGCCTTTGGTGATTCGCCTATCTTCCAATTCTTCTGCTTCATCTGTTGGCTCAGCTCCAACCTCGATTCACAGTCGTGGGTTCATCCATACCCGTACTGTGCTTCATGGCCGTGGGCGTGCCCGAGGAGGAGGATGCGGTGATGTTGCTCCCAGTGGATTCGAGAACGGTTTCCTCCTACCAGACGAGTGATATGGTGATTGCATACGGAGTTGAGCACGAGGATAGCCCTTTTTGGTTGTAACTAGGGTTATCATTTTCTTTCGGCATGTATGGGTGGATGGGATTTCCTTTGTATTTCCTTTGCAAATGTATTTGTTAGGTTTCTTTTGTAGGGCTGACAGTAGATATCGGACCCCTTATATGACTATTATGACTCTTAGTATTATTATATCAACTATGAATGGCTATGGAATGAATGTTATGATTATCTAAGTTGTTATTATTCTTGTTGCTTTTGTTATTATTATTCGTACTTTATGTATGAGATAGCGATGTTTATATTATGCGTTCACGATGAGTTTATGGCTCTTGGTTTTCAAAATAGTTTATTTGCGATTGTTTTTAAAAAAAAAATTTACCCGTATTTTAATATAAAAGTATTTTCAAACGGTAATGCTAGTTTTGCGAGCAAAAATAACAACTAGTAATTCCATAATATGACTTAAGCATAGTATGGGACTATTAGGGTGTTACAGGAGTAGCTTGGCACTAGCAAAGAGGATGTCTCTGAGGTTCTTACAGGCCGAAGAGACATTCAAGTAAGAAACATTCGCACATCCTCCTCCTTTTAGATGTTAGAGCCATTTATTCTGTAGTCCAACATACAATGCTTCCCAGAATAGGTAACATTGATGTGATATGTAACATCCTCAATTTCATATCATGTTAAATTACCTCAGTACCCCTGAGTAATTAGGCACTTAATGAGAAATTATGAGATTAAGGCTTAATTAAGGGGTTAACGAAGAGTTTATGAGTTAACTCGGATGAGAAAAGTCAAGAGAATGCTTAATCGAGATTAAATGATCTCTAATTAAGCAAGTCAGAGCCTTTATAGCTTAATTAAGTACTAATCATCCCTAATTAGTTTAATTGCTAGATTAATTTGTTAATCATGTTCTTGCGTGTTAATCACTAATCCTTGCTTAATCATCTTAATTAAGTTGTATGAGCACCTAATCACATGATTAAATTCAAATTTAGTCAACTAGACAATAAAGTAAAAAAATGATGTCATAAAAGTATAAAGCATAAGACAAGAGTGCTTTATGTAAGAGTTAGTACATGCTTTGTTCCCCTATCGTTCAATTTGTTCCCTTAAACTTTAATTAACACAAAATTAAAAAAATATTTCCCTCTTTCCCCTTTATGTTAAATGCCACTTTCTCTCTCCCTGCTCTCATCCATTTTCATTTTCATACTTTCATTTTCTCTCTAAGTTTCCTACTCCTCCAACTTCTCTCTAAAATTCTCTCTTCTTTTTCTTTTTCATCTTCTTCTTCCTTTCTGCACCACCACCATCCAAAACCTCTACTTAGCCCTTCAAGGACCTTATCTTTGGGTCTTTGGATACAACATCAAAACACTACAACATCTATTTTCATAAGATCTCAAGAATTTCTCCTTCCACCAAGCCAAACCGCCACCATCATCACCAAGAGGAGCCATCATCTTCTTCTTCTCCTTCCTTGTTGTAGTGCCATTTTGATAAGGAGATCGTGATCTTCATCTTTTTCATTTTGTTTGCTCAAGAAAGCTTGGAGCATGGTTCTTTCATGAGCAAGATCTCTAAGTAAAAAATTGAGAAAATCCTTCATGCTCTTCAAGAGCAAAAGTTCCCATTTTTGGAAAAATATGTTCTTGTTATTCTTCAAGTATTCTTGATGTTTCTACTTTTGGCAAAATATGTTCATGTTCTTATTCTTGAGTGTTCTTGGTGGTATCTTGCTTAAAGTTGCTCTTTTTCTTATGATGAGTTTATAATTAGAAAAGTTTCATCTTTACATATTTTTCATGATTTGATAAGACTATGAACATCCTAAAAGCTTAAAACTTTAAAAAGTTCGCTTCTTGATTCCTTAAAAGTGATGCAACTTTTAAGCTTCCATAAAGTTTTGTTTTGTTTTATTTTGAAGGCAAGAATACATGTAAAAGTCTAAGCTTTTTGGAATAATAAGCCTTTTTAAGTTAGAAAAATGATATCTTATCACTTAATGCTTTAGAAATCAAACCTTAAAGAAAAGACCTTTCATAAAGTTTCAAACTTAATCAAGAATGAGACCTTTAAGTCATAAAAGTGTTGTTTTGTAATATCTAATTCATAAAGTTTAGATCTTGAACCAAAACAATGCTAAAAGGTGTTAACTTTTATAAAGATCAAGACTTTTTAATCTTAAAGTTAATGTTTCGTATCACTAGTTGATAAAGTAGGAACCTTTTTAATGTAGAGACAACTTTAAGCCATAAAGTTGAGACCTTGATGGTCTTAAAATAATTAAATGAGTCAACTTTCATAAAGAACAAGACTTTTTATTTAAAAAACTAGTAACTTGTATCATTATTTCATAAAGATCTAATCTTTAAGATAAGAGCTTAATGTTTAAGGCACTTACTTTCATAAAGAATAAAACTTTATGACTATTTTATAAGAATGATAACTTTTATAACATTTAATATAAGATCTTGTTAGATTAGTGATAAAAGCTTGAAATTTTGTAACTTGGTTAAGTTAAAAATCACCCTTGGTGTTTAGTGAACATGGTGTTACTGGGTTCATGATGTGGTTATGTGTTGTCATGACCCAAGGATTAGAGGGATCTCGAACTCTTTGGGAACAAAAGGATGATTAGGGCCTCTGAGCATACCATGAACCTAGGAATCACTAAGTGCACCATCTCAAGGAAAGGAAACAATCGCTGAACTTAATTAATTTGAGCAAGTGTTCCATAAGACATGAACTCAAGTAAAGAATAATTTCATATGAGAACAAAGTAACTAAAAGACCCCACACATATATCTTTACTAGATGATTCTCTCATGGGTAACTATGAGAAATCATGTGATGATTCATAAGATTCTTCACAAAGATTAACACAATTATAAATCCCTTTAGGGTATGAATGTATGATGCCATTCGGCATGATAAATGACAAGTTTGATTGAGCTCTGTCTCATGATTGAATGATGAGTATGATAATACGATATAGATATGACGAACTGCTGGTTGAAAGTTGATGATTGGCATTTGGAGAAGCTTCGATCTAGCCGTTATGATGCCAGATTTCCGTCAAAATTATGGATTTAGTCATATCATTGCATGTGTCTAGTCAAAGAAGAACTATGCATGTAAAGTATAATGATAAGAAACGAAAGAATGGGACATGACCCTTCGATCACTTCCGGGAATTGAGAGACAGCAATCCACAAGGAACCTCGATGAGGGAGGTAAGGGTGACATGGAAGACCCTCTAACTTAGAGGTAATCAATATCGGCTTAGTCTAATTTGGTTAGTACTACATGATGATGGTCACAGAATAAGCTCATGTCAAAAAGCAATCTATTTCAAATGAAATGTAAAAGAATGTTAAGCATGTGCTAAAAACGAAAGTCAAAGTAGGACCATGATCAAGTTGATGAATTGCATAGTCATGCATATTATCACATTCTTTGTGGCATTGTGAATGTTTATTATGTATATTAGTATGTATGCCTATGTATGACATTACGGATATGATGATTAATTTAAAAGCAACCCACTTCGGGATTTATGTATTTTGAAACTATTAAAATTGAACCGATACCTGTCCACTATCTTTATATTAAACTCAAAGTGGCTGGGACAGTGACGATGATACTGTGTTTGTCTAGTAGCGATCCTATTGAGAAATTTAGTATTTCTCACTCCTACATTTCCGTGTCATCTTCAGAGGATACCGGCGTCGGGCATGATGGTGATTTTGTTGAGTTCCCAGTGATGCATTGGCACTTTGACCCGGTGGTAAATGCATCTATGATGACTGCTCAGGCAGTGATACGAGTCTACATGTTCCATAGCTGCTAGTTCCGTGCACTAGTGATGAGTCCATTTTTCCACCCTCATGAGCCGTTCGAGGGCATCACTATGGATGATGTTCGCCCGTCTTTCCATCCTCCGAGGTACCCCACTAACGGAGATTCTGACTTGGACACCTACCTGACACCGACAGTTTTGTTTGATTCAAAATCGTCCTATCTGAGCTACTACATGGAGACAAACCCATCTGGGCTTTCCTTCTCGTCCATGATTCGCCTGTCTTTCAATTCGTCTTCTTCTTCAGCAACCCCTCATCGCACTCCACCCCCAGTTTGTGATCGCGAGTTCATTCGTACTTGTGCCGTGTCTCGTGGGCATGGCCGTGCTTGAGGAAGACAACGTGGTGATGTTTCTCCCAGTGGATTCGGGAATGGCTACCTCCTGCCAGATGAGTGAGGTGTTGATTGGCATGCGGAGCGGAGCATGAGGATAGCCCCTTTTTGGTTGTAGCGAAGGTTATCATTTTCTTTCATCAAGTATGGGCGGATTGGGATTTCTTATGAATTTCCTTTTATCATGTATTTCGTTAGGTTATTTTGTAGGGCTAATAGTAGGTATCGGACCTATCATTATCTTTGTGTATGACTGCTGCTATTATTACTATTATATTAACTATGGGATGGGTATGGAATGAATGTTATCTTTATCTAAGATTGTGGTTATTCTCATTGCTTCTATTTATGTTAAATGCGCTGTATGAAGGAGATAGCAACGTTTGTATTACACGTTCATGATGTACTCATGGCTCTTGATTTCAAAAACGGTTTATTCGTTATTGTTCAAAAAAAAATTTACCCCTATTTTCGTCAAAAAGTAATTTCTAAAAGGTAATGTTAGTTCCACGAACAAAAGTAATAACTAGTAATTCCACAATATGACTTAAGTATAGAATGGAACTATTAGGGTGTTACATGGTAACTGAGGTAAACCACATGGTCATATTCTGGCTCTTGTCTAGAAAGAAGATAAATTTGGTTTGGTTGATCTTTGACTACATGTTCTCTGCTATGGATAATGCTAGAAGTAACCATGCTGCTCTGCCTTATGGTATGCTCCTGACTCGTATTTTTGAGAGAGCACAACTTCCTGTTGATGGACATAGGAAAGATGAGAAACGCCCTGCCACCACCATGAAGACATTTTCCATAATAGGTCTAAAACCTCAAGGCTATGAGAAGGAATAGAAAAAGAAGGACCAAAAGAAAAATCAAGCCCCTTTCCAGAAAGATAAATCCAAACTTTCTGAAGAGGTGAGGAAAAAGAAGAGATAGGAAAGAAATCTATCTCCTGAGCTTAACAAAAGAAGACTACTGAAGCTTGCTAAATCCTCCTCCTCAAGTGAAGAAACTGAAACATCAGCTATTGTTGCTGAACTAGTAAATGCTATTGCACCAACAAAAGTTGCACAAAAATCCTCCAAACCAAGAGAAAAAGGGATTACAATTAGGGAACAACCTCCTCAAAGGTAGCTAAAGCAACCTGAAGCTGAAGCTTCAGATAAGGATGAGGACCTTGAAATCAGAAGGAAAAGGAATAATCCTATGAAGAAGGCCCCTGTACAACCTTTTGGTGAATCTACTCTATCTCCTATCAAAAGAGCTTTGCTTGAATCAGATCAAGATAGATTAAGAATAGATGCATGGCTGCAAAGGCAAAAGGACAAGGTTACTAGAGTTGGTGGCTCTGTTAGAGGTGTAAGAAGTGTAACACCCTAATAATACCACACTATACTTAAGTCATTTTATGGTATTATTAGTTGTTACTTTTAACTAGCGAAAGTTCTCATAGTTGAAATTAGCATAATATATGAAAATAATTTGTAATTTTTTTTCTTTTTATAAAACCTTTATGCTTGAAAACTGAGCCGTTAAACGCTTACTTACTCACATAAATATGGATGTTATTTCTATTATCATGAAGTTACTAGAAAAACGTATGACAAAATTGAAATAACAAAACATAATACCTTAAGCCAATAACGTAATCATAGATAATCAACAGTCATCATTACATTAATAATTATCACATATGTAATAGGTCAAATTAAGTAGCATGACTTCCCACATGCTCTTAAGTATACATAAATTGCCCAACTAGGGCTCTCAAGAAGGTGAAAACATTATACTACTATCTCAATCCTCCTTATCTAGGTAAAGAAACATGACAACTCCTCGTCTTATCTAGTCAGGTACCATCAGAAGTGCTACCATGGATGCCATCAGCTCCACCTAAAGATGGCATGGAAATGTAGGAGTGAGAAATACAATATTTCTTAGTAGGATCCCAACTAGACCATTAATATATCATCGTCATCGTCCCAGCCACTTCGGGTTTAATCATTAAAATAGTGAGCATACATAGATTCCATTTTCAAAGGCTTAAAAACATAGGTTCCCGAAGCGGGTTTCTTTAATCTTCCTCATATAAACATAATGTAAAGAAACTCAAAGCTACAATATAAGAGCATAGTATAAATATTCATGACCATACAAATGAGAGAATAAAGATGCATGTACATTCAAGTAACTTCTTAGACTAGACCAAAGTCTTTCTTTAACTTTACTTTCATATTTAGCACATGCTTAGCATTCTTTACTTTTCCTTTGAAATAGATTACTTTTGGACATGAGCTCATTCCGTGATCGTCTTCAGATAGTACTAACCAAATCAGATTAAGCTGATATTGGTTACTTCTAAGTTAGCGAGTCCTCCATGTTATCCCCCATAGAGGTTCTTTGAGTCTTTATCGATCACTGACTCTCACTTCGCTTACCAAAGTGATTAAAGAATCATATCCCATTCTTTCTTTTCTTATCATTATACTTTACATGCATAGTACTTCTTTGACAAGACATATGCAATAATATGACTAAATCCATAATTTTGATCAAAATCCGGTAGCATGACGGCTAACCCAGAGCTTCCCCAAAATGCCAATCGTAACATTTTCAACCAACAGTCTGTTATATCCATCTTATATCATCACACTAATTATTCAATCATGAGACAATACTCAAACAAACTTGTCATACATCATGGCATATGGCACCATACATTCATATCTTAAAGGGTTCATAGTTGTGTTATTCTTTGTGGAAAGTCTTATGAGCTAACATATGATTTCCCATGGTTACTCATGAGATAATCACATAGTTAAAATAAATGTGTATGTTGTCTTTTAGTTACTTAGTCCTTATGTGAAATTACTCTTTACTTGTGCACATGTCTTATGGAGCACTTGTTCAAATTAACAAAGTTAGGTAATTATTTCCTTTCCTTGAGATAGTGTACTTAGTGATTCTTAGGTTTATGATATGTTCAGAGGCCCTAATCATACTTCTGTTTCCAAGGATTTCGAGATCCTTCTAATCCTTGGGTCAAGATAACACATAACTACACTCATAAACCCAACAACACCACATTCACTAATCACCAAGGGTTATTTTTTGACTCATTTAAGTTGCAAAGTTTCAAGCTTTTATCATTAACATAACAAGATCTTACCTTAAATGTTATAAAACTTATCATTCTTTATAAAGTAATTATAATGTTTCATTCTTTAAGAAAGTATGTGCCTATAAAATTATGCTCCTGTAAAAATTCATCGTCTTTTAATTAATGATACAAGATATTAGCTTTAGAACTAAAAGGTCTTGTTCTTTATAAAAGTTAACACTTTTAATTATTCTAAGACCAACAAGGTATCAACTTTATGAGTTAAAGTTGTCTTAAAGTTTTAAAAGATTCTTTCTTATGAAAGTTTGACACTTTATACAATGTTTTTAATTCAAGACTTAACAAGAATAGAGTTACAAGTTGACATTTTATGACTTAAAGTTATATTCTTTGTTAAAGTTTTTAAGCTTTATGAAAGGTCTTGTATTCAAGATTCCATTTTTAAGACACAAAGTGACAAGTTTTCATTTTTTAGACTTAGAAAGATTCATGTTCCAACAAGATTAAACTTTTACACAAATTCTCATCTTCAAAAAGAACAAAATTGAACTTTAAGGGAGCATACATAGTTCGTCACTTTACATGCATCAAGAAACAAACTTTTTAAAACTTTATGCTTTTAAGAATGTTCATAGTCTTATGAAGTCATGAAAAATACGTAAAGATGAGAACTTTTCCACTCATAAGCTCATTATAAGAAAACGAAGAAACTTTAAACAAAATACCACCAAGAACTTCTTTCTTTTTCAAACAACTCACAATAAACATCAAGATCTCATGCTTTAATAAACAAAAATAGAAACTTTGAGGCATTGAGGAAGCAAACTTTCAAATAACCAAGAACAATTCATGAAGAAGAATATGAACACTTTTTGCTAAAAATGTAAACTTTTGCTCATGAAGAGTATGAGAGTTTTTCTGAAGCTTTCACTCAAAGATCTTGGTCATGAGAGGAGCCAAGCTTCAAGCTTTCTTGAGTCAACAAAAGAGACGAGTAGAGATCACTAACTAAAGTGAAAAGTAGCATCCTAGCAAGAGAAGAAGAAGATGAAGAGTCCTCCTTGGGGGTTGATGGTGGCAGTTTTGAATGAGAAAGGAGAGAGCTCTTGAGATCTTATGAAAATGGAGCTTGTAGTATGTAGATCTTGTCTCCAAAGACCAAAAGATGTGGTCTTTGAAGAATTTGGTAAAGAAAGTTTGGTTATGGAGGTGGAGAATGATGAAGAAGATGAAAAAGAAGAAGAGGAAATATAAAGAAAGATTGTAGAGTTTGAGAGCTTAGAGAGAGAATAAAAGCTTGCAAATGAAAAATGAGTATGGGTGTGTGTGTGCATGTGTATGGCTGTAGGCTTCTTAAGGGTGAGAGGAAGATATTTTGTGTTATCTTATGTTAATGAGTGACTAAGGGGACAAATTGGATGATAGGGGAGACAAAACATAGTCAACTCTTACATAAAGTAGTCTTGTCTACATCATTCTTTACTTTATTATCTAGTTGACTAAATTTGAATTTTAATGATGTGATTAAGTACTCTTGCAAGTTAATCAACTTGATTAAGTAAGAATTAGTGAATAACACACAAGAACATGATTAAGAAAATTAAATTTATAATTAAGCTTAATTATACTTAATTAAACTTGATTAAGTTAATTATTGGTGATTAGTGCTTAATTAAGGCATTAAGAGTTTGATTCACTTAATTAAAGATTCTCTAATCTTAATTAAGCATTCTCTTAATTTTCTCTACTAAATTGTCACATAAATTCTTTAATTAAGCCTTAATCTTTTAATTTCTCATTAAGTGCTAATTACTCGGGAGTACTGAGATAATTTAGCACGAAGGGAAAATGAGGATGTTACAAGAAGTTCTCTACAACTTTGGAAGTAGAACAAGACTACATTGTCATTGAAAATGTCAATGCACTTGCTAAGATGAGAAGGATTATTCTACCTTCTAAAGAACCTATAAGAAGATCAACACAGCCTGTTATACCTCCATCAAGCTTGCTACTGATTCCTTTCACTCAAGAAGGATCTCTGATTCAAAGAGCTGAAATAGCACCAGAAGGAGCTGAGCTAAAAAGGACACTTGTGCTAATAGTAGAAAATGAACCTGCTGTTGCTAAATCCGAAACTGTACCTCAAAACACTCCAATGCCCCAACCAACCATTGCCACTATATCTCAAGAAAATGCTGCAACCCCTATCACTACTCAAACCTTATTGCTATTGCCCTTAACTCCAAGATATGATAGAATAACTAGTTCAGCTGTCCTTGAACCCCAAGCATCCTCAGCTAGCCAAAGCCAGCATATAGTGAAATTGCTTTATGGAGCCCCTTCATCTGCTAAAGTCTTTCTAGATGCTGCTAAAATTCAGATGGATCTACTACTGGCCAATCAACATTCTATCATGGCAAATCAAGCAGAACTTTAGTCTTATCAGCCAAGGTTTGAGAGAAGGATGGATAGGATGAAAAATCTTCTATTGCAGATTTTGAAGACACTCTAGCAAGGAGAAGGCAATCCATGATAGCTCTTCTATGATCCTACATCTTCATTTCTTTTGATGATTTCAAAGGGGGAAAAAGAAAATATTCAAGAAAAACTTAAGCTTAAAGGAGAAGCATATAGTTAGGGGGAGCACATTGTAACATGTCATATTAGTCTTAGGACTCATTTTCTCATATAATCTCCGGGCAAACAAGAAACATTTAATTTCCTCCATTATCTTTAAACTATCTTTACATATTTCTAAACAATTTATCGTATGATTATGGATATCACTTTAATGCTCTATCTTTCTGATAATTATACCTTAGTATCCAATGATTTAATCTTTTATCTCTAGCAGTACATCATATGTTTGATACCATATCTCTCTAATACTCAAGTAACCTATGTATTATTGAATGCTCTGATACTATGATTATTTTATTTGCCAAATGGTTGTTTCAGCTAAATGATATTGGTGTGTTTGTTCTGAACTGAACACTCTTGTTTGTTGAGAATTTTGTATGACTAAGATCTATTTTTTGATAGTCATTACTCTCTAATTGATTGCTCTGTTTATCTATGTAATAACTGAAAAATTTGCATCTTTGCTCTAATACACTCACACTTATCTAAAGTTGTCAAAATACATTGTGACTTTATGTGTTATAGGAATCCAATGCCACCTACACTTCAAATTTGTCAACACCTACACTTCAAATTTGTCAAAAACCATTTGGGTTGAAAAAGGATTCAATCTATATTCTCTCTAGTTTCTTTTCTGAAGTTTCTGGTTATCATGACTTTGTCTATTTCACTTTAGAAAGTAACTTGTTTCGAATAAGAAATCGTATATTTTTAAGCAAGACCTTTTCTTAAATAATAGATTTGCTATCGTCATAAAAGGGGAGATTGTGAGCTTTAATGCCCAACTGAAATAGTATCGCATTTTTAGACATTTCAAGTGTTAAGGTTTTGATGAATACGAAATCAAAAATTAAATAATTCTTTTAGAACATAAATGATTTGGTTTATCTAAATACATAAATATATGAGTAAAAATATTCTACTTTGAACCAACATGATTTGTGTACAGATCAAAGCATCTAAATCCATGGTACTTCACTTGAATATTATACTGGAATAACCGCTTTGTTTTCTATTTGTTTACTCACCGTGGAATGAGTTAGAAAGTTCAGAAGGATAGTGATTTAGCACACCAGAAAGGATGAATATGCCATGAGAAGGATCACATTACACTCAGAAGAGTGACTCTGCCCAAAAAGATGATTATCAGAAACATACTTCTCATAAAGTACCTCACCTAGAAAGCTTCTTCCATATGCTTCTCTGATAAATTGAAAAAGTCAAACATGATTTGACATAATGGAAAAGGAGCTCTAGCAAGTCTGAAAAGTAGGTGGAGACTTCAACGCTATTTCCTTTCTGTGCTATCTCTACTTGTGGAAGAAGAAAGCTGCATCTTCTCTCTTCGATTATAGACCAGTGGATTCTTGTAGCACAAGGCCCAAGATCTACAAGCTTCAACGGTAACATCTTGAACTCTATATAAAGCTGGAATACGATGAAGAAAGTGGTGATACTACTCAAATATTTCAAGCAAAAAATATTTCATTCTTCAAACCTTCACAACTTCCTGATACTCTAGGAAATTACTCATAGTAACTTCTGTTTCTAAATCTTCTCTACTGGATTGTATTAGATAACATTCTCTCATTGAGAATTTAGAGAAGTCACACATTGTTCATATTTGATCAATACTCTGTAACGAGCTTTTAGTGTGAGACCAAACACAAACCACTTTTTATAAAATTTCTTATATTCTGACCCGTTAGTGGTCATTGTAGAAACTTAGAGAGGCTAGGATAAACACTACTCAATTGTAAAGCTTGGAGAGGCTAGAGAAAGATTACTCAACTATAAAGGCTTGGAGAGGCTTGGAAAAGAATACTCGATATATAAAAATCTCAATGAAGAGTTGGGGACTGGACATAGGCACTTGCTTAGCTGAACCACGATAAACCTTGCTACGTGATCTCTCAATCTTTTTCTCTTTATTAACTATCTTCATTCCATTTTAAATCCTATGCATCTTTTAGAATCATTCAAAAGTATTTCTGATCAAAGTTGATAATTATTAGTTTTAATCACATCACTTCTACATTCCAAGTCAAGGACTTAAGAAAGTTGTTTAAAAGTTTTTTTTACAAGTTAAAATTAACAAGTGAAGACACGATTCAACCCCCCTTCTTGTGTCATCTCGTCTTACAGAATATACAGCCGTAATAGTAATGAGAAGATTAGAAGTACAAATGCTTATTACATGTATGTCTTTTTTGCCAGTTAGAACTTCATAGACTTCCTCTTCGATGGCTTCAAGTTGTTCACACCATTTGGCACCACCTCTACACAGGACAACTTCATAACGTGTGTTGGTAATATGGACAAGATTAGAAGGAAGCACTTGGATCTCAAAGATTCCAATGATGCTCTTTAGAGATGTGTTGTCTTCATCAACTGGAGCAAGGGTATTGTAGAAAGCAACAACCAACCCAATGTAGACATCCTCAAAGATGCTCAGGAAATCATTCCACCCTTAGAACTCGAATATTTTAACAATCTGAGGGAGCGAAGAGAAATTTTCCATGGCAAAACTCCTTCCTAAGGCAATGAGTCTGATGAAAATGTTTTTGTAGAAGTTTGTCTACATTTTGTCATCATCAAATATTCTAGGAATGTTGTAATCTCCCTTTTTTGCCATGATGGTTTGAAATGGTAGAATATTGAAAATGAGGAGGGAATGTATATAGGCTAGGTGTATAGAGAGAAGTGTGAAGGTAAAAGGTCTTTGAATAAAGAAGATGAACAGTGTGAGGTTTTTCTCTGTAACTTGGTTAGTGAAAGGTTTAAATGAGAAGTTGATGTGATAAGTGAGCATCAGTGAGGGTAACTAATGGTTAAAGCATATGAATAGTTTTCAAAAGTGAAAATGACATTGTTCGAGTCTCTTTATTTTCCCGTTTGTTTGGATGGTGTCATCGTGGCATGAGAAGAAATAACCAATTAACCTACATTTAAAAAAAGATTTCTAATCAGAGATAATAACCAACTTTCTAGAACAAGGACCTTTTGTAACACCCTACTAATGTCATGCTATGCTTAAGTCATTTTATGGCATTACTAGTTGTTACTCTTATCTAACGGAAGTTCTTATCTTTGAAATTAGCATAATATACAAAAATAGCATATAAATTTCTTTTTTCTTGTAAAACCTTTACGCTTGAAAACTGAGCCTTTAAACGCTTACCTACTTGTGTACATATGAACATTGTTCTTCATATTGCTGAGTTACTAATAAGACATATGACAAAATGGAAGCAACATAACATAATACATTAAGCCAAGAATGTAGTCATAGATAATCAAGGTCATCATTACATTTAATAGGTATCACATATGTAATAGGTTAAATTAAGCAACATGACTTCCTACATGCTCTTAATTACACATAAACTACCCAACTAGGGCTCTTAAGAAAAATAAAAATGCTATGCTACTATCTCAATCCTCCTTAGCTAGGTGAAGAAACATGGCAGCTCCTCGTCTTATCCGGTCGGGTACCATCAGAAGTGCTACCATGGATGCCATCAGCTCCATCTAAAGACGACACGGAAACTAGGAGTGAGAAATACAAGATTTCTCAATAGGATCACGACTAGACAAACATTGTGTCGTCGTCATCGTCCTAGTCACTTCGGGTTTAATTATAAAAATAGTGGATAGATATCGGTTCAATTTTAATAGTTTCAGAAAACGTAAGTCCCGAAGCATGTTACTTTTAACTTTATCATCGTATCCATAGTGTCATACATCAGTATACATGCTAATAATATACATAATAAATATTCATAATGCACATAAGGAATATAATAACATGCATGACTATGCAACTCATCAACTTGACCATGGTTCTACTTTGACTTTTGTTTTTAGCACGTTCTTAGCATTCTTTTACTTTCCTTTGAAATAGACTGCTTTTTGACATGAGCTCATTCCGTGACCGTTGTCACGCAGTACTAAACCAAATTAGACTAAGCCAATATTGATTACCTCTAAGTTAGAGGGTCCTCTATGTCACCCTTGCCTCCCTCATAGAGTTTCCTTGTGGATCACCGTCTTTCACTTCCCAGAAGTGATCGAGGGGTCATATCACATTGTTTCTTTTCTTATCATTATACATTACATGCATAATACTTCTTTGACTAGACACATGCAATGATATGACTAAGTCCATAATTTTGACGAAAATTCGGCAGCATAACGGCTAGACTGGAGCTTCCCCCAAAATGCCAATCACAAGCTTTCAACCAATATTTTATCATATCACAATAATCAATCAATCATGAGACAAAGCTCAATCCAACTCATCATTCATCATGCCGGATGGCATCATACATTCATACCCTAAAGGGTGTTCATAGTTGCGCTATTCTTTGTAAAGAGTATTATGAATCATCATATGATTTCTCGTGGTTACCCATGAGAGAATCACACAGTTCAGATATGTGTATGTGGTCTTTTAGTAACTTAGCTCTCATACGAAATTATTCTTTACTTTAGTTCATGTCTTATGGAACACTTATTCAAATTAATTAAGTTAAATGATTGTTTCTTTTCCTTGAGATAGTGCACTTAGTGATTACTAGGTTCATGGTATGCTCAGAGGCCCTAATCACACCTCTGTTCCCGATGAGTTCGAGATCCCTCTAATCCTTGGGTTATGATAATGCATAACCACATCATGAACCCAACAACACCATGTTCACTAATCACTAGGGGTGATTTTTAACTTATTCAACTTACAAAGTTTTAAGCTTTCATTAATAACATATCAAGGTTTTACCTTAAACGTTATTAAAGTTATCATCCTTTATAAAGTAGTCATAAAGTTTTATTCTTTATGAAAGTAAGTCCCTCTAAAATTAAGCACTTGTCTTAAAAATTAGATCCTTATGTAATAATGATACAAGTTACTAGCTTTTTAACTAAAAAGTCTTGTTCTTTATAAAAGTTAACACCTTTTTCCATTGTTATGGTTCAAGATCTAAACTTTGTGAATTAAATGTTATAAAAACAGTACTTTTATGACTTAAAGATCTCATTTTTTATTAAAGTTTGAAACTTTATGAAAGGTCCTTTCTTTAAGGTTTGATTTCTAAGACATTAGTGATAAGATATCATTTCTCTAACTCTAAAAGGCTTATTGTACTAAAAAGCTTAGACTTTTACATGTATTTTTGTCTTCAAACAAAACAAAAGAAGACTTTAAGATGGCACTAAAACTTGTGCCACTTTTTATGTATCAAGAAGCAAACTTTTTAAAGTTTAAAGCTTTTAGAATGTTCATAGTCTTATTAAATCATGAAAAACATAAAAAGATAAGGCTTTTCTAATCATCAACTCTTTATAAGAAAGGAAACAACTTTAAACAAGATACCATCAAGAATACTCAATAATAAAAACATATTTTCCTAAAGTAGAAATATCAAGAACACTTGAAGAACAACAAGAACATATTTTTCCAAAGGTAGAAACATCAAGAACACATTTTTCCAAAAGTAGAAACATTAAAAACACTTGAAGAATAACAAGAACATATTTTTCCAAAAGTGGAAACATTAAGAACACTTGAAGAACAACAAGAACATATTTTTCTAAAAGTGAAAGCTTTTGCTCTTGAAGAGCATGAAGGGTTTTCTCAAGTTTTTACTTAGAGATTTTGGTCATGCAAGAACCAAGCTCCAAGTTTTTTTAAGCAAACAAAATGAAAAAGATGAAGATCACTACCTTTCTTAGAAATGGCGTAAAAACAAGAGAAAAAGAAGAAGATGATGGTGTTCCTTTCCCTGAAAATGGTGGCGGTTTGGCTTGGTGGAAGGAGAAGCTCTTGAGATCTTGTGAAAATGGAGGTTGTAGTATTTAGATCTTGTCTCCAAACACCAAAAGATGTGATCTTTGAAGGGCTAAGTGAAGAAGATTTGGTTATGGAGGTGAAGGATGAAGAAGAAGATGGAGAAGAAGAAGAAAGTCTAGAGAGAAGTTAGAGAAATTTTGAAAACAAGAGAGAGAATGATATGACACAAAATGAAAATAGATGAGTGTGTATTGTTGTAGTTGTAGCCGTGACTTTCTAAGGGTGAAGGAAAGATATTTTTTCTTTATTTTGTGCTAATTAGTGATTAAGGAGACAAAGTGGATAATGAGGAACAAAACATGGTCAAACTTTTACATAAAGTAGTCTTATCTAATGCTTTTTGCTTTTATGACATCATTGTTTACTTTATTGTCTAGTTCACTAAATTTGAATTTAATCATGTGATTAAGTGCTCATACAACTTAATTAAGATGATTAAGCAAGGATTAGTGATTAATACACAAGAACACAATTAACAAAAATTAATCTTGCGATTAAGCTTAATTAACCTAAATCAAACTCGATTAAGCTAATTGAGGGTGATTAGTGCTTAATTAAGTTATTAAGGGTCTGACTTGCTTAATTAGAGATTATCTAATCTTAATTAAGCATTCTTTTGAATTTTCTCATCCGAATTAACCCTTAAACTCCTCGTTAACCACTTAATTAAGCTTTAATCTCATAATTTCTCATTAAGTGCCTAATTACTCAGGGTTACGGAGGTAATTTAGCACAACATGAAATTGAGGATGTTACACCTTTCTAATTTCATGAACATATCTTATCTTTTTTCTGAACAGACCATGATACACTCCTCTTCCTCAGATACCTCTTTCTTCCTTCTCAACTTATACTGCACACCTAACTTTCTAAACCAATTCTTCAACCCTTCTTGAGGTGAACTTTCTGATGCACACTTCTCTGTTCTTACTGAATTGTCTCCAAAATATAGCCTCTATAGTCTTTCTCCAGAAAGGAACTCCAACAGAAAGCAACAATCTCAGCTTTAAAATTAGCTTAAGAGGGAAAGCATCAAGGCATTATGAATGCATGTTCAAAAGCTAGTCATGTTTAGAAGGTTTCTTATAAGGCAGAAACAATCTTCAGCTAAAGGTTTTTGTAAAAATGTTAGCAATGTGACTTTCAATATTCATGAACCTTAGCTTAATATCTCCTTTTTGAACATGATCTCTTACGAAATGATGCTTAATATCTATATGCTTAGATCTAGAAGGCTAAATGAGATTCTTTGTGAGATTAATTACACTAGTTTTGTCATATAAGATAGTGATTTTGTTATACCTCAGATTGAAATTTTCCAACTGATGCTTGATCCACAATATCTATGTACTGTAGTTTGTAGCAGACACATATTTAGCCTCAGCAGTTGATAGAGCAATTGTGTTCTGCTTCTTGCTTAACCAAGTTATTGGTGATTTTCCAAGAAAGCAACAACAACCACTTATGCTTTTTCTTTTAATTCTGTCTCTGGCAAAATCAGCGTCATAATAACCTATAACATTAGAAGCAGTACTTTCTCATTCTAAAGACTAAGATTAGTAGTACCTACTAAATATCTTAAGATTCTTTTAACAGCATTCAGATGAGACTATTTAGGATTAGCTTGAAATCCAACACAAACCCCTACACTTAATTGTAGATCAGGTCTACTAGCAATAAAGTAGAGTAGAGAGCTTATCATACCTCTGTATAGTTTCTCAAACTTTTTCACCATCTTCATCAGCTTCTAGAACTTGATAAGGATGCATTGGAGTACTAATGCTCTTCGCTTTGTCCATATTGAACCTTTTGAGCAAATCCTTAGCATATTTCTCTTGATGAATAAGAATTCCTTTTTTTGTTTCTTGATTTGCAGTCCCAGAATTCATCTCAAAAGTATATAATCAACATTTTTGAATAATCAACATTAGCTCAAATTCATCTCAAATTCTCCTTGCATTAGCTCAGAGAAACTAAAAAGTATATAATCAACATAAATTTGTACAATTAAAAAAAAAATTCTCATGCAAGATGAATAATGTAGTGTCAACCTTTCCACTTTTGAAACCATTTTTGAGAAGAAATGAGCTAAGCTTATAGCACCAAGCTCTAGGTGCTTGTTTTAATCTATATAAAGCTTTAGAAAGTTTAAAGACATGGTGAGGAAGATTTTTATGTTCAAAACAAGGAGGTTGTTCAACACGAACTTCCTCATAAATGAAGCCATTTAGAAAGGCAGATTTTACATCCATCTGAAATAAAACTAACCCTTTATAAGCAGCATCGGCAAACAACATTTTGATAGCTTCCAATCTAGCTACAAGAGCAAAGGTCTCATCATAATCAATATCTTCTTGTTAGTTGTAACCTTGTGCCATTAATCTTGCTTTGTTTCTAATTACTTTCCCATTTTCATCAAGTTTGTTTCTGAACATCCATTTTTGTCCCAATAGCAAATTGTCCTTTTGGTGAGGGGACTAGAGTCCAGACATTGCTTTTCTCAAACTAAGTAAGTTCTTCCTTCATAGCTTCAAGATCTTGAAGAGCTTCGTCAACACTTTCTAGTTGAATTTCAGAGATGACAGCAAGGTTGGATTTTGTTTTGAGTGAAGATCTAGTTTTGATTCCTTAAGAAAGTTGACCAATAATTTGATTTGGAGATACAGCTCTCAAGTCTCTTACACCAAAATATCATCTCTTGATGGATGCACCTTCTGGATCTTCAAAAATATCATTAGAAATATGTTGATGAAAGGGAGTATTGTGGCAATCTGAAAGTTCAGCTGAAGCTAAGCATTGTTGTTCAAAGAAATATTCTCCATTTCTTCTTCAAGATTAGTAACCTTTTGGTTGAAGTCATTTCTTCTCTCCATGAAGCTTATATGTATTGTTTCTTCCATGGTTTAAGTCTTCTTGTTGTAGGCCTTGTAAGCTTTTGAAATAGAAGAGTATCCTAGAAAGATTCTAGGATTAGACTTAGGATCAAACTTTGAAAACTTGTCCTTAGTGTTAAGTGTAAAACATTTAGATCCAAAGACATGAAAGTATGAAATGTTGGATTTTCTTCTTTTCCATGATTCATAGAGAGTTTTCTTGAGAATTGGCCTTAAGAAAACATAGTTTCGAATGTAGCAGGTAGTATTTACTGCTTGAGAATTGGCCTTAAGAAAATATAGTTTTGATAACCCACTTTTAAGAAGCATAGCTCTAGCCATTTCTTGTAATGATTTATTCTTCCTTTCCACTACCCCATTTTGTTGAGGAGTTCTAGGAGAAAAGAAATTATGTTAAATGCCATTTTCATTATAGAAATTTTCAAAAGAATGATTTTCAAATTCTCTAATGATCTGATCTAATGGAAGTAATGCAAAAACCCTTTTCATTTTGAATTCTTTTTGAAAAAGTTTTGAAGGCCTCACAAGCTTCATCCTTATGGATCAGAAATATAACTTATGTAAATATTGAGAAATCATCTAATATGACTATACCATATTTCCTACCACCTAAGCTACCAATTCTAGTTGGTCCAAATAAATCAAGATGTAAAAGCTTAAATGGTCTTGTAGTAAAAATTACATTTTTATTATGGAATGAACTCTGGGTCTATTTGTAACATCCACGACTTCCGACTTCCGATCTCATAGTATTCCCAACCTCCAAATTCATGTTCAAGGCTGGACATACAAGGATTTACGATTTCCGAGTTTGTCTTATACTTCCGCTTCCGATCTCAATATTAGCTTCGACTTCCGACTTCGTTCCAAGGCTTACAATTTATTTCTTCCGATTTCTGACTTAATGCATGTAGCCTACGATTTCCGACCTTTGTGTAAGCGTGTATAAATTTTGACCTCATCAGTATGAATTTCGATTTCCGATTTCAGGAGCTAAAATGAAGTGACTGATACTTCCAACTTACGAGTTCATCTTCGACTTTAGCACAATTTACGACTTCCGACCTTGGCGATCAAAGATCAAAATGTTCGATTTCCGACTTCGCCTCTAAGGCTCAAATGAACTGGCTATATACCGAATTCCGACATTATGATTCACAAATGTACGAGATCCGATCTCGAGTCCAATATTAGTAGCTCTCATTTCTATATCTTTTCGAGTTCCGGGATAGAAATTTTATAATTCCCGAGTTCCGACTTTAAGTGCTTGGCTTCACACCAGGCTCTGCTTTCAAGTTTCGACTAAACTGGATGTTTTCTGAGTTCTGACTTCATATACAGGAGGTTCACGAGTTCCGACTTTATAAAGCATACGAGTTCCAATTTCGTTTCCAGAATATACTGGAAACTAGTCCCACTTTAGGCGACGTGGAGAGTGATTCTACCACACAAAGAGGGCAACGTGGAGAGCAAGGTTGGCTGAAACTTGGCCTTATGTTTAGAGGCCAATCAAAACCTTCCAAGTTAACTCCCACTCATGCCTATATAACACACCCTCCTTCTCTGATTCAGACCCCCCTTCTACGTGATTCCTTCTTCACTTCAGCTCTCTCTTTTTTTTTCATCTCTCACTCAACTCCATCATACCTTGAACTTTTACCAAGTTGCAGCTACAAGCTTAAATCAAAATTATTCACGATAAGAGGTAGGAGTTCTAAATTTTTACTTGACTTTCAGATTCTTGAAGTATTGATGGTGGTCTAAATTTTTATTTTGAGGTGTGGATTAAATAATTATGCTTGGATTAATAGAAGATTTTGAGTTAAAAGTAGAATTAGAAGAAGAAAACTAAGAGAAGTAAATGGATGAGGGTGCTGTCTTGGTGGAGAGTCCACGGCAGTCCGTATGGCGGAGCATACCGCGCCGCCTACAATCGGTCAAATCTGATGAAACTATTTTTAGATGAAACTAGACATCTAGGGCTTTCCATAGACATATCATATAAGGATTTTGGATCAGAATTGAGGGAGATATGAATTTTTGAATCTCGACCTAGGGTTTTGACTCTGGCTCTGGGCAGATTAGGTTCTTTAGGGTAGAACACGACCTGTACTACATGAAAATGAGTGAAACTAACTTTGTTAGAAAGCTTACACATAGGAGAATATCTCATAAAAATTTCAGAATTTAATAAGGTCCCAGTTACTCCCAGTTTTCCACGCAATTCGCCCTATGTCCACACTGGGCTAGAACAGGGCAGTGTAGGAAGGTCCGAATTTGGGGCTCGTAACTCGAGTCCTACTAAGCCAAATCGAGTGGGACTTTTTCTAAATGAAACTTTGTTCTGTTAGCTTTAATATGAGACCAATTCCATATGATTTGAGTGAGTTTTCGATTTTTAGTGAATTTTTACTTTTAGTTGGTTGATTCTGGCTAGCCAATGGGCAGGCCGAGATAAAATTTAGATATCTTGAGTTATAGATGTCGAAATTAGATGGGACCAAAGAGGTTAGAAAATAGACACATAACACTGTAACATACTTAAATTTGAGGTCCAAATGAGTTAAAATGAAATTGTGGCATGAATTACAAAAAACCGGGTTGGTTGAATAAGCTGAGGCAGGATTTCTGCCTTAATGAATTTGATATGGATTTGAGTTCTATGTTGGAATATAAATGTGAATTTGTGTTCCTTGTGATAAATTGATGTATTGATTGGCTGGCACTATTCATGGGGAAGCGGACACGTTCCGTTATGCTGCCAAATTTTCGGTAGAACCCATGTACAAGTTATGAATTACATGTTAATGCATATGCATTCTTAAGAAAGCCATGAAAGTTATGAAAAGAATTATGTTATTATGCAAGTTCCATACTACTTGGGTCAGCCCCGGATAAGAAGTTAATAGGAATAGATCGGTGGGAAGGTCGGGGAAAGTAAACCCGGCATTTCTGTATAGGAATGAGCTCGATCCTGATAAGCAGACTATTACCCAGGAGTCTAAAATGGCCAAGAACTCCCAGGGGACCAAGAGATGGAAAATGATAGAAAGTAATGAAAAAGTTTATGAAGGAAAGTTCAAGAACGAGTCTACATGATTACATGAATGCATGAATACATGAAATAGTTACATCAAGATGTTTACAATTGTATGTTATAATTGCTCACTGCTATGCATTTATTTATTTCGATTACCATTCTATGTAACCGTATTAGTATTCTATTTTGTTTCTTATGTCAAGTAAAGTAAAACTGAACCTTGCCTCGGACCAGATATTTTCTTAAACTCATGAAAGTGGACTTTTCAGTTTGAGCACATATTTTTATAATCAAATAAAACCCGAGACAACTGAGAATGTATGTGATGTCAATACTAGTACAACCGAACCCTACTGAGAATTTTCTTGAAATTCTCACCCCGTTTTGTTTCTCCCGCATCATTCTCAGACACTGGCGATGGATTCCACAGCTACCCTTTTCATTGAGATTCCTACGTTACAGCTCCACCATGATCCGGAGTTGGACTCTTTGTACATAGCTGGTTCGTGCAGCTTCCGTTTATACCTCTTCAGTGACAGAAACTTTGATGTTCCTTTACACCATCCCCTCTTCGACCCTGCTACCCCTTATATTGCCGTCCCTCTACACATGGCGCACCCACATCCTGCACCCGCTGACCCTGCCCCTGAGTCACCACCGCAAGCAGCCCCCGACATCCCGTTGAGTTCAGAGAGTGACCCCTTCGAGGCCACCGGCTCGTTGCCCTCTTCCTCCTCGGGACCCAAATAGCAGACTATACACCGGCCGAGCCTGGCATGGCTAACGGCTACCTGACGGAGTAGCTTAGTGGTAGGAGATGTTGTACAGCATGACCCTCTTTTGAACAGCATGTAGCTTTGGGTCATGGACTTGACTGTAGGGTTAGCAGTAGGTTATGAAATGTCCTTTGAGGACCATAGGGTATTTTGGCAGATGAGGGCTTTATGATCTTTCTGATACACCAGCCCCGTATGTGTTCTACTTTAAAACTTTGTATATAAACTGAAACAGTGGCTTCCGATATATATATATATATATATATATATATATATATATATATATATATATATATATATATATATATATATGTTTACACGTATGCAGTAACACTATTGTACTATAATCATCTTGGTGATATCTTGTTCGATTCGTTTCGCTTTAGTATAGCAGCGCGCCGTTTCGTCAAAAAAAAACAAAAAAAAAATGTTTATATGATGATGATGATTTAAAGAGAAATTAAAACAGGAAAGGTAACTAGAGTATCAACACGGTAACACAATCTGACTAGTTTCATGCTATGACTTAAGCATAACATAAAATTAGTGTTACACTATTTACCTCTGAGATAGAACTCACAAGATAAGTCATTTTCAAAGCTAATTTTGGGTAAACCTTTGACTAATTCTTTCTAAGAAATCTCAGAGATTAGTTTCATATGAGCATGACCGAACTTCTTATGCCATAACCATTTTTCATCCACGAAGGATCCTAAGCATTTTAAATTTTGATCTAGAAGGTCATCTAGATATAATATATAGGTATTATCACGCTTTCTAGCAATAAGAATGATTTTATCAGAAGTGGAATCTTTTATAACAAATTGAGAATGTTCAAATATAACTCTGTACCCTTGGTCATAGAATTGACAAATGCTTAGAAGGTTGAGTTAGTCCTTCTACTAGCATAACATCATTCATTAAGTCAGAATCATTTTTACCAACATTACCTATACCAATACTCTAGACTTGATTCCATCGGCAAATTTCACCACTCCATCATCCTTGGGTCAAAGGTTTCAGAACCAGGATTTATTTCCAATCATGTGTTTGGAGCACCCATTGTCCAAATACCACTTTATTTCCTTTAGATGTATTGATTTAAGACACACCTGCACCAGAAGCTATTTTTGCTTTAGGTATCCAAATCTTCTTGAGTTCTTTTGTGTTAGTTGATGTTTTGGGCTTTTTCACTTTCTGTTTAGCTTTCCTTCTGGAGAAGCATTTTTCAGAAGAGTTTCGCCTTTTGAAATAGTATATACATGTAGGAATTTTTGGTTAAGAATCTTTGGATGAACCCTCATTTGCTTATTCCACATACCTTAGTCTTATTTTATCAAGATATGGTTTTTGGCCTCCAAGCATAAGATCAACATTTTTTGAGCTATTAACCATTTTCTCAAGATCAGTTTTAAGAGGTTTAACTAAGTTTTGAAGTTCAGATACATCAAAGGAAGTATTCTCACTATCTTCAGAAACCTTTGCTTTTAGGGCATTAACATCCTTCTGGAGGATGTCATTTTCTTTTAAAAGCTCAGCATTTTGATACCTTAACTTTTCGCTCTCAATCTTGAGTTTTTCAAAATCTGATGACAATTTCAGAAAGTTTTTCTTTAAAGAAGCATAATAGGAAGCTAGTAATTGAGAATCATGTAAAAGATCACTATAAGCTTTTTGAAGAGTTTCAGAAGTAGGCTTAAGTTCGGAATTAGATACCTCAACTTCTTCTTCCGAAACTATGTCTATCATGAAGCAGAGATTTGCTACAATCTCTTTGTTTACGATTCTCCTGTTCTTCATCCAAGTCTTCCTATGTAGCCATCATAGCCTTCTTCTTTGTAGTATTCTTTCTTAAGCCTTTTTTCAATCTAGGACATTTAGATCTGACGTGTCCTAGCTCCTTGCATTCAAAGCAAACAATTTCATCTTGCTTGGTCTCGCCCTTCTTGTCTTTCTTGGAAATAAGGTTCTTTTTCTTTCTCTTTATCCATGATTTTGAGATCTTCCTTGCAAATGTGCAATCTCATCATATGAGGAGGAGGAGGAGGAGTCTTCTTGATCTCCTTCAGACTCTTCTGAAACTTTCATGGCCTTGAAAGATTGAGTCCTTTTTTGAGTGGACTTCAGAGCAATAGACTTTTCCTTTTTGGTAGTCTCATTAGAGACTTCATTAAGCTTAATTTCATGAGTCTTCAACAACCCAATAAGAGCATTTAAGCTAAACACATTTAAGTCCTTAGCTTCTTGAATAGCAGTTACTTTTGGATGCCAAACCTTTGAAAGACTAGTTAGAATTTGTCTTACCATTTCTATATTAGTATACCTTTTCCCCAGGGGCTTTCAACTAATTTATGCTATGCATAAATCTAGTTGTCATTTCATCAATGTTTTCATGCTCCAGTATTTTAAACATCTCATATTGATGAAGTAGGATATTGATCTTGGTCTCCTTGACCTGATCAGTTCCTTCATAAAGTATTTGGAGTCTATCCCAGATTTTTTTTGCTGAGTCATAGGATATGATCCTATCATGTTCACTTTTGGTCAAGGCACATGTGAGTTGATACTTTGCTTTAGCATTCATTTGGACTTTGGTTTTGTGTTGGTCAATCCATTCATTTCTCAGAGTGGTCCTGACTACTACTAGTAGAGGTTGCTCTGGATTGGCAACTCCTTGAGGTGCTGGATGCTCAGACTTGGACACATAATCACCATTTTCTATAATTTCCCACATGTCCAGACTTGTGGACTAAATGAAGAGTCTTATTCTATCTTTTCAGTATGGATAGTCTTCACCATTAAAGCATGAGGGCAGTTGATAGAATGACCCTTTACAATATGATTTGTCTATTATGCTGTTTGATGGATCTTTATCCTTTACAACCATTAGGAAGTTCAACCCCAGAGTTAGGCTCTAATGCTAACTGTTGGTTGAGATAACACGAGAAGGGGGTTAAATTGTGTCTTCACTAGCTTGTAAAATTTTTAAAACAACTTTCTCAAGTTCTAGACTTGGAGTGCAGGGTGATGTGGTTAGAAATAACAATTATTAACTTTGTTCAATAATGTATTTGAAAGATTTTAAAGGCTGCAAAAGTTTGAAGATTGAATGAAAATAGCTAATAAAGAGAAAAAGATAGAATGATCACACAAGGTTTATCCTGGTTCGACTAACCAAATGCCTATGTCCAGTCCCCAATTCTTCCTTGAGATTTCTATATTAGGGGTGTTCTTTTTCCAAGCCTTTCCAAGCTTTTACAGTTGAGTAGTCTTTCTCTAGCTTCTCCAATCTTTACAATTGAGTAGTGTTTATTCTAGCCTCTCCAAGCTAACTTTGGCCACTAACAGGTCTGGATACAAGAGATTTTATAGAAAGAGGTTTGTGTTTACTCTTACACTAAAAGCTCTTTATAGACACTAAAAGCTCTTTACAGAGTATAGATCAAATACACACATAGTGTATGACTTCTCTAAATTCTCAATATAAGAATATTATCTATAACAATCTAGTAGAGAAGATTTATAAATAGAAGTTACTATGAGTAACTTTCTGGAGTATCGAAAAGTAGAGAAAGGTAGAAGAATGAAAATAGTTGTAGCTTGAAAAAAATTTAAGTAGCATCTCTCTTTTCTTCATAGTCCAGCTTTATATAGACTTCAAGATATTGTCGTTGGAGCTTGTAGATCTTGAGCCTTGTGCTATTTCCATCCACCGGTGTATGACTGGAAAGAGAAGATGTAGCTTTCTTCTTTAACAAGTAGTGATAATACAAAACAGGAAAAATAGTTGTTTAAAGTCTTCACCCACTTTTCTAACTTGTCAACGCTTCGTTTGCATTATGTCAAATCATATTTGACATTTTGAATTTTTTAATGAAGTGTATGGAAGAAGTTTTCACGATGAGATACTTCATGACTAGCAAGTTTCTGATGAACACCTTTCTGGACTGAGTTATCCTTCTAAATGCAGTGTGGCCTTTCTCATGGCATGTTTTTTCCTTTCTGATGTTGTATCACATCCTTCTAAACTGTCTTTCTTATTCCTAAGTGAATAAACATATAGAACACAAAGCAATTTTCCAATATAATCATAATTTCGTGAAGTGTCATGGATTTAGACGATTTATACAAAAATCATTTGACTTCAAAGTAGATGATTTTACTCACAGATGAATGCATTTAGCTAAACCAAATTGTTTACTGTCCAAGAGATTTACTTAAATCTTGATTTGATATTCATTAGAACCTTGAAGCTTGAAACATCTAAGGATATGAGAATGTTTTAGTTCGGCATTGGAGCTTACATGCTTTTCCCTTTTTGTCCTTTTTAGGGGCAAAGCCTTTCTTTTTCTTTCTGTTAATCCAAGCTTTTGATATCCTCCTTACTAAATGAACAATCTCATCTTTCTTGTCATTATCATCTTTAAAGGACTCATCTTTATCTTCATCTGAGTCTTCTTTTCTATAACTTTCATGGCCTTAGAGGAGCTTGACATTCTTTGTGTAGACTTCAAAGTAATGGATTTTCCTCTTCTGTTGGATTCCTTAGCTCCTTCAGTTAATTCAATCTCATGAGTCTTTAATGACCCAATGAGAGCATCAGGACTTAGCATATTAAGGTCTTTTACTTTTTAAATGGTTTTCACCTTTGGGCACCATAACCTAGAAAGACTCCTTAGACTCTTCTTGCAATCTTTGTATTCGTGTATCCCTTCCCTAGTGCCTTCAACTAATTTATGATGTGCATAAATCTACGTGTCATTTCAGCAATATTTTCACGTTCTAGCATTTTGAGCATTTCATATTGATAGATTAGCACACTGATTTGGCCTCCTTAACTTGATCAGTTCCTTTGTGGAGAACTTAGAGTCTGTCCCAAATCTCTTTAGCAGAGTCGCATGATATGATCTTATCATATTCACTCTTGCTCAAGGCACAAGTGAGAAGGTACCTTGCCTTAGCATTCATTTGAACTTTAGCTATGTGCTGATCAGTCCATTGGTTCTTTAGAATGGTTATGACTACTACTGGTGGAGGTTGATCTGGATCAGCAACCACTTGAGGCGCAGTTTGTAACATCCACGACTTCCAACTTCCGATCTCATAGTATTCCCAACCTCCAAATTCATCTTCAAGGCGGGACAGACAAGGATTTACGATTTCCGAGTTTGTCTTATATTTCCGATTCCGACCTCAATATTAGCTTCGACTTCCGACTTCGTTCCAAGGCTTACAAGGGATTTCTTCCGATTTCCGACCTCATGCATGCAGCTTACGGTCTCCGATTTAATGCATGAAGCTTACGATTTCCGACCTTGTAAGTGTGTATAAATTTTGACCTCGTCAGTATGAATTCCGATTTTCGATTTCAGGAGCTGAAATGAAGTGACTGATACTTCCAACTTACGAGTTCGTCTTCGACTTCAGCATAATTTACGACTTCCGACCTTAGCGATCAAAGATCAAAATGTTCGATTTCCGACTTCGTCTCTAGGGCTCAAATGAACTGGCTATATTCCGAATTCCAACATTATGATTCACAAATGTACGAGATCCGATCTTGAGTCCAATATTAGTAGCTCTCATTTCTATATCTTTTCGAGTTCCGGGATAGAAATTTTATAATTCCCGAGTTCCGACTTTAAGTGCTTGGCTTCACACCAGGCTCTGCTTTCAAGTTTCAACTAGACTGGATGTTTTCTGAGTTCCGACTTCATATACAGGAGGTTCACGAGTTCCAACTTTATAGAGCGTACGAGTTCCGATTTTGTTTCCAGAATATGCTGGAAACTACTCCCACTTTAGGCGACGTGGAGAGTGATTCTACCACACAAAGAAGGCAACGTGGAGAGCAAGGTTGGCTGAAACTTGGCCTTATGTTTAGAGGCCAATCAAAACCTTCCAAGTTAACTCCCACTCATGCCTATATAACACACCCTCCTCCTTTGATTCAGACCCTCATTCACGTTGCTTTCCTCTTCTCCTTCAGCTCTCTTTCTCTCTTGCTCACACTCCCAAGACTCAAGCCAAGTTCCAGCCTTGTTCATCCAAACTCCAAAAATTCAGCACAAAACACTTAAATCAAAGGTAGGAGTTCTGATTTCTTGCATCAAATCCATGCACTTGGCTGACTAGGCTGAATTATTTTCACTTTATTTGATGTGTGAATTAAATAATTATGCTTGGATTAATAGAAGAATTTGAGTTAGAAGTAGAATTAGAAGAAGAAAACTAAGAGAAGTAGATGGATGAGGGTGCTGTCTTGGTGGAGAGCCCACGGCAGTCCGTATGGCGGAGCATACGGTGCCGCCTACAATCTGTCAAATCCAATGAAACTATTTTCAGATGAAACTAGACATCTAGGACTTTCCATAGACATATCATATAAGGATTTTGGATTAGAATTGTGGGAGATATGAATTTTTGAATCTCGACCTAGGGTTTTGACTCTGGCTCTGGGCAGATTAGGTTCTTTAGGGTAGAACTCGACCTATACTATATGAAAATGAGTGAAACTAACTTTGTTGGAAAGCTTACATATAGGATAATATCTCATAAAAATTTCATAATTTAATAAGGTCTCAATTGCTCCCAGTTCCCCATGCAATTCGCCCTATGTCCACACCGAGCTAGAACAGGGCAGTGTAGGAAGGTCCGAATTCGTGGCTTGTAACTCGAGCCCTACTGAGCCAAATTGAGTGGGACTTTTTCTAAACGAAACTTTGTTCTGTTAACTTTAACATGAGACAATTTCATATGATTTGAGTAAGTTTTCGATTTTTAGTGAATTTTTACTTTTAGTTGCCTGATTCTGGCCAGCCAATGGGCAGGCCGAGATAAAATTTAGATATCTTGGGTTATAGATACCGAAATTAGATGGGACCAAATAGGTTAGAAAATAGACACATGACACTGTAACATACTTGAATTTGAGGTCCAAATGAGTTAAAATGAAATTGTGGCATGAATTACAAAAACCGGGTTGGTTGAATAAGCTGAGGCAGGATTTCTGTCTTAATGAATTTGATATGGATTTGAGTTCTATGTTGGAATATAAATGTGAATTTGTGTTCCTTGTGATAAATTGATGTATTGATTGGCTGGCACTATTCATGGGGAAGCGGACACGTTCCGTTATGCTGCCAAATTTTCGATAGAACCCCTATACAAGTTATATGTTAAAGCATATGCATTCTTAAGAAAGCCATGAAAGTTATGAAACGAATTATGTTATTATGCAAGTTCCATACTACTTGGGCCAGCCCCGGAGAAGAAGTTAATGGGAATAGATCGGTGGGAAGGTCGGGGAACGTAAACCCGGCATTTCTGTATAGGAACGAGCTCGATCCTGATAAGCAGACTATTACCCAGGAGTCTAAAATGGCCAAGAACTCCCAGGGGACCAAGGGAGATGGAAAATGATAGAAAGTAATGAAAAAGTTTATGAAGGAAAGTTCAAGAACGAGTCTACATGATTACATGAATGCATGAATATATGAAATAGTTACATCAAGATGTTTACAATTGTACGTTATAATTGCTCACTGCTATGCATTTATTTATTTCGATTACCATTCTATGTATCCGTATTAGTGCTCTATTTTGTTTCTTATGTCAAGTAAAGTAAAAACTGAACCTTGTCTCGGACCAGATATTTTCTTAAACTCATGAAAGTGGACTTTTCAGTTTGAGCACACATGTTTATAATTAAATAAAACCCGAGGCAACTGAGAATGTATGTGATGTCAGTTCCAGTATAACCGAACCCTACTGAGAATTTTCTTGAAATTCTCACCCCGTTTTGTGTCTCCTACATCATTCTCAGACACTGGCGATGGACTCCACAGCCACCCTTTTCATTGAGATTCCTGCATTACAGTTCCACCATGACCTGGAGTTGGACTCTTTGTACATAGCTGGTTCGTGCAACTTTCGTTTGTACCTCTTCAGTGACAGGAACTTCGATGTTCCTTTACACCATCCCCTCTTCGACCCTGCTACCCCTTATATTGCCGTCCCTCTACATATGGCGCACCCACATCCTGCACCTCCTACACCCGCAGCACCCGCTGACCCTGCCCCTGAGTCACCACCGCAAGCAGCCCCCGACATCCCGCTGAGTTCCGAGAGTGACCCCTCTGAGGCCACCGGCTCGTCGCCCTCTTCCTCCTCGGGACCTAGCGCAGACTATACCCCGGCCGAGCCTGGCATGGCTAACGACTACCTGACGGAGTAGCTTAGTGGTAGGAGATGTTGTACAGCATGACCCTCTTTTGAACAACAGGTAGCTTTGGGTCATGGACTTGACTGTAGGGTTAGCAGTAGGTTATGAAATGTCCTTTGAGGACCGTAGGATATGTTGGCAGATGAGGATATTATGATCTTCCTGATACACCAGCCCCATATGTGTTCTACTTTAAAACTTTGTATATAAAATGAAACAGTGGCTTTTGATATATATATATATATATGTTTACACGTACGCAGTAACATTATTGTACTATACTTATCTTGATGATATTTTATTCGGTTCGTTTCGCTTTTAATACAACAGTATGTCGTTTCGTCAATAGAGACGATTTAAAGAGAAATTAAAAACGAGAAAGGTAAATAAAGTATCAACACGGTAACACGACCTGACTAGTTTCATGCTATGACTTAAGCATAACATAAAATTAGTAGGGTGTTACATTTTTGGTATCAGAGCAGTTCGTCCTAGCTAAGGCCTGAGGATTGGACTGACTATGCTTCACGCATATTCTGTACTTTTAGTTGATAATGTGCACCAGATCTTGCCTGTATGGTGGAGATATAGTTGTGCATACATATGAAGTGCCTGACCGTGTGGGCTATTATTTACTAGTACATTAAACTTAGTATTGAGCCTGATCAACTCAATAACTTATGTTTTATGTGTTCAGAACTTAATGGCTTCCGGAAGGCGAGGAAGACCACGTGCAGAACCTGCTCTAGAGAACCCGACTGACGTGATGGCCACAATGCGGGAAATGGCTCATGCAATGCGAGAACAAGCCACGGCAGCTCACCAAATGATGGAGCAGTTAGGCAGGCGACCTGCAGCTGGCTGTGAAGGAAACCCACGAGGCCTAGAGGCTAACCTGGACTACCTCAGGTTCGCAGAGTTTAGGAAGGCAAATCCGCCAAGTTTCCGAGGGGCGTATGACCCGGACAAAGCTGACGAGTGGATCAAAGCCATGGAGAAGATTTTCTCCGTCTTGGATTGCTCGGATCATCAGAAAGTGACTTTTGCCACTTACACGCTTGAAGCAGACGCCGAATTCTGGTGGAACGGCGTACGAAGGTTGTTCGAGGAATCTCAGACAATAGTCACTTGGACAATGTTCAAGGATGTATTTTACCAGAGGTACTTCCCCGCTTCGGTTCGAAATGCCAAGGAACTCGAGTTTATGCAGCTGCACCAAGGAAATCGGACAGTATCCGAATATATTGCCCGATTTGAGGAGCTATGCAAATTCTCCACAATTTACCAGAGGAACCCAGATGAAGCCTGGAAGTGCATTAAATTTGAAGGTGGGTTACAAGAGGACATTCTCACCGCAATCAGCCCGATGGAGATTAGGGATTTCCCTACATTACTGAACAAATGCCGACTTGTGGAGGATTGCCACTCGAAGTTAGCTGCAGCCAGGGCATCTGGTGGAAATTTCAAGAGGGGGTTAGCCCCGCAAGGCCTAAGATTCAAGCCCAATGTACAACAACAGCGGAGATTTCCGCCAAGAGGCAACAAAGGCAAGTAGCCTCAAAGGCCTTTTCCAAATTCAACTTGCACAAAATGCGGCAAGAATCATGGCGATCGGCCGTGCTTAGCAGGCCAGAATGTCTGCTATGGATGTGGCAAGCCAGGCCACAAAATTTATGAGTGTCCGACCAGGAACTCATCACAGCCGCCTCGAACCCAACGACAAGGACGGGTCTTTACTATGAATGCGGAAGAAGCCGATAAGTCAGAAGGATTGATCCAAGGCAATTGTGATGTGAATGGTGAGACTCTAACTGTACTCTATAATTCGGGTGCCTCACATTCATTTATTTCTCATAATTGTGTAGCTGCTTTGCAATTGCCAATTTCTGAATTACCTTATGATCTGTTGGTTTCTACTCCTACCAATGGGCCTGTTAGAACTAGTCAAATGTGCATCAAAGTTCCTCTTCGAATTGAGGGCAGGACCTTTGTCGCTAATTTAATTTGCCTCCCTCTATCTGGTCTAGACGTAATTTTGGGCATGGATTGGCTTTCTGCCAATCATGTTGTACTCAATTGCTCTGATAAAACGGTGGTACTTCCCTCTGTCTTACTTTCTGAATCCCAAACCGCAATACTCTTCTATCTGAACTCTTTCAGGCCAAAGGATCAAGGGTATATACTCTTGTCAGCTAATGCGGTAGAAGTTGAGCAGGAACTGGAGAAGATTCCGATTGTCAGGGAATATCCGGATGTTTTCCCAGAGGATATTCCTGAATTTCCTCCGGAGAGAGAGAGATTGAGTTTACCATCGAATTGGTTCCAGGTGCGGGACCAATATCCATAGCTCCGTATCGAATGTCACCTATGGAGTTGACGGAACTAAAAAGACAGATCGAAGAGCTTTTGGAAAAGGGATTCATACGACCAAGCGCGTCGCCATGGGGAGCTCCGGTCTTGTTGGTCAAGAAGAAGGATGGAAGCATGCGCTTATGCGTGGATTATAGGCAGTTGAACAAAGTGACGATTAAGAACAAGTATCCGCTGCCAAGGATTGATGATCTCATGGACCAACTACAGGGTGCAACGGTATTCTCCAAGATCGACTTGCGTTCTGGATATCACCAAATTCGAGTTCGGGAACAAGATATCCCTAAGACAGCTTTTCGAACTCGTTACAGGCACTATGAATACACCGTGATGTCGTTTGGGCTGACGAATGCGCCAGCGGTATTCATGGATTACATGAATCAAATATTCCACCCACATCTGGACAAATTTGTAGTGGTCTTCATTGATGATATACTTGTCTACTCGAAGACGGAACAAGAACATGTGGAACACTTACGGCTAGTTCTGCAAATTTTAAGAGGAAAGAAGCTCTATGCCAAGTTATCCAAATGTGAATTTTGGATGAAGGAGGTAAAATTTCTCGGCCACGTAGTGTCATCTGGAGGAATCTCTGTCGACCCCAAAGAAAGTAGAAGCGATTCAATCGGGAGAGGCCAACTACAGTCTCAAAAGTTAGAAGTTTTCTGGGCTTAGCTGGATATTATAGGCGATTCATTAAGGATTTTTCTCGAATAGCCTTGCCTTTGACCAAGCTAACCAGAAAGAATGTCCCTTTCGAGTGGAAGCCGGAGTGCGAACAGAGTTTTCAGGATTTGAAGAGAAGGTTGACCACGACACCAGTGCTAGCTTTACCAGACCCTCATGGACCATTTGAGGTCTATTGCGATGCTTCCCAACAAGGGTTAGGGTGCGTGTTGATGCAAATAGGAAAAGTGGTCGCGTATGCCTCCAGGCAATTGAAGCCACACGAAAGGAATTACCCGACTCATGACCTTGAATTAGCAGCAGTAGTGTTTGCTTTGAAAATATGGAGACATCACCTGTATGGAGTAAAGTTCGAGGTCTTTTCTGATCATAAGAGTTTGAAGTACCTTTTTGATCAGAAGGAATTGAATATGAGGCAGTGGAGATGGATGGAACTCCTTAAAGACTACGAATTTGAATTGAAATACCACCCAGGTAAGGCGAACATCGTGGCAGATGCATTAAGCAGAAAATCATTGAGTGTCGCGTGGATGATGATTAAAGAGACGGAACTTATTGAAAGTTTCCGAAATCTTAATTTGGGAATTCTTATAACTCCCAAAACTCTTCAGCTACACCAAATTCAGATAACCAGTAGCTTCAAGGACCAGATTCGGCAAGCTCAGCAACAAGATGCTAACTTTCAACATACGGTTAATCTCGTGCAATCAGGGAAACTAGCAGGTTTTGCCCAAGATAAAGAGGGTATCTGGCGGTGCCACGACAGAGTATGTGTTCCTGAAAGGGACGATCTCCGAAAGAGAATCCTAGAAGAAGCGCATAGAGGCGAGTTTGCCGTACATCCTGGCATAACTAAGATGTATCAAGACCTCAAAAAAATGTTTTGGTGGCCAGGCATGAAGTCAGATGTAGCAAACTTTGTTGGCAAATGTTTGATTTGTCAAAAGGTGAAAGCGGAACATCAGAAGCCTTCTGGGATGCTTCAACCCTTGGAAGTCCTTGAGTGGAAATGGGAAAGTATTTCCATGGATTTTGTGATGGGATTGCCAAGAACACCAACAGGATACGATGCCATATGGGTCATCGTGGATAGATTGACCAAGTCTGCCCACTTTCTACCCATCCGAGCGAATTATCCGTTGGAAAAATTGGCACAACTGTATATTCAAGAGATTATAAGGCTGCATGGGACCCCTTCAACCATTATCTCCGATCGAGACCCAAGGTTTACTTCAAGGTTTTGGGGAGCCTTACAAAAGGCATTCGGTGCTAAGTTATGCCTAAGCACTGCATACCACCCGCAAACGGACGGCCAAACAGAAAGGACAATTCAAACCTTGGAGGATATGTTACGAGCTTATATACTGGAGCAACGCGGGAATTGGGATCGATATTTACCATTGGCCGAGTTCGCATACAACAATAGCTATCACGCTAGCATTGGCATGGCTCCTTACGAAGCATTGTACGGACGGAAGTGCCAGTCTCCCCTGTGCTGGTATGAGACAGGGGAATCAGCTCTATTGGGGCCCGATTTAGTCGAGCAGACTACCGAGCAGATCAAGAAAATACGGAACAAGATGCTTATCGCTCAGAGTCGCCAGAAGAGTTACATGGATACGAGGAGGAAACCTCTGGAATTTCAAGAAGGAGACCATGTATTTCTGAAGGTTACTCCTACTACAGGGATTGGTAGAGCTGTCAAAATCAAGAAGCTAAATCCTCGTTTTATTGGTCCCTTCCAAATCCTAAAGCGAATCGGGTCAGTGGCGTACCGAGTCGCTTTGCCTCCACATCTATCAAACCTCCATGATGTTTTTCATGTCTCCCAACTCAGAAAGTATCAACCTGACCCTACGCACTCCCTTGAACCCGAATCAATAAAGTTGAAGGAGGACCTGACCTTCCATGTTCAACCAGTACGGATTGTAGACAGAAGCAGCAGACAACTCTGAAATAAATCTGTACAGCTAGTAAAAGTAGCATGGGGAAAAGAAGGTGCTGAGGACTATACTTGGGAACTGGAATCGGACATGAGGAAAGAGTATCCTAGACTATTCTCCAGCACTAAATTTTGAGGACAAAATTTTTTAAGGGGAGTGGTATTGTAACATCCACAACTTCCGACTTTCGATCTCATAGTATTCCCAACCTCCAAATTCATCTTCAAGGCTGGACAGACAAGGATTTACGATTTCCGAGTTTGTCTTATACTTCCGATTCCGACCTCAATATTAGCTTCGACTTCCGACTTCGTTCCAAGGCTTACAAGGGATTTCTTCCGATTTCCGACCTCATGCATGCAGCTTACGGTCTCCGATTTAATGCATGAAGCTTACGATTTCCGACCTTGTAAGCGTGTATAAATTTTGACCTCGTCAGTATGAATTCCGATTTCCGATTTCAGGAGCTGAAATGAAGTGACTGATGCTTCCAACTTACGAGTTCGTCTTTGACTTCAGCACAATTTACGACTTCCGACCTTAGCGATCAAAGATCAAAATGTTCGATTTCCGACTTCGTCTCTAGGGCTCAAATGAACTGGCTATATTCCGAATTCCGACATTATGATTCACAAATGTACGAGATCCAATCTTGAGTCCAATATTAGTAGCTCTCATTTCTATATCTTTTCGAGTTTCGGGATAGAAATTTTATAATTCCCGAGTTCCGACTTTAAGTGCTTGGCTTCACACCAGGCTCCGCTTTCAAGTTTCAACTAGACTGGATGTTTTCTGAGTTCCGACTTCATATACAGGAGGTTCACGAGTTCCAACTTTATAAAGCGTACGAGTTCCGATTTTGTTTCCAGAATATGCTGGAAACTACTCCCACTTTAGGCGACGTGGAGAGTGATTCTACCACACAAAGAAGGCAACGTGGAGAGCAAGGTTGGCTGAAACTTGGCCTTATGTTTAGAGGCCAATCAAAACCTTCCAAGTTAACTCTCACTCATGCCTATATAACACACCCTCCTCCTTTGATTCAGACCCTCATTCACGTTGCTTTCCTCTTCTCCTTCAGCTCTCTTTCTCTCTTGCTCACACACCCAAGACTCAAGCCAAGTTCCAGCCTTGTTCATCCAAACTCCAAGAATTCAGCACAAAACACTTAAATCAAAGGTAAAAGTTCTGATTTCTTGCATCAAATCCATGCACTTGGCTGACTAGGCTGAATTATTTTCACTTTATTTGATGTGTGAATAAAATAATTATGCTTGGATTAATAGAAGAATTTGAGTTAGAAGTAGAATTAGAAGAAGAAAACTAAGAGAAGTAGATGGATGAGGGTGCTGTCTTGGTGGAGAGCCCACGGCAGTCCGTATGGCGGAGCGTACGGCGCCGCCTACAATCGGTCAAATCCAATGAACCTATTTTTGGATGAAACTAGACATCTAGGGCTTTCCATAGACATATCATATAAGGATTTTGGATCAGAATTGAGGGAGATATGAATTTTTGAATCTCGACCTAGGGTTTTGACTCTGGCTCTGGGCAGATTAGGTTCTTTAGGGTAGAACTCGACCTATACTACATGAAAATGAGTGAAACCAACTTTGTTGGAAAGCTTACACATAGGATAATATCTCATAAAAATTTCAGAATTTAATAAGGTCTCAATTGCTCCCAGTTCCCCACACAATTCGCCCTATGTCCACACCGAGCTAGAACAGGGCAGTGTAGGAAGGTCCGAATTCGAGGCTTGTAACTCCAGCCCTACTGAGCCAAATTGAGTGGGACATTTTCTAAACAAAACTTTGTTCTGTTAGCTTTAACATGAGACCAATTTCGTATGATTTGAGTAAGTTTTCGATTTTTAGTGAATTTTTACTTTTAGTTGCCTGATTCTGGCCAGCCAATGGGCAGGCCGAGATAAAATTTAGATATCTTGGGTTATAGATACCGAAATTAGATGGGACCAAAGAGGTTAGAAAATAGACACATGACACTGTAACATACTTGAATTTGAGGTTCAAATGAGTTAAAATGAAATTGTGGCATGAATTACAAAAACGGGGTTGGTTGAATAAGCTGAGGCAGGATTTCTGTCTTAATGAATTTGATATGGATTTGAGTTCTATGTTGGAATATAAATGTGAATTTGTGTTCCTTGTGATAAATTGATGTATTGATTGGCTGGCACTATTCATGGGGAAGCGGACATGTTCCGTTATGCTGCCAAATTTTCGATAGAACCCCTGTACAAGTTATATGTTAAAGCATATGCATTCTTAAGAAAGCCATGAAAGTTATGAAACGAATTATGTTATTATGCATGTTCCATACTACTTGGGCCAGCCCCGGATAAGAAGTTAATGGGAATAGATCGGTGGGAAGGTTGGGGAAAGTAAACCCGGCATTTCTGTATAGGAACGAGCTCGATCCTGATAAGCAGACTATTACCCAGGAGTCTAAAATGGCTAAGAACTCCCAGGGGACCAAGGGAGATGGAAAATGATAGAAAATAATGAAAAAGTTTATGAACGAAAGTTCAAGAACGAGTCTACATGATTACATGAATGCATGAATATATGAAATAGTTACATCAAGATGTTTACAATTGTACGTTATAATTGCTCACTGCTATGCATTTATTTATTTCGATTACCATTCTATGTATCCGTATTAGTACTCTATTTTGTTTCTTATGTCAAGTAAAGTAAAAACTGAACCTTGTCTCGGACTAGATATTTTCTTAAACTCATGAAAGTGGACTTTTCAGTTTGAGCACACATGTTTATAATTAAATAAAACCCGAGGCAACTGAGAATGTATGTGATGTCAGCTCCAGTATAACCGAACCCTACTGAGAATTTTCTTGAAATTCTCACCCCGTTTTGTGTCTCCCGCATCATTCTCAGACGCTGGCGATGGACTCCACAGCCACCCTTTTCATTGAGATTCCTGCATTACAGTTCCACCATGACCTGGAGTTGGACTCTTTGTACATAGCTGGTTCGTGCAACTTTCGTTTGTACCTCTTCAGCGACAGGAACTTCGATGTTCCTTTACACCATCCCATCTTCGACCCTGCTACCCCTTATATTGCCGTCCCTCTACATATGGCGCACCCACATCCTGCAGCTCCTGCACGCGCAGCACCCGCTGACCTTGCCCCTGAGTCACCACCGCAAGCAGCCCCCGACATCCCGCTGAGTTCCGAGAGTGACCCCTTCGAGCCCACCGGCTCGTCGCCCTCTTCCTCCTCGGGACCTAGCACAGACTATACCCCGGCCGAGCCTGGCATGGCTAACGGCTACCTGACGGAGTAGCTTAGTGGTAGGAGATGTTGTACAGCATGACCCTCTTTTGAACAACAGGTAGCTTTGGGTCATGGACTTGACTGTAGGGTTAGCAGTAGGTTATGAAATGTCCTTTGAGGACCGTAGGATATGTTGGCAGATGAGGATATTATGATCTTCCTGATACACCAGCCCCATATGTGTTCTACTTTAAAACTTTGTACATAAACTGAAACAATGGCTTCTGATATATATATATATATATATATATATATATGTTTACACGTATGCAGTAACATTATTGTACTATACTTATCTTGATGATATTTTATTCGGTTCATTTCGCTTTTAATATAACAGTACACCGTTTCGTCAATAGAGACGATTTAAAGAGAAATTAAAAACGAGAAAGGTAAATAAAGTATCAACACGGTAACACGACCTGACTAGTTTCATGCTATGACTTAAGCATAACATAAAATTAGTAGGGTGTTACATAGTTGCTCAACAGTAGGTACATAGTCACCACTTTCTATGATCTCTCACATGTCAATACTTGTAGACTTAACGAAGAGTCTTATTCTATCCTTCCAGTATGGATAATCTTCACCATTGAAATAAGGAGGGCAATTGATAAAGTGCCCTTTAGCTATATGGTTGATTTGTTGTGCTATCTTCTGGGTCTTTATCCTTTGCGATTGTTAGGAAGCTGCTCAGGCTATATCTCGGCTCTTGATTATATAAGGCATGCTAGCTGTAACACCCTAATAGTTCCATTCTATGCTTAAGTCATATTGTGGAATTACTAGTTGTTACTTTTGCTCGCGGAACTAACATTACCTTTTAGAAATTACTTTGTACCGAAAATAGTGGTAAAATTTTTTTTTTCAACAAAACAAGTGAACCACTTTTGAAATCGAGAGCTATGAGCACATCGTGAACATATAATGCAACATCACTATCTCATACATACATCGCATTTAACATGGATAGAAACCATAAGAGTAACCACAATCTTAGATAAAGGTAACATTCATTGCACGGCCATCCATGATAATACAATAATAGTCATACCAGAGTCATACATAAGATAATAATGGGTCTGATATCTATCGTCGACCCTACACAAGAAGCCTACCAATACATAACAAAAGGAAATACATCAGAAAATCCTACTACCCAAGCATGCCATACAACAGAATGATAACCCTATAACTATGACCAAAATGGGCTATCCTCATACAGTCGTCACATCAAGCATCTGGCGGGAGGAAACCGTTCCCATATCCACCAGGAGAAGTACCGCCACGTCCCCCTCCTCGAGCACGTCCTCACCCACAGGGCACAGCGCGGGTACGAATGAACCCACGCCCGCAAACTGGGGGTGAAGTTGGGCCAACAGATGAAGCAGAAGAATCAGAAGATAGACAAATCACCGAAGGCTGCGACGAACCCGAACAATGAGATCCCCCAGCATGAGTCGGATAAAGGGGCTCAGACGGATCGGTCTCTACATGGAAGCTCGGATAAGACGGCTCCGAGGGATCAGAATCCAGTGAAACAGTCGGAGTCAAATGAGTATCCGAGTCAGTCTCATCATCATCAGTGGGGTATCTCGGTGGCTGAAAGTAGGGGCGGATGTCATCCATAGTAACCTCGCCGAATGGTTGATGCGGTCGGAAAAATGGGCTCATCACGGGAGTCTGAAACTGGCGGTCGTGGAAGATGTAGACCCTCATCGCTGCGTTCACCGACAGCACAGAGGCGTTCAGCACCGGGTCAAAGCACCAATGCCACACCGGGAACTCAATGAGATCACCACTGTGCCCGACGTCGACATCCTCTGAAGACGACACGAGAAACGTAGGAATGAGAAATACTAAATTTCTCAGTAGGATCGCGACTAGACAAACACAGTGTCATCATCATCATCCCAGCCACTTCGGGTTTAATTATAAAATAGTGGACAGATATAAGTTCAATTTTTAATGGTTTTGAAAACTTAGACCCCGAAGCAGGTTGCTTTAAACTTAACATCATACTACATCATCATAATCTAACATACATACTGAAAGATAGAGTAAACATTCATAATGCAAATGGGCAACATAAGTACATGCAAGGACATGCATCATCGTTAATTTAACCATGGTTATACTTTTGAATTAACTTTCCTTTTTAGCACGTGCTTAACATTCTTTACTTTCCTTTGAAATAGACTGATTTTGGACATGAGCTCATTCCATGACCGTCGTCACGCAGTACTAACCAAATCAGCCTAAGCCGATATTGGTTATCTCTAAGTTGGAGGGTCCTCCATGTCACCCTTGCCTCCCTCATAGAGGTTCCTTGTGTCTTTGTGGATTGGCGTCTCTCACTTCCCTTACCGAAGTGATTGAAGGGTCATGTCCCATTGATTCTTTTCTTATCTTTATACTTTACATGCATAACACTTCTTTGACTAGACACATGCAATGATATGACTAAGTCCATAATTTTGACGGAAATCCGGCAGCATAACGGCTAGACCGGAGCTTCCCCAAAATGCCAATCATTAACATTCAACCAATAGTTCACCATATCATCACACTCATCATCTAATCATGAGACAAAGCTCAACCCAACTTGTCATTCATCATGCCGTATGGCATCACACATTCATACCCTAAAGGGGTTTATAATTGTCTTATTCTTTGTGAAGAATATTATGAATCATCACATGATTTCCCATGGTTACCTATGAGAGTATCACGCAGTTAAGACATGTGTATATGGTGTTTTAGTTACTTAGCTCTTGCATGAAATTATTCTTTACTTGAATTCATGTCTTATGGAACACTTATTCAAATTTAGTTAAGTTAAGTGATTGTTTCCTTTTCTCGATATAGTGCACTTAGTGATTCTTAGGTTCATGGTATGCTCAGAGGCCCTAATCATACTTCTATTCCCAAGGAGTTCGAGATCCCTCTAATCCTTGGGTCATGACAACGCATAACCATATCATGAACCCAACAACACTATGTTCATTAAACACCAAGGGTGATTTTTAACTTAACCAAGTTACAAAGCTTCAAGCTTTTATCTTAAAGATTAGATCTTTATGAAATAACGATGCAAGTTACTAGCTTTTCCACTAAAAGTCTTGTTCTTTATAAAAGTTGACTCATTTAATTATTCTAAGACCATTAAGGTCTCAACTTTATGACTTAAAGTTGTCTTTACATAAAAAGGTCCCTACTTCATCAACTAGTGACATGAAACATTAACTTTAAGGTTAAAAAGTCTTAATTTTTATAGAAGCTCTCTCCTTTAAGCATTGTTTTGGTTCAAGATCTAAACTCTATGAATTAATTGTTATAAAACAACACTTTTATGACTTAAAGGTCTCATTCTTGATTAAAGTTTGAAACTTTATAAAAGGTCTTTTCTTTAAGGTTTGATTTCTAAGACATAAAGTGACAAGATATCATTTTCTAACTCAAAAAGGCTTATTATGCCAAAAAGCTTAGACTTTTACATGCATTCTTGTCTTCAAAACAAAACAAAAGAAGACTTTATGATGGCACTAAAACTTGCTTCACTTTAAGTGTGTCAAGAAGCAAACTTTTTAAAGTTTTAAGCTTTTGGAATGTTCAAAGTCTTATCAAATCATGGGAACATAAAAAGGTGGAGCTTTTCTAGTCATCAACTCATCATAAAAAGGAAAGAACAACTTTAAGCAAGCTACCAACAAAAGAGGAAACTTAAGAACACATGAAGAACATCAAGAACATATTTTTCCAAAAGAGGAAACTTAAGAACACATGAAGAACATCAAAAACACGTTTTACTAAAAATGAAAACTTTGGCTCTTGAAGAGCATGAAGGATCTTCTCAAGCTTTCACTTAGAAATCTTGGTCATGAAAGAACCAAGCTCCAAGCTTTCTTGAGTAAACAAAATGAAAAAGATGAAAATCACTACCTTTCTTGACGATGGCGCAAAACAAGAGAAATGGAAGAAGAAGATGATGACTCCTCTTGATGATGAAGGTGGCGGTTTTGCAAGAAGGAAGGAAAAGCTCTTGAAATCTTGTGGAAATGGAGGTTGTAGTGTTTTGATCCTGTCTCCAAAGACCCAAAGATGAGGTCTTTGAAGGGCTAAGTGAGTGGTTTAGGGTGGTGGTGGTGGTGGAGAAAAGAAGAGGAAGGTGAAGAAGATGAAGAAGTGTTTAGAGAGAAGTTAGAGAATTTGGCTTGAAAAGAGAGAATAGGATGAGTGAAAATGAAAATGTGAATGTGTGTGTGTGTGTGTGAAAGTGGCGTCTTACATTAAGGGAGGGAGAGTGAGATATTTTGCTTAATTTTGTGTTAATTAGTGATTAAGAGGACAAAGTGGATGATGGGGAGACAAACCATGGTCAAACTCTTCCATAAAGCACTTTTGTCTAATGCTTTATGCTTTTATGATATTACTCTTTACTTTATTGTCTAGTTGACTAAATTTGAATTTAATCATGTGATTAAGTGCTCATACAACTTAATTAAGATGATTAAGCAAGGATTAGTGATTAACACACAAGAACACGATTAACAAAAATTTAATCTTGCGACTAAGCTTAATTAACCTTAATTAAACTCGATTAGGCTAATTAAAGGTGATTATTGCTTAAGTGAGCTATAGGGGCTCTGACTTGCTTAATTAGAGATTATCTAATCTCGATTAAGCATTCTCTTGACTTTTCTCGTCCGAGTAACCCCTTAATTAAGCCTTAATCTCACAATTTCTCATTAAGTGCCTAATTACTCAGGGTTACTAAGATAATTTAGCACGACATGGAATTGAGGATGTTACACCAGCCCTTGAAATCGGCTAGCAAAAATCCCTTATGATTCCAAGTGTCAAATGATTACTTTAATGAGGGAATTCTACTTCTTCAATATGAGTTCCTGAGTTACTCAAAGAAAACATTAGGTTAAAATCATGTGTATATTAACAAAAAGCATGAGTAAAAAATAGATGAAATTGTAATCAAATAAATTTATATTAAATCAATAACCCATTATGACAGGCATCCTTTTCAAGTTTCCATGGCTAATCCATGTGGAAGAACTTGAAAGAACGAATGGTTGCAAGGAAAAAGGGCTAGATCCTTCCTAAACACCCATGGTCAATTCATATGGAAAGTTTAAGGAGAGGATTTGATACAAGTGGTAAGGCTGAGAAGCCAGCAAAAGGCTAAAACTAGAAAAGATACAAGTGCTAGTAAGTAATGAATACAAGTTAAAAATCAGACAAATTGGTAATTAGGGTTGATCCTACTTTTTTCGTCTGTCATCTCTTGCTCTATTTATAGGCAAGATTTCTCCATTACCGCTTTCCAATAATTGCTCTAGCTACATGCTCCTTAGTTGGTTGATTTGGTTTCCTCCTAGCTGAAGCCTAGAAAGGTTGCTGTAACACCCTACTAATTTAATGTTATGCTTAAGTCATAGCATGAAATTAGGTAGTCTGTGTTACTGTGTTAATATTCTGATTAATTTTCGTAATTAGTATCACAAACAGTTGAAACGGTGCGCTGTTATATAATAAAACGTGAATAGCATTATAAAACTTAACAAAGTTTAATATAACATAACAGAAAAGGTACGAATAAGTGATATATTATCAACTGTATACGTACATATGTCGGTTGGAAGCCAAAGCTTCAGTCTATACATATATATATTAGAAACAGAAGAAATAAATGAACAACAAAATTCCTATTTCTAAAAGCAGAGGCAAAACTAGCAGGAGCGACTGTGTCCAACGAGTCCAACTCAGAGTCATGGTGAAGCTACAGGTCTGGAATCTCAATGAAAGGTGTGGCCGTTGAGCCCTTCGCCAGCATCTGAGAATGGTGCGGAAATACAACACAGGGTGAGAATTTAAGAAAATTCTCAGTAGAGTTCATGTATAGCATTCATCTGACGTCACATTCATTCTCAGTTGCCTCGGTTTTTATTTAATTATAAAAACATGTGTTCAAACTAAGCATATCCGTTTTAATGAGTTTAAGGAAAAGTCTGGTCCGAGGCAAGGTTCAGTTTTACTTTAGACGGCACAAGAAACACAATAGAGTACTAATAATGATACATAAAATAATAAACAGAATAAATAAATAAACAGCAGTAAATAAACATAATAGACAACTGTAAACATCTTGATATAACCATTCCATGTATTCATGATGCATGTAATCATGCAGACTCATTCTTGAACTTTCCTTCATAAACTTTTCATTACTTTCCATCATTTTTCCATCTCTTGGTCCCCTAGGAGTTCTTGGCCATTTAAACTCCTAGGTAATAGTTTGCTTTTCAGGATCGAGCTCGTTCCTATACAGGAATGCAGGGTTTACTTTCCCCGACCTTCCCACCGATCTATTCCCCTTAGCTTCTTATCCGGGGCTGGCCCAAGTAGCATGGAACTTCCATAGTGACATAATCCTTTTCATAACTTTCATAACTTTCTTAAAAATGCACATGCATTAACATGTAATTCATAACTTGTACCTGGGTTCTACCGAAATTTTGGCAGTATAACGGAACGTGTCCGCTTCCCCATGAATAGTGCCAGCCAACTAGTACATTTATACAATTTGCAATTTTAGTATAAAGTAACAATTATGTATATACATTCATAGATTCATTCATTAGTTTCAACAAAGCATCAATAGAGCTTTTAGCTCATTTTGCCTTATTCTGCCCGGTTATAGTATATCCCACCTTTATTTCAATTTAACTCATTTAAACCTAATTTTTGGATATGTTGTTATGTGTCTAGTTTCTAACCTCTTTGGTCCCATCTAATTTTGATATCTACAACTCAAGATATCTAGATTTTATCCCGGCCTGCCCAATGGCTAGCCAGAATCAGGCAACAAAACGTAAAAATCCACTAAAAATTGAAAACTAACTCAAATTACACGAAATTGGACTCATATTAAAGCTAATAGGGTAAAGTTTCATTTTCAAAATGTTACATTTCATTTGACTTAGTAGAGCTCGAGTTACAAGCCCCGAATTCTAACCTTACTAAACTGCCCTGTTCTAGCCCGGTTTGGACATAGGGCAACTTTCTTGGATCACTGAGAGCATCTTATCTAACTTTGAAATTTTTATGGGATGTTCTCCTATGTGTAAGCTTTCTAACAAAGTTAGTTCCACTCATTTTCAAGTAGTATAGGGTGAGTTCTACCCTGAACAACCCAGTCTGCCCAGAACCAGAGTCAAAACCCTAAGTCAAAATTCAAAAATTCATATCTCCCTCATTTCTAATCCAAAGGCCTTATATGATATGTCTATGGAAAGCCCTAGATGTCTAGTTTCATATAAAAATGGTTCCACCTAATTTAATTGGCTATAGGCAAAGCCGTACACTCCGCCGTATGGACTGCCGAGGGTTTTTGGTTCTCTAACCCATCAGCTCTTCCTATTTTCATTCTTTCTTGCTTCCACTTCGGTTTAGAGAACCAAAAACCAATCACATATCATCATAAACATTCATTTAACACATCAAAGAAGGTGAAAATAATCCAAGCCCAGCCATCCAAGTGCACAGATTTGAGGCAAATATTGAACTCCTACCTTAGTTCCAAGTGATTTTGCTGGATTTTGAAGGCTTGGATGAGCAAAGCTTGAAGTGGCTTGATGTTGGCTGGAGTTTTGTGTATGAAGAAGAGAGAAAGAGAGCTAAAAGTAAGGGGAGAAAGTGGCACAAGAATGGGTCAGAATTAGGTGATAAAAGGGTGAAAAATCTGATTGCATTTGAGTGGTTTAGGTTGATCTACTTTGGCTTTTGATTGGTTGATTTTCCATGGCTGAAAATCAGCTAGCCTTTCTTGCCTTTGTGTGGCCAAAGTGGTGCCACTTTTGGTGTTAAGTGGTTGAGTTATCAGCCACTCAAGTTGGGGTAAAGGATTGGAATCCTATTGATTCGGTTCTGACAGTTTAAAATACCGTAATTTTACCGATTTCCTTTAAATCGGTAAATCGGTTCTCAATAAAATTCTATGAAAACTCCTATACTTCTAACTTAATTCTCTCATATCTAAAATCAAGTAATTGCTAATCAATTGAGTCTAAATAATTATTCAACTGAATTTTAATTATTCTCAATTATTCGGTAAAACCGAATAATTAGGCAAAAAACGGTGGATGTTACAGTTGCCACGTGCATACTTGCTAACTTGGCCTTAGAGGCTTTTGCATATGTCTTAGCTCTTCTGAATCTTTCACTTTGCATTTTGAGTTAGTTTCTCCATCTAAGCTTATTAGCCCTTTAACTTTAAGCTTGGTTGAGTAGTGCTTTGATTATTGTCTTTGGTCATTGCTGTTCTATCCGTGCTAAAGTAATGATTTGGCTAATACTAGGGAATATGTTATAACCTCATTAGGCCAAATTTGACCCATAGCCAACGGCACTTGAATATTTTGGTGCCAACATATTGCTCCCCTATATTAAACTAGCTAACTTTTCCTCTTAGGCTATTTTAATGCAACAGCTAGATTTCTTCTCTCAATTAACTCAAATAACCATTAGCCATTTATCCACTATAGTAACAGCTAAAGAGAATTCTTAGAGAATATAAAATAGGCTGGTTAGTATTCACTGTTCCACTTTTACTATTACTAACCTTCTAGTACACATTTTCTCCAATATACCACAATTCTATATTCCTCATGTCTTCGACCTCTTCTGATTTTGCTAACCCAAACCTTTCTAGAGATCGTGAGCCATTGGTATGCGAATCTTCTTCTCTTTCTTCTTCTTCCTCTTCATCTATAGCACTTTCATCCGAAGAACCCATGGTTCCCTATGCCAAAATTGCCAACCCTTTTACTCTTAGGGTTTTCGATGAAGAAAACCATAGATTTATCCTCGACCCCACTCGATATTCACTGGATCGAGGGACAGTTGAGGCGGATAATTTCGTCTCTCCTTCTGGGCATGAATTACCCTTGGCCACCCCATGGTACCATATTCATAACTGCCCTTCTAAGCTCACTACATACTAGTCCTTTGGAATCATATATCCACTATCTCAACAGAGTAGTAGCTGAGAAAGAAGATGAATGCAAGCAAATTAAGATTTACGACATCATCCTTTTATTAAAGAAGGAAATCCCCCCCAACTTCGAGTTATTATATGGCTTCCTAGCATTTTGGAATTTGTCAGCAAATGCTTTTTGCTTCCCTTTTGGAATGATGGCTCCAACATTGCACAACGTGGCAGCAATCATTGGACTACCCATAGATGGAGATGAGGTGCTGTTTCTTCATGATGTTCTCAGCACAGACTTGGGTTTCCAAGATAATAAAAAGAAGAACGCATATTCCATCTACATCGATACCTTCAATAATGGTAGTGCCCCTGCAGAACATGTCGAACATAAGGTGTTTCTTCTCTTCTGGATTTTCCATTTCTTCATGTGAACCAGCTCAATGGCCGTGGTAAAGGAATTTAGCCCATATGTTTCAGTTATTCTCAACCAAAGCTACCTCAACTTAGGTGCACTCCTCTTATCCTTACTCTACAAGGGCATATTTACCTTACTGCAACAAATGAAGAAAGGAGAGTCTGTGAAGACAATATTTGGCCTATTCTAGTTTCTGCAAATTTGGATTCAATAATATTTCCCAGAGTTATTTGAAGAAACCACTCTCACTCACACCATTTAGCCGGCTATGTAAGAAGACTTCTATATGCTACCCCCGTTTTTGTCCCTCTCAGCATATAAGGTAGCCAACCTCCTTATCAAAATAAGGGTTAAGACATTCTACCAGCTTTGCCCATATCAGGACAAAGAATGTGGTCCAGCATGGATTCAGCAAAGACTCTTGCCGGCTACTGATTCAAAGCTTTCAAAGGTCACCCTACAATGAAGCAATGTACTAATGGCATGTGATCTGCTCAATGAGGTGATGCCAAGGTAAAGATACAACCATACTTCCTCTTAGCCTTATAACCCTCAGTGCTTAACTCAGTAATTTGGGTTGGTCCAAGGTGTTCCTCTCCCATATGAGTCTTTTTCCAAATTTGATTAGAGGGCCAATTTGTATGGCAATGAACTAATAGATTAGGAGCTAGCAACAATGAAAGAATCAATAACTTTTGTTTCAAGAAGTTTAGAATTGCTCCCTCGGCTACCCCAAAGTTTGCTCAGTGGTGGGACACCTTATTCAATAAGATGTTAGGCTAAACCCCTAAGACTCTTTTATTAAAGCTCAAACAGCAAGGGGTTTTTGCTTTAGCATTGCATTCACCACCACCAAGTAGCAAAACCATACTAGGTCCCTCTTCTTTTGCTAAAATGATTGCTGCTAAGGAGGCCTCAGCTGCTGAAAGTAAATAGTTAGCTTACCTTACTGTTTTTATACTCTCCATTACTGAATACATAATAATCAACCTTTGTTCTTTTCTTGTAGAAACCTCCAAAAAATCCAAAGCTGTGGAGCCTAACCAGCCTGTATCCAGGAAATCAGTGCTCACAAGCTAAGAAGAAGCTCTTGGCAGCTATTTTCTCCCCAGCCAATAAGTATAACTTCTCCAAAGGTGGTAGTTTCTCTATCTAGGATCCTCCAAGTATCGGAATCAGTTGGAGCGGTAAATCTCATAAACTGTTTTCTAACTATCTTTGTTATTTTTCTAATCTATTATTATTTCAATTGCAAAGACAATGCATTCTTCCTTCTGAGTTAACCAAAATGAAAAAGGTAAAGGTCCACTCTCCAATTGAGAGAGTGATAATTCTAGAATTGGGAGGCAAAGAAGAAGTTGCAGGTCTAGATGTACCTCTGCCTCAGCCCCCGCTACAAGATTTTTCACCAGCAACCATTGTCACTCAGTATATTCCTACTGTTACGCAGGAAGAGGAAGAAGAATTGACCGTGCCTATTGAAGAGCTAGATAGGTACTTGTAGTCCCTGTCGGCTAGTTTGGCCTTATCTCTTATCTCGAGCCACTTGGAATCTATGCATTAGTGTTCTAACAACATCTTTCCTACATATCTTGTTATCTCAACTCATCTGCAAAAATCTCTGCTTAAGATTGCTAAGTCAGCAAACCCCTCTATTGCCCCTGACATCAAAGAGACTTGCCAACACTTGGCCATAAGGTTGGAGACCCTAGTCTTCAACTACAAAGTCCACGAAACATGCAAATCCTCCAGCCTTCAAAACTTGAACTAGCTTTCTGACCTAAAGGAGCAGAAAGAGAATCTCAGTAGCCAATTGCAAGATATGGATCTTAGCCAAAGGACTAGACAACAATGGCAGCAAATGGTGCAAGATCGCATTGGGGAAATTCATTAGGCGATATCTCGGATTCAAGTAGAACTTAAAGAACTATAGCTTGAATTAGCCTCTATTACAACCGATCTTAAGGCTGACTCCAAACGCAAATTGCAGCTCTAGAATTAGGTTAAAGCATTAGATAGAAAGATTCATACTTTGGAGGAAAGGGAACCCATTCAACAACATGGAGTGGAAAGCGACACCTAAGGTTTAACAGAAATGGAGTTATCTTAGGTCAAATATAGAAATTCATTAACTTTGGCTAAGAAGAAGGCTGCTGATGCAATAATAGTTATGGAGATGAGTGAAATATTACTACTTTTGTTTTCACTAGAACAAACCCCACCAGAAGCTTCTGCTAGTAACTTTAGGTATACATTTGACCCTACCCTGCTTCTACAAGCATCATGTGGCTTTGAAGGCAAAAGCCATCCTAACACAGCAAAGCCATCTGACAACATCCTTAATTCGACTTCAATTGTCCAAGCTCCACCTACCACTAATGGTAAAACCCCATCCGAGACAACCCAGCCTGGCAATGCTGGCCAAGGCAAACCGAAATGGATCCTACTGCAAATGACTCTTTTAACCAGCGTTCAGAATCATAGCCTGAGTAACTTAGATTTTATCTTCTTTTTTTGTAATGCATTTTCTAGAGCTATTCAGCTAGCTTGTGGCTGGCCCCTTATTCCTTTTGAACATTAATAGAGTCTCCTATCATGGGATAATATCTTTTTAGATATTTTCCATTAATTCTTCTTGCTAGTTCTTTACCTTCGAGAATAAATAGTCTATATGCACCACCGTATATAGCCTGGGTAACAATAAACGGGCCCTCCTAAGTGGATGATCACTTGTTGAATTTGACACTTTTAGTTCCGATAGCTAGTATCACCTTCCACACCAGATCACCTTCGGACAAGAGTTTTAGCCTAACTTTCTTGTTATACAATTTCGATACCCTAGCCTTATTGGCTTGGATATTCTCTAGAGCCATTAATCTGTCTTCATTGGATGATTCTAACTCTTGAAATAAAGCCTGTGAATACTCTTTTGGCTATAGCTTATACTGATTTACTACCCTGAATGACTTTACAGATAATTCTAAGGGTAACACAACATCTTGGCCATATGTCAGCCAACAAGGAGTTAAACTAGTGGCATTATTCTTGGAGTTCCTATAGGCCCACAAAACGTCATGTAAGACTTCATGCCATTATCTTGGTTCATCCTTTATAGTCTTTTTGATCATATTAATCAAGACTTTCTTAGTAGCTTCGATCTACTTGCCCATTGGCTTGAGCATAATATGTAGAGGAATGGACTAGCCAAACGCCAAACTTTCTCATATCAGCCCATGCATTTGGCAAGCTTTACACCCTTTAGCATAAGCAACATAATCGGCTGTGATGGTAGGCCAATAATATTCGTACCGATGTATTAGCCATCTTATCTTTGGGCCTAACTTGTGTGCTCCACAAATACCTTCATGCACTTCATGCATGATTCTCTTAGCTTCATCATCATCTACACATTTCAACAATGATCTTTCTTGGCTTTTTTTGAACGATTCATCATCAACCAATACAAATTTTAAAGCCTTTTGCTTCAATTTGTACTCGGCTTTTGATGAAGGGTTACTCAAATTTTGTTTAAGCTCAAATCTCCAATCCTTATTCTCCTCTGGCTATATCTCAGCTAAGTCCATGGCATTTATTTCCTTCGACTTCAGTTGAAACCCGGGAGCTTGTTGAGCCAATTCATTAGCTACCTCATTGTTATTCCGAGGAACATGAGTAATTGTCACCTCAGCAAATTATTGTAGTAGTGTCCTAGCCAGATTCAATAAGTTCATTAAAGTTGGATTACTGCATTTATACTCCCCTGTCAATTGTTTGATCACAAGTTGGGAGTCTCTCAGAATTTTGATCACCTTAGCTTCTACGAACAATAATATTCTCAAATCGATAATCAATGCTTGATACTCGGCTTGGTTATTAGAGCATTGCAAATCCAATGAACACATGTATTTGTTCTCGTCCCTACGAGGGCTAGTGATTACAATTCCAGCTCCTGCTCCCTTCTGATGCTTGGACCCATCAAATATCAACACATAGGGTTTTAGCTGAATATACCCTTGACTAAATTTAAGCTTATCTTGGATATCTACATAAGGGTGTTCTGCCAAAAAATCGGCTAGAGCTTGACCCTTAACAGCTCTTAAGAGGACTACTTGAAGGCAAAAGCATTGAGTTTTATAGCCCGTTTAATAAATCTTCCCTGCAAGACTGGCCGATTCAACAAGTATGTGGCAATATCAATACCAAGACTTCTCTTGGCAGCAGATAATACTTGACTTGCGTGTCGAGCTCAGTCAAATTGTAAAATCAAATTACAATAACCAGTAGTTAGGATGCAACTCAAGTCGTCTCCTAAACGATACTAATGCTATATGATCAGAAAATTTGGGGGGTTTTGTTTTGTAAATTGAGATTAAAAATGACAAAACAAAATAAAAAGTAGGGAAATTAAAATAAGATCAAACAGAAGAACAATGACTACTCTATCACTGGATTCTAAAAGTATATCAATAAACCAATTCAGTGATTAACAATAAATCCAAATGAAAACCTCAATTCAAACCTAGCATTCACACGAAAACCTTCATGCAATTGATTAACACAAAATCAGTTAACATTCAAAGACCTCTAGAACCTACCTGAGTTGTGTTAATTTTGGGTACCAATACAGTTAATCTTAGAATTCAAACTTGAAAATCTAATTCACACTCTTTCAACAATTGGATTACACACATCAATTGAATAATATGCAACTAATCAAACATTTCAATCAATAATTTAGAATGAAAAACTTATAATTCAAACCATGATCAAAAATAGGATAATGAGTAGATGAAACCAATTTGGAAATTAGTGAAATCTAGAACCTCCAATCCTCAAGAGTACCACTACTTCTTTGAGTCCTTGGATTAGATGTTAAACTACTCCTACATAGATAGAGGAACACAAAAACTCCAAGTTAAAGGAGGAGGGGCGTAGAGAGAAGGAAAGAAGAGAAAACCGAAAAATTCTATTCCAAATTCCATCTAAGAGTTACAAAGTTCAGGCCCCTGATTAAACTAGGCCATTACAAAATAAAAAAATCTAAAATAATAAAATTTTCATTAACTACATTAATCCTCTATCTCTCCTCCGAATTTGGACACCTTATTTGCTTAATTTTGAATTTTAGAGAAAAGTTACACTAAAAGCAGTAAATTTAGTTCCTCAAAATAATTAGTAACGTTTCTCTATGTTTTTGGCCAAGAATATTCATCTATTTGGATGTGTGGTCTAAATATGTTGACAGCTTGGATATTAGCTTCAAAATGCCACTGGAACAGGCTCAATTAGGCTTCTGTGGACCAAGATATGGCCTCTATCATGCATGCTGCTCAAGAGCCACAGCTTTAGTTAGGACTCTACTTCCAGGCTCAATTCCAGCACTAAGACTTCCAAATTTTCCTCTGACATCTTCATAAGATTTGTAGGCCCATCTCTCAGCTTTCCTACAAACTAAAGATCATGATCAAATGAGTTCTATAACTCAAGATATGGCCCAAAAACCAAAATGGTGTCAAAATTAGCCTAATGCTGAAAAATTCAAATGAAGCCCAATTAAAAATCCAATCAACATAAAATGGTCCAATTCCATACAATTAAGTATAAAAGAAGATTAATGAACTAAGTATGAGAGAATATACATATATATATATATATATACATATATATATATAGATACACACACACACACACACACACACACACATATATATATAAATAGATAGATAGATATATGTATATATATATCCAATTCATCAATACTCTAGTTTGGTGCAAGCATGGAACAAGGACAAACACAAATTTTCAATTGGAGTGTACCTTGTCTTGGCATCATTGAGCAACTTGCTCAAATAATATACTGCTCTTTCTATGCCATCTTCAGCATCTTTTGAGCTAATAGACTGTCGATAGACACATCAGTGGCCAATATATAAAGTTTTAAGGGCCTACCAAAAATTAGAGGTGTAAGCATTAGAGGATTCACAAGGCAATCTTTGATTCTGTCAAAGGCCTCTTGTTGTTCTTCCCTCCAAATAAAATTTTTAGCTACCTTTACTCTTATTAGAGGTGAAAAAGCCTTTATCTTGCTAGCCGAATTTGCTATAAATCTCCTAAAAAAGTTTATTTTGCCTATTAGGCTTTATAATTCCTTCTTGTTTGGGGGGTTCTAGCTTCCAACATGGCCTTTGATTTATTCTTATCCACTTCAATGCCTTGGTTGTGAACCAAAAAGCCTAAGAAGCTTCCAGTCGAAACTCCAAAAGCACACTTAGTCAGATTCATTTTTAAATAATAATGCCGCATCCTTATGAAAGCCTATTCTAAATTGGCTAAATGCTGTGAGAAATTAGTTGACTTAACTACTACATCATCGATGTATGCTTCCATTTTTCTGCATATCAAGTTCATTGCCTTTTGGTAGGTTGTGCCTGCATTCCTTAATCTGAATGGCATAACAACCCACTCAAATCCCAATGGATCCTGGGTAGCGAAAGGCTATTTTATGAATATCTTCTTCGGCTAGATAGATTTGATTGTAGCCTAAATATCCATCCATAAAATTATTCCATTATTAGCTACTAAATCAACAAGCATATTGGCTATAGGCATTACATATTCATCTTTGGGTGTGGCTAAATTTAAATTTCTAAAGTCTATACAAATTCTAACTTGCCTATTTTTCTTAATCACAAGGACTATATTTTACAACTAATTCACATATTTAGCTGCTCTAATGAACCCTGCTTTGAGTAGTCTTTCAATTTCTTCTTTTATCTTTGGCAAGAGTTCTGGATTGAATCTTCTTGCAGGTTGCTTATGTAGCTTGTACCCCTCTTTAATAGGCAGCCGATGCTCTACTAATTCCCATGATAGTCCTGGGATTTGATCATAATCCAGGCAAAACAATCTCGATATCTCTTGATTAGTTGGACTAATTGATCTCGGCTCTCTTTCAATAATAGACCATTAATTTTTGTTACCCTTGGTTCCTCATCTATACCTAAGTTAACTCCTACTAGGGGATCTTGGGGCTTAAAATTTAGCTTCTTCTCCACTATGTTTGCTTCATTTTGTATCTTTTGCTCTTTTTCACCTTTATCTTTTGCAAAATCTTTCTGGGCTAATCGAGTTTCAGTAATTCCTTCCTGGATCCTATACTTAACAAGATAATATGTTAGCCGTTGCAAGACTTCTTACAGAATTTGTTCTTTAGACTCCATCATTATCACTATAGTTAGGCCATGTATCAGCCTTTATTGTGACCTTGAATCCATCTAATGATAGATTAAATGATTTGATGGAAGCTAAGGTAATCCCTTCCTGCCAGGAAATTGGTTCAATCTTTGGAGAGTATAGTATAGCATCTTGCATTCTTACATCAGTCGTGGATGGGAAGAGCTTAGCCTCCACTTTTTCAACCTGATCGCCATTCCAAAATTGAAGTTTCTGGTAAAGTGTGGAAGGTACACATTGAATAGCATGAATACATAACCTGGTTTGTCATCGACCACAAAGAAAATCGTGTTTGTTATCCTTAATCCTAATGTGAGCTTGGCAATGAGAAATCCCAATGTTGGAGTACTTCCCCCAATAAAATTGGACATAGTCATGTTGGTTCCCTTCAGGTCTTTATGACTCCTTCCAAACATTTTGATAGTGTTATAGGGCATTACATTCAACACTACTCCTTCATGAATGAGCACCCAACTGATGGGTTTTACATTGATGTGAGATTTGATGAAAGTGGTCAGAGATGTCTAGCTTTCGTCCATTTTTTAAATCTTATTTCTTCTGGCTCAGCCAAGACTAGAAAAGCACATTCAGCTTCCTTTACCATTACATCTACTTGAAGATACCAAAAATTGCCATCCTAATCAGCAAATTCAAATGGTATAATTCTGATATTAGTCACAGCAGCTAAATCATCCTGAAAGTCATCTAACAAATCATCATTATTTAGTAAATCATCTAGCAGATTTTCTGAATATTTACCTTCACAAATGAATTCTATGGGTTCAGCTAATAGAGCCTCAACATCTAACTTGTCCGTTGAGTTGGCCAACATTTTATTTAAATCCCTGGATAATTTGGTGGCCTGTGCCGGTTTTGGAGCATTGATTGGTGATTTCGCTAACTCTTTCTCTCAATTTTCTTTGATTGTTCAAGTATGGCCACCATACCCTTCATTCTGTCTTTAGTTCTCCTTCGTTGTAGCCTACTCTTTTGAGTTCTAGTTAATGTTGATTTCTGCTCTTCTTGCTTTTCTGGTGGCTAGTTTAATATCCATTTGTCTATTTTAACCTCCTTTCTCGGCTTGATTATCCTCTTCACCTGATATTGTCTTCTGTCCAGTACTGCAATTTTGAAAGAAGGGGATCCTTTCTCAAAATGAAATTCTATAGCCCTCTTGGACTCTCTTGACAAATAGTGGTATGTTACTTTAGGCACTGCAACTTGTCTAAATTGGTCAGCCTTTTTCTTGTAATAATTGGAAGCTTTCTTAGGCTATATGGGCTTCGTTTTGGTCTGGCTACGATAGCCTATTCATTTTTCAAATGAACCTGGATGTTGTAGCCTTTAGAAGACACCTATCCTCTGACTCTGCCTACCTGTCTCTTCAGATTTCGTTACTTTTGGTCTCCAAGCCATCTTCTGAGAAGGCCCACCTTTGTCTTTCTCCTTTAGTTTCCTCTCTCATCCAAGGACTTTGTTGCCTTTCTTTTCCTTTCGAGAAATAAATACTGACACCATATTCATATACATCCTAAAAGGATTGGTGTCTATAGCCATGTCTCCTTTCTCGGCTAACTTAAGCCTCCCTTCCTTCAAGGCTGTCTGGATAGAATTTCTAAAAATAGTGCAATTATTGGTGGTTTGGGTCTAGGAATGATGCCACTTGCAATATTTCTTACCTTTTATCTCATCGACAAGGCAAAGCTTATGACCTTCTGGGAGCTTTATTTGCTTATCTTTCATGAAGCTATCAAATATCTGATCTGTCTTAGAAATGTTCAACAAATAAACTTCCCTATCAGGTTTGGCCACTTCTTTGCCTTTGGAAGGCGTTAAGGCTAGGCAATATATGGCTTGCCTTGCACAAAGTCGACTACCATGATATCTTCTTGTACTTCAAGCTCCTCCCAATCTTCCTCAGCCGAGTTACAATCTATGACAAAGATCATCTATGTTCCTCTAGGCCCTGCTCAGTGATATCTTCTCTATTCTTTTTCAACTATGCACTATTCTACTCAGTGGCTTTGTGTAACACCTTACTAGACAAAGTACAATACTTAAGTCATAATAAATTATCTGATAAGTGATTACGTATAATACGGGTTAAATTCTATTTTCTGTATTAGTATTAATTACTCGCATAAGAATACTTAATCACGTAACAAATATTCCTGCGTGACGGCGGAATAAATACTAGTTAATCGGTATACTGTAAATAACGTAACATAAATAAAAATACAATAAGGACAGAACTTCTACAAAAGACATCATAAATATATACATAGATATTTGATTTTAAAGTTTGTCAAAATGATACAAGGTGACAAAATAAGGCCGCTAATACGAAACAAAACGGCCAGTTTCTATGAACAGCACCTCAAGTGGTCCCCATGGGACATTTTATATACATCTACCCATCTATCCATGACCCAGACTGCCAAAAGTGGGTCATTCTGTACATCTACTACCACTACGGTAATCCACTATCTATCCGAAATCTGAAGAAAGAAACCCATTCTCCATGGGTGCATCTGCAGGAGGGTGGCCCGCGCTAGGAGCAGAGGACGAGGAGGAACTCGCTGCCTCAAATGGATCCTCCTTTGACGTCGAGGCGGAAGGCCTCGGCTGTGGTGGTGAAGCAGGAAGGGCCATAGGAGGTAGAAATGCTGCTACCGCTGGTGCTGTTGCTGTTGTGGGAGGAGGTGGAAATGGATGGGCCATATGAAGGGGAATGGCAACATACGAAACAGCAGGGTCAAACAGTGGGTGCATAAGTAGTACGGTGAAGTCTCTCTGGAAAAAGAAATACAGACAAAACTGCCACCTACCAGATATATATACAGAATCTAGAAACGGCTCGATGTGGATGTGAAGCTCGGGGAACTCAATGAATAGGACTTCTGTCGCTGCGTGCTCCATAGTCTGAGAATGACGCGGTAATATACAGTAGGGTGAGAAATAGAAATTTCTCAGTAGGAATTCCTAGTTCTATACATCTGTCATCGCTGTCATTCCCAGTTGTTTCGGTCTTTCAAAATTTCCAGTGGTGCAACGCAAAATGATATTTAACTTAATTACTTATTGAGAAACATACACCGAAACAAGCTCAATTTTAATTAATAGAAACACTAATGCAATTAAATAGTAATTGTAAAGGAGCAATAACATATCACGAAAGATAAACAGGTATCTAGGACAATCAATTAATAAGCATTACACTGTTCATATGAATGTGCAAATAGGGATGCATATCATTCTTGAAGGCTTTCACCTATTAGAACTTATTTCCATCCTTGGTCCCCTAGGAGTCTTTAGCCATATACTCCTGGGTAATAGTCCGCTTTTCAGGACCGAGCTCGTTCCTATACAGAATGGCCAGGTTTACTTTCCCCAACCTTCCCACTGATCTATTCCCCTTAATTTATTCCGGGGCTAGCCCAAGTGATATGGAATTCTTTATCATATCATGAAATGAATGCACATCTAACTTGTTTCTTTACATATGATGCACTCAAGTTGTCATAAACTTTCATAACATATGAACTTCTTACCGAAATTTCGACAGCATAACGAATCGAGTCCACTTCCCCATGAATAGTGCCAGACAACCAGTACATTTATTCAACTTACAATTTCAGTATAGAGCAGCAATTATACATGTACATTCATAACATCAATCAACAATTTCAATTTAAACATTAATAGAGTTTCAGTTTAACCCCCTCTGTTCTGCCCGAAGTTGGTATGCCCCACTTCTCATTCAATTCAACTCATTTAAATCTAGTTTTTTGAATATGTTATAGCCTCATATGTCTAGATTCTAACCCTTTTGCTCCCATCTCATTTTGATGTGTATAACTCTAGAGATAAACAATTTACCTCAGACTGCCATGTTCTCAGCCAGAATTAGGTCCTTATAAGTAAAAATTCACTAAAAATAGAAAACTAGGTGAATTCATACGGAATTTATATCAAATTAAAGCTATCAGAATAAGCTTTTAAATGAACAAGTTTCATGTCATTTTCATAAGTATATTTTGACTTATGAGTCTTGAAACTTGGCTCTACTAAACTACCTTGGTTCAATCTAGTTTAGACTTAAGCCAACTTCCTTGGTGCACTGGGACTAAACAGCTATGAGTTTCGTTCTGAAATTTTTATGGGATATTCCTTTACATGTTAGCTTTCAAACAACTTTGGGTTCACTCAATTTGAAGTTGTATAGGGTGAGTTGTACCTTCTCAACTCCTACTGCCCAGATAGGAATCCAGATTTCTAGGGTAAACTTCAAAAATTCATAACTAATTCTATACTAATCCAATGGCCTTATATGATATATGTGTGGAATGCCCTAGATGTCTAGTGTCATATAAAAATGGCTTTATCCAATTTAAACGGCCGTAGGCAGAGCCGTACACTCCGCCGTACGGACCACCGAGGGGAAACCCTAACAGCTTCTAGATTTGTCTTCCTCCTTCAAGCTATTTGCCCTCAAATCTAATTTTAATCACAACATACATGCAAAACCAATCATAAAACATCATCATCACTCTATAAAATATCCATATCTCAGATTATGCATGCTCTTCATAGAGCCCCAAATCAGAGAAAATAAGAGAAGAAGTAGGATTTCCTACCTTGTCTTGTGCAATTTATGCTGATTTTGTGTTTTTGATGGTGGTGACTTGGGATGAGACTTGAAGATGGATAATGGAGTGGAAATGAGAGTAGAGAGGAGAGAAAGAGAAGACTTCAGCAGATGGGAAGTGGCCGAAATTTTTTGAGGAGAAAAGGAGAAAAAGTGAAGATATTTGAAGGTTGCTTAATTTTGATTGGTGGACCTAATCTTGGTCATAAAATCTGGTTTACTCCCCATCATCAAGGGCTGTCTAGGCGCCACTTGGGGGAGGTATTTGGCTAAATCCTAGTCGTTGATTCTAGGCACTCATAGAAAAATTCTACTGGTCCGGTTCCGACGGTTTGAAATACCGAAATCTTACCGATTTTCCTTAAATCGGTAAATTGGCTTGAAAATTTTCTGTGGGATTTTTTTTTATGCTTCTAATCTAATTCTATCAATGCTAATCCTTTTAAATCACACATAATTGGCTTTAGGTAAATGTTTAATCAAGTTCTGATTAAACTCACTTATTCGATAAAACCGAACAACTCAGTTGTTAACAATAAAATTTTTCGGACGTTACACTTTGGATCATAGTTGTGCTAAATTTGAATATTCTATAACTACAAGCATTTCCCTTAGTTGGGGGTGCATATTGTTGATGGTTGTGGTAGCACATTTAGATTCAGGCAATTGTATGCTACATTGACTCCTTACTCTCTGGAATCATTCCAAGAAAATTAGCTATATGCTCATTAAGTAATTCCTGAGGCTCATCAACTCGGCAATAGATACCTCGGCTTGGGGCTTGTAGAAACGATCATGAAACAACCTTTCCATGTCGGCCCAATATTGAACAGAATTTGGAGCTAATGCAAAATACTAGGAAAGGCAATTCCTATTAATGATAAAAGGGAATAACAATGGTTTGTAGTACCCATTCTGGTTGGCTTCACCACATTGGGCCATAAAATGGCTAACATGCTCTATAGTAGATTTCCTATTTTCACCAAAGAATGTAGAAAAATCTAGGGTTTTGTAGCCCCTTGGCAAAGGAATCCGGTTGACCCAATCAAGTATGGCTTCCTATAAATTGGCCTATCTAAGGGCCTAAGTTGGACACCAAAATGATGCTTGATAGTCTCGACAATCATAGTGGGGCCCATCAAGGATCATTATTTGCACAAGGGTCTATCTATACTGGCAGTGAAACTGGTGGCGGAGCTTCTTGTCTATAGGTTGGTTGATTATTCAAACTTTGCATATTGCAGTTTTGGGTTTGGGTATTCAGTTGGTGATAAGTAAATTGTGTTGACGAATATGGGTTCTGGACTTGTGAACTCATATTTTGACTTCCATATGTATAGGTAAGTCCTCCCTTCCTAGTTATTAGCAGTTGATATGGATATGGCACATAAATATTATTAACAGCCCCTAAACACGGTGGAACTGTTGAATAACTGCTATAAACGGCTGCATCTCTTACTCTATAACCGCTTATTATAGGTTAATCGTGAATCATGTTTCAAGCATTCCCATTAGGCCTATTGGACATCGCTGGCAATCAGATGCTTCTTAGGATGTTGGGTAGCCTGGGCATTATGCTTACTTGACCATATTGCGAATTTGGCTATTGGGCTGGTTGCCCCCTGGCTGACTAGCTAAGGTGTTGCCACTAGCAATATTCTCACAAGGTACAGTTACTGTAGAATTGTCCTTAATATTAGCTTTTTATTGAGCCACTTAGATTTCATTATGAACCATGGGTTTAACAATGTTGGCTAATTGCTTAGACAACTTAAGCATTATATCATTTAACCTCATGTCAGTTTGTTCACGTATGAAAGACGTAATCATGACAGTCAGCTGCCTTCTTCTTTCCTTAGATGTTAGGGCCTTGCTTGAAGAAGAAGCAACCATACTGACCATAGGCTGAACCATGGCGCCCTGCATTGGCTGTGAACCTACACCCTTCATAAGGGTACAAAGTGCAGCCAAAGTGGTCACCTATGGATCTTTAGCCTTGTGGTTATTCTATATCTGTGGTTGTGGACTTGGCATGACCAATATTCTTAATCTTAAGATCATAAGTCAAGTATAATCTAAACCTAGTGTTGGGAACTTTACTTGATCTATTAGAGAGTCCCATTGGGTGTGCCAAAACATATGTTCGGTCTATTTCTCGGCTCTTGATTTTGCTAAGCATACCAAACCTTCAAACCGACTAGCAAAAAGCCCTTATGATTCCAAGGGTCAAACGATTGCTCCAAGGAGGGAAATTTACTCCTTGAATATGGGTTCCCAATTTACTCAAAGAAAGTACTCGGCTGAAATCAAGTGTATAGTAACCAAAAGCATAAGTAAAGAATGGATGAAATTGTAATCGGCTAAATTTATATTAAATCAATAACCTATTATGACAGGCATCCTTTTCAAGTTTTCATGGCCAATCCGTGTAGAAGAACTTGAAAGAAGGAATGGTAGCGAGGAAAAAAAGCTAGATCCTTCCTTAACCCCCATAGTAAATCCATGTGAAAAGTTTAAGAAGAGGATTTGATACAAGTGATAAGGCCAAGAGGCTAGCAAAAGGCCAAAACTAAAAATGATAAAAGTGTTGGTAAAGTAAAGAATACAAAAAAAAATAAAATAATACAAATTGGTAATTAGGGTTAATCCTCCTTTTTTCAACCGCCATCTCTTGCTTTATTTATAGGCAAGATTTCTCCATAACTGCTTTCCAATAACTACTTTAGCTATGTGCTTCTTAGTTGGTTGATTTGGTTTCCTCCTAGCCAAAGCCTAAAACGGTTGCCATGTGCATGCTTTATAACTTAGACTTAGAGGCTTTTACTTATGTCTCGGCTCTTCTGAATCTTTCACTTTGCATTGTGAGTTGGTTTTTCCCCATATAAGCTGATTAGCCCTTTAACTTTGAGCTTGGCTGAGTAATGTTTTGATTAATGTCTTCGGTCATTGCTCTTTTAGCCATGCTAAACTAATGGTTTGGCTAATAATAGGGAATACAATATAACCTTATTCGGCCAAATTTGGCCCGCAGCCAATGGCACTTGAATGTTTTGGTGCCAACAGAAGTTCCACCCAAGAGGCTTGGCTCTGATACCAAATGTAAATTGAAATAGCACGAGAAGTAGGGTTAAATCGTCCTATAAATTAAAATTTTGAGTTCATGAAAATCTTTGAAACAGCTTTCTCAAGTCTTTCAACTTGGAGTTTAGAAGCGATTTGGTTTGTTATAAATGCTAGTTTTTAGAAAGTTTTTTTGTTTCAAGCAAATTAAATAAATCAGCATGTAAAACAATGGAAAGTAAGAAGGATAAAAATATCACACAGAGTTTTATACTGGTTCAACCAACAAACTTGCCTATGTCCAATCCCCAATACCTCGTTGACATTTTATAATCTTAGTAGGTTTTTTTCAAGCTTCTCCAAGCTTTTACAACTAAGTAGTTTTCTCAAGCTTCTCCAAGCTATACAACTGAGTAGTCTTGCTCAAGCCTTTCCAAGCTCTAAACGAGTAGTATTTACCTAGCCTCTCCAAGCTCTCGTGACCACTAATGGGTCTAGTTACAATGAATAGAATTTCAAGGTTTGTGTTTGATATACTCACATTATAATATCTCAAAAGAGTATAAGCTATAAAATACAGTGTGTATTTCAAAATGAGAATGCTGGCTAAAACAAAGTAGAAGAGAAGATTTCTTAATCACAAGTTACGATAAGTAACTTTCTGGTGGTTCTGAGAATAGAGAAGGATAAAGGCTCTTTAAATATGCAGAATACTCAAATTGGCTAACCAATTTTTCATCGTTCTTCCAACTTTTATAGACTTCAAAAGTTTAACCGTTAAAGTGTGCAGATCTAGAGCCGTGAACCTCTTTGATCCACTGGTCTAAGACTAGATAAAGAAGAAGTTGCTTTCTTTCTTAGCCTTTGAAAATAGCACCGAAGAGGAAAAGTAAATGTTTGATGATTCACCAACTTTTCAAACATGTCAACGCTTCTTTTGGATCTTTTGATAACTACTTCGCAAGTGTACTGAATCATTTAAGTAGTAAACTTGGTGAGTGTGTATCATCCCACGAGGAATGACATTACCAAATAATAATTCACTAATTCAATTTCTATTCAGATTATAACAAGCATGCTAGGTTGAAGAAAGCTCTAAGCTAAAAATTAAAACAAGCAATAAATTAGCAAAATAAAACAAGTAAGATTTAAGTAAAAAATTAACCAAGATTAACAACAATATAAAAAATGCTAGAGGTTTGAGGTTGTCTAATTTTTCTTAACATCAAATGAATTCTTAATTACTTGAGTTGGAAATTGTAATATTAAAGAAAGAATTTTAAATGATTGATCACAATTCCCTAGTAAAATCAACTCTCCTCTTGTCACTAAAACATGTTAATCCCTTAACTATGCTTCAACAAAAAGAGAGTTTAAGCACAAAAACTAATCCATAGTTCACATAATTTCAAGATATATTCCTAAACCTTAAAAATCATAAGGTTGATCCCTAGAGCTATTTGACACACAAATTTCCCAATTTGAGCATGAACCCTAAATAAATTCAAGAACAACAATTTATAAAATTGCATAAAGAAACAAGAGATTAACCATTAATCCAATAATTCCAACATCAAGTTATCAAACACCCATATACAATTCAACCATATTAGAATTCATCCCTATCCCTAGCAAAAGAGTCTAGTAGCTCATGCTATGAAAGAAAACAAAGAAAAAAAAGGTAAGAGAAAAAACCATGAGAAACCAACAATTTGGAGTAATGATTTCTCAATTTCTCCTCCTCTAGTTGTTTCTTAGCCTCTTCCTAGCCTCTTCCTAGCCTTAGAAATGCTTCTCTATGTTTTTCTAACCTAAAAAATTGCCCAAAAGTTGCGTCTCGATCTGTTTTAAAACGAATATCCACGTGCAGACTAGACAGTGGCACATTAGAATGCAAATCTTCTTTCATGTTGAGCACCTGGGTGGTCCCTGTAGGATGCAAAACACACTTTTTTAATTAATCCAAGCTACTAAAAACATGAAAATATAATTAAAACTCAAATTAAGATTAAAATAAACTCAAAACAACTTATTAAACATGCAAAACTCAAAATTTAAAAATCCTAACAAAAAGTAATCATCAAAGGTTCAAAATATCATGATTTTTGACAACTTTTGACATTTAAAATTGCACAAATAGATGGAACATCATCTTGTCACATCACATTTAACTTTTAAATGTAATCTTTGAATCACGTTGAAGAAGCTTCGAGGGTAAAGTACTTCATGAGAAGCATCGTTTTGATGGTCACCCTTTTGGACATACCCTTGTGGGTAGGTCATCCTTCTAAATAGTTTATGATCTTTCTGATGGCTTGTTTTCTCTTTTGATAATCTAAATCCATCCTTCTGAACTTTCCAATCTATTTCTTAAGTGAAAGATCATATATTTGACAAAGTGTTCATTCCAAGAAATATATATTCATGAGAAATAGGAAGGAACAATATCCTTTATGTTGCTTAAAATAGTTTTTAGTTCAAAGTGAAAGATCTTACTCACAAAAGAATACATTCACCAAAGCAAATCATTAGTTGACAAAAGATTTTACGTAAAACTTGATTTGTTACTCATCAAAACCTCAAAACTCGATACAATTTAAAACAAGAAATGGTTTCTGAAGGGTATTGGAGCTTATATTCTTTTCGCCAAACTTTTAAATGAATGCCTTTTTGTCCTCTATATATATTGGGCATGCCAATTTCTCCTACATCATCCATCCAAACAACATCCCATAAGTTAGAAAGTCATTAATAGTCTATATTAATACTGCCCTTAACATGAAATTCTGCTTAGTGGAAATATCATAAGTTAGTACATGGGAACACCATAACTCTTTCAATTCATCAATTAAGGGTTGGAAGTAGACATCAATCTTGGCTTTGGATTGTTGGGACTGGTGATTATACAAGTCAGGAACAAGTATGGATCTTTCATGCATATTTCAAGAGAAAGGTGTAGGGGGTAACCATGACAAGCCAACATGAACAAGGTTTACTAAATTGATTATTTGGAGTAAATCCATCAGCATAAAGCCCTAACCTAATATTTCAAGGATCAAACATGAATTCAAGGTAGATACAGTCAAGGTGTTGCCAAGCTTCACTATGAGAAGAATGTGTCATTACAACATCAATCCTCTTATTCTCATAATGCCACCTTATGTGAGGTGCTAAGCTTATTGATCTATACAACTTTTAAGTCTAGGAATTAGGGGTAAATAATGCATTCTTTTGTATAGAACATTCTTATACCTCCCACTTCCCACTCTCTTCAGCTTAAACTTTGGAGTTTCACAGAATTTATAGTGAGTTAAAGCAGTATTGTCTATATAATACAACATACACCCATTCAAACAACAACCTATCTTTTCTTATTTCAACCCAAGTTTAGAAACTACTTTTTTAGCTTGGTAGTAGTCCTTCAAAATGGAGCTAGGTCATGGAATAAGCTCACTTATCAATGTTGCCCACTAATCAAATAAAGTTTGATCAAGTTCCTTTCTAACTTAATACTCAACATTCTAATTGCCAGAGGCAACTCTCAGTGCAGACACCCTTCCTATAAAAGCGCTTTTGCCACCTCGAATACATTATAAAATCTTGATGCATCTAGATTGGGAACCTTAGTGGGAGATTCATAAGTTATTTTAAACTTAGGACCAGCAGCATCATAAATCATTTCCTAATAATGATTAAAGTGATGCCCCTAATTCATATTACCCATATCATAGTTGCCTACATGAGCCCCACTTGAACTATCTTTAGCATAATTATCCATATCATACTGAACCCCTTGTGTAATGACTTCCCTATGCTTAGTCCAAACTTAATAATTAGGCTTGAAACCATCCTTATATAGGTGACACTTAATGGTCTCTATATCTAAATAATTCCTACATTTGTACTAAGCACATGGACACCTAACTGTCCTTTCATGCAGGAATTGTTCTAATTGACATACAACACTTATAAATGCATCAACACCATCATAAAATTCTGGTTTAACCCCCCACGCCCTTCGTCCATCCTATTATACATCAATGATCAGTTTGTAAGAAACATGGCTCGTAAAGGGAAATGTACCCTAAAAATTACATTAACAACTATGAACGATCTAAATATTGCAGAGTCTTCCTTTATTAAATTAGGACAACTTTCACTCAAAACAACAAATTCATAATAAATCATAATGATTTTGGCAAAGTTTCCCCTTAAATTAGAAAACTCCACAACAATCAATTTAATAATCAGACCTAATATTCAATAACAAACACTCAAACATACACTGTCATGCAATTTAATTAATCCTTAAACACACACAACATGCAAGTAAACAAAACACCACAATACATAATTTAAACAATTGAGAAGAAACACTAAACCTTTCCCTAATCATGCAAGCTCATTCTCCTTCTTCCATCCTGCAATTCTATTCTAGAAAACATAAGTCTTGCAAAAAACATAAATCTGCAAGGTACTCAGGGTACTTACCTATGTAAGCTCTAATGCCCTTCAAAAGTCATCTCGTGGTTTGAGTATCTTTGTTGTTAGCTAAAAGGTTTTGATAGATAACAAATCAAGTTTTAATAAAATCTTTTTGTGGACTAACCATTTGTTTGAGTGTTTAAACTTTATTGTGAGTTAGATCGTGCAATTCACACAGAAATAAGTCTCAGATCTTACAAAGTTCAAAGTTCTTTTGTGTATCTCATCTCTTCACTTCTAGGAAAGAACAATTTGTCAAATCTACGATATTTCTTACTAAAGAGGCATATCAGAAAGTTCAAAAGGATGAATCTACATTGTCAGAAAGAGAAACAAGCCATCAAAGGGATCACAAATGCTTCAGAAAGATAATTTATCCAAAAGGCTATGTCTAGAAGGGTGATCATTAGAAAATTGAATATCATGAAGTACCTCACCCTCAAAGTTTCTTCAGCACGATTTAAGGATCATTTTAAGGTCAAATGTGATATGACAAGATCCAAAAGAAGTGCCGACAAGTTTGACAAGTTGGTGAACCATCAATGGCATTTTTCTTCTTCTGTGATATTTTTACTTGCTGAGAAAGAAAGCAACTTATTTTCTATTTATTCTTAGACCAATGGATAAAAAAAAGGTGCAGGGCTCAAGATTTGCACATCTCAACAGATACTTTTCGAAGCCTATAAAAAGCTGGAAGACGATGAAGAAGCAGTTAGACTGTCATGCATTTTGCATATTCAAAGAACATTCTACACCACTTCTTTCTCAACTTTTTGAACATCCAGAAAGTTATTTATGGTAACTTTTGAATAGAAAAATCTTCTCATTTGCATTTGTATTAGCAAATATTCTCTTACTGAGAGTACAAAGAAGTCACTACTAAGGATTGCAAAAAAATGCCCTCGCAAATACCGGCAAGTAATACCCACAATAGGGCAAGTATGGGGGAAGATTTTACCCCCGTGGGTAATAAGGATGAGATTTTAAATATCTGTATGTTAAACGGGGTAGGGTAGGGATCACTATCCGATACCTGCGGGTACCCAATATAAAATTACTATTTCACCCTTAAGTTTTAACTTAGTTGGGCTAATGTTGTTGTTGTTGTTTAAGTTGATTGGACTAAGGTTAAATTTGGAAGTTAGATTTATTTGTACTCATTATATGTTAAACTAATAATTGGATTACTATTATGGAGCTAGATTATTGTGGAGTTTTTTTGTGTTTATTTTATGTGTTTATTTTTATTTTAAATATCGTAAGTTGTTAGAATTTGAATTTTAGAATTGGATTATTATTTATGCTTATTTTAAGCAATTTATGGTATTAGAATTTCTTTATTTAATTCACGTTTTTTATTTTTAACATTCTAACTAGTATCAGTGGATTTTCGCAAGTACCGGCAAATCGGCGGGGAAGTCAAAAGTTGGTACCCATACGGATATAAGGCAAGGGACGGGGCGAGTACTTATCCATAGGGTTGGGGATAGGGGGCTATCCCCCGCCCCACCTCGTTAACATCCCTAGTCACTACACACTGCAACTAAGTGATTATACTCTTCTTAGAGATTTAGTGTGAGTGTATTAAACACAAAACAAAAATATGCTTATTGTAACTTGACCCGATAATGCTTTTCGTGAGCTTAGAGAGGCTAGGAAAAATACTACTCACTGTTAACTTAGAGAGGTTTTGTAAAGACTACTTATTTGGATAGCTTGGAGAGCCTAGGAATAACTACTCAATTGTAAAAGCTTAGAAAAGCTTGGACAAACAATACTCGATTTATAAAAGTCTCAACGTAGTGTTGGAGACTAGACGTAGGCAAGTGGTTAACTGAACCGGTATAAAATTTTTCTATTTGATCTTTCTATCATTTCTACTCCTTATTTATTAAGTTTCAAATTCTGTGTGCTAAGTTATTTACTGCTTAACAAAATATTTGTGAAAACAACTCATTTTATTTCTAACTCAATCGCTTCCAGATTCCAAGTCAAATACTTGAGAAAGTTGTTCTAAATGTTTTTTCAGGAACTAAATTTTATTAGAAACACAATTCAAACCCCCTTTGTCATGCTAGCTCATCCTACAATCTACAATCCAAGCCAAACAATATCCAAGGTCCAAGCTCCAAGGTCCAAAAGCACACAAATTTCCTATTTAAAAAAAAAAGCACAATTAACAAGCATAACACAAATTACACAATACTCAAGAATAAAAATGCGAGAGAGTGAGGGAGAACCAACCAAAGACTAGAGAGTGATGGATGGAGGAGGCAGTGTGGGGAGTGGTGGCAGCAGTATGGGGATGGTAGTGTTGAGTAGAGAGAGAAAGAAAACAAGCAAGAGAGGAAGAGGGACTGACTGAGAAAGTGAGGAAGGTGGAGGTGGTGGTGGTGTCGAACAATGAATATTGGTAGTGGTGATGGCGGTGGAGGACGGTAATTGTGGTGTAAGTTAGAGAGAGGAAAAGAGTGTTCGAGAGAAAAAGAAGAAGAAAAAGAAGAAGAGAGAAACAGGAGGAGGAAAAAGTGGCACATGTCCTAAAGTTCCGAGCCCAAAATTATCAAAAGATCTTCCATCGATAAAGAAAAAATTAAATGCACCATTTTATTTTATTAATATTACTGACAGATAATCTATTAGTAATATGTTGATTTTCTTCCAATTGTTATCAATTTGAATATCGATGAAATTATTCATTGGTAATGTTTGAATTTCTCTCTAATGATTATTAATTTGAATACCGACGGAGTAATCCATCGGTAATAAATAAATATTTAAAAATAAAAATGAATTAAATATTATCGATGGATACTTTGTTGATCGCCATAGGTGTAACACCCATATAATATCATATTATGCTTAAGTCATTTTATGGCGTTACTAGTTGTTACTCGTAACTAGCGAAAGTTCTTATAATTGAAATTAGCGAAGCATATGAAAATAGCATGCAAATTTTATTTTTTGTAAAACCTTTATGCTTGAAAACTAAGCCTTTAAGTGCTTACTTGTATACATATGGACGTTATTTCTTGTATTGCTGAATTACTAATAAGACATATGACAAAGTTGAAATAACATAACATAATACCCAAAGACGATAATATAATCATAAATAATCAAGAGTCATAATTATACTTAATAGTTATCACATATGTAATAGGTCAAAATTAAGTAGCATGGCTTCTTACATACTCTTAATTACACATAAACTACCCAACTAGGGCCCTAGAGAAAGTAAAAACACTATATTACTATCTCGATCCTCCCTAGCTAAGTGTTATAACATGACAGCTCCTCATCTTAGCTAATCAGGTATCACCGAAAGTGCTACTATGGATGCCATCAACTTTGTCTGAAGATAACATTGGAGTGAAAAATACAATATTTCTCAGTAGGATTCCAACTAGACCATTAATATGTCATTATGTGTGTTTGGGAAAGCTAAAAGATTAAAATTATTTCAATAATTTCTTATTTGTATAATCGCTTATATGAGAATCAATTTATGTTTGGATACTTTAGCTGAAAAATGGTTTTAAGATAATCTGTTTTATTTAGGTTGTATGAAAAAAGTTGCTTTTATATGATAAAATTACTAAAAAGGATATGAAATGATTGTTTATGTTATATAATATTTGTTATTTATGACTAATTTGGTAAAAACATAACAATTCTAAAATAATCAACTTCTGCTTATAATTATAAGCTTCAAAATATTGCTTATGATTATAAGTTATTTTTCAGCTTAAAATTATCATTTTTTGATTATAATCTATTTCTAACTTTTTACCAAACAAGATTAATTTTTTAGAAATAGCTTTTTTTTCTAAAAAAAGCTATTAGAAGCATGTTCCCAAACATGCACATCATCGTTGTCCGAGCCACTTTGAGTTTATTTTTGAAAATAGTGAGCCTCCATAGATTCAATTTTTTAAAGAGTTTGAAAACATAAGTTCTCGAAGCAGGTCTCTTTTAATCTTAATTATATAAACATAATATAAAGAGACACAAGACCATAAGATAGGAATATATATATATGAGAACATAGTATAAACATTCATGACCATGTATATGAGAGAATAAAGATGCATGCATATTCATATCACATCATGAACTTGATTAGAGTTTTTCTTTAACTTTGCCTTCATACTTAGTACATGCTTAACATTCTTTACTTTTTCTTGGAATAGACTACTATTGGACATGAGCTCATCCCGTAGTGGTCGCCACACAGTACTAATCTAAAATCAAACTAAACTGACAAGGGTTCCTCTAGTTTTAAAGAGTTCAAGGCCCTCTTTTCTCTAAAGTGGAAGGGTGTTTTATAGGTCACCTTTTCTTACCGAAGGATCATGCCCGCTTATCTAGTCTTTGTAAATCACCTTCCCTTACTTCTTTTACCAAAGTGACCGAAGGATCATATCCAATTATTTCTTTTCTTTGTCATAATTACATCTTTACATGCATTATAATCACTGACAAGACACATGTGGACATGCAATGATATGATTAAGTCAATAATTTTGATGAAAATCCGACAGCATAACGGCTAGACCGAAGCTTCCCTAAAATTGCAAAGCATGTGAAATCAACTAATAATCCATCATATTCATCACAGAGTATTTCCTTAAACATCAATAATCCATCAATCAAAAGTCCATACTTAAATCAATCATGCCAATCAACAATCATATATGAGAGTGATATATGTTCATACCCTAATTGGTATCTAGGGTTTCCTTGCACTTTGTGTAACATCTTATGAATCATGATAAGACTCCTTATGTTTCTCATGGGAGAATCATATAACTTAAAGTGAATATATGTTATAAACTTTTAATCAATAACTCCTCAAGTTACCTTACATTAGGAATTCATTTTCACCATATAGCTTAATAGATTCTTCATGTTCACATCTTAAGGAACTCATTTTTCAAGTTATAAGTTTAACACTTATTTGTCTCTTATCTTGGTTCATCATGGCATTTTAGCTGACATGTTTCATTCAAATATTTTAGTTTCCTTGAGATAGTGTACTAGTGATTCCTAGGTTCATAGTATACTCAGAGATCCTAATCATACTTCTGTTCCTAAAGGATTTTGAGATCCCTCTAGTCCGTTAGGTCATTGACAACACATAACCACACTCATGAACCCAATAACACTATGTGCTTACTAACATCAAGGAGTGATTTTTATTCTAAACAAGTTAAAAGAGTCAAACCTTATTAAACAAGTTTGCAAGACTCTACCTTTATGATTAAAAGTTCTATTCTTGATGAAAGTTTAAACCTTTATAGCTTAAAATTTGCAAGACCTCACTTTTATAACTTAGAAAGTCTCAATCTTGAAGAAAGTTTTGAACTTTACTCAATATTTTAACTCAAGGTTCAACCTTTACAAGATAAAGTTGCAAGTTTACATTTTTATGACCAAAAAATTACATTCTTGAAGAAAGTTTAAAGCTTTATAAAGAGCCTTGTCTTCAATGTAACACCCTACTAATTTTATGTTATGCTTAAGTCATAGCATGAAACTAGTCAGGTCGTGTTACCGTGTTGATACTTTATTTACCTTTCTCGTTTTTAATTTCTCTTTAAATCGTCTCTATTGACGAAATGGCGTACTGTTATATTAAAAGCGAAACGAACCGAATAAAATATCATCAAGATAAGTATAGTACAATAATGTTACTACATACGTGTAAACATATATATATATCAGAAGCCACTGTTTCAGTTTATGTACAAAGTTTTAAAGTAGTACACATATGGGGCTGGTGTATCAGGAAGATCATAATATCCTCATCTGCCAACATATCCTACGGTCCTCAAAGGACATTTCATAACCTACTGCTAACCCTACAGTCAAGTCCATGACCCAAAGCTACCTGTTGTTTAAAAGAGGGTCATGCTGTACAACATCTCCTACCACTAAGCTACTCCGTCAGGTAGCCGTTAGCCATGCCAGGCTCGGCCGGGGTATAGTCTGCGCTAGGTCCCGAGGAGGAAGAGGGCGACGAGCCGGTGGCCTCGGAGGGGTCACTCTCGGAACTCAGCGGGATGTCGGGGGCTGCCTGCGGTGGTGACTCACGGGCAGGGTCAACGGGTGCAGGAGGTGCAGGAGGTGCAGGATGTGGGTGCGCCATATGTAGAGGGACGGCAATATAAGGGGTAGCAGGGTCGAAGAGGGGATGGTGTAAAGGAACATCGAAGTTCCTGTCGCTGAAGAGGTACAAACGAAAGTTGCACGAACTAGCTATGTACAAAGAGTCCAACTCCAAGTCATGGTGGAACTGTAATGCAGGAATCTCAATGAAAAGGGTGGCTGTGGAGTCCATCGCCAGTGTCTGAGAATGATGCGGGAGACACAAAACGGGGTGAGAATTTCAAGAAAATTCTCAGTAGGGTTCGATATATCTTTGAACTGACATCACATACATTCTCAGTTGCCTCGGGTTTTATTTAATTATAAACATGTGTGCTCAAACTGAAAAGTCCACTTTCATGAGTTTAAGAAAATATCTGGTCCGAGACAAGGTTCAGTTTTTACTTTACTTGACATAAGAAACAAAATAGAGTACTAATACGGATACATAGAATGGTAATCCAAATAAATAAATGCATAGCAATGAGCAATTATAACGTACAATTGTAAACATCTTAATGTAACTATTTCATATATTCATGCATTCATGTAATCATGTAGACTCGTTCTTGAACTTTCCTTCATAAACTTTTTCATTACTTTCTGTCATTTTCCATCTCCCTTGGTCCCCTGGGAGTTCTTGGCCATTTTAGACTCCTGGGTAATAGTCTGCTTATCAGGATCGAGCTCGTTCCTATACAGAAATGCCGGGTTTACTTTCCCTGACTTTCCCATCGATCTATTCCCATTAACTTCTTATCCGGGGCTGGCCCAAGTAGTATGGAACTTGCATAATAACATAATTCGTTTCATAACTTTCATGGCTTTCTTAAGAATGCATATGCTTTAACATATAACTTGTACATGGGTTCTATCGAAAATTTGGCAGCATAACGGAACGTGTCCGCTTCCCCATGAATAGTGCCAGCCAATCAATACATCAATTTATCACAAGGAACACAAATTCACATTTATATTCCAACATAGAACTCAAATCCATATCAAATTCATTAAGACAGAAATCCTGCCTTAGCTTATTCAACCAACCCGATTTTTGTAATTCATGCCACAATTTCATTTTAACTCATTTGGACCTCAAATTCAAGTATGTTACAGTGTCATGTGTCTATTTTCTAACCTCTTTGGTCCCATCTAATTTCGGTATCTATAACCCAAGATATCTAAATTTTATCTCGGCCTGCCCATTGGCTGGCCAGAATTAGGCAAGTAAAAGTAAAAATTCACTAAAAATCGAAAACTCACTCAAATCATACGAAATTGGTCTCATGTTAAAGCTAACAGAACAAAGTTTCGTTTAGAAAAAGTCCCACTCAATTTGGCTCAATAGGGCTCGAGTTACAAGCCCCGAATTCGGACCTTTGGTGTGGACATAGGGCGAGTTGCGTGGGGAACTGGGAGCAATTGAGACCTTATTAAATTCTGAAATTTTTATGAGATATTCTCCTATGTGTAAGCTTTCCAACAAAGTTAGTTTCACTCATTTTCATGTAGTATAGGTCGAGTTCTACCCTAAAGAACCTAATCTGCCCAGAGCCAGAGTCAAAACCCTAGGTCGAGATTCAAAAATTCATATCTCCCTCAATTCTGATCCAAAATCCTTATATGATATGTCTATGGAAAGCCCTAGATGTCTAGTTTCATCTAAAAATAGTTTCATCGGATTTGACCGATTGTAGGCGGCGCCGTACGCTCTGCCATACGGACTACCGTGGGCTCTCCACCAAGACAGCACCCTCATCCATCTACTTCTCTTAGTGTTCTTCTTCTAATTCTACTTCTAACCCAAATTCTTCTATTAATCCAAAGCATAATTATTTAATTCACACATCAAATAAAGTGAAAATAATTCAGCCTAGTCAGCCAAGTGCATGGATTTGATGCAAGAAATCAGAACTCCTACCTTTGATTTAAGTGTTTTGTGCTGAATTCTTGGAGTTTGGATGAACAAGGCTGGAACTTGGCTTGAGTCTTGGGTGTGTGAGCAAGAGAGAAAGAGAGCTGAAGGAGAAGAGGAAAGCAACGTGAATGAGGGTCTGAATCAAAGGAGGAGGGTGTGTTATATAGGCATGAGTGGGAGTTAACTTGGAAGGTTTTGATTGGCCTCTAAACATAAGGCCAAGTTTCAGCCAACCTTGCTCTCCACGTTGCCTTCTTTGTGTGGTAGAATCACTCTCCATGTCGCCTAAAGTGGGAGTAGTTTCCAGCATATTCTGGAAACGAAATCGGAACTCGTACGCTCTATAACGTCGGAACTCGTGAACCTCCTGTATATGAAGTCGGAACTCAGAAAACATCCAGTCTAGTTGAAACTTGAAAGCAGAGCCTGGTGTGAAGCCAAGCACTTAAATTCGGAACTCGGGAATTATAAAATTTCTATCTCGGAACTCGAAAAGATATAGAAATGAGAGCTACTAATATTGGACTCAAGATCGGATCTCGTATTTGTGAATCATAATGTCGGAATTCGGAATATAGCCAGTTCATTTGAGCCTTGGAGATGAAGTCGGAAATCGAACATTTTGATCTTTGATCGCTAAGGTCGGAAGTCGTAAATTGTGCTGAAGTCGAAGACGAACTCGTAAGTTGGAAGCATCAGTCACTTCATTTCAGCTCCTGAAATCGGAAATCGGAATTCATACTGACGAGGTCAAAATTTATACACGCTTACAAGGTCAGAAATCGTAAGCTTCATGCATTAAATCGGAGACCGTAAGCTGCATGCATGAGGTCGAAAATCGGAAGAAATCCCTTGTAACCCTTGGAACGAAGTCGGAAGTCGAAGCTAATATTGAGGTCGGAATCGGAAGTATAAGACAAACTCGGAAATTGTAAATCCTTGTCTGTCCAGCCTTGAAGATGAATTTGGAGGTTGGGAATAATATGAGATCGGAAGACGAAAGTCGTGGATGTTACATTCAAGATTCAATATTTGTGACATAAAGTAACAAGTTCTTACTTTTATGATTAAAAAGCTTCATATCTTAAGGAAGTTTGGACCTTTACACATATTCTTGTCTTCAAGAAGAACAAAATAGAACTATATGAAACATATAAAAATAGCACCACTTTTAGTGCATCAAGAAGCAATCTTTTTAAAGTTTTATGCTTCTGGAGTGTTCTTAGTCTTATCAAAATCATAAAGAAGATAAAAGGAGAATCTTTTCAATCATGAACTTCTCACAAGGAAAGAAACCAACTTTAAACAAAAACACCAACAAGGAAGCATCTTTCTTTTCAACAACTCACAAAAATACTAAGAACACATGCATCAAGAGAGAAAATAAAAGTTTTTGAAGCATTCAAGAAGAGAAACTTTCAATGGACACAAAAGATTTCATGAACAAGTTTAAGAACAAACTTTACTAAAAATAGAAACTTTTGCTCAAAAAAGCATAGAGTTTTTCTCAAGTTCTCATTTGAAGTTCTTAGCCATGGTGAGAGCCAAGTTTGAAGCTTTCTTGAGTAACAAAAAGAAAAAAAGAAGATCACTACCTAAGGTGATGAATGGCATCTTCTTGAAAGAGAAAATGTAGAAGATGATGGCTCCTTCAAGTGGTGCTGGTGGCGGTCTTGGCTTGAAGAAGATGAGAGCTATTGAGTTCTTGTGAGAGTGAAGATTGTAGTGTTTGGATCTTCTCTCCAAAGATCAAAAAGATGTGATTTTTGAAGGGCTTAGTGAGGAAGGTTTGGTTATGGTGGTGGAGAATGATGAAGAATAAGAAGAAAATGTAAGGAGAAGTTAGAGAGAAAGTGGAAGTTGAAAAATGAAATGAATGTATGTGTATGTGTTGTTGCTAGTCGTAGCCTTCATATGGGTGAGGGGAAGATATTTTTGTTTTATTTTATGCTAATTAAGGATTAAGGGGATAAATTAGATGATGAGGAAGACAAAGCATGGTCAACTTGTATAAAAAGCAACTTTGTCACATGCTTTACGCTTTCATGACATCATTATTACTTTATTATCTAGTTGACTAAATTTAAATTTAATGATATGATTAAGTGCTCATACAACTTAGTTAATTTGATTAAGCAAGGATTAGTGATTAATTCATATGACCATGATTAACAAAAATTAAACTTTTGATTAACCTTAATTATCCTTAATAAAACTCAATTAAGCTAATTATTAGTGATTAGTTTTTAATTAAACCATTAAGAGTTTGACTTGCTTAATTAGAAATTCTCTAATCTTAATTAAGTATTTTCTTAACTTTTCTCTTCATGATTATCTTATTAATAATTTAATTAAGTCTTAATCTTTTAGTTTCTCATTAAATACCTAAGTACTCAGAGTTATTGAGATAATTTAGTACGAAGGGAAAACGAGGATGTTACAATAGGGAGAGAAATTATATATATTGGGACGAAGATTCCTTCAATAATTGCATCGATATATGTTTCACGCCACTAGTACCAAAGTTACCAATTGATTTACCAATGAAATATCTAATCCGTCATTTATTTTCTTAGAAATTTTATTTAGTGGGTTACCAATGGAACTTTTGTAGCAAATCCATCGATAATGTCGATGGAATTTTTCTATCAGTAAAATCCATTAGTATTTCTTGTGTTTCTAGTAATGCTTAAAATTAATTAGAGAAGAGTCTAGACAAACAAATGAAAATACTAGCATTTATATGTCAATTAAACAAAATAAATAATTGAATATTCAAAATATCTATAGCACTTTTACGATTTTAGCATAAGAATACTTCTTATCAATTAATGACTATAATTCTTTACCCGAAAAAAAAAAAAAGACTAATATCAAATAGATTTAATTTTAATATAAGACCTCTTTTTGAAAGTTACTTACAAAGCACTATCTCATAATTTTTTTTTTTTAATTCTAAGCTGAAACAAATGGCTTCATTTTATCATAAATTTTTATACTATTACTTAATTGCATATTGTCCTATTACTAGAAAGGTTAAATCCACTTTTTGATCTTTATATGTATTCTAGATTTTGGTTTTAGGTCTCTACACTAAAAAAAAAAAATAATAGTTTAGGTCCCTATAATGGTGTTGAGTTAGTCCATGCCATTAAAAAATTATTAGATAATGTTAGCTTTTGCTAACATGGTTAATAGGAGCTGACATGAAATATTGAATCTCGGTTGAGGTTGTTTCGGCTTACAAATGTCATTTTGATACTTTTTTCAATCACTTTTCTGTTTTTAAAAAAATGACATTTTAGGCCTTAAAAAAGGCCTAAAACATATCATTTCAGAATTATATTAACAACATATCATATCTATGCCAGATATTATTAGCTACGTCAGCACAAATTGATACTATCTACTATTTTTCTAATGGCAAAGACTAACTCAATAGAGTAATATTGTAGAGACCTAAATTGTAACACCCTAGCCTGAGTTACAGTTACCCGTCGAAATCAGAACTTGAAAAATTGAGTCTGAACCCTATGCCTCCTTGAAGGGCTATAGGTTTGAGCTATTTTCTTAAGATCAAAAGTCCCGGTAATGGTTCCCTGGGCATCAATGAGTTAAAGAGGGATTTTTAACGAATTTTAGGGATGGATAACCCCTTTCGTTTTCAACCCTCAAGTTTATAAAAACGCAAGGTTTCGGAGAGTTGCACTAAAACCCAAAAGTTGGATTCTAATTCCTAAAGATTTCAAATTTTTAGATATTTTTATTGAATCCAAATGGGGGGTATTCCTTTATTTATATTTATGTTTTAAAGTTAAATGAGAGTAAAGTTAAAGTAGACATTAACTTAAAATTAAGAAAATCTTTAAGTTAATGGAGAGTAAAGTTAAATGGGACATTAACTTAAAATTAAGAAAATTAAGAAATGCAAATAAGTCTGTGCAATATGTTGAACATGGGAAAGGACTGCAGAAGGAGGGAATCAAGTTTTTGGAGTTGGTAATCGATTACAATTTTGTATGCCCATGGGTTAAAATTTTTGGCATGGTAATCGATTACCAAAGATGGTAATCGATTACTAGTTCTGGGTTTGTAGTAATCGATTACTAGCTCTTTGGCTGTGGTAATCAATTACCAGAATTAGTAATCAATTATCATATCTTCGTGGTGATCAATTACCAGCCCTTGGTAATCAATTACCATAGGTCAATATATAAACCGAGACGCGTCCCTCCACTTCATTTCACGATTTTCTTTCTCTCTCTACCTCTCAAACTCTCTCCCTTCTCTTTAAAACACATCTCCCTTCATTCCTAAACGCAATTTTTCTAACCCTTCCATCAAATTACACTATTTCCACTCAATCTCAATTTCTTTCTCCAATCCCAAATCATATCTTCATCCAAAAATCAACACATTTGGTCTTGGAGCTTGGAGGAGTTGACACCAAGGCTCCTAAAGATTTCTTCTTCCTTTTTCCCTTATAAAAGGTAATCTTCAAACTCCTTTCCTCTTCCTTTCCTATGATTATGGGTTA